>CM060954.1:139628308-140228308 GCA_030765055.1 Mantis religiosa | reverse complement strand
AAGTGCAACAGCCTCAATATTGGCATGTAAAAGAGCTCCTAGGGGACGAAATTCTAGCGTATCGGTAGCTGTAGTATGATCTTGGCCATTGACATCTCTAACATACAAAATATTCATATATTTCAGAGCGGCATTTATGCTTCACCCAATGAAATGGCGAAAACAGTCCGGCTATGAACAACCCCCGAAACGAAAATTCCAAGAAAGAAGCTCGTAATGAATTCGAATGCGATAGATTTGATAGAAGTGCCTTTAGTCGTACGGAGCATAGCCTATTTAAAGAAAGAAGGGGAGGGGGGGGGGAAATGAGCCACGAACAATCTCAAAAGTGCTACAAGCTTGCCATCTTTTAGAAAAAGAAGTTGCTGCAATATTG
This sequence comes from Mantis religiosa, assembly GCA_030765055.1. Lineage (NCBI taxonomy): Eukaryota > Metazoa > Arthropoda > Insecta > Mantodea > Mantidae > Mantis > Mantis religiosa. Next base: position 140,227,932 of record CM060954.1, on the reverse strand, counting down.
TTGCTGATGTAGGTTGTCAATTTATAAGCAGAGCATAAAAACTGTTTTCAAACTCTCAAAACTAAAAAGCTCTCTAATCTAATTGGTGGGGGGGTGTGGGTGGAGGATCTGTGGTACTTGAGCTGCCAAATAATCAGCAGAGGAAGTAAAGAGTTATATCACTTTGTCTTAGCCTAACTAAACCTTTCTCTAGCTTTAAACCTAACAATAAAAGCTCTACAAGTGGTGGATGGTGCAATACTGTTCTTATCGGTCGTTGACCACGCGATGACTACAGTGGCGCGCCAATCACAAGAGCGGCGGAGTAATACATTTAAGCTGCTGTGAGAATGGAGCCAGAGGTACTGCAGGAAGGTAGGCCTCAAGAGTTCAGACAGCCACTAAATTAAAACCCACAACGTAGTGCGTTTTCTTTCCAAGGGCGATAAGCCGCCATATTTTCTTGCTTTCCAACGCCACTTGTCATTAAGATGATAATTCGTCCTCATTGCTTTGAATTTAAAATCCATAATGATGAACCGGATTTATGTCCTATTGCATTTTACTTTCCGCTTCAATAGTAAAAATCTCATGTGTTGTGTTCATACGGCCATTTCATTTCACAAACGTTTATTTTAACTCAATGCAACTTTGAAATTTAGAAAAAAAAAAAAAAAAAAAAAAAAAAAACGAAAAGTTCACATTTATAACCCATGACTCTCAAAATACACATAGCACCAATAAATTGATTATTTTTGTTTTTTATTATAAATTCCTGTATTTATGAATTTTACGTTAAAATTCACAATCAAAAGTTTCATTTTGGAATGTTAAAATAATGTTAAAATAAAATTATATGACAGATTTGAATATTATGTCAGATATATAAGGTATAATTAAAAAAAAATGCTTTTAAAATTTCAAGTATAAGCATGTACCATACTATAATAAAATCCGAATTTAAAATTTAATGTCTGGGAGACCAAAAAGTATTTTAAACTACAATTGAAAACTAGTAATGTTGGCATAAGGCAATACGGAAATAAAATGTTTCGGTAAACTGCATTAAAATTTTAGAAAATAACACTTTCAGTGGTTTATTTGTTTTAATTTCTCTGAGCATGGTTTATTTCGAGGTTTCGGGCGATATTCCTGCTATTTACTTACACGAAATACTTTCCGAAAGTAGGTAACTTTTTTTTATACAAAATTCAAATTTTTCACATAAATATTACAACGATACAGCATTTTTATCAAACTTTTTAAATCATTTTTTCAATAGAGGCTGTAGATATTAACAGAAACTCATATAAGTGAATTTGAGTTATGAAATTTACTTGTAAAAAGATTTATGTGACATAGTTGGAATATGCGAGTTTAATTTAAGTGCAGCACTTTTTGCCCTGATTAGTAAAACAGTATAGTTACAACTAAGAGGCTAAAATAAACTTAGGATAGCTTTTTAATTCTTCTTATTAAACTACCAAAACAAGGATTCAGTACTGCTTTTTAATTTTTGCTAGATATTTTACTGTTATTGTAAAATATTTTGACCAAATGAGTTAAACAATTTATTTCTATATAAAACCTGATATGTGATATTCATTTTAAGGTACACTGTTCATAGACACGCGTTCACAAGCATCTTTTACTAAAACCTTCATATCAACATTTTGGCGCTCTATATACAAAGGGCGTCCAGAAAGTAAGCTCTATTTCAATTTATCTCCGCTGCAGCGCTGCAATCGCAGTTCCGCACATGCGTATTAGACGCTCTTTATCAAGGAGAAGAAACGTGCACCGTTTTGAGATTGCTGTCAGCCACGTACGCTTTGTTGTGTTTGTTTACAATGTCGGTGTTGATTGAAAATCCCGCCGCTTGTGAAATCAGATCTGTGATTCGTTTTCTGAATGCTAGGAAAGTGAAACCAATTGAAATTTATCGGTAAATTTGTGATGTCAAAAGGTGTTGTGTTTCTTCACAACAACTCATGACCACACACTGCAAATGCGACGAAAAACATCCTATAGGGATTTGGCTGGGACGTGTTTGACCATCCGCCGTACAGCCCTGACCTCGCTTCTAGCGACTTTCATCTGTTTTTGCATCTCAAATCTTTCCTTGGCGGTCAACACTTCAACAATGACGAAGAGCTGAAAGAAAATGTTTCCAACTGGTTGAAGACACAGGCGGCAAAAACTTGTGCCTCGCTTTGACAAATGCTAGCAAAATTTCGGCAGTTATGTGGAAAAGTAGGTTAAGAGTTGTAGAATTTTGTGCAATAAATAATTTTTCTATATCTGTACATAATTTAATTGTATTACCAAACATAACTTACTTTCTGGACTACCTCGTATCATCTATAAACATAAAAACGTTCTGTTACGTTTTAATTGATTTGGAAATCTTTCGAAATGTTAATATAAAATACTGGATTGTAAATTTAGGAATTTTTACATGAAAGTGGCGGAGTTTGAGCCATGCTTGGAGGAGCTGGAAGAAATATATATAGAAAAGTACATTCGGAGATACAAAATGCAAAATATATGTATATCTGTTGTGACAGCAGTAGGTAACATGTTTATTGCACAATAAACAAACAAAAGTTTTACAAAATGGCGCCTCTGTTTCACATCTTTTGTGACACTGCTGTAGAGATGGTGGCTATCAATTTAAGGTAGGAATTTCTCGTTATTTATGCACGGCGAACTTAATGACATCCATTTATATAAATGCAACCAATGGCTCAGAGGTAACACATGAAGCTCGTATTCGAGAGATCCGAGGTTCGTTTTCCGGTGGCCCTTCTCCCTGAACTTTGGTTTTCCCGATTTCCCTGATCGTCAAGTCGAATGCTGAGAGTGATTTTTTCTCCCACGGTTCTCCTCTGTTCCATTTTCACTTATTTCATCTCCTGTCAACTGCGGACAGAGCAGAGGCTCGCAATTGAAACTTCTCGGCTTCGCTCGTGGCTCTACTGCAGGGTAGAGCCTATGAGCTCTCCTCCAGTGGCTTGGGCAGAGTGAGTCGAGGTGACAGGGGTCCTCTCCGTTATCTAATCTGTTATTTCCTATCTATATAAACATAGCAAGGAGCGAATGCATTGGACTCAGTGATGTCTATATGTTGCGTCGATTGCGCATATAGTGAACATTTGAAGCCAATGAAGTGGGATTGTTGTTGCTCCTGTCTGCTGCAGAAGCGAGTCAACGTTGTCTTCGGTTTCGGAAGTACATAAAACAGATGTACTAGACTAACCTGATAGAATACAATGGTAGCATCAGAACCACTTACCTTGATGTGAGTCATACGATGATAGTAAAGATTGGAACTGGCAGTGAATCGTTTGCCACAGACTTGACACTGGTGAGGTTTCTCTCCACTGTGAATACGCCGATGTGTGTTCAGGGAACTGGACGTTGAGAACCCCTTGGAGCAGACGAGGCAGACGTGGGGCTTCTCTCCTGGAACACAAGAACAATTAGTAACACTTGTCTCCAGGGGCAGGCCCCTACGTCTCCCCTCATTTGACAAAGAAGCCCTGTTCAATGTAAATCAGATGATAAAAGCGATAGATGCACGTTCTTTCGTAACACTGAGAGGCAGATTTAAACCAAAGCATTCTCTATTTTATTAATTCACACTCCTCTGTTCACTATAGAGTTTGCAATCGGTTTTAAACTAACTTCCTGAAGATAGAGACTTCAAACTTCAATCATAGCTCACATCTGAGTGACATACCATATTAATTTGTTTACAAAAAAATGCTCCACCCAAAACTACCCTTTGTATGGAGAAATTTATAAATCCATGTGAGATAGAAGAAATTATTTTATACATTTTATTTAATTTTAAAATAAATATGTTTTCTTTCTTTTATTTCGGTATGTTGATAAGAATTTACATGCATTAACTCTGTTAGGTAATACATGTGATTTGTATGGCTATGAAAATGTAAATTTGAAATTCTCTCGTAATATATTAAAGTAAATAACGAACTATTTTGTATTGCCATGAAGATTCTAGAGACAGCTATATCGTAGTACCTGTGTGTGTCCGCATGTGGCGCTTGAGTAGTGAGGGCCTGTCGAACGCCTTGCCACAGACCTCGCAAGGCAGTAAGGTCCTCTCACCTCTAGGAGGTCTGGTCTTGTGGTGGTGCTCGAGAAGGATCTGGTCTCCCGCCGTGGAGGCTGCAGAAGATGAAGACAGAGACTCTCCCGACACAGACTTACGTTCATCCGTGTCTCCTCCACTCGGTGGCGAGGACGAACTGATAAGTACTCGGGAGAGGAGAGACATGGACAAATCCAGCGGCGAGTCTGTCAAACAAACAAGCTTTCACTGTAAAACCAAACAAGAACACTGCAACACATAACTGATAACCGTCATTTCAAAAATTATATATTTTTACATACTCTGATGTGTAACATTCGCATGACTTTCTCTTCCCTTTTGTCCACGAAATATTCTTGGAAACACTCACTCCCTCCACGGAGCCATAACCCTTTCTCAGCAAAGGTCTGCCGCCCGTCGCTGCGTCCCCCTTCTCTGCCCACCACTGGCATCATGAGTGGGATGCAGTACTGTAGGGTGAGACGTGGTCGGACTCCGGTTCCTTCCGGGGCTTAGATATGGCCTTGGCAAACAGGGGTCTGTCTATTTGGTCCTCAGGGGCATAACAAGACTCAGTAGACCCCGAACTAGATCTCTTAGTAGGAGAAAATCCGCACCCCGGGTCTTCTCCTTGGCAAACATCAGCGCTACCCCTGCACTAAGGAGACGAACCGTGCTAAAGCTTTGTTTTTTCTCCAGAAATAGTTCTGTTACGATGTTAAGAGTTGTGTAGGCAACCGAAGTAATAATCAAATGTTTTAAAGGTGGTCGCTATATGCCAGAAACGACTAAATAATTATAGCAAAGCTTCAAACACGACAAATAACTGAAAAATTCAAAGCAACAATAAAGAGTTTCTCTAAAATAGATGATGTAAAAATAATTTGAACTGAACTGTAGTAAATTTTTGCCTATCCCTTGTAGTTTTACAAAACTATATAAAATTACTTTTGAATGATTGAACTCCACAGATTACTAGCAGAAAATTCAGTGTCTGAGCTGTTTACGTCTAAAAGTCTTAGATACTTGGTAATTATTCATACATCTATTTTTTTATCTTCGTGTCATATTCTGAAAATACTGAACTTAGTACCGAGTTAAACATTTCTCTTAAAGTACTTCGTTTTTTATTATAGTGTTCAAAAACACAAGACACATGCATATGGATCTTTTCAAAATATTTCTGAATCAGGATCTTTAAAACAGAGAACTCCTAAGTCGTTTACCGGGAGCAACACGAGTCGGTTGGAGAATTTAATGTCATGTCGGCACGTTGGCCATAGTAGCTCAAGGGTTAGAGCCGCTGGACGGAGACCAGAAGATCCGTGGTTCAAATCCCGGCTATGGCGTTGAATTTTTCAGTCTGAGTCTGCGTTTCCACAATTTAGCCTACACACGGCCAGTGTGAAAGAACAATTCATTTCCGGAGGAGGAAGTTAAACCAAGAACATATCATCCTTCCATGCAACGCCGAGACACTCGCCGACACTTGTACCCTTAAAGAGACCACAAAACTAGAGATGAGGTGAAATGATAATGGAGATTAAATGGAGGGACAGGAAATTCGGGGGATGTAATTATGCTACCTAGCATTCACCTGGCGACCTGGGAAAACCCCCGAAAAAGCCATGAATCGTACCTGGACTTCCCGAATGTGGGCCTGAGCCATCCCGCTCGGTAAACAGTAAGAGACAGTCTTTCTACCAAAAATTGTAGATCTCAATTTATGTAAAATATATGTTTTGTTGAGTAATTCATTTCTAGATAATCCTTTCTATTTGTTAAGTGTTTGTTCGTTATTTAAATACTATAGCCATCACATAGCAACCAGCTCTTTAAGGGACTATGGCTTAAGCCTACTCTATTCTCCTATTTCCATTGTATCTATTAGGAAAACCATTTCTACAATTGATTATCTGGGGAAGCTTCAAATAGAAGAATAGGCATTTGAAATAACATTTTGTGTTAAAGTGAGTGGAGAAAGTTATATGACTGCATGCATCAGACCTTTCTGCATTGTTCACCTATTGTGTAGGATATATAGAAAAAAATGAAAATCCTACTAATGTGATATTTTTCTAGGAAGAAAGGTAATTTATACAGAACTAAGTTTATATGTCACATAGAGAAATTAATACGAGACGACTTAATTTTTGAAAAATTAATTTCTTGGAATAAACCTGTATTGAAAGTTTGAGTAAAGATATAGGCAGTTCAGTAGCTAAATCATCAATTGGACTTTACCCTCAGCAGAAGTTATATTCTATTGCCCCAGTAAACTTTCCCGTTAATTTCATTTTGTGTAGTGCGTACGCAGTTTTCTTTCTTTACGCCCGTCCTATCTGCGAGAATTCCTGGACACACTAACCGGTTGGTACAGCTGCTGCCATCTTGTGTAAATATTCCTAAGATTCCAGAGATGCCTAGGAAATGTCAGTTTTACATTGGTCCGTTAATCATGCAATATAAAGCCCTTTGTACCGGCACACACAAAATATCCCACACTTGTCGCATTCCCATGCAGAGGTACCATATTTTTAAACCAGTAGCGCACAAATTCCTCACACACTCTTTTTCTGTTCTGTTTCCATGGGAACAGACCGCCTCGTATAGGGGTGTACAGACATCTGAGAAAAGCACGCATTTTGGTTCACAGTACCCTAAGAACCAGCATCGGAATGTACCCATAAGGATGGCCAAAGTGGAGGGCCGATGGTTAATCGAATTAAACGTTTGTAGATATGGATTTCTCATATAATTTTCTTATATGTACAATGACAGTACAAGAGTACAGCGGGATTAACCATTTGTCAAATCTTTTAAGATCTAATTGCTATGTGGTGGTTTTGACATTTCATTCACTTGTATGATCAGGGCATAATAGGCACACAATAACGACTTCGTGTCTGAGAAAAATATAAATATTGACATATTTATACCAGTAACAAGAATATCTCGAAAATGCTTACTTCTTCACAAAAAATAAAAGACGAATTGTGTGTTTTAATGAGATCTACTCTTCTTTGCGCACTAAGATTTTATTTGCTTTACGTTTAACAGTTGTACAAAGTTCTTATAGAATGAAGGGAACTTCTGAAGCACTCTCTAGAAATTTTGAAATATATGTTTAATTTGCCATGAAAATACCTTAAACACATATCTAGTATGTTACTCAAAATATTAGAACACTTTGAGAATATAAACATTATTGAAACTTTTTAAAGTAAAGGTTAGTTTGGGATGGGCATATTTTCTCAAAAATCTTCGTGTGTCATCCTCGGAAGATGCTGAACTTAAATAACAATGAGTCATATTGTTGACACACAAACATCGTGGACTTTTCAAAAATATGTTTTATTCAGCAGATCTCAAAACGTGCATATCTGCGTTGAGTTTTTGGGTGGAATGCAATATCTTCTTCACCTAGGATGTACGTGGTAGAGAAAGGAAACGAATGTAACTACTTAGAAAACGTTTAACTATTCGGAAATTCAAAACAATTACAAAGAATACCTCAGGAACGGTTAACGCCACAAAAATTATGTTTGAAATAAACCCTTAACAATATCCAAGGTTCTATACGGTAACGTTTAGGTAGATCTCTTCTCCTTACGAGATACGTGCACAACATTAATTATAAAAAGGCTCTGTCACAAAATTAAATGTATAAATTTATCTTGAAATTAGGAACTTAAACATTTGGTATTTTAATATATATAAACAGTTATTTTTTAAAGAAATTTGGTACTCAATGAATACAAATTACAAGGAAGAAGAAATATCGGACGACCTAGAAATAGGTAAAAAGGATAAGCTATGGATTGTTTGGTTTCGGAACACACAAATACTGTCTAATCCGAATTGTATATGATGATGATGATGATGATGATGATGATGATGATGATGATGATGATGATGATGATGAAATTATTCTGTTAGTAGTCACCCACACAAAGGTAAACACGGATCTTTTTTCTAAAAAGGTTATTTTGGTGGATTTAGGAAACTTCAAAATGAGTATTTCCGGCGAAACATGACCAGGGGATTCTTGACTGAAATGTCATTCTTTGTCTATTTTTATATTAAGTAGTGGAGGAAGTATTAATGAATTACGAGGGGAAGCAGTTTTAAAATCTGTAATGTTTGTTCCACAAGTCGTGATGAAATGAGTGTTTTCAATCGCTGTTATGTGGCAACTTACAATAATGGAGATTGTAATACAGTACAAAAAGCCCTCTTCAGGAGATGCACGTGCTGGGGAGCAAAGATGCTGACACGTCATGACAAAAATTGGTTCGCCATAAAGTTCTTTACTTGTATGTAAATAGAAGGCATGACGTGGTCGATTGTGGCGGGAAAACTCGATTAGTTCAAGTCTCGACTCGAGGACCTCATCAGCGGAAATGGAGTACAAAAAAGAAAAAAAAAAAAAAAGGCGCAAGTTTCATTACCATTACAAAAAGAGGATCAACCTTTTGTAAGCAAACAATCGATCCGTGTCTGCTTGTCAACAAACAACTTTTCCTTTGTTTAATTAACTCTCATCTGTGCTCCAGAGATAGGCCCACAGTCTGTGTTTAGATGAACTGCAATACATGTCCAATATTGACTCTATGGCGAGGTTAGGAGTGGGGACATAGCACCTCGAAATATAGCTCTTTTGTCTGTCCTCCGGAAGAGAGGCATCAGATGAGAACATACTAAAGGAGAGAAAACAGCAAAAAGGGGTCCTTAGAGATTGAAACTCTCCGGTGGCGACATGTATATTTGGTTCCCCTTCCTCCAGCGGGCATACACATTCCCTGAGAGGGTCCAGAGACCTCCCCCGAGGATTTAAGAGAACAGCCAATCAGGATGAATGGTAAAATGAAAAACAAGTGGATGATGCATTAAAACTACTAAATTTACAAAATCCTGCAGTAAAATTTTCCATAGAATAAGAGACAAACAATGAAATCCCTTTCTTAGATTTAAAACTTACCAGAAAACATACTAAACTTGAATTTGGCATATATAGGAAGGAAACACGCACAGAAAATTTCATAAAAGCAGATGGATATAACCCAAGAAAACACAAGCAGGCTGTTATCAACAGTTTAACTTACAGGCTGGTTAATGTACCTTTAAACAAGATGGAATATATCAAAGAGTACAATAATATCACTTACATTGCAGAATACAATGGATTCAGTGCTGAATTGGTAAAAAATAAAATTGATAAATTCAAAAGACAACAAAGATGTAAACGAGTAACTACTCTTTCCCCAATCAGCAATGAAACTTCATACAGAAAATTTACATATCATCCCAGAGCTACACAACTTTTCCAAAAAGTCTTCAAAGAACGCAATATTACTGTGGTCCCACAGAATAAATTTAATGTACAAAACCTTATGAAATCACATAATACAGAGGAGATACCCACAGACAAAAAAATCAGGTGTGTACCGGATAAACTGCAAAGGCTGTGAAAGCTTTTACATTGGAAAAACAAAATGGAACTTGAACATTAGGCTTAAAGAGCATTTTAGGAACATCAGGAACAAAGAAATAGATAAATCAGCGGCAGGAAAATCATGATATAGAGCGAGAAATCCACTTATTAAAAAGTGTCCAAGGTCCAGCTGCATTAACCACGTGGGAAAAAATCTTCATAAAGAAATATGAAAGAAAACTGTTTAATTTCGACACTACTTTTGATGAAAACCCAAACTTCAAATTCATCAAGATACCGACAGAGATGCACCTGTCGCCTGCAATGAGTTCACCAAACCAACATCCATTAGTCGACAACAGCTGATGATGTTAGGAAGATCCTAACAAAACGTGTTCTAGGTAAATACTAGCAATAAATGGAGCAGTGAGTACTAGTTCGACTCAAAATTATATTAATTTGTTTTAGATATGTTTAAATTCAGATACACAGCTTTTGTAAGAGATATTCATGCGATTAGTAGCATTCGATTGTTGATGATATGCATAGATATTACTAGAAAAGTATTCTGTTATATTTCAAATGTCTTCGCAGTTCAATTTCATGTTCTATAAATAGCATTATAATTACACTTTCATGTTTATGGCAAGTAGGGTCATTTTCGTCGAAAATGTCATTTTGGAATGTTTTTCCTTCATATTTTTCCTATCATTTGCCATCTAGTATATCCTTCTGGGAGCCACGACTAGATATCAGTTGTGTATTCTCTGCAAGAACGTATAGATGTGCCTGGGAACCTCAATGCATGTATAAAACAGAAACCCACAAGCTCTCTGTGCACGTGTCACGGAAACCCAGCTGAACAAACGTAATGCAGAACAGTTTCGCGTTTTGAATTTTATAATTTCAGTCTGGTTCTGACTTGCCATATATTATTAGTGTTATAGTTTGCGAAGGTTTTTAGCAAGAAAACGTAAACTGGAAATGTGTATAGAAATGGTTCCACCTGCTGTTTTCAAGTTGAAATTCTCGTCAGCTATGGGTCCATTGCCTCCTGTACCAGACTGAGTTTGGTTTCATATCCAAGGCCTCCTGTGCACACAAAGACGAACATAAATATAACTTCCTTTGGGGAAAGTTTCCCAACGTCCCTCGCATAAAATTTACCTCCCTAAGAAAGAGAAAATGTCAAGTGAGCGTCGCAGCAGGGGTGCCAACTAAGTACACATTACGATATCTGTGTGTATAAATTTGGATAAGAGCAGAAAATCACTTCAGTGTGAAACCAGGCCTACCAATCGTTGCTGTCGTCGACACGTCCTAGCCATAACTCACGTGGTGTAATAGGCATGTCGTGCTACTGCATCTCAGGCATTTTCATATGAAATACTGCCGCGAGGTCGTTCTTCATAACAAATTCAGTCGCTTGTAACTAAATACGCGCTCAGGTTTCCAAAAGAATCTTTAAAATTAACTGCAGAAGAATTTTAACCAAAGTTATGCCCGCTACAAGAGATGAGTATTGAGTTTCCACTTAAATTATTGTGGAATTTGAGAATATTAAGTAAATGATAAATTGTATGTATTCATCCTAACGTGTGTAATATCAGTAACACGTCAGACCTTCTAAGAAACAAACAAGTATTTGCAAACTTCATATCATCATTTAATGAAGCTATATCATATTGTAATTAACATTTTAGAGAATTCAAATTTTGTTAGTACGGGTGACATTCAGTTGTTTCTGGTTATGTCATTAAATGTGAAGGCCACTGACTTTATGGGAATGTGACATGATTATGCAAACTAATCTCAATTAATTGAAGTACAAGAGTAAGCTTTTGCAATAATGTTTGCAGAAGTTTTATGACAGAATAGCACATGAATATAACACATCAAACTTTTTTTGTCTTTCAAATTTAAACGCAGCTTTTTTTTAAGTATATGCTATATCAAAATGTATTTGCGTTTGGGAATCCCTTGGTTCATTTCCCTTGGCCGACTTTCCTGCCCGTGAGATTATCTCTGGGGTTTTCCGGGTTGCACCTTCCGTATTTCTTGTCCCTCCACTTCACTTTCGTTTTCGTCCCCTTTGGCTGTTTCAAAGTTCTACATTTAGGTGGGATGTTGGCGTTGCATGGCAGGGAATTTTCTCTCTGGCTGAAGTGTAATAGTTTCTCTATTCACCGCAAAGACGTAGTAGAGAATGTGAAAAAATTAAAAAGGAAATTCCAATGTGTAGAAATTAGTCATCTTTTACTTTATTTTTCATTTAATCTCCCCTTAAGTGCATGTTTTTTCATAGTTACATTTTTATTCCCTGAATAAAAAGAATGAGTTTGTAATATACTGTAGCACCCCCATAAATAAAAAGTATACTTAATGTCTCTGCTTCCTATAAGTGTGTGGAGCATGCCCCAGCATTGAAGCCGGTGCCAGAGGATCTCTGAATATGCATGCGAGGATCCATCTTCAGTTCCTTTATTGGATACCCAAGGAGAGATCAGCTAGAAGCATTTAGCGACCAGAGAAGAAACATCATCGCATCTACGTGAACCCCATTAAGATGTAAATATTTTGAGGCATGTTAATTTGTTGGTGAATGAAATTGGATCTCCCCGGCCTTGATACCTATCTAGATCCCTTCGTTTCTTCGTATTTGATCTATCCGCGCTGTAAAATAGTTCCCCCATATTTCTACTTCAGATAAGGAGCGGTGCAGTGGCGACCTGTACAGTGGCGGCTCATGTGTGATTACTCGCTTAATGAAAAGCTTCATGAGTTTAAAGAAATAGTTCAGTATATAATGGTCACAAGGAAAACTTCATATAGGTAATACTATCAATAAATGGAGAAAACATGGTTTATTTTACAAACTTTATTTCTGTGTTCTATACTTGATGTAGTTAAAACTAATATTTTATAACAAGCTATCATGAAAATAATATATACCTTTTTGGGGGTCTGAGGAAATTTAAACATCCGAACAATTTAAGAGCAGGAAGAAGATGGTAATAGAACAAAACATTATTGTTACATAAACGACGAGTACTATTTTACCAACTTACAAAAAATCTTCCGAGGCACAGAAACAAATTGCAATACAGTAAATTATGAAAATCAGCAGCAATCGTATTATCAGTAGGCATTTTCCAAAAATATGCCTTCCAGCTTTCTATGCAGTCCATCTTTAGTTGCGGGCTTAACTCAGAGAATGAGAGGGTACTCGTGGCTGGAAGTGAGCAAGCGTGGAGTTAGTTTTACGAACTTTATTAGGATGGGTTCTGGGTTCCTAACTAGCCCAGGGTCTTTGCATGGATCTCTTATCTCAGGAGTGGCACGCACCAGGCTGCTTCGTTTCCCCCCTTCTTTATTCGTTATTGCCTTCCCTTGTCCGAGATTCACACACATGCGCGTTTGTCTACTGTCCACCAACGCAGAGTCCCTGAAAGAAATGCGCCCCCTTACACAGTGGGAGAAGGACAGCGAATGTGTGTGACAGAGAACGCATGCTACCCAAGGAGTAGACCCATTAAAAACATGCACCTTATTCACTCTATACACTCAAACCGAAGTAGAAGCCGTCAGAATGCTTTTTAATGGTCTGTAAATGAACTGACATGGAGTGTCATAATCTACCAAGGGAGGGTGTAGGAACCTTTTCCAACCCCTTCGTCTCATTCCCCGAAGACTTTCTTTCCTGTGTTATACTATACACTCATTGCTTAGTTTTACATCACTGCCTCCGTCGATGTCCAGATCAAGAGTGTCCCAGGTAGAGCACTGACTTGTCTCCTAGTTTTCCAGTTAGCACTACCCCTGCCCTCTTGAGGATAATGAGCAACCCTTTGTTACTTGTCTTGGTTTAGTTCAGTTTCACTATGAATTACCCTTACGCCTAACGGTACTTCTTCCTGTCTGCAGTGTTCTGTTTCAAGAAGGAGTGTCTCAAACGACCTCTATGAGTACCTCACAAGAAATAGTGCATGTTGTTATGGAAACAATGACACATTTTAAGCAAGATAAGGGGGTAGATTACCAAAGTTCCGTAAGGATTTAAACTTATTAATTTTCCAATATTGTGATACTTTTGCGTTGTACTTTCTTACCTATAGTAAGAAAAAAAGAGGCTTGTTGCATTTAACTCAAAGATTCAATATAAAGTTTGAACGAAATAGATGACTTTAAATAATTAGAAATAGGTCTCTGTGTGTAGGAAAGCTCGGACAGCTACCAAATTTTCTATTTAAGTTTATTTATACTAAAACTACATCAGAGATGTTTTAAGCAATATCTATTCGTACATTGATATTTGTTTTTTTTCAAAAATAGCTCTTATGCCATGCATGAAATATACGAGGGCTGTTCAATAAATAATGATTATAATTTTTCACACCAAAATTCAATCATATTATATTCTGTTAGCTTAATGTGAAACAAACACACTATTATAGTTTCATTGTTGGTACTCCTGGTTCTCGCCTGTGACAACCAGGCAAGTTCAGACATGTTCAGTATCGCTTACCGCTACAATGAAGGTAACATGCAGTTAAAGTTGATGTTAGAGGAAGATCCGGAGTTTCTTTCAAACGTAATCACTGCTGATGAAACTTGGCTACATCATTTTGATCCAGAGAGCAAACAGCAAACCTTAGTGTGGAAATCTCCTTCATTACCAACCCCCAAAAGAGCAAAAGTGGTTGCTTCTGTTGGGAAAGTTATGGTCATCTCATGCTTTGATATTCATGGAATGGTTTATCAGCATGTTGTACCTGCATACACATCAGTAACCGGACAATACTACTGGGCTGTCCTAAAAACATTGCAAATCCATATCAGGCGCAAAAGACCACATTTCCATGAAACAGGCTGGATGCTGCACCACGATAATGCGCAGCCGCATATTGCCAATGTTGTTGCTGAATATCTTGCAAAAATCAACGTGAAATGCACCTCTCACCCTCCCTATACTGCAGATTTAGCCCCATGTGACTTTTTTCTATTCCCTAACTTGAAGAAACGCCTTCGTGGGAGTATTATCTATCATCAAAAGAAGTGGTGAAGGCTGCGGAGGCGATTTTGAAGGATCTCTCAAAAAATGGTTTCCAGCATGTCTTTGAAGACTAGCAGAAACGCTGGGACAAGTGCATCGCATTCAGGGGAGACTATTTTGAGAAGGAACAGGAAAATTATGAGGATGAATAAAGGTACGTTGCTAAAAAGAAATTGTGATGATTCTTTATTGAACAGTCCTCGTAAGTATATGACGAATAAAATGCAGCTCTACCTTAAATGTTTTATGAATAACTTAGAATTACTCTTATGATCTTGCATAAATCTTAAACCTTAAGCGATGGGCGAAAGGACGCAGCACAAAAAATGCACAAATTGTTTCAAAGTTTGACTACTGTGGCATCAGCCATTTCCGAGTTATCGCTTATTTATGGCTCGATTTGTTCAATATTTTTGTCGATTTTCATTTATTTGTCGACATTTCGCGGATCGAGTGTGGAATGTTAAGGCCAGTTCTCAAGCATTTGACTGTTCATTTTTTTGTATCTATAAAGACATGTATAATGTAGTAACTTATTTCTGCGGCTAGCGAAGTAAGAATAGTTTACATATGTACCCAGCAATAAACCATATAGGTAATGTTAAGAGAGCCCTGTGAATGTAACATAACATATTTGGGAAGGATAAGTAGAGAAAGCTATTACCGAAAAACGCCGCTCAAAGGAATAACATATGAATCGTTGATCGTAGGACCCGGTCGTGCTCTATTCTTCCGTATCCCAGTGATCCAGTGGGAGGAGGGGGCAGGGAATTTTCAATCTGCGAGCCGCCAGCCTGACGGCTCGTGCGTGACGGAGACATCTTACAAAACAATTGAAGCTCGTTAACTTGGCCGAATGCTGCAAGTGAATTCGAAAAACGTTCAAAAAAAAGGTGAACCAATCAGATAGCACCTTTGTGTCTTGTCACTGTGAACCATTCCAGGACACCATTCCTGTCCGATTGTCAATTCTGAACAACTGCTAGCAGATTCCGATTTTGAGCAATTTTGCAAAGCAAACAAATAAAACGTTTATCTTAATAGGTGAAATACACATTGGATGTCACGATTTCTTCATAATCTACTTTTAACAGTCAAATTCAATGTCAGAAAAGTGTCTGTGTCTTTGATAATATTGCACACAAACCAAAAGACCAATAAATATTAAATTTCAGTTTAAGGCCATTATCTTGCAGAGATTTTCAAGAAAACCTTCATAAAAAACACTATCCTTTATTTGAAAATATTTGCGATTTTTTTTTTACTTTCTAAAAAGTTGCAACAAGGATTTTAATTATAATATTTAACTTATTCTAAAGGCATTTGAATAACGAATAAGATGTGCTTCTTGCATCTTCTGGGATTGGCCTCTGAATTCCTCTTCATTCTAAATGATGGTAAATCGCAAAATATAGACAAAATCTTACTACAGAAAGATGTAGATCTCATTAAGTTAAATCCGATATATTTCTTTATGCTGTTAACCATTTCATATTCTTGGTTATTAGTATAAGGTTTCACAAACTTCTTTTGTTTGTGATCATGCAAAGCGAACAACATTCTAAAGCCCTTAAATAGCGACCAACTCTTAAATGTTTTACAATCACTGAGGCGCAATGTCCTCACACATTCTACCGCATCTATTAAAATAAATAGTTAAAACGTTTCTGTAATTTTTCATTTTGTCTAACATGAATCAGATATAAAATAGGACTTTGGAAGAATAATTTGTGGAAGAATGTGTAGAGAAAGCCACGTGAATGCAGTACATTATTTTTTTGAATTAGATATTAGATGTTCCTCCTAATAACATTAACACTTTAAGATTAATTATATGTATGTATATATAAGTCCGTTAAACATGGCGCTGGGGTGGGTTTCCTCCAGGTCCTCCGGTTTCCCCCACCATCATTCCACCAATTTCTCCATTCATTCATCCCAGGTTGGGCCAACCCCCAACCCTGATATCATTAGGTCAATATGATTCGGCTCCCTCGCTCTGATCCCAGGCGACCGCAAAGTGAGATTTGTGGTGGACAACACGGCGCTGGGGCGGGTTTTCTCCGAGATCTCCGGTTTCCCCCGCCATCTCATTCCACCGTTGCTCCATCTTCATCTCATGTATCATCAGTGTCACCGCCTGCGGTGCCGTATGTAGTAAAAGCGGGCGTTAAACACTACACATTTCCCTCGCTCTGAGGGGATCCAAGCGACCCCTAACTCCAGCATTGTTGAGGAAAGAAGACATAAAAATAATTAAGTCCGTTAATGCTTTTGCATACTTATGTATACACTATATTTTTGTCAAATTTCTATTAAATTTATTAAATAACTGTAAAATAATATCTGTATAAATATAAAAGGCCTACATATTAATTTTTTGAGAACTTCTCACAGTCGCCTCAAGCATACGCTAAAGAATTCCAACAAGGCTGAGGAAGTCCTAGGAAGCCTTGACTGTAACAATACGAGATTCGGATGTAGATGTCAATGCTTATTCTGAGCCCCCGTTTCTAAACCAGCTTGTGACTGAAAACATGGGTGAAGTTCCCAAGGAAATTTTATTCCAAGCCAGAAACATGTAATCGGACGTTCTGCCAGCAAAGGCCAGACAGCAATATGGAAAGAAATATATTGCAAGTTAACCAGAATATTTCTTTCCAAAAAAAAATATTTTATAAATAAATTAAAAGAAAAGCATGACTGGACTGGTCACTACCACCTGGATTTTCCGTCTATTACATTACTAGAATATTAATATTTGGAGTGTTAGGTCCAACAGGTAACTGTTTTGGACAGCAGGTATTAAAACAACAATAGTATTATTAAAATGTTCACGTAGTATACGTTTAGGCATGAAGGTGTTTTAAGTGAATTTAATTTCTTACATGACAAATTTTAATGAGTTGAATTGTTTACTTTTTAATATTTATTTAGCTTTTAGTTTTTAAAACTAATATTTTAATACCTTTTCAAAACATGATGTGGTAACATGATGAAATGTATGGGATTGACTCACCCTCTAGGATGGTGTCCATGGTTCGCCGGTAGAGGGAGTTACGGAGGTAGTGTACAGCGGGCATAAAGAAGACATCCTCCGGTCGCTCTGGCAGAAAATAGACCACCAGCTCTGAGTTGGCAGGGATACTCTTGACGGCCTCATAAAGTGGTTCGCCTGCAGATCACGAGTAGGTACATGAGAGAACCAATGTAATACTAACCACAACAATTGACACAACACTCAACAATTGTATTCTTACCTTTGACTTTGGTGCCTATAAGGTTGACTTCCTCACTGTATGTGGGGGCTGCCCTTAAAAACCTCACCCAGTTGCAGTGACGGACCCTGCGTCTGTCCACTTCCGTGATTTCGTCATAGCAACCGAATCTATGCCGGATCTGCACAAACAAACCAAAAACAAATGTCAAACAAAATTCCAAAAAAATTACAATCCCTAATGTTTTAAATTACCTAAAAGTTGAAGGATTAACGAAGGAAACAAGACCTTGTATGCATAGGTACTTCTTATGCCTAGGAATCAAGACTCCAGTAAAATCTAAGCATTATAATAAACATATAACCAAAATATTTCTGATTTTTTTTTTTTTTAGTTTTAAACGATAATTAGTACTAATTTAATGAATTATACAATAACCAAACCAGCTAAATGTCCCTAAGGTAACATATGTCTCGCATTCAGGAAGCACCGGGTTCGATTTCCGGTGAGCCACTCATTCTGGCCATGCGGTTCTTTTGTAATTTCTCCTGGGATGAAGTACGTAACAGTGGGATTTCCATTCCCTTATATTTTATGGTCGGAGGATCAGATGGATAGTGGCACTGATCTTTGTAAAATCCTACTCCTGCCAAGTGCTGGCACTTGTTGATGGCAACATTCGTCGTCTGTTCTGAACCTGGCCCCCCTTTGAGTCATTTTCTCCCGGAGGTTTGAGACACAATAAGCCTCGAAGTGATTTAGTATCAGAATTCTACTCTATTTGTACGTTATCTTTATTTAGTAGAAAATGTAAGAATCTAGCAACCATATTATAAAGAGAAGTTGTTCATATTAGACTGGAAAATCCACTGCTCTTTTAACATTTCTAGGCATTAGGTTCTCTCATAAGCATTGTCAATATTTAAAGGGTTCTATGGTTTTTCTTCGTGTTGTAAACCATCAGTTGACAATACAAGATTTTAAAATGGAGGCCACATAGTTTGAGATTATAATACTTCTGAAGCACTTGTGGAAACAGGATAATAAAGCTCTTGTCCCGGCTGAAGAATACCTAAGTGAAGAGTTAATGAACCGGTATGCATAACGATAGTTCCAGTGTTTCAATAAGGGAGACGAAAATTTTAAAGATTTACGTTCTGGAAGAGCCAAGTTATGTAATAGAGAAACTACAGGTAGAGCTTTGGAAGAAAACCCACAGCAAGCACTCGGAGGTTATCAGAGGAACTTGGTATTTCAAAAGATAAAATACACCGTCATATTAAGACACTTAACATTGTTCAGAAGGTGTCAATTTGTATCACATCGAGCTCATGTAGAGAGGGTATCTGCTGTCAACTTATCGATATTCGCTGGCTTCTCTTACAGCAATTGTCGCATGCGATGAAAAGTGAGTGTATTATCAGCTCTCGGAAGTGTAGGTCGATACCCTTTAGCCTGGAAAAGTCGTTAAAATGGTTCGGTTCCACAATAATATTTTTCTGGCGCATTTCTTCAAATGGACATGTAATCGATGCGAATTTTATTACTAACACGTTAAACGAGTTCATGAAGTTTTGGAGCAGAGGTAAAGGGTAGTTGTAATTAAAAGCAGAGTTCTCTTGCAGCTGGATATATTTGATACCATTGTTTTTCTTTTTTTTTAATATAATTTAAGTCCTCCAACGTTAAGTCATATCGGATGATGAATGGAATGGATGAAATGAAGCTCAAATGAGTCCGAGGTCCATGGAGCTTACAGTTATCCGACATCCGTCTTGAACGATAAGGGAAAACCCCGGGAAAAACCTTATCCAAGTAGTCACCCTGACTGAGTTTCGAACTCGGGACCTCTTGAATGTGAGGCAGACATGCTACCACTACGCTACCAAGGCGGAAAAATTGGAAGGAATCAAATTTCTACCACATCCAAACAAGCGTCACTGTTTTTGTGCCATCAGTTTAGCATTTATTTAGATCCATTGCCCATTTCCGACGTGGGAGAACTTTTTAAAATACGAAGCAGTTTAAATGATATCAGAGACTTCTTCCTATTAAAAAAACAGAAACTGATGCCGTTGTGGGAGAGCAATCTTTACTGAAACGTGGCTCAGAACTATCGATTGTAATGGTCTTCACTTTGAAGGTTAGAACCATGTTCCATGACAACACATTTGAAATAGTTTTTCTTAAAAACCGACATTACATTATATCCAGTAATGTGTATCCTTAAAGATGCTCCGCAACAGCACTTGCACATCAGGAAGTAGTCTCGTATCCAGAACTTGCTATATCAGAAAACACTGCATGTGTAGTCATGCGAAGAGAGCCGCCTGCCCTCGAGGTCCTACTCACATGATTTCAAATGTAAAATACCTAAGTCTTGTTAGGAATCAGTGTTCTCAACATTCTGTAACCAAACTTTCTGAACAAATTAACTTGAGCATGCAGATAGCAGAGGTGAAAAGTTATATAACATTATATGTTATTAACATTTAACAAGAAATTGAATATACCACATTAATGTGACTTGACCTTCCCACTCTTCTATCAACGACTTTTACAAACGATTTTTCCTATATGCCTCTTGTTATCCGAGATAAAGCTTTGCAAAAATGGTTACATTGTCGTACAGATGTTGAAGCAGAAGAATAACAGAGTAAATTGAATCAAAAGTTCTGTGTCTAAAAGCCCATCACTATGTGCTGGTCCTGAAAGTTTAATTCTTTTTATATCAAGAGATTATAATAGCGACATAATATTTGAAAAATTCAAGTGTTAAAAATTGTGGATCCTACATCAGAAACGGCTGAAGCTGTAAAGCGTGTACAGAAGCAGATTCTGTGTCTTATCGCCTTCTATACTTCTTGCCTATTTTTAAGGTTTACCAATTTAAGGTTTTTTATTTTATAAGATTCCTTCCAAATGAAGAAAACTTCACATAATTCCTAATAGTTCAACATTTCCATTTTATGGCATAGAAATATTATACGGGATTTTAATCAAAATTCTCACAGTATAAAAATGATGAAATGATTTCCCCATAAAGGGAACGTGGATGGAAGGAAAATGCTACCTTGTACAGCTTAAATACTCTGTACGTTTTACCGTATAAATGACAGGACAAGTAAAACACAATGAGATGTAAAGCTTCCAAGTTATTTTGCAACACATACGACGTAGGACGTAGGACTGTTTTAGAAGCGTATCTTTTGCTAAGGACCACTCTGTGATGCGGCGCAAGACGAAGTGACCGCTGAGTGCTGGACGTACAGCAGTCTGCAATTGGTCTCGCATGAGATGAATGAAAAGCACGCCTTTGTCTATTACATGGGTGCCCCACCTCAGATATGGATAGCCGGAAGCGAGAAAGTGCTCCAGGGAATGGACACCCCTGAAGATCGGCTTGACTTGTTTTTAATGGGAGTTTAAAAACTGCAGCAGATGAAGTGTAATTATGTAGGGTGGGGCGAAGCTACCGAGAGATGGGCTGGAGATACTGAAGCCCCGGGCATCTCGTGGGACGACAGCATTCATTTCTGCTGCTGACTTAACGAGCTTTCCAAACAAACCACTCGAACGACGACCCTCTAGAGCTTAGCTCTAAGTTGTGTTGGCATCACAGGCTCTTACGTCACTTTGGGAATCAACTTGTACTCCAATGACTAGGGATGGCATTTTAATGCAAATGTGTATTTCTCATCTACTGTCAGAAGGCATGTTCACTCAGTTACAATTTCCAACAATTTGAACATTATTGTACGTTGCATAGGATTCATATTTTGCCTATTTTGTTAAAAAGCAAACTATTTCAGTAGTATACAAACTATACCGTGTATTTCCTGCTTCTACATGTGTTTTAATAAATATATGTTAATTCATATTATCTTAATATTTAATTTTCAAATATGATATTCCCGAATAATATATACCATCGAGTTAGTGCTGTAACTTGGCATCACTAATGGTAGTTCACACACAACGCCATGAAGTGCTTACGTCACATCTGTGAATCCCCGCGTTATCTGGTCGTAACCGCTCCCTCAAGGTCCAGAAGTAGTTTGTCAAGTAGTTTTCGGAGTTTATTTCAAGTGTGCTAGCTATTTTTATATGTGATATTAAATAAGAGATCTTTGAAATTTTACAGGAGAATAGAAAGGAAATGGATAGACGAAAGAAAAAGTACAATGAAATAATAATGAATGAAGAAAAGATTTGTTTAGATTAAGAACAGCTTGGAACAACATTCTTAAGCGGTCTAAGAGATAATAAAAGAGTATGTGAATTTTGTAAAGGAGAAGAAAGTGTAGAATAAATTCTAACAGAGTGAGAAAGTCAAAAAATAGAAAGAGAAAATCTGGAACAAGAGGAGGGACAATTTGGGGAGGGTGGAGCAGTTACATTAAAGTGTTAATAAGCAAGCAGGAAAAAGGAAGTAAGGGATTCTCAAATAAAAGTAGAAGAAAAATGGATGAGGAAAGTGAAGAAGAGGAAGAGGTGGAAGACAGATAAAATGAATTGTATAGTGGTTTTATTGAAGTTAATAGTGAAGTTAAATAGCAATGGAAAGGCCAGGAAGCCATAATGTAACACTAGGAAGGTATCTATTAAAATACCAATTTGGCAATAAATGTATCATGCCCTTACGAGGCGCACTCCGAAGTTTAACACTACAGAGAGAGAGAGAGAGAGAGAGAGAGAGAGAGAGAGAGAGAGAGAGAGAGAGAGAGAGAGAGAGAGAGAGGGGGGGGGGGAGGGAGAGAGAGAGAGGGAGAGAGAGAGAGCGGCCATTGCGATTTTGGCAGTCATCCCTTGTTTTCCTGTAATCATGCTAAAATATAAAGTGAGTGACAAAGAGAGCTATATCCTAATTTTTCAACATTAGAAATACGAGCTAAGTAATTCATATGGCTTCCACAGTAAATTTATTCATGGGGAGATTACATAATATTGCCTTAACAATTGCATCTTATGGAAATTAACTGTTCTTTCACACTGGCCGTGTGTAGGGTAAATTGTGGAAACGTAGAGTCAAACTGAAAAATTCAATGCCATAGCCGGGATTTGAACCACGGATCTTCTTGTCTACGTCCAGCCGCTCTACCACTGAGCTACTATGGCCAACGTGACGATATGACATTAAATTCTCCAACTGCCTCGTATTTTTTCCGGTAAAACACTTAGGAGTTCTCATAAACACATGAGACATCTACCTTAATGGCGACTTACAACGTGTAAGTACTTTAAGGCCCGGGCTTTATAGTTAACCACTATTAGGTCAATTAATGGAAATTAATTGTTCTTTCACACTGACCGTGTGTAGGCTAAGTTGTGGAAACGTAGAGTCAGACTGAAAAATTCAATGTCATAGCCAGGATTTGTACCACAGATCTTCTGATGTCCGTCCAGCCGCTCTAACCAGAAGATCCGTGGTTCAAATCCTGGCTATGGCATTGAATTTTTCAGTCTGACTCTACGTTTCCACAACTGTACCTTATGTCTTTATGTTGTGTTAATCCTTTTTATAGGTTACGTTAGTTAAGTGCATAATGAAAGTTTTCAATACATAAATGCATAAAAATTAAAGGGATTATTGCAGGATAAAATTCCCGTTCCTAGTAGTGAAGTAAACACTATAAAGTTGAATAGTGTTTAAAGTACTCAAATTATAATTTATAATCATTTCAACCAATGCAGCTGAAATTTTAACCACAGATTAATTCAAAATAAATGTAGCAGAAAATTAAGGTTAGATAAATACCAAATTTGGCATTTAATTTTCATATAAGTTGGATCAGTTGCGAGATATTCTGTTATTTGTTTGAATTTTGCTGTTCTTAAATGGAAAGTCATCTTTTTAGTCCCTTGAACACGTAAAGAAAATGAAATTTCAAAGCCTTCGCATAGGTACCAGCTCTTAAACAACTTGACTATATTGGTTGAAGCCCATACTTCCTTACACCTACAATACAATTAGCAATATTATCTTGATTAACATAAAGTAAACGGAATAGCTAAGAGTAGAGAAAATCATTTGTGTGCAGCGCATAACATTTTTAATTTCTTATTTACCATATAAAGAATTAGTAAGATTTATTTCCATATACAAGGAAGTGTCATATAGTTTCAATAACTGCCTTCAGAAGTCTGCAAGGGCAGTTCCAACCCAAGGTCTTGACATTACTTGTGCTACCGCAAAGTAACAATCAATACGTATGGGAAACAATAGAGCAGACCTTGTAACAAGTAAACAACAAGTAATTTTAGGCTTCATCTGTACCACAACCAAACAGGAAGCTATACCTACTCTCTTGTTACAACCGCTTAAGTGGATGTTCGTTTGTTTTCTGTCTACAAGAACACCCACAACGTGCTTCACAACCTCGAGATGAATTACACACACGTACAAACTATCAGGAATTTTGTGCAATTAATTCACAGAAAAACAACTGCATCGTCTTATTTATTTGATTACAATTAAAATTAAGGGAAGACTCCTGTAAATATTATAAGAAAATAACATGTTAGCTTTTTGCGAAATGTTATTATCTGAAATTTCCTGTATCATTTGATGTCTCATAAAGTTGAGAAGAGCAGAAGGGTTACTAAAATGGGAGATCTCGTTATAATGGTTATTTTATACTTAAAATTTTGATGGAGAAGCTGGAAGAATTTGATATGAAAACTGAGATATTATTTGTGGTTTTCCTCATTGTATGGAGGACTTACATGTCAAGGAGCTACAAATGAGTGCCTGGTGTGAGGTGTTTGCCGAGGAGCAGAGGAACTCTGGATCAGAATGGGAGAGAGTAGCCATAATGGTGAAGCATTGTATGGCAGTCAGGAAGGAGACGATATAAAATGGGGACAAAATGGATGCAAGGAAAGCTGAATTGGTAGAAAGAACGACGGGAAAAACTGGAGTACTCGGAGAAATCTACCCAGACGCCGCTTTGCCCACCACAGCTCTCACATACGATTTACTGAGAACGAACGTGGACTGGTTTGGTGAGAGGAAAGCGTCTAACTACTTGACCACGGCGGTGCCTTGACAGAATGAACAGAAGATCGAGACTAGAAACCAATCAGCTCTGGATTGTGTAAAGTATGTGGTTTATGACCTCTGTTAAAGCGTTATGAAAGTATATAAACTAAAACCTTACCAAAACGATACCCTGGAATAGTATGTTGGAAATAGTCACCAAGAACCAATTATAAACATACTTGTTTTTGATAATAAGATTTTCGAAAGAGCAAATCAAACTATATGGGATGTAGTAGGTATATCTTACAAGCATGGAAAGAAAATCTTCCACAATATAAAAAATACATTAAAATTATTGGCATAAAAATGTTTTCAAACAGCAAGGTTTCAAAAACTTGCCTGTTTACGATTATTTTTGCACGACCACTCCTTTTGGAAATGATATCAATGGAAGTCACATAATGTGAGATGAAATCAAGAGAAGATCTGTACGAATGAAATGAAGAGACGATGGAATAACTGAAGGTTGAAGCAATGATAAAACATATTTGTCGTTACCAAGAAAAGTACAAAAAGATCACCTTAGTTGAACAAGCAAGAGCAAACTTCGAAACTTCAGTCATATCGATCGAATGGAAAGAGGTCCATTGGTACATCGCAAAACAGAACACGAGATCTGCCATTTTGTGCTTGCATTCTGCACTATATAGAAATAAATATTATACTCCTTTGGACAAAAGTGGCAAACTTCAGTCAAATTTTTAAGCGAAGATTTTCTCACAAATACCATTGTTAAGTACAAGAGGTTCTCTGTGTTCATGACTTATGGTTCCTTAATTTGCAACATATGATAGTCGGTTTGCTTTACTTTAATTTTCTCAAGACTTTCATTTAAATGACATTTCCTGGTATAAATGAATCGCTTTCTCAGAAACCATTATATAGTTAAATTTTACAATTACAAAACATCATCTGCGTGCTGTTGTGAATCTAATATGATGTTAAGCATATAGTTTTTAAACAATAGTTGCTGATGAATTTTAATCAAAAGATGATATAATTAAGAACATAATCCTGCCCTTCTTAATAAAGAAACTTATTGTAAAAGTGAACATAGAACGAATGCATCTATATGCTAAAGTAATTCTGTCTAATAGGTTCCAGTGATTGGCAGACCATTGACAATATTGTACTTTTAATCTCACCTTAAGTAATTTGTTACATACGTATACTTGAGATTTTAAAATAGAAACCTGTATTTGTATATGAGGAGATTTGAATGTTGGAGTAGGAGAGGAACCTGCTTCTGAGATTATTCCTACGTGTCCGACTCGTTTTGTTTCTGATTTAGCGATGTGTGAAATACAGAAGTGCACACATCTACTCGAAACAACAGTTTGTCACTTTAAACAGAGAAACAAGTTTTCAGGCAAGTGTATGTGTTATATGAACCGTGCGATTTTGTTGCTGACTGCAACAATGTTGTTGAGAATCCAGTCCGGTTTGACGGCTTGCTGACAGCATCCTTAATGACACTGATACCAAATTTGACAACTGAATCCTAAAAAGAAAATCCCTTGGACATTAATGTGGACCAGACTTTTCAGAACGCTGTTCATGTTTTCGCAAACTGTTCTTTATATCGTACACTTTTTTAAACTTGTTTATTTTTAAAACTGACCGAAGATTTTGAATACCATTTGTTTAAAATGTTTCGATCTTAAATATGTACTCAAACATTTTGTCTTCAAAGAGTGTGTGAAATAATTTATGGGGCATTTAGAAACAAAATAGGTAATGGAATAAAATTAAAGGTTTCCAAAGTTATAGCTGTACCTTTACTAGCATAGAGAAGTGAGACTTGAGTAAAATACAAACTTCAGAAATGAAATTCTTAAGAAGAGTGAAGGGATGTGCGAAGAAAGACCTAATGACAAATGAAACTGCAGTAGCGAAGCGTGGCGTGACATTTAGGGAAGCGGCTCCTGTATATCTGTAACTCGTGGACTTGGGTTCGAAACTTTTTGTAGTACTTAACGCCCACTTTTACTACATGTGGCACAGCAGGTGGTGACACTGGTGATACATGAAATAAAGATGGAGCACCGGTAGAATGAGATGTGGGAGGGGCAAAGGGAGCATCCAAAAGGAACCCACATCAGAGCCGTGTGGTCCCCTACAAATCTCCTTTGTGGTCGCCTGGGATTGAACCCGAGCCACTCCGGCGAGAGTCGAGTGATCTAACCTCGATACTTATTGCCTGTACACTGGTAGCGCTTCCATAAACGTCATACCACACTTCGTCCCTGAATGAAAGTATTAGAGAAGAGTTAGGAATGTTTAATGTAAATGTAAGATTAAAAGATTTCAAATTAAATGGAGAGGACATGTTGAAAGAATGCTAGATAACGCACTAAACAAATAACGTAATATCCTAAAGGAAGGAGATTGGTGGGCAGACCCAGGAAGCAATGAGCGCAGAACTCTGAAGCTGGAGCAAACTCTTGATTGCCTAGGCCAGGAAGTGATGATGATGATGAAGAAGAAGAAGAAGAAGAAGAAGAAGAAGAAGAAGAAGAAGAAGAAGAAGAAGAAGAAGAAGAAGAAGAAGAGGAGGAGGAAGAAAAAGACGAGCTATCTTGTTTAAGGACAGTTCCTGGTCAGTTACCAGGATCACTACAGAGTAACCACTATCCCGAAATTTGCCCGCCTCGGTAGCGTAGATGGTAGCGTGTCGGCCTCACGTTCAAGAGGTTCCGAGTTCGAATCTCGGTTAGGGTGAGTTCCTGGATAAGGTTTTTTACCCGGGGGTTTCCCTTATCCTGATAGACGAATGTTGGGTAACTTTAAGCTCCATGGACACCGTACTCATTTGAGCATCACTCATTTCATTCATCGTCCGATATCACTTAAGGATGGAAGACGTGAATTAAAAAAAAAAAAAAAAACTGAATTTCATCCTGCAGGAGTTCTTTTACGTGCCAAAAAATCTAGTGACATGTCGCTTTGAAAAACACCTCAAAATTATCAGTTTGAGCCGATTTTGAACCTTGAATCAGTACACCGGCACCTAACCAACTAAGCCACTGGTTTCCCCATGATATTGCAAGAGTTCTTATTGTATTTTTTATCGAAATATATGTCCAACTCTTATGGTTTACTGATTACTCGCATTACAGAAAAGTCATTGGGTACAAGGATTTCGAGCCTTTGTGGGGGATATTACGGATATACATTTTCTTTGTTCGGAACATATCTTGAATGTATGGCATCTTTCGTTTTTATGGACAGTTGTTTTCTTTTGTTTCTATTACTTTTTATTATTTTTTCTCTGTATAGTAATGTATCGAATGCACACATGGCTGTTACGCAAGTAAATCACTAAGGACATCAGAGTAACCTAATGGCAACGCTGTATTCTTCTTTACTTCGAAATGCGGAATGTGGTGGTTACATTTCGGAGGAGGTTATTGACGTCATCTGCGGAAGTAGCCTATTTGTAGAAAAACGGTAAGGCGGAGCTCAATGAGCTGTGAAACAAACAAACATCGTGCATCATCAACTGTCTTAAACACTCGGCCGCAATTTGGTGGTTGTGTTTTTGTACAGTATTGGCGCCCTGGGACATTCAACCGACTTAAGGCAACACTGCAGGCGAATATTACTATATATATGGGGACAGAAATAGAATATTGCAGAAGAAAAAGTATTTATGTAGTTTGGAAGTTTTGTCTTTTTAATAATGATAGTGTTTTTGTTCCCTTTGGAGTACAAAAAGTTCAGTACTGAAATCTGCATTAAACAAATTTAGAAAACTAACATTGCAGAACCCAGATTTTAATGAACCCATAGAATACTAAAAATTATCTTAAAATTATATCTTTATGGGTTTAAAATTAATTAAAAATGACATAAAAGAGCAAAGAAAGACCTTACAGTCATCTTCATCTGTATACATCTTTACACATTTCACTTTATCACTGAATATCGAATTACAGTAGAACCTCGCTTACCCGGATCAACTGGGACCAGGTCTGAAAATCTGAGTTATACAGAGAATGAGGGAAAGTGATAAAACAACCATGTGTATCACCGAAATATTTTAATGGAGTTTAGAAATTATTATCGTCACACTTTTACCTAAAACCACGTACACTATATGCACTGTAAAGCCTATGTATTTGCATTGTACACAATACAGCTGCAGACTAGTCGGTAGTAAAAAAGGCAGTGAGCTTCTGCTGTCTCAATTTAGTGTATCGCTTACGAGCAGCGCGATCTCGCATCCGCTTTAACAATAGAAGTTCATTGGCAATTCTTCGGCTTCAATTTCTCTTCGCTTGCTACTGCTTGTACGTGGGTAACATCCACAGCTGGTTCATCAACACTATCTGAATATGTACTCTTCATTTCTATTTTCAGTAAAATTGCAAGATGCAACAATGCCTTTCTCTGAAAACGGTTTATAACCTCCGTCATTGTCGAGTTGCAACTAATTGTCAATGTGTTCATAAACACTGGAACAGATACTAATATTTTTAAAGAGTGTTTAAAAGTTTCTTCCATGCTTATTTTTTCTTCTTCTTCAATCTTGTTTTCTGGCAAGTCACACACACACACACACACACACACACACACACACACACACACACACACACACACACACACACACACACACACACACACACACACACACATTAGGTACATTTTTTCGATGACTTTATCAAAAAATATTTAGATTTTAAAGTCCTGAAACTTCATTTCACTGATATACGTGAGCTTTTCAATAAAGAATGGCCATAGCTTTTTTTTACGGTCATAATTTTTCGCACTAAAATTCAATCTTATTATATTCCGTTAGCTTAATGTGAAACAAACATGCCGTAGTAGTTTCATTGTTGGTACTCCTGGCTCCCGCCTGTGAGAACCTGGCAAGTTCAGACCTGTTCAGTTTGGCCTACTGCTGTAATGGAGGTAACACGCAGTTAAAGTTGATGTTAGAGGAAGATCCGGAGTTTCTTTCAAATGTAATCACTGCTGATGAAACTTGACTACATCATTTTGATCCTGAGAGCAAACAGCAAAACTCAGTGTGGAAATCTTCTTCATCATCAAACCCCCAAAAAGCAAAAGTGGTTGCTTCTGCTGGGAAAGTTATGGTCATCTCATTCTTTGATATTCATGGAATGATTTATCAGCATGTTGTACCTGCACACACATCAGTAACTGGACAATACTACAGGGATGTCCTGGAAACATTGCAAGTCCATATCAGGCGCAAAAGACCACATGTCCATGAAGCAGCCTGGACGCTGCACCACGATAATGCGCGGCCGCATTTTGCCAATGTTGTTGCTGAATATCTTGCAAAAATCAACGTGAAGTGCATTCCTCACCCTACCTACACTCCGGATTTAGTGCCATGTTACATTTTTCTATTCCCTAACTTGAAGAAACGCCTTCGTGGGAGGCATTATCCGTCATCAGAAGCAGTGGTGAAGGCTGCGGAGGCGATTTTGAAGAATCTCTCAAAAAATTGTTTCCAGCATGTCTTTGAAGACTGGCAGAAACGCTAGGACAAGTGCATCAAATTCTGGGGAGACCATTTTGAGAAGGACCATCAAAATTATGAGAATGACTAAAGCCGGTGGAAAGAGGTGATTTCACCTTCCCCTTTCTTGCTTAAGTTGAGCATCACTGGATAAAAGTGTCTAAAAATACAGAAAAATTGCCCTTAAAACTGGTTTAATTTACCTTAGATCCATATACATGTGTATATTCCACATAGTATCATGATAGCAGCATCAGAAAATAGATAAATTGGTGGCAATTTGAGCTTTAGTAATTGGCTGCATGAAAGCAACTCCCAGGTTCAGCTTTTGTGCATCCCTGTAATCCGTTTACCTGAGAAGTACATTTAAGAGCCTCAAGGTCAGTGTTACATATCTTTACAGAGAAGTAATTAAAACAAGACGTGTATTGCCACTTCCCTAACCTGTTTTTATTGTAGGGTTTGTATCACGTTTATACGCTAACCCCTGATTGTTCGCAGGTGTTGCCCAATTTGACTGCCGCGTTACGATGCTCACATGTTGAAAAAACTTCACTTTCTACGTAAAACAAACACAAATCGGCGTCTGACAACTGAAGTAAAACTCACTTTGCCAGTAAAGAAACCCAAGCTGATTCAGAAATGGGTGAGACAGGTAACATAATAATATGCCATTGTCGTCTTAGTGTAACATAGAATTTTCAGAATAAAACTCAGACGATATACCCACATTACTTCCTTTATTCGCTCTTCTAAAAACTATTTTTTAGAAAAAAAAACTAGGATATAGTAAACTTAAAAATATAGTCTCCGGGTTCGATTCCCGTGATCGGCTTACTTGACACATGGGTTTTTTCGGGGGTTTTCCTAGGTTGCCAGGCAAATGCTGGGTAGGTTAATTACATCCCCGGAATTTCCTGTCCTTCCATTTCATATCTATTATCATTTCATATCATCTCTCACCTCCTGGTCTCTTTCAGTGTAGAAGTGTTGGCAGGAGTGTTGGCGCTGCATGGCAGGCTGATATGCTCCTGTTAAACACTTCCTTCTCCGGGCCAGGCTAGGGGCCCTTTGAGGACGTAGGGGAGAGGATCCATCCCCTTCAGCTGCCGAGGTGCGGCCGTTGCGGACCCTTAGCACTCGTGGTACCTCTGACGTTACTAGAGGAACCTCAGGCCGAACTGCCGAGCCCCTCCCGTAGGGGAGTTGTTCGGATTGGGTTGGACTCGAGGGGGCAGTGTGTTCCCGACACCCACGGGGAATTGAGTACCTCTGGTCAGGCTAGGGCCACCCGGAGGGGGTAGAGGGTTGCCTCATAAGTCCCGGGTACGTCAGAGGTACCACGAGTAATAGGGGCCCCCAGCACCCGCAGCTGAAGGGGATGGATTCCGCCCCCATCTTTGGGTATCTTGCAGAACCGGCAAACCAAAAAAGATACTGAAAATATATGCTGCACAAAACTGTACAAATATAATTTATTCTAAATACGTTATTCGCGATGTCAGCAATTTCCGAGGAATCTGTTAATATTCATCTTAATTCAACACTTTGTAATTTTTTAAACGTTTTATTGCCAATTGCTTGTTTGTCATGATAAAATGGAAGAAATGTGAAATATCTAGGCCACCATATGATGAGCCACTCACTTAAACCATTTCATTTCTTTTATTCTGCAAATATTTATCTTGACTCACAGGAAGTAGAAAAACAAGTTTCCGTAAGAACAGTATGTAGAAGATTGATCAGAGGAAGTAATGTGATTGTAAAGTATCACCCTTTTTTTCATACAAGAAAAATCTCTGTTAACTCTCAGTTCTATGTACCGCGGGCTCATTTGTGAAAAGTTCACCCATTGCTTCGCAATTTCTAATGTCTTGAGAGTGTCAAGAGTTTAGGAGAATCTGTGGAACAGTTATGACGTAAGCAACTGTACTGGCGGACAAACAGGAGGCCATGTTATAAAGGAAATAAATACTGGGGCGGCCGGTGATATTGTACTGGGAAACCGCAAACCGCGTGACATGTGACAGTGCTGCCACCATTATACTCTTGATATTTACATGCAAGGACCTCGAGTTGAAACCCAAGCTTCCCGAATAAATATCGAATGCAGTCAAATGCCAGTCTTTGTTGTCTGAGCCTACTTCCTTGGGATGTTTTGTCATACAACCTGTTGCTGAAGGGCAGAAGACATCACAAAAACCGAACCGCTTCAACTTTTGGCAACAAGCAAAAAAACGACTGTTTCATACAATGTGACAGCGAGTTTCTTCAGGTCATCTAAATTTAAATATACCATCTGTGTAGAATAAACGTGACAGCATCCAGCCCCGAGTTTGAGAAGACCTGAGTTCGATTCCTGGTGGAGGGTGGGAAGTTTTGTGTAAGTAGGATTATTTCCTATCCTCCTGGTTTCGTTCCTGTCAGAGTGGCCACTCTGAACAAGTTTATTTTTTTGTCATTTTCCCAGTTCGATGGCTAACGCTAGAATGGTTCTTGTTTTATCACGCACTTCATATCCCCATCATTAACTTTCATTGTTTGTTGTGACTAGACAGTGAATTGTACATTTTGGAAAGATTTCACCCTGGCGTTTGTTGAGCTTGCTGGTGCCCCCTTCTAGAAACTCTTTGGTTGCTATAGGTGTCCTCGGAGCATGGACATGCCCTATTTAGAATCGTTAGGCATCCCATTTTCACTTAACTTGCATCAACCTTAGTATCTCCATCCCGTCTCTCCCTCCCTCTCGTAGATCTTAGTATGACCAACCACACCAAGTCCACGACGCCCCCGAGTAGTATCCGGAGGTTGTTTTTAGAATTTTTATCAGTCTGTAAGGATTTTGTTTTAATTTATACCGACGGTTCCAGAAGCTCTGCCGGTGCTGGATGCACGTATGTCCATGTGGCCAACCCCTTTACATTTGGTCTCCATGGCAACACATCCATTTACACTGAAGAGCTCCATGCATGTTTGCCGCAGATGGTTGGGTGATAGCCTAATCTTTAGTGATTCCCTTAGCGCACTCCAGAGCCTTCGTGAGCTGTACAATAACCATCCCCTTGTACAGCGGATCCAGGACGCCCTCCACGTTTTACACACCTCTGGCGTTAGCACCTCTGGTCACGTGGGCATGCAAGGGAATGAAATGGCGGATTCGGCAGCTAAGGTGGCTGCCATTGCATCTAGTGTTACCCTTCCTTTGCCACCTCGGAAGACTTTGGGCTTGTTGTCCGTATAGCGGCGCTTTCGTGCTGGCGCGAGGAGTGGTCTGCTCTCTTGGCAACAAGCTTCGAACAGTGAAGGAGCTTCCGATTAACTGGGCCACCTCCTGTCGCTTATCGCGGCGGCAGGAAATCATCTTAGCTCGGTTGCGCATTGGGTATTACTATTTTACTCATAACTTTTTACTGAAACGTACCCCGGCTCCAGTTTGTCCGCTGTGCGGTGCCGAAGTGTCGGTGCGACACGTTATTTTAGATTGCTTTATCCTAGAACGTCTTCGCAGGTCTCTCCATCTGCCGGCCAGCTTGGCAGAGATACTCGCGGATGACGAGACGGTAGTAGGCAAAGTTTTAGCGTTCATTTCAGATGTCAGTTTTAGAATTTAGGCCCCAGCAATTGGGTATTTTTAGTATTTTACCCTTTTATGGTTTTAAATCTCTGTTTTAGTCGTGCGTTCGTTTTATCTCATTTTTATTTAATAGACTTCTTTTTTAGCGTGTTAGTCTTTTAATGAGTTTTTACCACAATTGGCTTTTTAAGAGCGCTGATGACTTAGAAGTTGAGCGTCCTTATACCCAATCTTCTTCTTCTTCTTCTTCTTCTTCTTCTTCTTCTTCTTCTTCTTCTTCTTCTTCTTCTTCTTCTTCTTCTTCTTCTTCTTCTTCTTCTTCTTCTTCTTCTTCTTCTTCTTCTTCTTCTTCTTCTTCTTCTTCTTCTTCTTCTTCTTCTTCTTCTTCTTCTTCTTCTTCTTCTTCTTCTTCTTCTTCTTCTTCTTCTTCTTCTTCTTCTTCTTCTTCTTCTTCTTCTTCTTCTTCTTCTTCTTCTTCTTCTTCTTCTTCTTCTTCTTCTTCTTCTTCTTCTTCTTCTTCTTCTTCTTCTTCTTCTTCTTCTTCTTCTTCTTCTTCTTCTTCTTCTTCTTCTTCTTCTTCTTCTTTTTCTTTTTTTTTTTCTTCTTCTTCTTCTTCTTCATCATCATCATCATCCTCATCATTATCATCATCGTCGTCGTCATGGTCATCATCGTCATCATCGTCGTCATCATCATCATCATCAGCATCAGCATCATCCGTCTCTCCCTCCAGTCACGCAGTCTTACTGCGGCGTAGAGCTCAACTTTCTGGAGACCACTTCTTCCTTGTACTCTTACTCTATTCTCTTCCTTCCTTAATGTAACTGAGATAGAATATTAGTACTGTTTAACATACGTTCTTACCGCATACGATACCACAGACGATCACACTGATGGTACATGAAATTATAACATACTTATGAAAGAAACGTTCCAGCCCTACTTTAAGATACTTCCAGGGTGTTATCAATTACGAGGATTGAGGAAAAACTGCGAATCTGAATAAATTCTCAAACAGGGAAGGTTCTGGTGGGATCTGAAGCGCAGACTTCACATTCACGAGATGGGCCTTGAGCATCACCACTATCAATACTGGTAAGAGCGTGTCTGTGTACAAATATCACAAAGGAAAGAAAGCTTCCAAAAGTCATCTTAGTTTCCCCTTTTTCTAATTTACGTCCACCGATGTTAAGTCATATCGGACGGTGAATGGAATTGTGAAATGATGCTCAAATGAGCTCAGGGTCCATAGAGCTTAGAGTTACCCGACATTCGTCTTTCAGGATTAGGAAACAACCCGTAAAAATCTTATCCAGGTAACTCACCCTGACCTAGATTCGAACTCGGAAACTCTTGAACATGAGGCAGACACGCTACCCATAATTATACGGAAATTTAACTGGAAATACATGCTTTGAGGTCCCTTGTACCAAAAACAGCTTTCTAGGGTAAAGTCCGCGCGCACCTGAGTGTTGTTAACTGACACTTTTTTTTTTTTTTTAATTTACGTCCGTCCCAACGTTAAGTTATATCGGACGGTGAATGAATTAGGTGAAATGATGCTCAAATGAGTCCAGGGTCCATGGAGCTTAGAGTTACCCGATAACTCTTGATAACTGACACCTTGCATTAAAATGCATTAATAAATAATTTTCTGCTCAACATTTTTGTAATATTAATAACTTTCGATAAATTATTTATTGTTTTTTTGGCATTTTGAAATACTTTTCTAATTTCCAGTTAACTTTTTTGTAATGTAAGGACTTCCTGGGTTCCAGAAGCTGAAGCCCACGTGATGGACGAACAGAAGGAGTGTACGGGAGCCAGTTCAACACATTACCGTCAAGCTCTGAAGACAGTTTAATTCCCGAAACATTTCTCGCTGATTACAGCCTGGCAAAGAAGTGGTCCAGTTTCGAAAGTAGCCACGTAGGTAATTAGAGGGTAGGAACAAAGGGATACGAAGCGAGGACCAAGTCACGATACTAGCACCAATACTCCTTAATTAAAAGTGGGGATGAGGAAATTTATTACGTTTTAAAGCAATACTGGCCGACCGGTGTGTTATAAAGACTTAGCGCTGCGCAAGTACTGACTGACATTCACGATTCCATGATCAGAGGTCAAGCGCCAGAATCCAGCTCCGGTCACTACTTCTGTACAACCACATTCAACCTACATATTCCATTATAATTTGAACTTACGATGTTTCAGTGCCCTGTTCTCATGCATTTACGTAAAACTTTTGATGTGTTGCACTAACATTATTGCTAGTTTTCTTGTAGATGCAAGGGAATTTGGGAATACAGTAGACTTTAAGTGATAGTCAAATCTTTTTAAGCTTGTCGCTGAGGGATGGCTGTGAATGTTAGTTCTCTTTGTATGACCAAGACATAAAAAATAGCAATTTCTATTTCAGTAAAGGATATGCATTGGAAAATGCAAATTAATGATAAAGTATATTTTGGAAGTGATTCACTCCATAAAAAATGTATTTTTTGGAACTGGACTTCCAAGTTCCGGGAGTGTACCGCATTCCCTGTGAATGTGGGACACCGTATGTAGGACAAACCGGAAGGACCATCGCTACTAGAATAAT
Source organism: Mantis religiosa (assembly GCA_030765055.1). Taxonomy (NCBI): domain Eukaryota; kingdom Metazoa; phylum Arthropoda; class Insecta; order Mantodea; family Mantidae; genus Mantis; species Mantis religiosa. The sequence goes on along the minus strand of CM060954.1, from coordinate 140,191,425 downwards.
CGAACATGAACGGAGCTTTCGCTTAATGCAACCTGAGAGGTCTGGGCTGGCAGAGCATTGTTTTGATAACGACCATAGAGCCAATTTTCGGGAGACGACCATTTTGACAAAATGCAACTGTTGCTGGGAGCGGAGAATTAAGGAGGCTTTGGCGATTTCCTCTGAAAGTAGCACGCCTAATCGCGAGGCTGGATTTCAGTTCAGCTCCTCTTGGAAACCGCCCTTAAAAATGGAAATCCGTCGAATTAAGAAGCAAAGATCAATACAGCTTGATAATCAAGTTGAGGTGTCACGTTTCTTTGACACAATTTTCTATAATCACGCCATCTCCTGACCTGGTATTTAATTTACTGAAAACAGTCTTTTGTTCAGTAATGCGAATTTTGATAGTGTTTTGTCTTTGTTTATATTTGTGTTATATCCAGTATTTCAGTTGTGGTTATAACATTTTATAAATATCCTGATGATGGGAGAGATGCACACTCCCGAAACGTTGATATCTAATCATCTTTTCACCTGGCTGGCTGCCGGGAAGAAAGTGAGTGCATTTTTTGTGTTGTAAAATTTTGTGTATCTCTTACGCTTTACCATTTAGGCAAAAGTCACCCAGAGTTTAGAGGACGTCTGAGGACATTCCAAAAAAGTTCAATATGTGCATTTTATTTGGCATGAAAATACCTCAAAAATATAAAACCATTAGAGCCATTTTTGAGCAAATACAATTTTTTTGAAAAATGTTCCACGTAAAGAGTACTGCGGAGTGGTGCAACTTTCTTGAAAACCTTCGCATTGCATTCTTGGAAGATGTTAAACTTAAATACCAATATTGATACCTGAAAAACTTCACAGACACGTGCCCTTTTAGGCTTCACGAAGTCTCTTAACGTATTTTCGGTGCAAAATGGTATTGAATTCTTGACTGAAACATAATATTTGTGTTGCTCATTGTAAGTATTGGTAGAGACAGAACAAAACATGCAATTAAACGACACTGATGAAACGAAAACATAAATTGTGGCAATTAGTAAAAAAAGTCGCGATTCTGGGTCCCAAACTGATTTATGCAGTAAATGCTGAACAAAAGTAATTTGAAGTTTCCAAAGGTTCTTAACTTTAAGCAACATGAACTGTTCATATCTACATTAAAGCAATTGGCAACAAAATGTAAAATATCTTTTATCTGATCTTGGGCATTGCTGAAAACACAGTAAGTTTAGTGTGACGTTCTCCCATTGGACAGCATGGAGAATTTTCAAACCCATAGTTAGTTCTAAGTTCTGTAAAAGTAAACTTAGAAAAAACAAGAAATCTATACTTGTGTTTAGCTTAATTTGGAAAAGGTGTTCAAGTGGTTTGACTATTTGTTCTCTGGTAAGTTTATAAAATATACAGTTCATTTAGAGTTAATTAGTCTCAACCGTTGAGGAGCTTATGCTATCCCCTTTCTTTGCCCCACCTGAATTTCACTCGTGACCCTACAAAACCCTTATTCCTGTCATTACGTGGTTAAGTCCTTTCTAGGACAGGTACACGAATATCACACCTACGGGCTGTCCCTCACTTCACACAACACACGAAGTGCCAACAGCACGACGACGAGGGAGGTAATGCGACACAATTCACCTGTTGTTACCCGGCGATCACCACGAATGATGTCATCGACTTGCTGAATGTTGCATGGAGTCACTGCAGTCACCGGCCTGCCACTTCGCTTTTCATCTGCCAATGGTGTTTGCCCTTCAGCTTCGTTACAGCGACGAACCCATCGTCTAACAGTGCTGACATCCACCGTTGCATCACCATACACTTCTCTAGCCTTTCGTGAATGCGAATTGGCGTTTCACCTTCCGCAGTCAAAAATTCAATCATAGTACGCTGTCTAATACGAATGTCGATGTCAGCCATTTTGCAAGAGGATGCAGTGCTGCCACCTGTTGACTTAGGAAGTTACTGCTGCAGGGGATTGGAGAAAAAGTATTGAGGAATTGCGCCAAATTCAGAGTTTTCACATAACTTATTTAAGGAAAAAAAAAGGAAGCATTACTTTTTGACCCACACTCGTATTTGGTCACCATTCATTTGTCTATAGTGCTAACACAAAGTGTATGAATCTTAAAATCAGTTGATCATTACTTCAGTCTCCTATATCTTCCTGATACTTGTAACGAAATGTTCAATGAAGGTAATTTGTGCAAAAATTTATTCGATTAACAGTCATAGGAAGTAGATAGAAAATTAGGTTGAAGCTGTTTAATTCCAGCCTTCCACATTATATTGCGTGCGCTTATCTCTACTAAATGACTTGGGTAGATCGCATGTTATGATACATCCGGTCTGCCGTCCAAATGTAAATCACGCATCTTTAAAAACCTTCACAAAAACGTCTTATTCTGGCCAGCTCGGAGAACCAGTGTGCTCAAAATTGTTGACGTTACCAAACTAGGGGCACGGGATTGCAGTAGATTTATAACGCTCGTATTTAAGCAGTCCCAGTTTTCGATATGTATGCTTCTTATTTCCTTTCCATTAGGCATGGGTCCCCGACACTTGCGATACTTCAATACCCACGATACTTGGGAAAGTTCGCTCGGTAGTTTTTCGATTACTTTTATTACTTCGGTGGTGATACTGCAATTTTTATTTTATTTTAAAATTTCAGAAAACAATGGCAACTGCCTTTAACTGTTCCCAAGAAGAAATCCTGCAGATCTCAACGACGATTCATCACCTCTTTCTAATGCATTGGATTACTGGAAAACAAATTCAAAGTTTTAAAAAACCGCCAAATATTTATGTATTGCATCGCAAAAGTTTTCTCTGAAAAAACTATTTTCACAACAGTACACAACAAGGCTCAAATGTGACACAAAAAGACTTGACCTGGAAAGAATGAGAATGCTCGTGTTTTTCTTTCTTTTTTTTTTTTAACAAAGACTTATAAAAATTGATTTTTTGAAAAACACATTTTGGTTTAAATGTCTAATATAGAGTTTAAAAATTAGTACATTGATGGAAATCAATAGTTCTTTCACACTAGCCGTGTGTAGGACGCACTATGAAAGGGTAGAGCCAGACTGGAAAATTCAATACCATAGCCGGGATCTGAACCACGGCATTGAATTTTTCAGTCTGGCTCTACCCTTTCATAGTGCGTCCTACACACGACTAGTGTGAAAGAACATTTATTTTCCATTAGTTGTACCTAATAGTGGTCCGAACTATAAAGCCCGGGCCTTAAAGTACTTAAAGCATAGTAAGTCGTCATTAAGGTAGTTGTTTCATGTGTTTATGAGAACTCCTAGTGGTTTACCGGGAAAAACACGAGTCAGTTGGAGAATTTAATGTCATGTTGGCACGTTGGCCATAGTAGCTCAAATGTTAGAGCGGCTGGACGGAAACCAGAAGATCCGTGGTTCAAATCCCGGCTATGGCATTGAATTTTTCAGTCTGGCTCTACCATTTCATAGTACATTCATGGTTATAAATTTTGTCTCATTAAATATGCGCACTTAATTTCACTAGCTTTACATAGTTCTCCCATCATTATATTTAGTATTGAAACTAGAAATAGAAATGACGGTGGTAGGTATTGAAGTACTGTGTCTCATGGGGAATCTTGTGCATTGGTATCGAGTATCGAGAAAAATTGCTATGGATCCATCTCTGCTTTCTATAAATTCTCTTTTATTCCGCTTCCTTCTAATTTCTCAGGTGTAAATAAATGTTTTATTTGTTAATGATACATCAATTGCCAGGTTAGTATTAATGCCACCTGTATTTCGTCCCGCAGGAATTCTAATGCATATCAGTAAATCTATTGACATGGGGCTGTCAGCACACTTAGTGATCATCTTGGAATCAATAGGCCAGTCGTTGGTGCCGAGCAAATGCTTGCTGCAAGGAAAGAGTATTTTCTTTTGATATTATAGGGTTACCTGGTAATACGGGTCGTTTATCTCTGGATAGCTCTGGTAATGGGTCTGTTCTTGGAGTTAGGAAATGTTAACGACTTCCGCGCATCTGTATTATCTGTAACCTTCCTAGTCACAATACATCTGTGCAGGTTTCTAAGCGCGAGGTGTCCCCCACTGTTTCATTCCGTGTAACTACTCGGCGAGGGTGCAAACGCAGTTAATAACAGGAATCTAACGCTATGAAACAGCAATATGAAATCAGTTCAACCCAATAACTACCTCGATGGTACACAATGTGCCTACGGTACTGAAAAAGATGCATCACTTGAGACACACCTAGTGACTGTGATCAATGCTCTAAGGAGTACGTTTTGTTTACAGTCGAAGACTAACATGAGTTCTTCCTAAACTCATAATGCCTAATTCGACACTGCCATTCTACTCTATAATTTTCAACACAGCATTTATAAAGCTTACGTGAATTATTTTAAAATGTTTTTATTTTCACATCCATCCAACAAATTTAGATTAATAAATAAAATGTGTGTGTATGCCCGCGAGTCTCTGTTAGGGTAACTTCTGAAGTAGTTCAACCGCCTTTGAAAACTCCTTCGCCACTTAAATTCACTCTGTTTTCCAACGGACATACGAGGGATCAAACATTCCCAAAATGTAAAGTTATGGGGATTAGGGGAGGGTAAGGTCAATGTCATCCTGTTTTATGTAATGTGTATATCGGTGATATTTTGGTCCATTGTTGTCATCATGTTAGATTCTTTATGATTTCCAGCCCAAAAGGCTTATAATTGTTACTCTGAAGTGTAAGCAACAGATGGTAATACCAACAAACTGCTTAAACAGTAATTTACTATCCTACATAAACCTGTTCAGCTAGATATTTTAGTGACATGTCCAAATTTGAATCCAATTTCAAATATACTAATTAGGATATTCAATCCGTAAATGTTGAATTAAATATTATTTAAGTAAATTGAAGCTATTTGTAATTCTCTTATAAACATTCGCCAGTAACAAACAGTTATGAAGTTTCGATAGCTTTTCCTGTAAAAGTACTTACTCCTTAGCCCAACCGCTATGTTTTCTTTTACCCGCTGTCCGTGTAATAATAAATTCATTACCATTCTTCTTCTTTTCTCGCGCGGTGCATTATGGAGGAGGAGGAGGAGGCACCTGCTAGCGTGACCTTGCCGGATGACCCCCAGGGCTCCGCTCTTGGGAAACAGACGCTGCAGGCTCTTAAGGGTATCGTGCTGTATGGTCTGGGAACTGGGCTCGTGAGAATCTTTCTTAGTTACGTGTGCTCGTCCAAATCCTTAGTATCAAAGTATTGCATTAAACGTCGGGATCCCATCGGAATACGTTTTTGAGGCGTCTTAGGCAAAAAGGAAAAAAGGGTTTTACAAGTTCGATGGCCTATGTCCCTTTCTGTGTGTGTTCAGAACGTGAAAAAATCAACATCTATGTAAACACCAAATTTAAGATTTCTATAGTCAATAGAAAAACTTCTGATTGCTTTGGTGTAAGCAACAATTAATTTAATCATTTTATATTTTGTCAAACGGGATCAAAGCACTCACCTTTAAAATTGAGTGAAATTTCCATAAGATCTATAATGTATTACAGAAAAATATAGACTGTAATTAAGGCAAGAGAACTATAATTTATTTAAAGATAAGCTAAAACATAAATAATTGTTCTTAATTTCTTATATTAAAATGTGTAAAGCCTAGCAAAATTAATACCAGGTTTACTTTTCTACTACACTTCTGTAGTAAGTAGAGGAAATATTGTGTTTTAACGAGCAAAATACCTGATACCGAGAAAATACACGCTTTGAGGTGCCCACAATAAAACATTTTTATGAAAGGGCTAATGTGTGTGTGTGTGTGTGTGTGTGTGTGTGTGTGTGTGTGTGTGTGTGTGTGTGTAAAGATGAATATCTAAAATCAAAATAAAACCTTGGATATCACGCCTTTAAAACATTTTCCTAGCGAAAAGAATAAGTATCTTAATTTTCCTCGGAATAGCCTATGAAGCACTGCATTCGGATGGAATTTTGTACACTTTTGTATAACAGCTGAACGTTAATAGACAGACAAAAACTTAATACACAATAAATTTTTATACATTTTTATAAAACACACAATTTTCTTCCAATAACCTTTAATGTTGTATCTGCAATTTCCAAAATACATCGGTTTGAATTATTCAATAATTTATAATACGGTCGCGAAGCCGTTATCTACGATAGCGCGGCTAGTGTACACAAAGAGCCGGCAAATAAAGATAGCTGAGATAAAGGACTTGCCGGCATAGATTAAGTTACGCTTCTGGAAGGTGATAGAATATTCGGTTTCTTTATTGTTCTGGATCAGTCTCGAATTTATCAATGACGTATTATAGCGCTGGTGGAACGCTTTCCATGGATTTATCTTTGTTAATAGAAACCTCTCAAATAACGCACTGATTGTTCTTGTAAGAGTGAGAGGGGCACTCACGGGCCTCCCGGCCATGTGCTAAGCACCAATGAACGCATCACTTCAACCAGTGGAATTCGCAGGAATCACAAATGACAGATATATGTTCACTCCACGTGGAGTAATTAGTGCGTTATCTGAGAGGTATCTATTACCAAAGATAAATCCATGGTAACCGTTCGAACAGCACCACTATATTTAAGATGGTGGCGAATCGCCAAAAGTCAGTCGCAAGCAGAAAACAGCTGTAGAGTGTTGTTGTAAGGTGAACAGATAATAATCACAACGCTGTTTCCTATTGTCATGGACCTTGGTGTTGTAGATTGTGATATGTGATGTAATTCTACTGCTACGCAGTGTGTTTCTACGCAAATAAAGAACATTTCGAATTTCGGCAAATTGGACTTTTAATTCTACGAACCCACAAAGTCACAATATTTTAAAAAACGTTGCACAATTCACTTGCTCTTCCACTTGTCATGAAAAGAATATGGAATTTTTAAAACAGCAAATGTTGGGTAACTGTTATATATATATATATATATATATATATATATATATATATATATATATATTACGCCTATTTGGGTTCTTTTGTTCCTGTTGTACTTACAACCGAATGTGTAATTAAAATATTTGAATTACTAGAGAGATTAAAATAATCAGAGAGATGGTCGTGTAAATGTAGCTAATCATATTTTTAAACATTGGGGAATAATAAAGACCGTGAAATTATGTGTATCACATTTAGAACTCATAAAAGTTTTGAGAAGTTTGTGAAGATCTTGTGGTTAACATTAGCGATTGTTGTCAGAGTTTCCTGTTACCTAACGTGAAACGGTTAGGTAGTGGAAGTGTCCAGTTCTCACAGGCCTGACACCTGGAGCGTTACAAAGGTACTTTTAATAATCATGAGAAAAGATGGACCAAGTAGATGGGTCTATCGTCAAGGTCGTCACTGCCCCACATTTAGTACATGGATGACTCGTTAACAACGTCCTTCATTTGTTTACGAACACCTCTGTACAGCTCGGGACTGAAACAGTCCAGTATGTATGCTTTCGAACTTGGACATCTAAAAGAGGTCGGCTGTTAGAAAATACAATCATAACGGGATCCATGGCACCCGCCAAAGTGCGTCTATAGACTCCTACTTCAGTTGATGTGTGGTGTCATAGTTTGTGATAAGGAAGACCTAGCTTCGATTTGATACTAGATATATTTAAATCTCAGTTGTTACTTAAATGTCTTACGTTCAAACATAGATGAATGTTGACTAAAACCCATTAAAAAGTAATTTTTAACTTTGTGATTACAATAAAATTAGGAGGTGAAATGTCAAGGCTGATTTTCTCGCTTTGTTTCTCTCTGCATTTTTGGAAATTAAAGTTTTGCGAGTATATCATAGAAGTTCTCTTCAGCTTGCTTCAGAATTTTAAGTAATATCTATAAAACAAAACTTAAAAATGTTGTAAGTGAACGTCTGAAAACACACACCTGAAAGAAAAAGGGAATGAAATGAAGGCAAATAACGGAAAGGAGAAACTCAGCATTTGCCTAAATGATAAGGGAAACCACGAAAAACCCCAAGTAGACGAGGATCGAACCCTGACCTCCTGTGCTCACTACTGTGGTCGTCAATCCTATAGGAAAGTGTATAAACACAAACGGATCAGCCCGCCTCAGTAGCATGGTGGTAGTATGTCTGCCTCACGTTCAAGAGGTCCCGAGTTCGAATCTCGGTCAGGGTGAGTTACCTGGATAAGGGTTTTCCGGGGTTTTCCCTTATCCTGAAAGATGAATGTCGGGTAACTCTAAGCTCCATGGACCCCGGACTCATTTGAGCATTTCACCCATTACCATTCATCGCCCGATATGACTTAACGTTGCCCGCCTCGGTAGTGTGGTGGTAGCGAGTCTGCCCCACGTTCAAGAGGTCTGGAGTTTGAATCTCGGTCAGGGTGAGTTACCTGGATAAGGTTTTTCCGGGGGTTTCCCTTATCATAAAAGACGAATGTCGAGTTACTCTAAGCTCTATGGACCCTGGGCTCATTTGGGCATCATTTCACCCATTCCATTCATTGTCTGATATGACTTAACGTTGGAGGACGTAAAATTAAAAAAAAAAAAAAATGACTTAACGTTGGAGGCCGTAAATTCCCCCTCCCCCAAAAAGGAATCACTAATTTGTTTATTGATTTAATGCTATAACAGTTACGTTGATATTATTTAAATGACAAGAGAATAATTGAGAGCATTAAATAAACAATTTAACAAATTCCTTTCAATGACGAAGAGAAACAAACGAATGTGTACTTAATAATTCATAAGCGTATAAATTATTTGGAGTAACAACCAGTAAAAACCAAACGCTTGAAAAATGATTAATTCAATAAGTACTTAACCGAGATGTGTTTTAGTAAGATGTGCGATTTTCTTTGTTTAGTTAGTTTACTCCTTTATGCAAAATTAACTTGGAACAATGAGGATTTATCAGGCTATTCCGAAACAATTTAAGATAAACGTTTTATTACTCATGTAGATATACTATACTTACGCTAATCTAATGTAGGCAATTAGCCATTTTTTAGGAAATTAAAAATAACGAAACATTTTCTGCTTGAAGGCTAGTTAGATGAAGGGTTAATATTCTTGAAAATTTTCTTGTGGCATTTTTGGAAGATATTTATGGAGGATGCTGTTAATATGCAATGCAGACTTTCTTTTAAAAATGAATTTTGTGGTTCTGGGGGACCCGAAATAGATATATCGTGTAAAGTATAGGTATGAATTTGTTAAATTAATTCAATATTTCCATTTCCTAAGACATGATTGTTATTACCAGAAACTGGAGCACTCGGCTCCATTGTGTACCTCTGGAGATCTCCAGGATGAAGGGATGAAATGAAGAATTTCCCCAAGGAGCGGTCTGTTCCACAAAGGAAGCCATGCACCTTGGCCGCCGTCCACTCGTCCAATAGAAGAAATAAAGTGACAGAAAGTCTTAAAAGGATAATTCGTAACATGATCCGTACCAACATTTGTCTAGGAATTGGAGACACTTGCCAACGAACCGAAAGCTATAGTGGTTAGGAGTCAAATCAGGAACCTCCTGAATGTTGGCAGAGTCATCTTGGTACCATTGGCATGTAGTAGAGAATGTTATAACTACTTTTCGGCCTACAATTCAGTTGCGCTATAAACACTTCTAACCTTTATAACTAAATATGCGTGCGGCGAAATAAAGAAGAGTCCATCGACTCTAGCATGCACAGAATAGCATTCTTTAGGAAACTACCCGAGGCACTCAAATATTTTTATACATACCGTTCCGAAAAATTAAAGCACTTTGCAAGTTGGTTACACGCCTAGCTGATGCTGTTACCACGGTAACGTGGTAGCATTTCGGGTAGCCTAACCCAAATATGGGCTAGCATTCCGACCAGCTACTGCCTGCCTTATATGCGAGAAATGCAAATAAAGGCAGACCTTCGAGAGTAGGTACGGTACAAGTGACGGGGAGACAAAAGAACCAGTAGCATTTCTTGTTACAAGTTGGTCGGCCGATCTTCTTCTGTTCCTGACCAGCTTATTATAATGTGAGGACCACGACCAGCAACAGTGACACACCTGCTCCAGTCACTTGTTACCTTCTAGCCCTCATCGTCGGCCTCCCGTTTTGCATGTATTCTATTGTCAAGAAGCTCGCCGCTCCAACTGACAATACCTAACCTGTTGTCTTGGAGATGGACAACCGCCGATCGCCACCGCCGGATTTCTTAATACGAGTCCACATCTGCTGAAGAACGAAACGCAAAGATGTTTATCATTGGAATTTAATTCGTGCAGGTGATGTGTATCATCACATGACCTTGACTGTCCATAAAACTTTCATATTCATAAAAATCTGGTGTGATTATTAGGTAATTTTATACACCACCGTTTATTTTCTTAAAACTTCGGCAAAGCCATTCTTACCAATGTTTATCGAGGGAGATAGTTCCGATATAAGATGCGAGGCTCGCATTCTGAAGGTCCTGGTTACGATTTCTGAAGCCCACCACCCTGATGATAGATTTTCCTTAGTTGGTAAAGCGGATACTGGACGGTTTCTTTGTACCAGAACTTTCTTTCCCTCATTTATTATTACTTAACTTAATTTTTAACGTTTCAAGTGGCCTTTGTGTTGTACAGTGATGGTGAAGGTGCTTATTCGTTGGAAGGTCCTTGTGCCACATAGTGGACTGCTCCTATAAGAGTTCTCTCTGGTTCCACCAGGAGGAGGCCTCTCCTGCGACCAGGCCATCCAACTTGGAATTGTCAGGCACCTCTGCGTATCTGTCAGCGGTTTCATCTCTACGTAAATCACAAAAGATTCACACTAGTTCAAGGCGTGAGGTAGTCCCGCTCATAGGCCATAAGTTGATATTTATTTCCACTTCATTTAATCGAGATAAACCTTTGCAGAAATAGTTTCATTATACAGGATATAACTGTATTGTGTCATGTATTTGGAGGGCGTGTTTCTGGCATCAAAACAGTAAACAAAGTTCATATGTACATGGGTCTGAAAATCAATTATTTCAGAGTTACAGCACAAAATCGAAACTTAGAAAAATTCCTCGAAGTGGATTCCTCTTACTGCAATGCTAATCCAGTTTGGATACGTTCTCTCAAATTGTCAACATCAGGTATAGGAGTCGCATAAACCAAGGACGAAGCATACGAAGGAATGCGTGCATCCAAGCCAAAGACAGAGCCACTTCGAGCAATTCTTCTAAGTTTCGATTTTGTGTTTTAACTCTGAAATTATTGAATTTTATACCCATGTACATATGAACTTTATTTACTGTTTTGATGTCAGAAACATTCCCCCAAATATATGACACCAGTAAAGATACATCCTGTATATTTGTTGTAGATACAATGGGATTTGGAAAATCGAATTGATTGCCAGATATTTAAAATTCGGGTTGGTATATGCTTCTGTTGAAATGCTATGGACTTCGGGAGCACCAACTCCATAGAGGCAGCACCTTTAAAATACAACCTTATTGGAAAATCCAAAATAAGTGATACTTCGGTAATAGCATATGCCGCGAAATATGTTATTGAAATAAACTGTGCATTTTAAAGATACCTGCATACTTATTCAGTATGTTTTTGTCTATATCTTCTAGTTTAACAGTATAATAAATTATATAAAGCTACTCACGATCAAAGGCTTTAAAGAAATAAATAGTTGGTAGAGAAAGTGAATATCAGTGGTAGTATAAGAATAAATTAAAATATGTAAAAATTCAACACTTTGGATTCTTTCCCAAGTAAACACGGAAAAATGCTTTCACCATTCTGGGTGCCTCGAAACATGTATTATATGATAATTTTAATGCCGAATTCTTGTGCTGAAACCAGCAGTTAACGTAAGCGGGAGAGAAAGGAAGAAACTGTGTTCCCAGCTATATATCAGACGCTACGAGGTAATATCGTGTGATTGTGGGTGCCAGAGCTAGCAGCATTCTTCCAGTTCCTTGGCCCTCTAACCGAAGGTATTTGCAATAAATCACATCGATACCATGTACCCCTAAAACAGCAGCAAACCACAAGTAAGTTTGCGGCACCTGAGACGAGTAGTGCCTGAGGCATACCAGAAGCTGCCTGGCACCCTGCTGAGTTTTCAACATCCTCACCGCGACACAACAGTTCCAATATATCTGCCCGCTTAACGGTCTATTCTTCGGGGAATTTATTTCCTAAGGCATGGAGACTTCAACGCACTAGTAAGACATGAACTTTCCGTATAATAAAATTTACATACAAATGGCATCTTCCCCGACTTAACAAAGATGTTTGTCAAAAGTATTTCTATAGGAACGCTTAAAAAAATTGGGAGGCAGGTGGATTATGTCGAGAAACGAGGTCCTTTAATAAGGATCAGTTGTTAACTTAATGTCATCTTCAGAGGGTCGGTGTATATGGCAGCTGGAGTTCATTGCCATGTTTTGTCATTGGACATGTTTTCAAGGTCTGTAACTCGACCCCGATCATCAAATTGTTTGGAACAAGTATTATAATAAGCACTTTATCTGCATCCGGACTTGTCACGTTGCTATGGTAACTTAAGTATCCTGGTTCTGTCTTTTTTATGTCTGTGAAATTTGGTAATCCTGTATTTGTACAAAAATTACGATTTACACATCGCGCATTTTGTTCTAAGAGAAATCTATTGCGCTACCATTCCTCCAGAATGAAAGTGTCAAGGTGCTATAGAAGACTACATGCTACAGTTTCTGATGGCTCCTTGCTCGAGAACCTGTCCCTCGTGGACTGAACGACCCGTATCAACCAAGCAGACTTCTTGTGCCCCAGGAGTAGGCATCCGCATTAACCCTCACAGTATACTAAACCTAGAAGCACATATGAAATACGAGAAAGCAAATAAATCATAATAGATGAGAAACTATCCCAACATTCCTCTACCTACCAGAAAACAATACGAGAAACCCAAGATCAGAATGAACTGACGATGGGAATCGAACCAGGGACTTCTTGAAATCGAGTTGCACACTTAACTGCCATCGCGGTGGATTTTTCAAGCAATTGGTTTATTTAATTTTACTGGATATTTGATAAATATTTCAAAACGTTTCGACTCTTTTAGATTAATTCGTTCATCGGTACCTAGGTTGAATATGTTAGGTATTACACTGATATTACTTTCTATACTCATCATTGTGTAGTCTTTTCTACAAGTTATTCTTACACGGGTGTATTACACATGTAGTAGTGGTAGTGGTAGTAAATGGAGGAGTGCAGAATATTAAACGACCCTCCATTTCGACCTAAATATATTTTGTGCTACCTCAAACTCTTAATGGCGTCTTAATTGAACACTGGAAGTTTACTCGTTATAAAAGGTCTTAGGCATATGGCTGGGATCAAACTCGGGATCAGTCAGTGGCCGGGAACTACAGCGGCCACACTCTAGCTCACTGCACCATTGCAGGGTTCTACGTATAGTTCCTAAGTGTTCCATTCAAAATGGTGGTAACAATAGATAGTCAACATGAAAAATCAAATGCCATGGCTGGGATTTGAACCACGGATCTCCTGGTTTCCGTCGAGTCGCTCTAACACATTGAGCTATCTTGGTCAACTTGCCGTCACGACATTAAGTTCTCCATTTGACTCATAGAGACCACTAGGGGCTCTCGCATCCGAGGTACACCGTTTTTGTGGCGACTTACTATCGTCAGTACTTGAGTCCCAGGCTTCATCATTTAACACTTATTATTTTAGTTAATTGATGGAAATTAATCATTTCTTCACACTAGCCCTATATGGGCAAATGTTTTTGATAGATAGAGTCAACATGAAAAATTCAGTATCAATACTTCAACGAGAAACAAGTCTTCTGAGCTCAGTCGAATCAAGAAGGTAGACCTTAAATAACAACAGAAAAAAAGAATTAATTTAGGTATATGTGTGGGAAACAAATTAAAAGCAAACACTCAATATAATTTCCAAACTTTATGTTTAAGTTCAGCATTTTTCAAGGTTGGAAAAATAATATTTTCAAGAAAATTCCCAGTGATACTCATTGCTCTTTTCACGAAAAATTTGCGGTAAGTTTTATTTTTTGGCACATGCCTAAGTATTTCAGGTACATTCCGTGTATTTAAGTTATGTATGTGGCACACCAAAAACTGCATCTCGAAGAATTACCTTAAAGCACCAAAAGATAAAAACTTCTTTAAAAGCCTTCCGTATTATAAATATTATATAAATATTATATAAATAAAGAAATTGTGATCATTTTTTACTGAACAGCTCTCGTATAAATTCAGGAATTAAATTGTTACCACATGAAGCATTAGTCCTGACCTTGTGCCAATAGTTTGTCATCGTTTAAATCCATGGCCAATTTCCTAAGTGGAAGGATTTTTTAGCACTGTAATGAATATTAACGAACCAGAATGTTGTACCGTTGGGAGATTATAAACATCATTGAAAGGTGTCTCAACACTATAGAATAAAGTGGTCTTTGCTTTGAAGATTATTTCCTGCTTAAAAAACCAGCATCACTTATGAGTCATGTGTAATTATGTGCACACATGAGCAACCCATGTTTCCATTAAAATACATTTGCAGATATTTCAGAGTCCTTATGTGAAGCAAGGACCGTGACCTGAAGAGTATTGGAAGCTTGTTTGTTTGTTTGTTCTGTTTTGATTGGTGGCTGTTCCGGTGGCTAGTTCCGGGAGGTGTTCACTCCCCCCCCCCCAAACTTTCAGCTTCAGTGAACACACAACACGTGCACCAATTTTGCAAAACTGTTCCACCACGACACGCTCACTCCTGAGTCATCGCCCTTAGTGCCATGTTTACATTACCCCCTCCATTGCAGGGGAAAAATATTTAAGTTAGTGAGTACTTTGGCTAAAACGCCTAGAAAGATAATGAATTTTCTCTAAAGAAATCAAAACTAATCGACAGGTAGGAATGTATTAAAACAAGTTTATGCTACTACATTAATAACCGAGCGAGTTGGCGTCACGATAACAAGTGGGTTCGATCCCCGTCGGCCGAACATTCTCATTTGGGTTTCTCATGGTTTCATCTTGCTGTATAACTGAATGCTGGAGTAGTTAATTACATGATACGATTTCCTTTCCTGCACATTTCCTGCTTTCATTGCATTTTCTTATTATCTTTCATCTGTGCTGCAGGCTCGTGTTAGCCCCTCTCTGTAGCGTGGTGTTAGCGCATCTGTCTCATGTTCAAGGGGACCCTAGTACGATCTCAGCCAGGGTAAATTACCTGGATAGGTTTTTTCTTATCTTTGAGCATCATTTCCTCCATGTCATTCATTATTCGGAATGATTTAACGGTGGAGAACGTAAATTAAAAGAAAGACTGGTAGTGTATGAAAGTGCGGGACAAACGACTAGGATGCTTGCACATTATAACTGCTGTTGTCGGGCCAGGGTGGCGTTGTGTGATCGCTGTCCTTACGTAGGGAGGCCCCGGAGTGTTTGTAGCTGCGCAGTGGGACCGTGCGCTGGGTTGAAAAGCTCTCAGCACTTGTTAGACTTCCGCGCGTCTCTGTGGACTATGAACCTACGACCATCCTCCTGGGGGAGGTGTCTGTGTGCAGTGTCCCCTTCCTTCATCTTTTACAGCATAATAATACGTCTCTCCATTTTGTCACCATAGGATGCACAGTGGCTAGAAAGCTGACTTTTTGTGCCCATCAACACTAAGTCTTGTGGAACGAAATTACAACGGCTGGACCCGTGTTCCTCCGTGGTCCAAGGTTAAGGGATAATATATTAGCTTCTGGTTCTCGAGATCACTGGTTCAAACCTAGCGGAGGTTGTTGGACTTTTTGGACCTAAATCTCCTAAGACCGGCTTCCTCCGGAAGCGAAGTAAAACCAGTAGTACCGCATTATAGATTTGTAGAACGTAAAAGAACCTCAGTTGTACAAAATTTACGCGTCTCTTGCCTACTGTAGAATGGGACTCTGAGAACCACAGCAATTAAAACCACCCATCAACTTCCACCGGGTTTGAACCCGCGGCGTCGAGAACTAGTGACTACTATTTTACCCCTGATCCACGGCGTAAGACAGCAGTATAGTCACAAATCATAAGGGGGAGACTTGAAATGTACTTCTTTGTGTAGTGTAATTTCACTGGTGTTTTAATTTTAATTAACTTCTCCGAAAAAGGAGATTCATTGCTGGTTTCCAAAACATCACATACCTTGTGCACATCATAGACATCAGAGAGTGGGTGGAGGAGCAACAGCTTAAGATAATGAGAGGAGAAAATACAGAGAGGTACTCTAAAGCAAGTGCTGTTTTCTACCAAACACTTGGCAGAATTTACTGGAAATATATGATCTGAAGTTAACAAAGCATTAGACACATTACAGACTGTTATGCTTAAATCAAACTCTTTTAAAAATTCCAGACGAAGTTTTTGGGAAATGTTTTCCACCTAAATTTGAGTATTAATGCCAGTTTTGAATACTGGTATTCCTTTAATTAATCTTCTTATTAAATCCTGGGCAAATGCCAGACTTGGGTGCGACGTTTCTTTCATACACCTCTCGCAGTGTGTATGCGTTCACTTCACAAACTTTTTTTAAAAATTCTTCTTCAACTGGTAGTTTAATAAGCCTCAAAACCTACTTTTCATGTAGAATTGCGATATTTGTTTTCTAAATCAAATTTATTGCTTCTTCTACCTTAGGCACAAGGTAGAGAAATTAATAAGTTATTGTGAATAGCGTGGATTGGACACAATTGATCAATAAATATTTCTATAAGGTATTAGAATACACTAGCTTTTGTGTACAAAACCTGCTTTTGTAATTATTTGAACAGCAGAGGCGAGAAGGAAAAAGTGCAAGACAAAAACAGTTTCCCACGTCATTCATCACACTGCAGGGTCACTGTAAAGATGTTAACATTTTGTTGAGTTTAATGGCGGTGTGGGTTACACAGTTGACTTGCTACCTCGTAAATCCCGCTCGGAGACATCAACGCACGGATAAGAAACAAACAACAAATTCATGACGCAATAATAAAAGCCTCCCATGGATACGAGCATCCGAGTACGTGCCTGGAGTATGCAGGTTCATTTTATGTCTCGCCTCGACTCGTTTCCAGAAACATTTGATCCTTTTACCGGAAGCTGTGGTAACTTTTGTAAGACATTTATCAATTCTCGTGATAGTCGCTGTTGAAATATGTTTGTTTTCATATGTTGGTGGAAGTGATTGTAGAGTTTGTTTACATATTTAGAAATCTTTAACATTTTCCTCCCGTTTCTTGTTAGCAATGAAAAGGAAAAGGCAACAGGCATCACTTAGATTGTTATTTAATTTTTACTATTTTCACATTACCTACTACATATAGCAATTGAAAAAGCATTGTGTCTCAACCGAAAATTCGCAATCGATACTTCTAAAAATGCTTTTAAGAGTTTCAGAGGACCTCAAAACGCGTATTTATACCGAAACCTTGGTATCGAATTTTTGCTTGGAATATATGTGCCTGCAACGAATAATTTGTGCAAAAGGCAATTGGGATGATAAATGATCAATTACTCTCAGGTTTTGAGTCGTTCTGGTTGAATTCTTGGAGATGTATGCCTCGGCACTCTGAAGCAATGAGTCCTATCTCTGGCCGTGGTATCGGAGTGAGAATAATTTGTATGCTCTTGTGGTAGAAAATAACAACTTTTCTCTTCTTTAAAAATCTTGGTATTTATTCCACAAAAACCATTAATATATCTTATTAAATGTTAAACTTTGTAGATTATGTCCATTTAGAAAATTATTAATACTACTTGGTTGTACTTTAAGTTTCTGCAGATCTGCAGATCGGCAACAAAGAAAACACGTGTTTCCACGTCGATGATCTTGTGCAGAATGACGCCAAATTATCTGCATATCTAGATCCCCTGCGCACGAGGTTTCTAGAACATCTAAATTAATTTTATCCTATTCGTTCACGTCACATTACGTAATTCTATTATTGTAATAACCAATAGGTCCAGCCGCTCTAACCCTTGAGCTACTATGGCCAACGTGCCGACATGACATTAAATTATTCCGGTAAACCACTTAGGAGTTCTCATAAACACATGAGTGGTTTACCGGGAAAAACACGAGTAGTTGGAGAATTTAATGTCATGTCGGCACGTTGGCCATAGTAGCTCAAGGGTTAGAGCGACTGGACAGCAACCAGAAGATCCGTGGTCACATCCCGGCTATGGCATTGAGTTTTTCAGTCTGACTATCTTTCCATACTTTAGCCTACACACGACCAGTGCGAAAGAACAATTAATTTCCATTAATTGACCTAATAGTGGTTAACTATAAAAGCCCGGGCCTTAAAGTACTTACAATATGGTAAGTCGCCATTAAGGTAGTTGTCTCATGTGTTTATGAGATCTCCTAGTGGTTTACCGGAAAAAAACACGAGTCAGTTGGAGAATTTAATGTCATGTTGGCACGTTGGCCATGGTAGAGCGGCTGGACGGAGACCAGAAGAACCGTGGTTAATATCCCGGCCATGGCATTGAATTTTTCAGTCTGACTCTATCTTTCCACACTATTACGTAAGTTGTATCATTCTGTGGCCTACCCAGTTTTACATTCTATTTTATACAAATCACATTTTCTAGAACAATCCAGAACAAATTTCCAAATATTTGAAAAATTTTGAAATAACCGTCACATGCTAGAGGAATTAATAAACGATAGTACGCAGAGAAATCAATGCGAATGTAAATCGGATACTTTATATGAACTATTTCTAAATTTATTTGTTGAACTATGTTTGTCATTGAATAATTTACGTTTATATGTTAAATATTTTGTAAGTTAATAATGCCCTTTCTTCAGGGTTTTGCTACACTTAAATTCTATGGTAATACGACGATGGGAATGCATGATTTATGTACCAAATTTATGTAATTTAAGATAAAATAGCTAAAAATTTAACGTATAACGTTAGGAATTTATTTCGATAAACCGAAAGTGCCTAAACTCGTTTTACTACATGTTTGTTCACTAAAGCTTTGGCACAGACTAATGTAGTTTAGATATTTACCAAAATACTTATGAGAAATCCTAACCTAGCTTCATCCAATGGCCAGAAAGGTTTCCTTTGTAAACGTTTTCAGGAAGAATTAATAATATCTGTTAGTTTTTGTAAAACCCTTAAGTATTCCAGTTGAGTGGACGTTTGATATTTTCCGTCACGGTATTGTAAGCAATATCCATCTGTCTCGCAGTACAGTGCTTCGACCCCAGGAGCACTGTTTTTCTACGCTCCATGAGTAATCTTGACGTTTGGGGCCCTTGGTTCGGTTCTCACGTGGAGAGTTATGGAGTATGAACACTGGGGGCAAGACCTCAAGGCACCTGTTTATGGGGGAGGGAGTCAGATGTCTTCTCGAGCTAATGGCGCCATGTACAGTCCTTATAACTCGAAAGTGGCTACTCCTAGCTGTTGCATGTTAGGTTCGGTTCCGTGGCCTTTGGTACACGAGACTGAAGCGATAGCCAAATCTCTAAAAAAGTAATTCACTGCATACTGACCTAGAAATCCCATTCTATTTGCGTAACATCATGACAAAGGAAAGAAACTTGACAGCTCTTCAGTAAGTGGATAAATATTGGAAAACCTAAACCAATAGTAAAGAATACTTCGGAAAAATGTAGTCAGAAAAAAATCAATAAACTTTGTGCTTTAATATGATCTACATTTTTTTCGTGTAAAAAGGTTTTGTTTTATATAATAGTGTTTAATACTACATACAATATCACAGACAGTGGGCACTAACACTGGGCAAAAAAAAAATGAATGTTTCGAGCACTTCATGATGCAATTCCTACTAATTTTGGGTTGAGAAAAACAAATATGATAATGAAATTTTTTATTAGCTCTAGCTTTTATGATATACACAAGGTGGAAGTATTACATATTAACGGATTGAGAGAAAACGGATTGCTAACAACAATGAAAGCATTTGGTTGTTTTAACTGGTGATTACATGCTAAGAGTTCTAAATTGCAGGAAAAATACTTCGCAGATAGTCGTGTCTGAAGAGAATCATGTGGTGCCCTATTGACTTCGTCGTCTTTTAGCTTGCCTCTTGTGATGTAGTTCCGCAGAATCCCTATACAAATACCAACAGTAATCCGCAAGCATTACTTCATTCCAACGGCCCTGGTATCTTTGTTCCATGACAGAAATGTCCTGATGGAATTTATCCCGATGTTCTTCAATAACAGCTCCACAACTAGGAGGGAAAATATCTAGGTGGCAGTGGAGAAAATGGATCTTAAGGGACATGTTGCATCCAAGTTTACGGTACTTTTGCAGGAGCACTGTCACCAAATGCTTGTAGTTGTTATCTAATTTGTTGCCTAAAAATCCATGAAAGCATCCAAGCTTCCTTTTCTTTCCCCTCCAAAATTTGTTCAAAAGCAGGATCCTTTACAAGTTCTCTTATTTGTGGTCCGACAAAAATGCATTCCTTAACTTTTGCATCATATAATTTCAAAAATTTGTCTCTGATTGTGTTTTTTATTTGACAGGTGTGCCAACTACCAAAAAAATTCCCCCAAATTTAAAATATTCACTCTAAAAAATGAAATGTAACTTTACCTTCAAAACAAGAGCTAATTTTTATGCATCATTTTTATGGTGATTTTTAATTCACCAGATAAAATACATGTAAATTCACTATTTTTAAGCCCGAAACAGTTTTGTTGTTGCCCAGTGTAATGAATCATGAAATAAAGTGACAATCGCGAAAAGAAATTTGGGAAAGTTTGCCCTGTTATAAGGAGCAGGAAAACTTGGATAAACCTCAGTTAGCAAGGATGGTCCTTGTAAGATTTAAACCGCGGGCATTTCGTTCTCTAGCCCATACCTTGACGACCTAGGCTATACGATCTTATTCTTTAATAAAAAATAACGATTGAAATTAATAATAATACGAAATTTATATATATATATATATATATATATATATGATATAATTTCCAACAGAGGAAGAATTCACGGAAAATTCAAGCATGTATTTCATTAGCCATATAAATAATCAAAATATGCCTTTAAAAGCTTTTTAAGAAAAGTAGAAAAACTGTAAAAGTCTTAGAAATCTGAGGATGTCAGTTTGTGTGGCTCAGTTCATTAGCGTTACTGGTTCAAATGCCCGTTCCAATGGTTCTTAAAAGTGTGCTCATGTCAGTAAATATATGGACATGTAAAGGAACTTCTGAGGGACGAAATTCCGATACACCGGTGGCTCTGGTAGTATCCTCACAATTGACATCACCATTAACATACAATTAATATATGGAATACAAGTTTGGTATTTATCGACATATTGTGTTCTAGTTACGCCATTGCCAGCACTCACGCGTACTTAACCTTACCTAAGAAATTATCTTCTTATGGACTGAGGATATCTCAAAGTATCTAACTGGAGTGAAGGACCTTATGCTCCTGAGCTTATCATAGATAAATAATAAACGATATTGGATAAAGAAATGAATATGATGGTAACACTTTCCTTGTGTAAAAATATTATGAGGATCTTCAACTGGTTCTTCACTATGAGATCGCTCCAGCGCAAACTTTGCTTTTTAGTTCTTGCTTGCAAAAGTTATCAACAGGTTTTATTGGTTAAATTCACCTCTGAAGACGGCTCCAGCACGAAAATTTGAAGCATTATCGCGACACGGTTGGCAGAGGTCACACTAGCCGGTTTGTCTGCCCGGAACTCTTTATGTTGTTTATGTTTCCTACCCTGTGTACGGCCACATCTTCACACGCTCTTTTGTCACCGAGCAACTGATGAACGAGGTGCTTTTGGTGGAGCCGGTTCGACTTCCGCTGACATCTAGTGCTAAAATAGGTTACTTTTCTATTTTCTACAGTGCAAAGCTCGTCTTTCTTATTGCAGGAAGCATAAACAAGGGTGGCCAAACAATGATCTGCGAGCCATATATGGCCTGTGGGGCTGCAGTAGTTTTTGGTAAACCCCTTAAATGTTATACTTTCTCAGCTGTTTACTGACTCTTTCATCACCAGAAGAAGGTACGCTACAGGAATGTCCTACGTTTATATTTTGTACTATCCCAGTCTTGTTTATGCACACTATTATGATATACAAAGCAGAGCACTGTCAGATCAATGCGTAGTATTCATCCTTTACTGCTACAAGTAGGTATCTGACCAAAGCACGTCAGAAGAATGTTCTGCTCTTTGGATAGATCAGGAGAAACAGTGATACATGACAGTTCACGATAACGTTATAACTGCATCAACTACTGTGTTCCTCCCCCTCTAATCAATGTATTTCATATCAACAACTCTAGCGTTTTCTGGAGAAGATTACACTAGAATTTCAATAAAATTAGGCTTCTTAGGGAACATAGGCTCCTGCTAGCAATGACAAATTGGTTTATTTTTACATAGCTCCTACAGCAATTTTTTAGAACGGGATTTTTTCTATATCGTTCATCTAGTAAAATCTTTCCAGAAGTCTTACCATTGCAGATTTCATTGTAAGATACAAGATGCGTAAAGGAATCGCAATGCGCTTGAGATACACCGGAACGCCAAATACTGTCCTTGAAATTCTACAGATTTTTCCCTGAAATCAGGACCAAATAATGACGGCCCTTTTGAAATCTGACATTACTGAAAAATTGTTACCATTAACGGATATCTCCGAAATGGCTAATTACACAACAAGTTATTAAAATTAATGGTAGATGTTAAAGAATGATACATTCATACAGGGTAGTTTTTTGTCTATCTGTTGTACAAAATTATATGAATGTCTCCAGTGAAGACAATTGAACATACTGTTCCCAGGAAATAAAATACAAATGTTTTATTTATCACGAAATAGCTTAACTGCATGGCAGTTTAATAAAACTTATTAGGAACATTTATGAAATAATACAAATTTCATAAAGGGTTTAATTTATTTTCAGGTGTGGGAGTCTCTTGGAAATATCTGTGTTGCAGCTTTGGAAGATACACAACCTAACTAGTAAGTTTCATTTTATACCATATAAGTAATTATCATAATGATTATATCTAGGATTAATTTATTTTTGAATGGAAATTGCTTTAATTAAACAAATATATTAGGAGACATTGGTTTTACAAAAATAAAAGCATGTCTGCTTGATATATCCTTCCTAATGAGTGTTTTTGAAGCATCAACTACATTAATGGAAGTGAATCCTAATCAAATGATACTCATGCCCCTTACTCACCGGACATTTTACCTTACACGAGCCGCCTCTGTTTCACAGTTCTGCACCGCTGGTCTGACGCTCGTAACAAAAACATAAATGCTTGTAAATCTCTCGGAGTGGCACGTTTCGAGTTATATCGAAAACGCGTGGCTTTACGTGGTGCCTCGCAGTGGTATTCAATTGTTTTTCTTACTGAATGATACGTCTGTAAAACAGTTGAAGAGCACCAAGGCCAGTTTACGCTAATAGTGATAGATTTGGTTTCCTGTGTTAGTATGGTGAGGGAGTAAAACGTAGGTTTTGATTCTCAACATAAAGAAGTTTATACAAGCATTCGCATGACCGTCTCTACTCATTCCTTTACAAGCTATTCTTACAAAAACTTACTCCATTTTCTACTTCACATGAGCTAATAAACAGTTTGATTGCATATAACCTACTTGCACATAAAAGGGGAAAACAGGAGATGGAAGGGATAACCAAATATTAAAACATGTGCTACCTTCATATGACTTTTGCTGCCATTCTTATACGGCCTTTTACTATTACAGCGTACTCTTGTATCTACCTTTTATTAATTGATATCTACATTTGTAGAAATTATTGTTATTACCATTTTAGGTAGAAAAGGGCAATGCAGCATGATTTAAGCGATAGTCAGATGTATTAAGAGTGGGGCTCTATGTGACGGCATTGTCATTCCATTCTCTTTACATGGTCAAGAGAGTTAGAGCGAGATAGTCAGATCTTTAAGAGCTGGTTGCAGTGTGATGACTTTAAAGTTTTGTTCTCTTTCCATGAATAAAGAAGAGAAAGATAGAGATAGAATCACAAGGTATAAAGGGTTCCCATTTGAGACAGGTTTGAGTACTTTAAAATGCAAACCAATAACAAGAAATATCTCGGAAATGCTTAACACTTCCATTTGACATAAATTAATATCTGCCATAATGAGACTTAAACCAGTTATGCAAGAGTCATTCAAAATGAAAAAGACTTCACAAACTACTTCCAGAAAATTCAAGTTATACATTTAATTTTCCTTAAAGATATACCAGACATAAAGTGCTACTTCAGCCAAAGCCATTGCAAACGTTTTCACAAGATAGACGCTTTGGGAAAATGTGCCGTGTAAAGGATAGTTTGGATTCAGGTGTTTTAATTTTACTTTTATTTTTTATTTCTTGTCACATTTCTAGGATATAGTAAGTTTAGCATGCAATACTAAGTCTAGGAATGAACCAACTTTTCCTCTTTGAATTATTCCTTACAATTCTGGCAGAGTTTACGTGAAAACTTCAGAAGATTTACTTTTGAGACTATTAGAAAGTATATTACTCTGTATTTTAATGATAATTTGGCAACTTCGAAACCATATAATGAACAAGCAGGGTATAAAAAGGAAGTAAAAAAACAATTTTTTTTAAATGAACTTTTGATATTTCTATTAATCTGTCACCAAATGGAAGTATTTGAAAGTATACATATACCTATCATATTAAGGATAAAAACTGTAAAGGGGAAAGTAATGAGCAAATTACACATATAAAGTATTTCTCTCGATGAACGAAAAATCCAACCAAGATAACGTAATGCAGCCGTAACCCATGGTATATCAGCCCTAGGGGGCCAAGTTCCTGCCAATCCTATCAGCCTCACGCTGATTCGCAAGGCAGAGATGAGCGATCACCCAACCGATAAGGGGAAGAGTTGTCAGCATTATGGCACTCCCATGCGGAAAGTTCGCTTTCTAGACGAGAGTTCGCTACCTAGGTAGCTCCTCAATTTACCGACGATATTGAGTCCTGGGACCTGCCCGTAGGGGAGGGAATCCGTCCCCTTCAGATGCCATGATGCAGACGCTGCGGACTCTTAGCACTCGTGGTAACTCTGACGTTACTAGAGCAACCTCGGGCCGAACATTCCAGCCCCTCCCTGATTGGAAGTTGTTCGGATTGGGTTTGACTCAAGAGGGCAGTGGTTCCCGATACCCATGGGAGATCGGGTACGTCTCCGGACGGGGTTGAGGGAAGCCATTAATATTCCCGCGTACTAGCCAGCATAGCTAGTAGGTGTGCTAGATCATCAGGAGGCCCCACCGAGGTCATAACGGTAGCCTTCCCATTTTGGAGTTGGCGCGCCTAAGTAGCGTATCCACTTCCATCCCGTCTTGAGTCCACAGGACCAGATGGGGGGGGGGGTTTCTTAGTCTCTAGGTCTTGCCCTATTGAATGCCCCACGGAGGCACCGGGCGACCTTTTGGGACAGCTCGGTAACTTCCTGGGACAAGGCCCGGGTCCTTGGTCCTACGGGTCCAGGACTAATGGGAGTAGAACCTCTGGGGTTAACGTTAACATAGTCCTGGGACCTATACCTGGGACTCAAAATCCGCACCCCCCACATCCCCTTGAGATCGAACCCGGTCGCATTCCATGGCAGGGAACCAAAGCATAACGCTCTAGCCCACCACCCCATGGCACAAGACAACCAAGATAAGTAATCCTTAAAAATTACTAACCTTATTTTTAAAACATTTCGAAGCGTTAACAGTGGGGTAGTGTGTCGAGTGTTGCGTTAATTGCTATCGGAGTTTTGATTTACTGCTGACCCCCACAACCTGTGGAACTTATTTTTTATTTTTTTATTTTACGTCCTCCAACGTTAAGTCATATCAGACAATGAATGGAATGGGTGAAATGATGCTCAAATGTGTCCAGGGTCCATAGAGCTTAGAGTTACCCGACATTCGTCTTTCAGGATAAGGGAAAACCCTGGAAAAACCTTATCCACATAACTCACCCTGTGGAGTTTGATGGGTACCCAATTTTCATTGCCAGAAGCTATACAAAGGTAAAAGACAGTATTTGAAGAAAGATGTGTGATTGTTTTGGTATTGGACTGTTATGAGAATATCCTCTGAAACGGCAGGTTCCTCCAGAGAGAAGTCCAAAGATGGGAAACAAACGAATCAGCGCAAGATTTTGTTTAACGTATCCCACAATAGCAATGCTGCCGTTTTGTAAAGCAATACACGCTAACATTCTAGATCACGCATGGGTTTGCCTGCAACATCGGTATATGTACCCAGAAGACTGGAGTTCGGTTCTTACTGCCTACAATATTAAGGGCCTTTCATCAATTATAGACGACGAGATCCGTTTCTTGTAATAGAGAATATTTTACTTTTCGTATCCTGGAATTAAGGTAGAGGGACGTTTAAGGCAAGTACACATTCATGAGCTCGTAGGTTCGATTCGACTACCATGGTCGACCTTCTCCCTCCATGAGTTTTTCCGCTAAGCAAATTTTGGGAAGCTTCATTACGGACGCACTCACACACACACACACACACACACACACACACACACACACACACACACACACACACACACACACACACACGAATTTCCTATCCCTCTATTTCTCTC
Source organism: Mantis religiosa (assembly GCA_030765055.1). Taxonomy (NCBI): domain Eukaryota; kingdom Metazoa; phylum Arthropoda; class Insecta; order Mantodea; family Mantidae; genus Mantis; species Mantis religiosa. The sequence goes on along the minus strand of CM060954.1, from coordinate 140,164,779 downwards.
ACTCGTCAGCAAGGGGCATCCAGAAAGTAAGTTCTGTTTCAATTTATTTCAGCTGTAGCGCTGCGATAGCAGTTCCGCACATGCGCGGTAGATGCTCTGTATCAAGGAGAAGAAACGTGCGTCATTGTGAGATCGCTGTCAGCCACGTACGCTTTATTAAGCTTGTTTACAATGTCGGTGTTGATTGAAAATCCTGCCGCTTGTGAAATCAGATCTGTAATTCGTTTTCTGAATGCTAGGAAAGTGAAAGCAATTGAAATTTATCGGCAAATTTGTGATGTCAAAAACTGTTGTGTTTCTTTACGATAACGCACGACCACACACTGCAAATGCGACGGAAAACATACTACAGGGTTTTGCCTGGGACGTGTTTGACCACACCACGTACAGCCCTGACCTCGCTCCTAGCGACTTCCATCTGTTTTTGCATCTCAAATCTTTCCTTGGCGGTTAACACTTCAACAATGACGAAGAGCTCAAAGAAAATGTTTCCAACTGGTTGAAGACACAGGCGGCAAACTTCTATGAAGAAGGTATACAAAAACTTGTGCCTCGCTATGACAAATGCCTGCAAAATTTTGGCAGTTATGTGGAAAAGTAGTTTAAGAGTTGTAGAATTTTGTGCAATAAGTAATTTTTCTGTATCTGCACACAATTTAATTTTATTACCAAACAGAACTTACTTTCTGGACGTACCTCGTAAATTCACCTTTGGACTGGACTACGCTATGGAGGGGATTCTGTACAGAGATCCATACTTGATTTATTGTACCTATTGCCCCAAATGAGGCATACCTGGGAGGAAGATGAGGCAAGAGGAGACAGAGGGTGGGCGACCAAGGAGTCACGATGTGCAGAGGGCAGGGTCCCTACTATTTACCAGTGGGAAACTCCCCGGCAGGCCAGTACAAGAAGAACCCCCCCGTCTGACGTTCAAGAGGTCCCGAGTTCGAATTTCGGTCAGGGTGAGTTACCTGGATAAGGTTCTTTCCGAGGTTTTCCCTTTCCTGAAAGACGAATGTCGGGTAACTCAAGTTCCATGGACCCGGGGCTCATATGAGCATCATTTCACCCATGCCATTCATCGTCTGATATGACTTAACGTTGGAGGACGTAAATTACAAAAAAAAAAAGTATCCCCCCCGCCGTGGTCCGGTTCATCAGACCCGGTTCGAAGACCGGAGACTATGATATCGAAGGAAAAGTGTTTATCAGGAGCATACCCTCCTGCCATGCACCTTGAGACCCCGCCGACACTTCTGCCCTAAAAGAGACCACCAGATGAGAAATGGTAATGGATATGAAGTGAAGGGATGGTACATTCAGGGAATGTAATTAACCTACCCAGCATTGGCCTGGTGACCCGGGAAACCCCGAAAAATACCCATGGGTTAGATAGGTCAGCCACAAGAATCGAACCCAAATTTCTTGAATGCCGCCCACAGACATCGCGGTCGGTAGCTTCATTGTTCATCCTGGTTGGCTATTTCAGGGTTCAAAGAGTAGGTGGTAGTTTTGGTGTTGCATGGCAGGAAATTGGCTCTCTGTAAACTCTCTTCCTCAGGATCGATGAGATCTCCAAGTTCCAGGTGCGCAAGGGATATATGTGTAAGCTGGCCAGAGAGAGGGGGTCGCCACCGGGGAGGATCAATACTTAGATGATAAGAATACCGTTGTCTCTCCTCAGATCGAGTACCCTTACTAATTTCTTATCTCACCATTCCTCCCCTCACTCCAAACTCGTCATGGAGTCAAAAAGTATAATACGTTATATTTACATGACTTTGTCCGATATTCTTTATTCCTATATAACTTATAGTATTCCTAAGGAAGTTTAAGCCCACCTCAGTAGCGTTCAAAGGTCAGGGTAGGTTACCTGCATATGGTTTTATTTCCGGGGTTCACCCTTATTCTGAAAGATGCATATTGGATAACTCTAAGCTTTATGGATTTTGTGCTCATTTAAGCATCATATCACCCATTTCATTTATAGTCTATATGATTTAACATTGGAGGACGTAAATTAAGAAAATAAGGAAGTTTATTTATTTGTCTGTGATATATACATTGAGTATATAAGACAGCGTTTGGAGGTAAACTTAACACTGGGCATATAGAAGATCTTCTATGGCTGTTTCTCTGATAGTTTCGTTAACAAAAACAGACCGTACCCACATTCAGTAAAACCTAAAGAACGTTAAGCAAAATGCATTGTGAACACTGCTGAAATCATTATCTGGAATGCCTACAAACTGAAAACTAATCGAAAAAATCCTATTTTGTAACGATGACTTAAGTAATTTTGATACACGAATTTAAAGTGTTTATTCCTATAGACGAAGTGCAACTTGGAGCTTATTATTTTCGTGATTTGAGCCTTGTTCCAGCGTTCTCTATCTCTCTTGTACAAAATATGTATTGAAAGTATTTCTGGAAGCGTTTATGTCTATTATTCTGAAACGATACGAAAATAAGCCTGTGTAAGAATTTTTAAGGGAACAGTGGCCAGAGAAAGGCCTGTGCTCCAGATCTTCCCCATCGGATATGGCAGCTACAGCATACGGCTGCTAGGATACCACATTCCAGCAAGTGCCTATAGAAAAAAAAAAAGCGAGATAAAAACAAGAGACTGTGAGAAGGTAAATTTCCAAACGATCAACCCTTTCCAAGGGATGAACGGCTCAAATAATTACTGCCAACGTCAGGGCAGGCAACTTGATGGAAAATAATAATAAAACGGTAGCTAGCACGGTAGTTCAGCGAAATGTGAGTGCAAGAACAGCTTAAGTCTGTGATGAGATCATTGTTGGGTTTGCTTCATTTCTCTTCACAAATACAAATCCAACTTGTACCAAAAATATATTAAAGGTGAATTGTTTGAAAGAAAGTAAAGTATGACTGTTTGTCTAACGTTAGTGATTTGTTATTGTGTAAAGGAAAATTCCTGCTCTTTCTTACTAATAGAATTTTTGCTAAAGGCGTTTATGTTTATGTCCGCTTCTTTTCTTTCTCTTTAGACACAAGCCTGAAGTAGTTAGTTGCTCAAACGGCATTTGGATTGTCAAACATTCGACGAAATTCAATTCTTCCGTTAGATGCATCACCACTTCATCCTCACCGAGCTAGCAGCACTTGTATATAAGGAATTTCACATAAGTCAAACGTCCGAACTCTGTTCAACACACTTCTTGAAAAGTCACCGCTTAATGGTAACCTGCATATCGCGTATCATGTTTACATCAAGTTGGGTTCTAAGAGTGCTGTGACAGCTCCAGGATTGGAACCCACGACCTAGGGCAATAAACACGTGTACCATCATCAACGTCTCTTCTGCGGTTGTTGCTCTGAAGCTCAGGCAGACGTTGCTACTGGAGAACCTGACGTTTTAATATCAGAAAACGATTTCGGTCCACCCCACCCACTCCTTTTTTGTTTATATCTAAAGGAATTTCCTTCTACCTTACTCCGTAATTATAGCCACATTGCATGTTACGCTCGGATACCTGTTTAAGTGGGAAGCGAACACAGGACCTACATATGCCACTAGTTTTACTTTTTCTACGTGGTGCTTTTTAAAATAGAAGCATACAATAAAACGGACAGGATAAGTTTTTTTGTGTTGTGAGTGAATGGATGTATATTTTCACGCAAGAATAACTAAACGTATTGTCACGTGATATATCATAGGCCTCATAACAAAAGAACGTTACCTTAGCACTTCACAAAATCCATAGCAGTAGCTATGAATATTCCTTAACTTGGAAAGATAGAGTCAGACTGAAAAATTCAATGCCATAGCCGGGATTTGAACCACGGATCTTCTGGTTGCCGTCCAGCCGCTCTAACTCTTGAGCTACTATGGCCAACGTGCCGATCTGCGGTTCATATCCCGGCTATGGCATTGAATTTTTCAGTCTGACTCTATCGTTCCATACTTTAGCCTACACAAGGCCAGTGTGAAAGAACAATTAATTTCCATTCCAGAAATTGTTGCAACTACAAAAATCTTACTGAAATACAGTTTTAATGTCATCTATGTATCTTGTCTGCTAAGTTTATTTCATAGTTTTATATAAAATGTAAATTGTTTGAACACATAGTATTTTAATTAAAATGGACAGAACAGCTGTAATAAAATCAAAAGTAGAGAGAACTGCTTTATGTGAATATTAGTTTGTTGGAATTTGTTTTAACATCAAGTTTGGTGTTTTTTCTTGTTTCATCAAACGTATATTGCTTATGGGACCCCCTGAACATGAAAATAACATATAAAAAGGAAAGTTAATCTGTGTGCTCAGCATAAATCAAAAACGAAAATTATGATGTCAAACTTAGTATTTAAATTAAATATCTTTAAGGATGCATCACAAAGGTTTTCAAGGTAATCGCCCTATGACAAACTCCCTTTACATGGAAATGTTGTCCTTATTTTTTACTTCCCAAAAACAGTCCGTAAAGATTTTGATTAGAATACCATATACGAGGTACGTCCAGAAAGTTAGTTCTGTTTTGTAATAAAATTAAATTGTGTTCAGATACAGAACAATTATTTATTGCACAAAATTCTAAAACTATTAAACTAGTTTTCCACTAGTTTTCTAAGCTAGGTACTAAGTCTGGACTGTAGGGGGGATGGGTGAGGATGTCCCATCCAAACTGGACCAGGAGATGAGCTTTGCGATAATGCAAATGTTCGGCCACAATCTTGTCGATGGTAGTCTTACTGACTTCAGGGATAAGTTCGTACAGCTCGCGAACTGTCACACGCCGAAGTTTTAAGTATTTCTTGCTCCACTTTTGCAATTGTTTCTGCTGAAACTGAGGGTCGACTAGAACGCTGTTCGTCATGGACGTCTGTACGTCCGTCTTTGAACTCTCTGACCCACTTTCGCACGTTTTTGACGTCCATACACTGTGGCCCATAGACTTCGCATAACTGACGATGAATTTCAGTGTGGGTAGTGCCCTTGTCACTCAAAACAAAAACGGATCACTGGACGCAACTCGCACTTGGCGGCGGAAGTGATAGGAAGCTCCATCGCAAACGGCTGCCCAGCCAAGACTAATTGTGGCGGGGATTTGAAGGGGTGCAACCAAGCTACATGCCAGTGTTGCCGGATCTCGAGTAATAGCGTTCCTCACGGCTCCAGCGCCGTGGAGACCTTATTTTACGGACACACGTCGTAAATCCCCTTCCACCTTCGAGCTAAAATGCTCGTCAAAACACTGCGTGCGAGCGAGAGGGTGAGTACTACCTTCTGTTTCTAGAAATCCGTGACTTCTTATCCCGCACATATCTAAACATCTTTAATGTATGACGTTTTAATCAAATTCGTTACCAACATTGTTTTATAAAATCAACATTTTCGTAAACTTTGTAACAGCAAGTCTGGGTTGCAAATATTGTAAACCTTGTGTTAAACCTTCGACATTCATTATAATTTTAGTTCTTCACGCACGCTCACACACCTGGATGACGTTGGAAGGTGGTGGGTTCTAATGCCTTGGATAACCTTCCTTGCCCAGATCACTAGATGACTGACGAACTTAGATATCAAATGTTGTAGTTATTATACATTTTTTATTACTCTAATACATATTTAGGGGAAGTGTTAGGAACCCTACCCTCTGCACTGTCGTGGCTCCTTGAGTCAGCCGCCCTCTGTCTCCTTCGACTCATCCTTCCTCCCGGGGGTGTGAAATGTGTAGTGTTTAATGCCCGCTTTTACTACATACGGCACCGCAGACGATGACACTGATGATACATGAGATGAAGATGGAGCACCGGTGGAATGAGATGGCGAAGGAAACCGGAGGTCCCGGAGAAAACCCGCCCCTGCACCGTGTTGTCCACCACAAATCTCACTTTGTGGTTGCCTGGGATCGAACCCGGGCCGCCTTGGTGAGAGCCAAGCGGTCTAACCACAGAGCCTCGGCGTGGCCCTCCCGGGGGTGCCCAGCATGGTTGCCTACATACCGAATCCCCTCCATAATGAAATCCAAATCCTAATTCTAGGGGAAGTATTGTAGACATCGCATTCAAAAATTTGATGTTGAGATTTCAACGCAAACATAACCCCCTGCCCCAAAGCATTTTTAGAGATCTTTTTGTCTTTGTGTTCTGAACATCTACCCCAAAAATAACAAGCCAATTATCACTGAACTTGATATTTAAGTTCAGCATCTTCTAAGAATGCAAATACAAGATTTTCAAGAAAATCCCTCTTTATATAAAAAGTTTTTCAAAAATATTATTTTCCAAAAAGTGACTATGCCTTTCAATAAAATGCGTATATTTCAGATATTTTCAAGATAAATGAAGCGTACAAATTTAACTTTGTGGGAATAAAGTCCTCTTCATTCTGAATGACTTACCGTAACTGCTAAACCGTCAGAGAAAGATAAAATCTTACTTCACAAAGATATAGTGAAGACACAAAATAATGTCGAATACTTTTTATTTTTGTGAAGCCAACTATTTCCGAAGTATTTATTGTTATTTTTCTGCATTTTCCAGTGCTTATACTTTTCTCAGGAATATTTCATTTGCTAGTTTTTCGGTCATACAAAAAGAACCGAATTTCAAAGCCATCACATAGTAATCAGCTCTTAAAGTATTTGACTATCGCTAAAATCCTTCTCTATTCCATACTTTCACTGTGCCTAGATGAAATCACAGTAAGATAGTGTTGCAAAAGTTGATTTTGATTTTTGATTTGAACTTGGCAGAAGAATAAGCTTTCACCAAGGTGCTGTGGTGGTAGAAGCGCATTTGGAGGTACTGTTAGCGGTACTCGGGTTTCCCCCGTCATTCATTCTACCATTTCTTATCATATACACTTCTTCAGACTCATATCAAGCATTGGACTGATCTATCCTGTGTACTCTCTGATTGAGAGGAACCCTGATTCCAGGACGTCGGATTGTAGAAACCCGGAGGGGGGTGGCGCGAGGCTTTAAGCTCTCCATACAAAGAGGTTAAAATAGTTATGTAGTTTGAACATGGGTAAACAGAGAAGGTCATGCAACAAATCCATAGTTTGGTTACTCTGTGCACACACTTGCATACTCCAAACTGTTTCTATACTTTATATATAGACAATATATAAACGTGTATTTCTGGTAAAATCTTGGTTACGAGTTTATGGGAGGAATGCAACACTTCCTCCTATAGATAAGCGGCAGAGATGATAAAACCACTTCCATGACTAGCTTTTAGTGTTAAATTGCTGACACTGAAGTTAGTATGGGATAAATAAAAGAGCGAATGACTTACCTATACTAAGCATTGGGAGGAGAAACGAGTACTCACCTGCAACAGAAGAAGAAACACGATCAGAGATTGTTTATAAATAAGAAAGACTGCACCCGGGGCTGTAACAACTCCCGGAAGTTGCTCGGCGGATTTCCTCATCGTGTTACATTATTAATAATGGTAACCATCCTAACGGGCTGTCTGCAAGTAGGCTGGGCCCTGCAGCCACTTGGACTGGTGCAGTTCTCTCTACACTCGTCTAGTAAATATAAACAGTAGAACCTCGCTTTGGAGACAGCCAAATTGTTCTGGGTAACTGACGATGATGATTGTAACTGGCTAAAAGAAGAAAATAACATAACTCAAGTGCATGTAATAAACATTATATCTGTTGGTCAATTCACAGCTTTCTTCCATAAGACACAAGAGAAAAATATATAATGTGTTGGCCTGCTCTTCTATGAACTATTGTTACAAAATCTTATTCTTCTATCCACTTCATTATTCTAGACAAAGTCAGGCCACGTCCTGGCTTAGTGGTTAAACCTCTCAAATCTCACCAAGGTGGCCCGAGTTTGTACCAAGACAACCACAAAGTGACATTTGTAGTGGATAACGCGGCGCTGGGGTGGCTTTCTCTGGGATTTCCAGTTTCCCCCGCCATCTCGTTCCACTGGTGCTCTATCTTATTTCATGTATCATCAGTGTCACCGTCTGTGATACCGCACGTACTGTCTAGCAACGCAAAGAAGGTCCCTGAACGGCCTGTGCTGTCTTACACAGTGGGACAAGGACAGCGAATGTGTGTGGCAGAGAAGGCCTGCTAAACAAGGAGCAGAACCGTTAAAGAAACATGCGCCCTATTCACTCTGTACACTAAAACAAAGAAGATTCATTCACAAAAGTAGAAGCCGTCAGAACGTTTTTGAATGGTCTGTAACGTACTGACAGGGGGTGTCATAAACCTGTCCAGGGAGGGTGTGGGAACTTTCGCCAACCCCTCTGCGTCTCATCCCTTAGAGACTTTCTCTCCTGTGGAGGACAGTAGGAAAAGTGGGCCTTAAACACTACGCATTTCAATTCTAGACCACTATTTATAGTTACACAAATTAACTTATTCCTAATTTTCTTATAGGCATAACACAGAATTTCTAAACACAATAAGTTTTAAGTACGAGGGTGGGTCAAAAGGTAATGCCTCCTATTCCCCCCCTTAAATAAGTAATGTGAAAACATTTAATTTGGCGCAATTCCTCAAACCTTCTTCTCAAATCCCCTGCAGTAGTAACTTCCTAAGTCAACAATTGGCAGCACTGCATCCTCTTTAAAATGGCTGATATCGACATTCTATTAGACAGCGTTCTGTGATTGAATTTTTGACTGCGGAAGGTGAAACACCAATTCGCATTCACGAAAGGCTAAAAAATGTGTATGGTGATACAACGGTGTATGTCAGCACTGTTAGACGATGGGTTCGTCGCTGTAACGAAGCTGAAGGGCAAAGACCATTGGTAGATGAAAAGCGAAGCGGCAGGCCGATGACTGCAGTGACTCCATGCAACATTCAGCGAGTCGATGGCATCATACGTAGTGATCGCCGGGTAACAACAGCTGAATTGTGTCGCATTACCTCCCTCAGTAAAAGCAGTGTGATGACGATTATTCAACAACTGGGTTACTCAAAAGTTTGTTCACGTTGTGCACCAAGAATGTTAACCACCCAAAACAAGAAAGAAACAAAGAAAACAATAGCCTGCGAACACTTGGAGCCCTTCTATTTAGAGGCAGAGCAGTTTCTGGAAAATATTGTTACTGGAGACGAAACGTGGGTTCATTTTCTTGAACCGGAATAAAAGAGGCAGTGAATGGAATGGCATAACACAACGTCACCGAAGAAAAAAATTCAAAACTGAGCGGTTGGCAGGAAAAGTTATGGCGACAGTGTTTTGGGATGCAGAGGGTGTGCTTATGATTGATTTTTTGGAGCAGGGATGCACAATAAATTCGGTTCAATACGTCAGAACTCTCAAAAAGCTGAAAGCATGTCTTCGCCGAGTTCGCCCAACAAAAATTATGGCGGATGTTCTTCTTTTGCATGACAATGTAAGACCACACACCAGCCGTTACACCACTGCAGAAATTGAGAAATTGGGATGGCAAGTCTTACCTCACTGACCTGGCACCATCAGACTTCCATCTGTTCGAGCCACTAAAGGAAGCTCATCGTGGGATTCGTTTTGAAGATGAGGAGGCTGTGAAAACGTCCGTGCGTCAATGGCTTAGGAAGCAATATCGTGTGTTTTACCACACTGGAATACATGCCCTAGTTAAAAGGTAGACCAAAACTGTGGAAAAGGACGGAGATTATATTGAATAGTTACAAATTAATCGTCAATGTTGTAGTTTTCAAGCTATGTAAATTGGATTCAATTTTCTTGACAATTAAAAGAGAAAAAAATAGGAGGCATTATTTTTTGACCCATCCTCGTAATAATCAAGTTGTTTAAAGGTGGTTGTTATGTGTTGACTGAATTCCGTTCTCCTTATATGGCCAAGAGAGAAAAAAATGAACAACGACTGCCCATTTGAGAAAACAAAACCATGAGTTTTGTAAATCTAAACGAAGAAATAACAAGAAATGTCCCTGCAATGTTTAAGTCAAAAGTTTGACAGTAAATGTACGTTTTAATGAGATTATACTGCGGTTACTTCTAGATCTTTCAGGTTATCTGTTCTGCAAATGAATAAGTCTTCAGAGAACATTCCCAGAAAATTCATGCAGATTTCATTTGTCATTAAATTATCTCAAACATGGAGTATTTTATTAAAAATTGTTAGTGGTAATTTTTAGAAGATCAAAACTTCGGAAACCCTTCCAAAAGCAAAGCGTTGGGTGAAGAGATTTCGTTAAAAAGATTTTCATGTTGCGTCCTTGAACGTGATATTTAACCAACCTCTCAGGCGAGTCCTTTTGCTAAAATGATTTTGCCATCCAAGTTTTGGAGTGAGTGCAACATTTCTCCTTCTTGCTATACGTCTACAGAAAGTAAAAAGTGGGATTTGCGGTTGAGAGCATCATAAAGGACTGAAAATTAAATTTAACAGTAAATCGAAAACATCGGAAACAACATAAAACTTGAAGAAGATAAGTTGTGTTCCGGGCTTATGGGCCAGAGCCTAGAAGTTCTTGAGTGATCCGACGTTTCGTCAGGAACTGCGTCTAGCATCATCAGGGTGTTGATCCGTCCGCTGTGGAACACCTTGATAATGCTAGGATCAGTTCCCGGCGAAACGTCGGTTCACTCAAAATCTTCTAGACCACGGCCATAAGCCCGGAACACAACGCCGGCCGTGAAAGCCTCAGCTTATATACGAGGGCTATCCAGAAAGTAGATTACGTTTTGGAATAAAAAGTAAACAAAGTATAGGAAACAAATTTTATTATATACAGATGAAAGCCACACTCAAATACTACTTTTCGACATAGTCACCATTCAAATTAAGGCATTTATCGTAGCGACGTACGAGCTTGGAAATTCCTTCGTCGAAAAATTCGGCCGCCTGCGCCTTCAACCACTTCGTTACCTCTTCTTGCAGCTGTGCGTCGTCATCAAAACGCTGCATAGCCAGCCACTTCTTCATTGCTGGGAATAGGTGGAAGTCGCTCGGTGCCAGGTCGGGACTGTACGGCGGATGAGGAAACAACTCCCACTTAAAAGATTCAAGAACTTCACGAGTGACATTTGCCGTGTGGGGCCGGGCGTTGTCGTGAATAAACAAGATCTTAGAGCTCAACATTCCTCTGCGCTTGTTTTGAATGGCTCTTCTGAGTTTTTGGAGAGTTTGGCAATACCTTTGACAGTTTATTGTAGTGCCTCTTTCCAGGAAGTCCACCAAAATCACACCTTTTCTGTCCCAAAAAACAGTCGCCATCATCTTCCTTGCCGACATTGTTTGCATGCATTTCTTGGGTTTTTGGGGAGAACTTGTGTGCCCCCACTGCATTGATTGCAATTTCGTTTCACAGTTCACGTGTTTCACCCATGTTTCGTCACCAGTAACGATGCGATCGAGTAAAGAGTCACCATCCTTATGGTAAACGTCCAAAAAGTTCAACGCTGCAGCCATTCGCTGATTTTTGTGGTCCTCTGTCAAGATTTTTGGAATCCATCTTGCACAAAACTTGTGGTAACCAAGCTTTTCGCTGATGATTTCGTGCAACAAACTTCGCGAAATTTGTGGAAAACTCAAAGAAAGTTCCGTTATTGTGAACCTTCGATTTTCACGGACTTTAGCATCGACTTTTTCGACAAGTTCGGCAGTCACTATGCTGGGTCTCCCACTTCGATCTTCGTCGTGAACATTGGTTCGGCCATTTTTAAATCTGATGACCCACTGACGCACTCCACCTTCAGTGATAATGTTGTCCCCATACACTTCACAAAGCTGCCGATAGATTTTTATCGGTTTACAGTTTTTTGCAGTCAGAAACCTTATTACTGCACGCACCTCGCAGCTCGCGGGATTTTCAATTAACGCAGACATTTCAAACCGTCACAGTATCTGAACGGAGCACAGCACGAACCTCTCACTAGCACGGCTAGATGCCGACTGAGCTGCGCAACGCTCTGACCCCAAGAAGGCCGCGCTAGCCCCGCCCCTAGCGGAAACAGACGAAGACGTAATCTACTTTCTGGATAGCCCTCGTATAAAACATCCATCATGTAAACAACTCAGGTCACCACAGTACTTGGTTTTGAAACAAAACCTAAACGCAAATTTTATGCTTTAACAGAGTCTATCTTTTTCTATGCAGTAACCTTGTTTTTTCTATCTCTTATAGTTGCTAATTGTGCCAGAATAATTCAGAATAAATGGGATTTTATAGCCTATTCGCCGAAAATTCAATATCGATTGTCTTTAAAATATCATAAACATGTGGCGTTGTAATCGAAATTGTGAGAACTATTTTTCAAAAATCTAAAAGTTCGGAAAAATGGCATAGAAACACTGTATCCTTGAAAACTGTTGAAGTTAAATACAAAATTTGTATTTAAGAGTTTTCTGTTTGACTTATGTTATACACATAAGGAAATAGTTATTTTCTATAAGTTATTTTTTATGGGTTCTGGGCGTCTCAAAATAAGTGCCTCTAGTGTTTTTTTTATTTGAATAAAATACTTGATCAGCTTACTGTAAATACAGAAAGTTGCCACAAGATTGGGCAGTATATGGGAGTCTCGTAGTTCAAAACGATTGTCAAAGAATGCACTTAGATTATTTGAGGTAGCGCGAAGGATAACGTGTTTTAATTAGAGGTATCAATATGTACACAGTTACGGAACACCGACAGACCATGTAAACGAGTTGGGGGAGTGGTGTGCACGCACCATGAACAAACGACGTTGTTATCAAATTAACACTTGCTGAAACACTCCTACACCTGTTACTGGCCGAACGAGATGGTTACATGTGTTCGATCTCCATGCACTGAACTTGGCTTTTTCCAAGTTTTCCTGGTCGATCTAATACGATTTGCTTCCCATTCTTCGCATTTAATTCTAGGTTTCGTGACGCTACAGGAAATATCTACATACGTCTCAAACAGATCATATTGTAAACTTACGGACGCGGAGAAAGATACTTTAACGCAATACCCTTAGCAGCTGATTGATGGAGATAAAATTGGTGGATGTGTATAGAGGCGCTTCCAAAACTTAACCCTACATTAGTATTCTGGATTCAAGATGAAATGTGTGTGTATTGCGTCATCGTCGTCGTCATCATCATCATCATCTCATCATCATCATCATCATCATCATCATCATCATCATCATCATCATCATCATCATCATCATCATCATCATCATCATCATCATCATCATCATCATCATCATCATCATCATCATCATCATCATATTCAAGGATTGGGCCCTTCGACCCGATCCGTTCTCTTAAAGAGCCTAATGATCCTTCCAGCGTAGAGCTGGGCGTCCCACATCTCTTTCCCTTCGGCATATAATCTAAGACTCTTCTTGGAAGTCGTTCCGCGGCCATTCTTAAAATATGATTTTTCCATTTATTTTTGTTCTTTATTATTTTACTGTTTAAATTAAAAATCCCAAGCTGTTCTCTTATTTTTTCATTTCTTGCGTGCTCTATTGTTTTATAACCTGCCACACTTCTCAAAAATCTCATCTCTGCAGATTCTAGCTGTTTGCGTTGGTTCTTAGCCAGTGTCCATATTTCGGAACCGTATGTTAAACGTTGGGACTGTCGTAAGTTGGTAAAAAAGAGTGCAAAAATGAAACTATCAAAAATTAATGATTTATCTTAATGCCAAATTACACATTAATAATAAAGTAAAATGGTTCCAACAAGAAGATTTTAAAACTGCAAGTATGGGTAAAAATGGAGTATCATTTTTGAAATAACAAATACATTACCGATGATTACCCACAAAGAGAATCTGTTCAGGCTACTGATCACAATTGCTTAGACATAGCTTATAAAATAAATATGAAAACAAACCATTAACATGTAACTTCTATCATAGACTGGGAACATTTATTAATATGTTCAACATTTTCAAAAGTAAAAGTAGATATCCAGACTGATCTTAAATGGTATTTATTATTGGGCGAGCTGATAAAATCTAGACCCAGTGCATTAGCAAAGAATACCATATATGTAATATGATATTTGATATTTCTGTAATGCTCTGTCATTGTTAAACGTGTTTAAACGGCAAAACAATAAATGGTTGCCTACTTCAATACTTGTAAGTTAATAGTGGCTATTTGAACTCTTTCTATTTATTTGCTGGCTGATTGTAAGTGTTTCTCATGCCAGTTGTACCGAGCTGTAATAATAACCAGTAGAGGTATAAGAGCCTCCAGCTTCTTCCCCTACACCTGTAACAGGCCATGAAGGTCCCACCCTGTGTTCGCCCACCACACCCTCCACTTCGCGGCTATTAGTTTTTTGCACATTTCCAATTAAAAATGTTATCACAGGAACCTGTTCTTTAACATGAGATCATTTCACGTCCTACACAACAAATCACCGTTATGTTGGCCGGCAACAAGTAGTGGGTTCAGTTCCAAGTCGATATGGTTTCTATAGCAACCACACTGTCTGTGAGAACGTGCTAACATCGGGAATAGCTGTTTGTTGTTTTTACGGATCTATATAGTGTTTCTGTAGGATTTTTTTAGTCATAGGTATGAATGTAGCAATCTCCAGAATCACTGGACGGATTTTTTTTTTTTTTCCGGAGCTCTATAGTGCTTCTTTAGAAAAGTTTGTGGAAATTTGTAAGTCAACCGCAAAGCTAGGCTTGTAAACATATTTTGAGTAATAAATAAAAATGCGTTAGAAGTTAACTGGTCTTTCTCTCTAAAGTAGGTTTGACTCCTATGCTGGCAATGCTTGTTCATTTATATAATAGCTTGGCATTAAAATAAAATAAATATATAAAATACTTAAAGTAGTAAATACAGTATAAGGGATGACAAATGCCTTGTTGTTTTACTTTAGCACACAACATAGAAGAAGAGGAAGAAGAAGAAGAAGAAGAAGAAGAAGAAGAAGAAGAAGAAGAAGAAGAAGAAGAAGAAGAAGAAGAAGAAGAAGAAGAAGAAGAAGAAGAAGAAGAAGAAGAAGAAGAAGAAGAAGAAGAAGAAGAAGAAGAAGAAGAAGAAGAAGAAGAAGAAGAAGAAGAAGAAGAAGAAGAAGAAGAAGAAGAAGAAGAAGAAGAAGAAGAAGAAGAAGAAGAAGAAGAAGAAGAAGAAGAAGAAGAAGAAGAAGAAGAAGAAGAAGAAGAAGAAGAAGAAGAAGAAGAAGAAGAAGAAGAAGAAGAAGAAGAAGAAGAAGAAGAAGAAGAAGAAGAAGAAGAAGAAGAAGAAGAAGAAGAAGAAGAAGAAGAAGAAGAAGAAGAAGAAGAAGAAGAAGAAGAAGAAGAAGAAGAAGAAGAACGCAAGAAATGTGTGAAGTGGAGTGCCAAACTGGAGATTAATCTTCCTCGTCAAAGTTAAGAAAATTTGGTCGTAATCGGTGAAATGGTGCCGCTTAGTGTTCAGTATAAACATGTGAATTAAAACTGATGAAGAAGAAAGCGAAAGTGAAGAAGTGAGGAGGCTGGGTAGTGTGCAGGGTGAAGTGTTTCTCACGGTTGTTGCTGCAGGGTAATGAAATACCTTGCGGACTGGTACATGCCTCTTCGCCCCAGGACAACCCTGGGTGATGGACGTTTATACCGGCGAGGACCCCGACAGAGCCTGGCACATTAGCCAGGGACACTCGCTTTGTGCTGCAAACTGACCTCCTTGCGTGAGGTACCAACCTGACGTAATTAATAACTACATCGAAACGTGAAGTGAAATATTAATACTTTCAATAAATATTTCCTTCGGCGGTGAGGTTTCTTAAGAGAGAGATCTCCCGCTGGGGTTCTCCCTCTGTCCGAACTCAGCTGTATATCAAGATCGACCCAAATAATACTCCTACATACGTCATTTGTTGTGTATGGCCACTGTTGCCAATACGCACAGTAGTACCAAACAACAAGACCCTGATAGAGAATGTTTACATAGATGAACAACTTGTTTACAATATTACATATTATGAAGCAAACATCGTACTTTAAGTGATTGTGAGATATTTTGAAGCTAATGGCTTGTGATGGCTTTGAAATGTCCTTCTCTTTAGTTGAGCAGGAAGAGGGCACAGATAATGAATTGTATTTTCAGAAAAATATAAATATTTTAACTTTCAACCAATTATAAAGAATACTTCGGAAGTAATTATACATACAAAATACATATTTGAAATAAATTGCTTGCTTTATTGCCATCAAGGTATGTCTTTTGGAAGATTATATCTATATCTTACGATTTACTATTTATACAAAACACATTTAGAACGATTTTGCAGTCTAATCCCTCCAAAACTTCGAGTTATTCATTTTATTTGTGATGCAAATATCTTAAACATTTTGTAATTTAATCAAAGTAGATCAAATGGCTTTTGGAAAATCAGAAGTTTAAAAATAATTAAATACAAACCTTAGATTGCTGTGGAGAATTATCTTGAAGTATTTTTGTCACCACACACACATAGAGCGAGAGAGAGAGAGAGAAGCATGGACACTTATTCTAAAATGCTATTTTTAAGGATTGAACAGACACCAAAACATGAATTTTGGGGGAAATCTCGACATCAAATTTTTCAGTGCAATAAATGACTTTTTCTGCTTACAGTACAGTATTTAAAATATAACTGTAGTCCATACCTATGATATAATAAAAAATAAAGATGATAATGAAAATGATGACAATAATGGTAATATGAGGGCTGTTCAATAAAAAATGATCACAACAGTTTTGTGACAACGTACCTTTTACTCATCCTCATAATTTTGATGGTCCTTCTCAAAATAGTCTCCCCTGAATGCGATGCACTTGTCCCAATGTTTCTGCCAGTCTTCAAAGACATGCTGGAAACCATTTTTTGAGAGATCTTTCAAAATCGCCTCCGCAGCCTTCGCCACTGCTTCTGATGATGGATAATGCCTCCCATGAAGGCGTTTCTTCAAATTAGGGAATAGAAAAAATTCACACGAGGCTAAATCTGGACTATAGGGAGGGTGAGCGATGCACTTCACGTTGATTTGTGCAAGATATTCAGCAACAACACTGGCAATATGCGGCCGCGCATTATCGTGGTGCAGCATCCAGCCTCTTTCACGAAAATGTGGTCTTTTGCGCCTGATATGGACTTGCAATGTTTTCAGGACATCTGTGCAGTATTGTCCAGTTACTGATGTGTGTGCAGGTACAACATGCTGATAAACCATTCCATGAATATCAAAGAATGAGATGACCATAACTTTCCCAGCAGAAGCAATCACTTTTGCTTTTGGGGGGGAGGGGGCGTTGGTGATGAAGGAGATTTCCACACTGAGCTTTGCTGTTTGCTCTCAGGATCAAAATGATGTAGCCAAGTTCCATCAGCAGTGATTACGTTTGAAAGAAACTTCGGATCTTCCTCTAACATCAACTTTAACTGCATGTTACCTCCATTGCAGCGGTAGGCGATACTGAACATGTCTGAACTTGCCTGGTTCTCTCAGGCGGGAACCAGGAGTACCAACACTGAAACTACTACGGCGTGTTTGTTTCACATTAAACTAACCGAATATAATAAGGTTGAATTTTAGAGCGAGAAATTATGACGGTAAAAAATTATGATCATTCTTTACTGAACAGCCCTCGTAATAATGGTAATGATGATAATAATAATGATGATAATAATGATGATGATGTTAATAATAACAACAACAATAATGTTTCAGTTAAGTTCATTGCAATTACTACTAAAGCTCCCTTCAATCTGAATTCATTTTGTATAGTTTTCTAAAACTGGCATAAATGATGAGAAAACGTATCACACTAAAAGCGTAGTTGTTAAAATGCGCTATCAATGACAAATAAAATTTACTGTGCCATTAATAATATGTGTACCCGCTATTATGGGTTTGAATATTCTGAAATACTTTATACTGTTTTAGTTAATTGATGGAAATTAATCATTTCTTCACACTAGCTCTATATGGGCTAAGGTTTTTGATACTCAAGAGGCTCAAGTACTTGCGATAGTAAGTCGCCACAAACGGTGGACTACCGGGGAAATATATGAGTCAAATGGAGAATTTATTGTCAGGACGGCACGTTGGCAATGTAAACTCAATGGGTTAGAGCGTCTGGACGGAAACCAGGAGATCCGTGGTTCAAATCCCGGCCATGGCATTGAATTTATCATGTTGACTCTTGGAACGTTGCTGAAGCTGTCATGTCGTGATGCCATTTAAGGATTATGAAATATGAAGCCCATTTTAAAGAATTTGATCATTTCTTCAGCCCGCTAGTTTTTCTTGCATCTACAGTTAAATGTGTAATGTAATGTAATATATAGAAGTACAAGATGTACATAAAGGAATAAGCTTTTGTAATAATGGTTTGCAGACAACTGGGTAGAGTGGGTAATATGAAAATGTATCGATAAGGTACGGCTTGAACGCCGTAAATAACCAAGTGTTATCATTTGGTTCCCAATGAAGAGCGCACTACAGTTACTCGAAGGTCGTCAGCTCTTATCCCAGATGAGGTCCGTGAACTATCATTTCACGAAATTACGAGCTTCCAAGCGTTACGTGCTGGCAATATGAAACATAAGTTGTTTTTTCTTTTTCCGCAACAACGGATATTAATTTTAATTTCGCACGAAAGGTATAGTTGCTATAGCAACGGATGCACTTTCTTCATCGCTTACACTTCAATAAATAAAGTGGAAACTGCCTTGTTTCTAGACCACAGCTTGAGGTTTATAGTTACTATTTAGAGCTAAATAGAAGTACATAACTATTTCTATACTACACAGCTCAAATGTTAAATGCACTCATATAACTTTCTGTATGTGTTCTTCTATAAACTATTCCTAGGCGAAATAAACCTTCATTAAACATTTCCTGCATATGTAACAAGTGTACAATGTACAAGACCGTCGCTGATAACCAGATTTCTAACAAGAACATCGTAATTGATACCTATGCTAGTCCATGTTCTTTTTATGACCACTAGAATAAACGAAGAAAGAACTTAGCACTTGAAAACAAACTTTATACGTTCGTTTCCAGTATCTTCTTTATCTACTATCGTTTATTTTTATGTTTCTTTTACAACTCTTCTCACACAAGTTTCTTTTTTTAAATTACTATCCTGGTAACTATTTGCAGAAATATATTCATTGTGCTCACTTTCTTCTCGGGCAGCCAGCCAGTTGAAAAGATGATTAGATATCAACGTTTCGGGAGTGTGCATCTCTCCCATCATCAGGATATTTATAAAATGTTATAACCACAAATGAAACACCGGATATAACATAACCATAAACAAAGACAAAACACTATCAAAATTAACATTACTGAACAAAGACTGTTTTCAGTAAATTAAACGCCAGGTCAGGAGATAGCGTGAGTATAGAAAATTGTGTCAAAGAAACGTAACTACTTAACTTGATTATCAAAGGGTATTGATTTTTGCTTCCTATTTCGACGGATTTCAATTTTTATAGCTGGTTTCCAAGAGTTACAGAACTTTTTTTTCGTAATTTACGTCTCCAATGTTTAGTTATATCGGTCGATGAATGGAATGGGTGAAATAATCCTCAAATAAGCCCGGGGTTCATAGAGCTTAGAATTACCCGACATTCGTCTTTCAGGATAAGGAAAAACCCCGGAAAAAGCCGTATCCAGGTAACTCACCCTGACCGAGATTCGAAATCGAGACCTCTTGAACGTGAGGCAGACATGCTACCACCACGCTACCGAGGCGGGCAGTAGCAGAACTGAAATCCAGCATCACGACTAAGCGTGCTCTTTTCAGAGGAAATCGCCAAAGCCTCCTTAATTCTCCGCTCCCAGTAACTGTTGCATTTTGCCAAGATGGTCGTCTCCCGAAAATTGGCTCTATGGTCGTTATCAAGACAGTGCTCTGCCAGCCCAGACTTCTCAGGTTGCATTAAACGAATGCTCCGTTCATGTTCGATTATTCTAGTAGTGATGGTCCTTCCGGTTTGTCCTATATACGGTATCCCACATTTACAGGGAATACGTTACACTTCCTGAACTTGGAAGTCCAGTTTGTCTTTCACTGATCTCAACAGATGCTTAATCTTCGGAGGTGGCTTGTGGATGGTCCTAGTGTATTTGGCGAGAATTCTGCTGATTCTGTCGGATAGGTTACCGGTAAACGGGATGCAGGCTGTAGCGGTAGGCTTATCTGACGCTTGCTGTATTACAGGTTTCGCTTTCCTAGCTTTGGTGATCGAAGCTTCAACGTCATGTTCGGAGGATTAGTCTTATTTTATTTTCATTGTGATTTCTCTGTAGAAACAAGTTACAAGGGGACAGCTAATCGAATCTAAAAATGCAAGTCGAAAAATGTGAAATAAACAATCCTTTGCTCATTAAAGTTTTAATATTTATGATATATCCTCTTAATAAAGGATACCAAAGTAGCTTTAAGGATGTAATAAATACATATTTTAAAATAAATTTAAAACGTTTTACTCTTAAGAAGCAAAACAGAAGTGACACAATGATACAAAAATACCTCCATATAGTACTACGGTTGAATATATTTATGTAGCAAAAGGGTGATTTTTTCTTCTACCAAGTATATATAAATGGACTGTACTGATGTACGCTACGGAGTGTATACGGCACGGAGGTACAAACTTGGTCTATTGTACCTATGCCACCAAGTGGGTCATCCCCGGGAGGAAGGATAAGGCGAGAGGAGAGAGCGGTCGTCCCAAAGAGCTACGACAGTGCAGAGGGCAGGAACCCTACACTTTACCAGTTGGAAACTCCCCGGTAGGCCAGTACAACCAATATCCCACCCTACTGTGGTTCGGAAACAGCCCCGCAGGCCAGCACGGATACCGGAGACCGTCCTTCGGGATGAGAAGGAGTATATCATCCTGCCATGCACCGCCGAGACACCCACCGACACTTCTATACTGAAAGAGACCACCAGATGAGAGATGATGTTAAATGACAATGGAGACGAAATGGAAGGACAGGAAATTCAGGGGATGTAATTAACCTAACCAGCATTCGCCTGGCGACCTAGGAAAACCGCCGAAAGAACCCATGGGTAAGGTAAGTCAACCACGGGAGTCGAACCCAGATCTCCCGATTGCAGGACACAGAGGTAACCATCTGAACCATCCCACTCGGTTAAGCAGATAGTAATTATAGAAAGAATTGGATTCCACCCAAAAGTTCTATACCAATTTTTAACAAAATAAACGTTTTGACGTGTCCCAACTCAAAAAAGGCATTTTCAGAAAAAGATCCTGTGCGTGTGCGCGCGCAATGGGTGTCTGTATGAGTGTGTGTGTTCCACACGCCTGTAAATAAATAATTCAAAACTAAGAAGTTGGTTAAATGCCAAACTTATTTTGCAACTTCAGTATCTTCAACGATGCGACACATCTCGAACTATGTTTCACATAGAACACTTGGTTTTACTCAAAAAAGGTTGTGAGGTTTTTGACTGAATGAAATGTAAGACATTTATATTTTAAATTAAGTATATCTGTATTAAATTTTCCGGAAGTATTCTCAGAAGTCTTCTTCATTCTGCATGATCTTTACCTAACAGGTAAAGCGTAAAATTTTACTGATTAAAAATGCAGATTTCATTACAATAATTTACCTAAAATAATACATAGAGTCAGCATAAAAAATCCAATGCCATGGCCAGGATTTGAACCACGGATCTCCTGGTTTCCGTCCAGTCGCTCTTAACCTTTGAGCTACCATGACCAACGTGCCCCATCTCCGAGTTATAATACATATCTCAAATGGAAATGCATTATTTGCTCTTTTTGGCCATACAAATAGAACGGAGTGTGAAAGCCATTAAATAGTAATCAGCTTATAAAGGAGTTGACTATCTATTAAAACCTACCGTACTCTTGTATTTTGCTTCTATCTCTACAACATTTGAAATAAGATAATTTTTACAAATGTTTGTCTTGATTAACACGAACTAGATAAATAATTAAGCGTTTGTAAGAGTAGTTTGTACAACAGTAGAGTGTCATGTGAGTACATGATAATCCTGCTATTATTTCGTGGTCAGTCCAATTTTGTTATACTAATGAAATCCCTGACTTCCGACTGTAATTTCTTGAACATTCCTCGGGAGCAGTCATCTACACACACGCCCTACAAGGCCAAGACAGAAGCGAGCCCGTTGCACCCCGTTATTGCAGCAACAGGTGGCGGGGAAGATAGACTTTTAATGTCCAATGCCACTTCCTCAATTTAAGCATTTCTTTTAAAAAGGACCTCTATACAATACTAAGAAAAATTACACTGTCATTTCCTGTTGGATGTACAAAGCTGCACAAAATACGAACGATATCAGGTAGCCTACTTCCTTGGAATAATCATATACTTTTATTCTGATATATTAATTTAAACATTTTAAACCATGCTTGCTACTCTCGGTGCCTACTTCATGTTAACCTGATAAACAATTGTAAAAATGGATTTACATGTTTCCATGTATGTTCAAGAAAATACGGTAGGCTTAAGCGTTAGTCAAATCATTTAAGTGATATTTGCTATGCAATTACTTTGAAATTCAGTTCTATTTGTATGACCAAGAGGAAAAAGTGAATGCGCACTGAAAAGCATATTAGAAAATCAAAGTGATAAAAAGGAATATCCGAGAAATGGTTAACTTTACAAAACTTTATTTTACATCAGTTGCTGTTTTCAATCTACAGTTACGTGTGTAAAATGTTGTCTCTCTTTCAGCTTACCAGTTATGCTGAGGATATGAAGATTTAAGAGGATTTCAGTGACTGTTTCCAATAAATCTGGATATGGGTATTTCATTTAGTTTTGAATATGTCGTAAACATATAGCAATTTAATCAAAATCGTTAGTTAAATTTGACAAAGTTCACAATTTTGGTTAAATGTGGTATTATTTGGGATATAGAGATTTCCTCTAAAATCTTCATGGACGTCCAAAACTTAAATGCAGCATTTTGTATTTAACTATTTTTTTAAGGAAGCCTCAAAATGTGTATTTTATGGAAATGCAATATTTATCATACGTACTCTTAAGTATGTAGGTATAAAGAAAAGAAGAAGTTAACTATGTTTTTCTATTTGAGAAGTGTATAGATAACACTATTTGAAAATTGAGATCATTTACAAGAAATATTTTCCGGAATCATTGACTCCACAAAACTGATTTGTGGTGATTTGTGGTCTCATATGGTTTAGCAATCACACAAAAGTAACTCAGAAAAAATAGAAATTCAGAGGCTATCGCAGAAAATTTAGGATACATGTTTCATTTGTTACAAACCTATTTTAAGCCTGCGGCATTTAATTAAAGTTTAGAAACATTTTTGAGAAAATTAAAGGTTTCCAAAACATTTTCATATAAAAGTAGTTGACGGTGAGATCTTGTGGAAAATTTCGTGTGGCATCCTAGGAAGATGGATAATTTAAATATACCAAATTCCTACATTTTCCTGTTCGAGTTGTTTGCAGAGATCCCGATAGATGTCCCTAAAATTGTGTGTGTGCGTGCATGCGTGTGTGTGTGTGTGTGTGTGTGTGTGTGTGTGTGTGTGTGTGTGTGTGTGTGTGTGTGTGTGTGTGTGTGTGTCTTCATAGAGCCTCAAAATTTTATTTCCGTGAAATCTGGGTATCAAATTGCTGCTTGGATGTAGCATTCCCTACAATTACTTGTAAAGTAAAAAATGCATATTGGATATTTGATAATTTAAACCAGTTAAAGTACTTTGGAAATGGTTAATGCCTCAAAAACATCCACGCAAACTGTTTGTGTTTCTATGGTTTAATCATTAAACAAAAGTACACTTCACTTTTCAAATGAAGAGGACCTCAAAGGTAATTTTAATCAAAGTTGTTAACAGTGTGTTTCGAGGAAAACAAAATCTGAAGATTTGTGTTATATCCTATAAGAAATATCATATTTAATTGTACCCAAAATAATTTTTGTGATATTTTGGGGTAAAATACGTTTCCTCTGCTGGTAACAGATGAGTGGTAATAAGTAGAAGTAATAAGAAAATTTTAAATTATTTTCCAATTGTGTTCCATTTATTTTACGTTTTTTTTGCATCAATTTTTATAAGTATGTAGCTACTCAAAAATAAAAGATAACGATACCATTCTTATAAACTGCTTAACTTTGCAAAGATTTGTACAAATTTAAATCCAATTTTAAAAGCATGAACAAATTGTCTTTGACATCATCCGAAATCTAAAAATTGTAAATCGCCAAGCAACCTTTAACATCGTTCCAATTTAACTAAAATAAAACCAAATGAATAACATTTTACAGTAATGTCCAGTTAAGGCGTGAAGGTTCCATGTGCGCGCGCGCGCACACACACTCACACACACATACACACTCACACACACACACTCACACACACACACACACACACACACACACACACACACACACATACCGACAAAGTGACATTCAGTTGCTTCCAGTAGCAATCGCTCTTACATGGGATTTAAATTAGGCACATTAGTGACTAGAGTGAATGACTAAAACAAAATTGATAGCCAGTGAAAATGAAAAAATTAAATTAAGTTGAAAGGATAAAGCAGTCGATGCCAATACGTGAACGAAGTCAACGGCAACAGGTGTCAAGGTCGCCGAGCAACAATGTGCATAGAATGTGACTGGACTGGAGGCAGTGCGATAGATCGATACATCGACCTCGATACGGGGCGGCGAATCATCTTCATGATTTATAGACCGCGAGGTCAGCTGGACGGTAACCCCAACTTGGTGCTGCCGGAAGACGTAGGGTGTGGTTGAACTACTTCGCCAGTCCACTGGACTTGACACAGATACTGACAACATCTCAATGAAACACGTCTACCTGCTTTGTTGGCTGGAGTACTCCAAATCCCACAGGATGTCTTGAGGCCAGAACGTTCAGGTGGCTGAACCCAGGTTGGATTTCTACAGAAGCTTCAAAACCAAATATAGTTATCTTGGTATTGTCGACTTCTGGCACAAAAACTGGTCTGAAAGGTGCAGCAGATCCGTTATTTCGAACTATAATCATCTGGGATTCCTGAAAGAACTTCAGCATTCCAATTACCATCAAGTATTGTCCGAGATATGAGCATATAGTTTGCCCTAGGCCAACTATTTGGGACGAGTTCCAGGGATGTTCAGCGACCCACAGGACATCGTCGATATTTTCTACTAGGTATTATTACATTTCTAAGCGCAGAAAGTGGGGCGGCTGGGACACACGTTGACCCCTAGTGCAGATAACCGGTCTATAACTTGGACTACATCCATTCTCAAGGTTACTGGCTCGCTTGGTCCATCTGAGCCTGATTTTAGGAACACCAACATATTATTGCTATACATTCCTAAACACTCACATTCAAATATATCAGCATTTAAAACAGTTTAAACCATAATTTTGGGCAAATACTGTAGAAAAATAATTACTGACTTACATATTCCTATCATCAGTATCTGAAAACTTATTAACATCGAATATTGACGTTCAATACATGTAAATAGGTATGAAAACGCATATGTATATATACTGATAAAACTGTTACAAAAAATATAAATAAAGAATAATTAACTATTACGATGTTATGAAATATATGTATCTACTGTGAGATAAAGGTTCTTATTTATTTTGTTATACTATTTTATTAAAAGGTAAGTTATTTGGAAAACTTGTTTGTAAACACTGTCACGTTTATTGCTCATTTAGGAGGAATATTGACCTCGATACCAACCTTCATCGTCGGAGGGAGCGAGTCTCTCAAAATCCAGATAATCTTAGGTCGATTTTCGGTTGTAAGCCTCAGGTATATGCTCCCCAGGCTCATTTTAGTATATATTTTATCAATTTCATTTATCCTCTCTACTGATGCTGAATTAAATATTTTTACTAGAAGTATCCAAGCTTATTTTATGTAGAATTTTGTTAACTCCTGCCTTCTAGATTTGTTTTCTTCACTTACATTCATGAAGACCAAAGTCTACAAATTTCTGGCAGAACAATATAAATGAAGCATTACTTTCACTCATCGGAAAATTCACATATGTGATAAAGTACAGGATAAACCTTAGCAAACTACATTTGAATTAGAGCTATGTATATGCCATTTATTATTTTAGCTTCGTTCTATTTCTTGGAATCTCCACGCATTTTCTCACAAAATGTTGGGTTAATTTTCTATTCATCCATCGCAAACTTATACACGTTCTAATACATCTACACACATATGAGTTACTTTCTTATCTACCCGTCGAAATTTCTACTGATATTTACATTCTTATCCTAGTATTTGAGTCTGCGAATGCAATGTGAGTACAGTCATCTGTTTTACCTACTTACCCATTCTTCGAACTCCCTAAGTAATTCAAGCGTTTTATTATAATTCCCGCGTTGAAGTTTTTTTTTAAGATTTTCTGAATGCAGTAAAGATTAATTTTAAAAGCTTTCGGTTTACAAAGAATATAAATTTTGCTTAGATTTAATTTTAAAATTTCATAAACAAAATCTCAAAAAAACCTTGTATTTCTTCAATCATTTAGCATTTTCCCTTTCTTTCTTTTCTCCTTTTTTTTCTTCCACTTACTTAACATTTTGTTATATTAAACCATTGATCGTGCTAAGAGAAAATGTAACATTTCTATTGTCTAGTACACAATGCCCCAGATATAACAACAACTTTTACTGCAACTAGTTGAAGAATTTACTAGTTCTAGGAAAACAAACCCATGGACCGGTTGTCAAAGTAACTATCCCATATATGTCTGTATCACGTAGAACAGGAAAGTCAGTCCAACTGAGAAGAACGACCTTGGTATTCTTCTTATTCTGTTGTACTGCATACTTTATTGCTTTCACATACCTTCGCAGAATGTTACTGATCTCTGAGAGGCTGTCAACAAACAATTGTTTAATTTAGAACATACAACTATAAATATTTAATGAAAATAAACAAGCAGCTTGGTGTGTAACAGTCACATGCCCTACTATACGATTATTATAATTTCAAAGTTATTCATCAAGCTATTCATATATCTTTTTATGTAATCCTCCAACGTTAAGTCATATAAGACAATGAATAGAATGGGTGAAATTTTGCTCAAATGAGTTAAGGGACCATAGTACTTAGGGTTACCCGACATTAATCTTACAGGATAAGTGGAAACCCTAAAAGAAAGCCTTATCAGACAACTTAACCTGACCGAGATTTGAACTTGGGACCTCTTAAACGTGAGAGACACGTTACCATCTACGTAACAAGTTATAATCATACTATTTGCTACATGAAATCCTTTTATTTAGTTGACACGAATTTTTGCTAAATCAACAGAAAACTGTTACTGAAAGAAAATATAAATGCCAGTGACAAGCATGTAAAAACAACGGAATGAACATGAAACGTTTCAAAATGTTTAAACATGCGCTTAAAAATTAAAAATAAAACGTGAATTTAGGCATATTTTGAAAATAATGAGTGCTACTAAAACACCCATTTGTAGTGCTATGTTAACATATTTCCAGGAAATTTACTTAACCTATTTACTGCACTATATTTATGTTTAGTTTTGTGTGTGTGTGTGTGTGTGTGTGTGTGTGTGTGTGTGTGTGTGTGTGTGTGTGTGTGTGTGTGTGTGTGGGGGGGGGGGGGGGGGGGTGGGGGGGTTGAAAGCTATAAAAGGCACTGTACAAACCGAGATAACTTCACAAGCAATATTAAAAAGTTTGAAATGTGCCTCCGTTTGCCACACTTGTATGAAACCTTTTAACAATTAATGACTAAACACGATACATTTTACATTTTGGAGACATAGAGAAAGTACCCGCCTCGGTAGCATTAGAGGACGTAATTTGGAAGAAGAAGAAAAAGAAGAAGAAGAAGAAGAAGAAGAAGAAGAAGAAGAAGAAGAAGAAGAAGAAGAAGAAGAAGAAGAAGAAGAAGAAGAAGAAAGGGGGACTGGACATTCGGTATTTACCTAATAGTATTCAGGAATACAAATAAAGGTATTGCATTTCATCCATACATTAGATATTTCTCGAAAATGATCACAGACTTACCCGACATTCGTCTTTCAGGATAAGGAAAACCCCGGAAAAAACCTCATTCAGCTAACTCACCCTGACCGAGATTTGAACTCGGGACCTCTTGAACATGAGGCAGATACTCTACCACCACGCTACCGAGGCGGGCACTTTGAGTTTCTGATTATAACAAAAAATATTACTAGAAAAAGGGCCGAGCATGTACGTGTGTGCGTGCAGAACCACTTACTCAATATAAGATATATAATTTAAATGCAAAATTGGTATTCATGTTCTGCATCGACCAAAAATGACAATGAACATTTTCAAGATAATTTCTCTTCCCTAAATTACCATTTACGTAGAAACATTTTCACAATTTCTTATTACCTAAAAGTTGCTCCAGTACTCTTGATAATGATAAAAGTTTTTTAGTAAAGAATTTACTACATGTTCATAGTTGTTGGTTTGAATTATTATAAATATATACGTATAAACATTTTATATAATATCTGTAATTGTATATATATTCAAATGGGCAACAATTATGGGGTTCATTCTTATTCTTTCTTTCTTTATTCCTTTATTCCTTCCCTTCGTTCTTCCTTTTTGTCTGCTCAACCAAAGGAAATTACATTTTAAACCATTAGTTGACACGATCTTTCAAAATCAGATCATCCCTTTACGTATTACTGAATTGAATATTTATATGGAATAGCAGGAGCTAGCTAGAATAATCTTTGCTGAAAATAGTTATTATAATATCAGTAACAAGAACAAATATTATACCATTTAAAAGCAAAGTATTGCAATGCCGAGACATAAAAAGTGAATAACGACTTTCTATATGATAAAAGTATAAGCATAGCAAAATTCAAAGTATTAATAAGGAAAATCTCCGAAACGGTACACTCCGTTATAAGAAATGTAATTGATGTAAATTTTGTGTTTTAATGACATCTATATTTTTTGTCTAGTAAGATAGGAAGATAACGTCTGAGAACGTTCCCAGAAATTTCCAAATATACATTTCATTTGTCATTAAAATGTTTTAATCATGCACTGTTTTAATAAAAATCGTTAGAGCTATTTTTTAGAAATACAGCATTTTCGAAAAATTCGCCTTTTTGGTTCAGAAGATCTCGAAATGTATACTGCCACCGAAATTTCGGTAATGGATTTTTGTGTGAGATGTAATAGGTGCCTTTCCTACCGTGTACGTGGAAGAGCTCTAAGTAAAGTAATAAGCTACAGACAAAATGGATTGATTAAATGAATGAGAAGAGAACTGAACTGTCCGAAGTGCAGCTTATGGTCACCATGGCAACCAGCTTTCTCACTATGCGAGAGTTCAATGTCCGGCGAGTGATGATGGCCAATTCATGGGTGGAAAAGAAAGCATTCTTGGGTAGCCAGTCGACAGAGAGAGACGGAGAGAGAGAGAGAACTGGTCCGAGTTGTAAAGAAAGTAGATCATCCTCGGGCAGCTCAACACACAGTGCGTCATAAAGTCAGATCGCTAATTGTCCCCTTCATCGTTTACTTCACTTAATTCCGATTTACGATTACATAACTTCCACGTTTTATTGAAAATGTAAGGAAATGTAATAAAATTGTTCACTTAAAATTGACTATAACTTTTAATGTTATTCCATATCGAAAGTTTATTGGAATACACGTTTAGAACTCCTCTAAATACTAATTTAGGGAATGTAAAAGAGAAACAAAAATAAATTTGTTTTACAGTTTTCTGTAAAGCCCAATTTTTTGCCCATGAGATAAGTTACAAGGTTAAAATTATAATTAAAGTATTGCGTTTACATTCATAAACTTTCTTCCTGTCATTAAACATCTGAACATATTAGATTTTATACATTCTAACATTTCTCATGTTGAGCTCATTGTGGTACGTCATCAAAATGTGAGATTATTATCATTAATCTAACCTGCAAAGTGGTCAAAAGTAGATAATTACGTGTAGCTCTTACACAACATATTTATTTTAACTTCTTCTTCTCTTTGATACCACTTGTACCATATTTTTAATTTCCCTGTCACCTATGTGAACAGAAATACAGGCTTTTAACGCTCCAAATAAAAAAATAAATATTTTTAGAAAAGAACATGTATGAATGTGTACTAAGTCAACAGCTTAATTGAAAACAAAAAATTTCAATAAAAATGAGACTTGGTATTTAGGTCCGAAATTGTGACATGAAGATTTTGGAAATATAACCCACCCCAAACTGCAGTAAAAAAACAGTGAAGATCGATATTTTTAATTTTATAAAAGGGTGGTTTTAAGGATTTTGTTTAGAATGCCATAAATTAGAGACTTGCACATGATAATTCAAATGTATATCTTGAATTTTCTAGGACTGACCTTTGTATAATCGTAAGAGATAAACAAAATCTTGCTAGGAGACGAAAGAATTTAGGTTGAACCCTCCTCCGTATAGTCTGTAGATAGCACTCAGGCCATTCACCAGGCCATGTTTGGGGCTTGTTTACGTTCTTTTTATGACTGCTGCTTTGAGTGTAGCTAACCTGAAATCAATAACTTAAGAATTGCTATACCTGCTTACTATGCAACAAAAACGAAGAAATCATTAAAGCCAAATGCATTTTTATGTGGTATAAATCTCTTTCGGGGTATCTTTTATATTCTTTTATATTCTTTTATTTGAATTATTGTTTTGTTATTGGCCTCTCTAATCACAATGCATTTACATCCAACTGTTAGTCATTTAGGAGTTTCTTTAAAGTGTATAGGTTTCTGTTATTTTCACTTCCCCTGGGATCGTCCACACCTGAAACAGATTATACCATATCCACAAGTGATTAATGCTGAACCAAAACAATATCTTAGCCAGGGTTTGACATACATCGTTAAAATTTTGTGTACACTATGTGTTATTAAGTAGAAAAATGCAGATTATTGGATTTTCGCAGATAGACTATGTGCAGGATACTTGTTGAACGCCCTGTGCGGCGACGCGGTACACACCCTAGTGCGAAAGAGTAGGCCACGCCGGATGATCCGGATGCTGCGTGCGAGATATGTAGCAGCCGCTACCGGAAACAGTTTCTCCGGCGCCAAACCCGGGACTGGCACAAAAAGCATTGACCGACCGCTTCAGTTGCGCTGCTATATAGAAGAGTAATGGTCAAGTGAATCATTTCTGACACCTGCCGCTTGTGGCGCTGCTGGTGTAGAGAATCGCTAATTCGACTATAGTGAAAAACAGCCCTTTGTAAATACTGTTTGTTCACCACAGACCACACACGGTCCATTGCTGACCGCCTGCCGTCCAATCAAGGTGCGTTACTTCCTCTTCCATGTAGCTGTCCTCACACATATGGCTTTCGGTACTCATTCTTCTTAAACACTATCCCAACAAAAGTACATTAGCTTTTGTTAAAGTAGTTAAATATTAGTAAAACTGTCTTTTTTTAATTTTTCATTGTAAGTGCAAACGGTTCGTTAGATGTCGGTTTGAAAATTCCACACGTTTCGTGTAATATCACAACAAATAATCGAACGTATTTAGATTTTTTTAAACAAAGATTTTGTCTATCTCTTCCAGCTTATCAGTTGTACAAAAGCTATCCAGAGTGAAGAGGACTTGGCGGAGGGGCTATTCTCACAAAATTCAAAATATACTATTTTCGTTCCGCTTGAAAATACCTTTAAAACATGGTAGCCTAATTAAAATCATTAGAGAACATTTTAAAAAAACTTAAAATTTTCGAAACGTTTGAGATGGAGGACTGTTTTATTTTAACCTTTGCGTCACATGTTTGGAAGACACTGAACTTAAATCGTCCGTCCGTCTGTAGTGCTGGCAGGCTATATATAGCCTGGAATTTTTTTCTGCGTGCCCACTCGTAAAGTGTTTTACCGCAGGTAGGATTTTTCTTTTCGGAATTTGCAGGTTGAAATTTTGATTGTGAAGTAACACTTATATACCTCGAGGTGTAAGCAAGTGATGCAAAATTTTATGCACCCTGATGTTTTGTTTTAAAATGTATTAATTTAGGTTGAAATTCTGATACCAAACACCTTGGGAGGACTATGTGGAGCTCAGATTTAGCTTCTGTTAGGATTAGCTACGTTGTTATCTCGGGTGCCCGCAAGCCATGTGGGGTACCAATACGTTTTTCTT
This sequence comes from Mantis religiosa, assembly GCA_030765055.1. Lineage (NCBI taxonomy): Eukaryota > Metazoa > Arthropoda > Insecta > Mantodea > Mantidae > Mantis > Mantis religiosa. Next base: position 140,132,668 of record CM060954.1, on the reverse strand, counting down.
GATTTATGCTCTAGGCGGCCGTAGGGTTTCCCTAATAGCTACAAATTGAAATTCCACTTGGCTTTCCACTGACCTGGAGGACGTGAATTTATTTGAGCAAATCCTCTGTCATACAACGCCGAAACTTGGAACCCTGAAACAGCCAAGTGGGATGAAAGGTGAAGTGAACTCAGAAGTGAGACGAAATAGAGGGACAGAAGGTGCGGCATACTCGTATACTTCCCAGCATTTACCAAGTGATCTGGAGAAACCCCCAAAGAAATTAATGGGTGAGAAAGATCCACTACAGGAATTGCAGCAGAAGCAGACCAGCAGAAGAATCGGATCACTCAGGTTTAAAGTCTGTCTACTAAACGCAAGTGCACGGCGGCCGCTTTCTTTGAGGAACCCTCATAATCGTTTTACAACATGGACCCTCCTCCTGACGGTCCTTTCTACAAGGTTGCAACATTTTAACATCACCGTCTTGCACCTAATGAAACAGAACAACAGGAAGTTGGAACTTTGGCAACTGAGACTCCACGCGGAGTAGACATGCAACTGTCATTTTCAGAAAATTGGGGTTGCTATTGGTCCCCAACGTCAGTGTTCCATTTCTGAAGTGTGGAGATAGATTTATGACGGTCATTAGTGGGCGGGCGGCTCAGGTTCCTTTGACTTGGAACTGCACATGCGTTGAGTAAACGGACTTTACCCGAGTGAAGTGGCTTCGCCCAGCACCTAGCCGATTAGTGCGGCTTTATCTGAGCAGTATAGAAGATGTCGTTTGTCTCAAGCGTTTGTGTCAGGGCATAGATTTCTCTGATCTATTGGGTTAAGCCGCCTGGGGTATGTATACCCAAGGCCGCCTTCACCCGAACTCACCGCTTGAAGGAGGTCAGAGTGCAGACAGCACGATCAGAGGGGTTAGGAAACTGTGTGAGGGTATTATCTAGACCCATTTCTGGTTCTGAGGTTTATGGAACCCATCACTTCTCAAATGCAGGCGATAGACATAAACGTCTCAACTATGCGCTCGATAACTTTAGGTACGAAACACTGCCATGGGAGAAACGGCCAGCAGATCCTCCGCTACTGCATGGACGGATTAGTATTGCTGTGACGTGGGAACTTCGGCCTTTCAGTTGCGTTATTCAAGAAAAACTTGTTACTTTCATGTCTACAACAAGTTACATAAGCCTTCAAACTCTTCACAGATTTGCCTTAATGACAAACGACAGAAACTCTGTTACCATGGTAATAACACCAACAAAAAATGACACTCTTCAGCAAGTGAGACAAGAAAATGGTAAAAACATTGATGATAGGTTTGTTCCTTTCTAATAAGGTGATACTGGGTTTGGTGAAAAGCAATAATGATGATAAAGAGGCGATTATTATGATGGTGAAGGGCAGGGAGCAGGTTTCATTATTTTGATTGATTCCAAACACGACAAACAAATCGAAAAAAAAACTGGTTTCCTTTTGGGCAAAATAACACAAGGTACTGTAGCTTACAGAGAAAGTTGGAGGATGTACATACAAAATGGAGTGCCAACATTTGCTTGTAAGCACTTTACAGGTACAGGATAATTGTTATGGTAAATTACCTTCAGTTGATCATTACAGTTACTGACTCATGCGCACATCCAAAGGGCAATCCCCTGTTCATCAGCACAGCATTTTCTACACTTAGCTACTTTGTATAACATAAAAGTCTATGTTCTTTAGAAGGCGAATAAGCTTTCACATTCTTTACTTACCAACGGAAGGCAGATAAGTATTGCATTCTACCCAAAAACATCATATTATGATTTCACAACAAAAAAAAACGCAATTTTTGTATTGCCGAGTTTTTTGGGAGTAAGTTATGAAGTTCTCTTAATTCTGAATGACTTGTTAAATAACTTATATATACTTTTTTCAACTGGACAGTTGGTTTTGGTTTTTCTTTTCCCTCTATATTCCCTTTTTGTAGTCATGGAAACCAGTACATGGTGATTAATGTGACTATCACCATTCTCTCCTGCATTTGTCTACTTCAACATTAGTTCTAAAGTCATTGTTACAAATGTTTATTATCCACATTAATAGGAAGTACATAGAAGAATAAGTCTTCGTCAGAAATTTGATAGCGATATTTAACCGAAAGAATGTTTGAAGTCTCTGATCCGCATCCTTTCAAGAATTTACTGAAATAGTCACGCGTGTATGTTTGTAACTCGCACTTGATTGGTTTTACCAGTGAAATCTCGATAAGGATGTTCATTTGTTGCCTGGAAATGTTGCCTCAATCCTAAAACTGCTATTATGAGTAGAACTAGGCACAATAAGTGACAAAAATTTGATATACTGTACCCCCATGTCTTTGATTACTATCATAACGTTATTCTAACAAAGGCCTATTTCTCTAGATCAGATAAACATTATTTATCTTACAGATACTTGTAATAGACACCGTTGCTATCGAGAAATGGCACAAGAAAACTCGGACTTTACATGAAAGTGATAGTTATTAGGGCAACGAGTGGGATAAAGTAAACAAAATTCACTCGTTGCTCCGGTAACGGGTGGGATACTGTAAATAAATAAATGGTTGTTAACCACAAATTTTCTATAACATTTTAACAGCAACAAGTAACATTTTTATTCTTTTACTACAGAAAGTGAACTTGCTGTACATTACCAATGAAGTTAATACCTTCAAATGGATTAGACGCATTAACATTACCAGTGTTTACAATATTGCTAATAAGAAGTCGTATTAAAGCGTCAACTGCTTCTTTTGCTTCATTTAACGCATCATTTGGAACAGACTTATTAACTTTCTCAACGTTTATCGTAAACTTCATCAATTTGACTAGCTTACTGAAATAACAACAATAGAAACAAAATTCTTATTTATTATAACTTGGAAATTAATTGTTCTTTCACACTGGCTGTGTGTAGGCTAAAGTATGGAAAGATAGAGTCATAATGAAGAATTAAATGCCATAGCCGGGATTTGAACCACGGATCCTCTGGTTGCCGTCCAGCCTCCCGTAGGGAAGAGGATCCGTCCCTTTCAGCTGCCGTGGTGCGAGCGCTGCGGACCCCTAGCACTCGTGATACCCCTGACGTTACTAGAGAAACCTCGGGCCGAACTGCCGAGCCCCTCCCTGATAGGGAGTTGTTCGGATTGGGTTGGACTCGAGGGGGCAGTGGTTCCCGATACCCATGGGAGATCAGGTACGTCTCCGGACGGGTTTGAGGGAAGCGATTAATTTTCCCGCGTGCTAGCCAGCATAGCTAGTAGAAGGTGTGCTAGATCACCAGGCGGCCCCACCGAGGTCATATCGGTAGCCTTCCCGCCTTGGTGCGCGTAAGTAGCGTATCCACTTCCATCCCGCCTTGAGTCCACAGGACCAGAAGGGAGGGGGGCCTGTTCGTCTCTAGGTCTTGCCCTATGGAAAGAGCCTTGAGGCTCCGGGCGCCCTTTCGGGACAGCTCGGTAACTCCCTGGTAGAAGGAGGCCCGGGTCCTTGGTCCTACGGGTCCAGAACTAATGTAAGTAGAACCTCTGGCATTAACTGCCGTCCAGACGCTCTAACCCTTGAGCTACTATGATCAACGTGCCGACACGACATTAGATTCTCCAATTGACTCGTGTTTTTTCCGGTAATCCACTAGGAGTTCTCATAAACACATGAGACAACTATTTTAATGACGACTTACTATGCTGTAAGTACTTTAAGTCCCGGGCTTTATAGTTCGGAGCACTAATAGGTACAGTTAATGGAAATTAATTGTTTTTTCACACTAGCCGTGTGTAGGACGCACTATGAAAAAAAATACGAGTCAGTTGGAGAATTTAATGTCATCTCGGCACATTGGTCATAGTAGCTCAATGGTTAGAGAGGCTGGACGGCAACCAGAAGATTTGTGGTTCAAATCCCGGCTATGGCATTGAATTTTTCATTCTGACTCTACACTTTCATGTCACATAAATTGTTGTTTTAACCACCTTTACGTTTTTTGTGCCGTAAAATTCTGTATCTGTTAGCGTTTACAGTTTACAAAAATCAAGAAAGGGAGCAATAAGGAAATTTTTAAATAATTCAGGATATACATTTCATTTGTCATGAAAATATCTTAAAGATGTGATGTTTAAACTAAATGTGTAGTAGTCATTTGTGAGAAAATTAAAATTTCAAATTTTTTAGTCTGTAATGTGGCAGCCATTGGCCTGCCTCGGTAGCTTGGTGGTAGCATGTCTGCCTTATGTTCAAGAGGTCCCGAGTTCGAGTCTCAGTCAGGCTGAGTTACCTGGATAAGGTTATTCCGGGGGTTTCCCTTATCCAGAAAGATGAAAGTCGGGTAACTAAGCTTTATGGACCCTGGGCTCATTTGAGCATCATTTCACCTATTGCATTCATCGTCCGATATGACTTAACTTTGGAGAACGTAAATTATTAAAAAAAAAAGTGTGGCAGCCATTGAAGAGTCTGAACTTATACCAAACTTGATATTTTTTGGCTTTTAGTTCTGTTGTTCACATAGCACGAACCTTTCTCTAGAACTACCGCAGAGATAAGCTCTCAGAGTTCTTCATTTCGGAGTCAGAACTTGCTGAGTAACCACTACTTCTCCGGATCCGATAATAACAAGCCTTATACATGAGGACACAACGAGGTCCAGTGCCAAGAACACCCTTTTCAATACCAAGCATTCGCACCATTTGTCCGGTACCACAACCAGCCTGAAGCACGCACCTGAAAATTATAAGGAAACACACGAAAAGTAAGCACACCAGCATTTGTCTAAATGAGAATGGGAAACGAGAAAAATACAAGTTGAACCCACGATCTCTCAAATGTGAATCACGTCGTATAGTATTAGGTGCAGTAACTGCAATACATTTCCATTGCAACTAAAAATAGATACATTAGAAAAAGGAACTAAACTTTCATAAAATTCTTATGTTATTTTGAAGCAAACAGTTTACAGGTAAATATTTTTTTACATTCTAGCAGCCAAAAAAAAAAGACTTATCAATAATAATTAGCACTTGAAGTAATGAAATAATTTGTTTTGTTTTGCACTTTTGGAAAGGAATTCTAGCGTTAGAAACCTCCTCAGGCAGTGGTCACTAGCAACTCATTAGCTGAGGGCGTGAAATATCAACTGTATGCCTAAAATAACAGGCCAGTCACCTTTTACTAAGAAGTATGAATAAGAAAGACAGTGAAACTAGGAGAGGCGAAACTCCTCAATGAAGTTCTCATTACAAAAAACAAAAGAAGTTACGATTTGGCACACAAAACAATTATTGGTGCTATAAAATTAGTACCTTTATGTTATTCCGTAAGCATAAAATATATTTATATAAAGCCTAGGGTCTAAAATGGCTAAATGGTGAATCTGATTATGAGGCTGTTGAGTGAAAAGCTGCGCTAGTCATCACGTAATGTTTTTATTACAGTAGCGCGCGGCGAGTGGAGAGCTGAACGCTGGAGTAAGCGAGACACCGGGCACCTCTCGTACGTGAGATCGCAAGAAATAGTATGTTAACGGTACTTTTGGGAAGGTATCGCGGCAAATTACACACGAGTGCGAAACAGAGCGATGATTTTATCGCATAATTGCTTCCCTTTCCATCACCATCAACAAGGGACGTGGGTTCGACGCACCTTTCGCTAAGGTCACACTCCCTCATCCGCGAAAGGAGACTATAACTCCATGTTCCACATCTAACTTAGATAATTAATTAAAATTTTAATTTGTGAAAGTAATAACTGCTCTCTTATATAAGTTTTTTTAAACACACAGCAGTCGCTATTTCGACTTTCACCTTAAAGCCCGCGTTTTTCTCTCTCTTTATAAAATATATGCAGGATAAATTTACCGAGCAAGATGACATCACGTTAAAGTGCGAGGCTCTCATTTGGGACATCGTGGGATTGATTTCTTCAATATTATGCGTTGACCTTGGGATTTTCGTAGTTTTATTCCATATCAGTAGGTAAATATTGGGGAGGATTCTCATTTATCACAATTTCCTTTTAATCCTTTCCCTTTCATTCACTTTTGTTCTCATTCTATTATGTGTTTCAAATGGGAAGAGTTCTGGAGTCCAGCTAATCAGATGTCGTATCACACTCAGCGTTGCCAGCTTCTTACCCCATTCCTTTTATATTTCCCTCCCTCTCGCACACACACACACACACACACACACACACACACACACACACACACACACAACATGCAGGTCTGCTTGGTGCAGACGTAAGGGTAAGCGAATTATATTTTACAAACTTTTACAAAGATGTAGTTGCCAAAATCAAAATTGGAAAAAGCATTTTCAAAAATTATGTACACTTTAAATACTATAACTATAATTATAGTTTATGAATTACCTGCTTTTCTAATCCAAATGCGGGACACACTTATTTTACCTACACCACAAGCTTCAGCAGTAAGCCGTTGAGCATTTTTGAAATCGAGCTGATTACTATATTCCTCATTGCCCAATTTTTTTAAGAACGTGTACAGCTTAAAAACAATACTTCGAGTCTGACTTCGCAATAATTGTCTTTTTGACTCGCCACTAAATTCACCGCAAGAAGCCATTGCACTAATTAATTCTTACTCTACTGTTGTGTAAAGAACAAGTGAATGATATTGACCTGGAATGATATTGAATGTGACTTTCTGAAACGCTGCTAACAGAAATAAAATTTAAAGTAAAATCTGCACGCAATATTACAAGACTGTAGGTTCATCACCTTTGTATAAAGAATCTCCTGCATTATTCTCATAAGACCTTCTTTCTCCATTAGAACATCATATAATTCGCTGTAAATTAAAATACGAGGAAATATATGAGTCAACTGGAGAATTTAATGTCAGGACGGCACGTTGACCATGGAAGCTCAATGGGTTAGAGCGACTGGACGGAAACCGGGAGATCTGTCGTTAAAATCCCAGCCATGGCATTGATTCTATCCATCAACGACTTCGCAGTTTAAAAAAGTATAAGTATTGGAAAATAGAAACATATAACCGGAAATATTTCGCAAATGGTTCTTCCATAAAAATGTGACATAAACTGTGTTCTCTAGCGAGATCTGCAATTCTTGTATTAGTAAGATTGACTGACTTTTACGATCTACCAATTATACTAAACTCATTCAGAACGAAGAGCACTTCGGAGGTTGGTCTAAAAAATTCAAATATGCTCTTCATAAAATTTCATGAACAGACAGTATTTTAATCAAAACGTTTAAGGGTCGATCTGGAGAAAATTAAAACTTTCGAAAAACTGTTCACGTAAAAAATAGTTTGATTTGGAGCGATTCCTTTCTTAAAATGTTTGTGTCACCCGTGGAAGTTGCTGGAGTTAAATCTTTGTTTAGTGTCAGAGGCTTTCAAAACATGTATTTCCGGTGAAATATCGATATCGGACTTTTAGTTGGAATGCAATATCTTCTGTCTCTACTTTGCTCTTGATAAAGAAATTAAAATTATTCTAGATTCCAAGACTTATGTCTGAGAAATAATTATATTCTACACGTTACGTTCATTTTTACTTATTTACTTTTATTTTAAGGTTTAACGTCTTGAAATTGGTTAGGTAATATCAGATAATGAATGAAATTGACGAAATGATGTGCCCCGGGGTCTTTAGAGCTTAGTCATCCACATTCATTTTTCAGGACAAGGAAAAGTTTTCTATAAGCAATTCACTATAATCGAGATTGGAACTGTGGACTTGTTGAATGTGGGGCGTTACCTTCACACCACAAAAGTGAGTTTGTTTAATTTTATCAGAATTGTTATGTACGAAGCCAAAAGTCTATGATACAACTTACATTGAAATCATCATGCAGGAAGCAGGAACGAATGAAGACAATCTGCACTTGAATTTTATGTAACTATTGTTTTGTCTGAAACTGGTAAGGGGCAAGCGACCTGGTTATGATCACCTGACACCTTGGGGGTCATTACTTTCCAAGGAACGAAAGGTCCACATAATTACAAAGCCGTAACAGGCCCCCAGAGTCTTGACATTAAAACCTGATTAGCGAATGAATCCCTTTCTCCCAGATTGGTCGGGTAGGATGACCAAGTCCGGCTGAATGTGGAGCAAACATCGCGGAGAAAGGCACGGCGTGATGGAGGTCGACGTTATGTAAGGGGTGTCTTCATAGTCACGCGCGCTCCAGGTATCATCATCCCCAGTAGATGTCTACCGATAACGTTGCTTGACCGGCCACCCAGTTTTAGGATTAGTTTTGGTTGGTTTCTGCAGTAAATATTTCTGAACCAAACGCATAAATTGTATAACGACGTCTGCTCTGAGTCTTTCGGTAACAATGTGTGAAGCTTGCACTCGGGACTGGAAGTCCCGCCCACCCGCTAGGGTAGTTTCTCATCTATTATGGTTTTCTTTCCAACATTTCCCTTTCATTCCGTTTCATTCTCATACATCAGGTGTGATTCTAGTTATCGTGGCGTACGGCGATGCGCGGATGTGCATTCGAGCCTGGAACTGTTAGGGGCTTCCGCACCGTCTTTGTCGCTGTGTTCTTACACTTCGTTGTTGCACTTTGATGGGGGAGGGAGATTAGCCAATTATACCCATGAAATTGTAAATTAAAATTGACACAAAGTTTTCTGTGTCAATTTAACCTAATTTTTTATGTATAGTTTTGACAAAAATGATTCGATTTGGATTTTAATAAATAAACAAAGTTGTTCTACCCAACAGCTTTTAAAACTTCTTCTACCCTTATATACAATCTCCAAATTAACAAATAAACACTCTTTAACCTATCTACACAAAATATGGGACACATCCTAGAGTATATTATTGGCCTATTTACAACTGGAAAAAGTTATCCTAACAAATATTTAATCTCTCATGTAGAAATTTAAACTTTAATCTACTTCCCAAAAATATTTTAGAAGTTATATGTGACGTTACCACATTCACAATCTAAACATTCCGTTGTTTACTTAATGATACTTCTAAATGTTTACAAATCGCCCTTCACTACTATATTTTCTATCTCATATAATTTGGCCAATAAGAGTATACAAATTGTATAACTTGAAAATTACAGTACACCTCACAACTTCGTAAAGAGCACCATCTCTTATTTTCAGCCCTTAATGTACACTTTTGCACCAAGTAACGAATTTTGGATAAATAACCCATGGGGCGACAGCCCTTCGAGGGCCAAGGCCTACCAACCCGACAGTCGGCCTCACGCCCACTTACACACGGCACAGGTGGACAATCATCCAACCCATACGGGAAGGATATGTGGTCAGCATCTCGGCATCCCCCAGCCGGAAGGTTGGTTTCCGTGACCAGGGTCACTTACCTAGCGTAAGCTCCTCACTTTCCTCACGATGTTGAGTGGTCACCAGTCCTATACCCGGGATCTAAAATCCCCACCACATGGGTAGGATCGAACCCTTGGCCAGGGACCAAGGCATGCTGCTCGCTACGCCCTCTACACCTCGGCGCAGGACCAACGAATTTTGGATACTAGGTTCTAAACATTAGCAAAAATCGTATTTTGTTATGGACATCAAAAGGACCTCAGTTTTATTTACAACCTAATTGTATTTGCTATCCTGGCTAAAATTGCTACTATTAATATGAATAATTTCTGAATTTGTAATGCACAGAAACATGTACTTGTGTTGCATATAACATGTTTTGAAATTACTTTATTTTATTGAAGTTGGGAATTGCAGGACTGGCGTGGCATAGTTTTGAAGAGATTCTTGTATCGTCACAGGGCGGGTCATATTAACGCCGAGGTTACCCATCCGAGAAAATACTGCTATCAAGCCTGCTTTATCTCGTACACACTTTCTCTGTCATTTTTTTCCACATCTTCTTCTGGTTGAACGCTTTCCATTTCTCGGGGAGGTTCGAACCCACACCCAATATCCTACACCAACGTCTGAAAGAAGTGGTACAAAAAAGATGCGACCAGGAAACGCAGAGAAAACCAGATTAGTCGGCTCCCTTCCTTCAGAAATTTGAATCGGTAATCCTAAACAAAACTTGATATCTCCAAATGCACACAGCATCTTCTACCGGTCCAACAACTATAGATACCTAGAGGCCTACTTTCCTCCAGTCTGGGAGAGGGTCACGTTCAACTATTTACTTCCTTTAGCAGGACGAAAATAATTGCAGATGTTCAAGAGTAACAAAACCTTGCTACCTGAAATATCGTAAACAGATGATAGCCCACATTTCAAAGAACTCTTTTTTTCTTTCACCTAACAAAGTAGCTACTTTAAAAAAGGTCATTTAAAATAAACACTATGACTTACCAAGAAAATATTCCCATCCAAAACTGTTCATTGTATACAAATGTTTTTTCATCTTTTATTTTATAATTTAACTACTTTTGATTAAAATGCACCATGTTTAAGATATATGTAAGACCAATATAAGCATGTACCAAATTATTTACAAGTAATTGGTGAAGTATTCTTCATTCTATAAGAATTATAAACAATAAAACCTTACAGCACTAAAAACTTAAAATTCCCTAAAACTGGTAATTTATATCTTAGTTTAAATTGTTTAATGCTTCCAACTTTTTAGTGTTTGGTGACGTCGTTTTGTTTCTCTTGACGTCTTACAAAGATTATAAAATATCAGAACCATAATGATTTGAGGAAGACATCACAGGATCTTTCGTAATAATCGAGATGCATATTTTATTGGTGAAACAAATACATCATGTCAACATATGGTATTGAGATCAAAATCCTTAAACACATTTTTAAAAAATAGAAAATGAAAGAAGGTTTTTCATGTAAAGGTTTCTATGGGGTGGAGGAATTTACTTCAAAATATTTTCGTCGCATTCTTGGAAGCTGCTGAACTTATTAGTTTGCCTTACATGTTTTTTTACAAAATATTTTCCGATAAACTTTAAACCAACATAGCCTAAATCAGTAGCAACTATTTATGTTGGATAATACATTTATATTTTCGTAAGTGGTGTCGATGGAACATACCATTAAAATGCTAAACAGAATTTGAGTCAAACAGATTATTATTAAGGACCCTGTGTATGAAAAGAACGGCCAAAAATTTCAAAATTAATTCACATGTAATTTATTTTATTGAAAGGCTACATACCTAGCGGGATAGCTCAGGCGATAACGTCTGTAGCCCAATTTCGAAAGGTGTAGGTCCAATTCCTTGGCTGATCTTCGGGGTGGGGTTGACTAGACAAATGCTGAAAATGATAATTACATCCCCACATTTCATCTTGATTGGCTGATCAAGCGCCAAGTGCAACTTTAGTATCCCGTCATTGCTAGCACAAGAATGAAGTTCTCTACGAGGCGTCTTTATATGTTGTAACTCTAGCCGTAACCTTTCTCCGACAACGCTAGAGTTGATGTCAAGCCACATTTTCGTGTAAGGAGCACAGTAGTTAACGCAGATAATATATTTATTTGCGGCATCAACCTGAGGTGCCACATGCTCACCTCTTACCCCTCCACAGTGTAGAACACTCTTTAGATAGCTGTCTGACAACACTGTGTTAGGTATATTACGGGGGTGGGTCAAAAAGTAATGCTTCCTATTTTTTCCTTAAATAAGTAAGTTATGTGAAAACTTTGAATTTGGCGCAAACCTTCAAACCTTCTTCTCCAGTCCCCTGCAGTAGTGACTTCCTAAGTCAACAGGTGGCAGCACTGCATCCTCTTGCAATATGGCTCACATCGACATTCGTATTAGACAGCGTTCTGTGATTGAATATTTGACTGCGGAAGGTGAAACGCCAATTCGCATTCACGAAAGGCTAAAAAATGTGTATGGTGATACAACGGTGGATGTCAGCACTGTTAGACGATGGGTTCGTCGCTGTAACGAAGCTGAAGGGTAAACACCATTGACAGATGAAAAGCGAAGCGGCAGGTCGGTGACTGCAGTGACTCCATGCAACATTCAGCGAGTCGATAACATCATTCGTGGTGATCGCCGGGTAACAACAGGTGAATTGTGTCGCATTACCTCCCTCAGTAAAGGTAGCGTGATGACGATTATTCAACAACTAGGTTACTCAAAAGTTTGTTCACGTTGGCTACCAAGAATGTTAACTGCCCAAAACAAAGAAACAAGGAAAACAATAGCCTCCGAACACTTGCAGCGCTTCAGTTTGGAGGGAGAGGAGTTTCTGGAAAAAATTGTTACTGGAGACGAAACGTGGGTTCATGCTTTTGAACCTGAATCAAAGAGGCAGTCAATGGAATGGCATCACACAACATCACCGAAGAAAATAGAATCCAAAACTCAGCTCGGCAGGGAAAGTTATGGCGACAGTATTTTGGGATGCAGAGGGTGCGCTTATGATTGATTTTTTTGGAGCAGGGATACACAATAAATTCTGTCCAGGACGTCAGAACTCTCAAAAAGCTGAAAGCACGTCTTCGTCGAATTCGCCCAACAAAAACTATGGTGGATATTCTTCTTTTGCATGACAATGCAGGACCACACACCAGCCGTTGCATCACTGCAGAAATTGAGAAATTGGGATGGCAAGTCTTACCTCACCCCCCATACAGCCCTGACCTGTCACCATCAGACTTCCATCTGTTCGGGCCACTAAAGGAAGCTCATCGTGCGATTCATTTTGAAGATGAGGAGGCCGTGAAAACGTCCGTGCGTCAATGGCTTAGGAAGCAAGATCGTGTGTTTTACCACACTGGAATACATGTCCTAGTTAAAAGGTGGACCAAAACTGTGGAAAAGGACGGAGATTATATTGAATAGTGACAAATTAATCGTCAATGCTGTGGTTTTCAAACGATGTAAATTGGATTTATGTTTCTTGGCAATTAAACGAGAAAAAAGATAGAAGGCATTACTTTTTGACCCACCCTAATACTAGCATGCGCAAATACGCTCGGGACGGAAGATGAGTAAGTAATAGGTACATTACTTCAACTCACTTACTTCTGGTACTCAGACATTATACAAGGCAATTTATCCAGGAAATATGGAAGGGAAAGTGAAACCTCCTAAAGTACGAGTATGCTAGGTGAATGTGAAGCCTTTGTCATACATGCTTAGGCTGCTGTTTCTTAGAAGTGCGTTATTAGGAATCGCAAACTTCAACTTCATTTTATTGAGAGCATTGGATTTGAGTGAAAGCTGGATTAGTGCTCTAAGAGCCCATGTGCGAACATTCGGTTCATCATTATCATCATTACTATTATCGTCTAGAAAACACTGAGGTAGATGACGGCTTTTGAACAGCCGGTTGCCGAAGACCACCTGATTATAAAATCCTGTGCTTTAAGCTGCTGCTACAAATCTGATGTGGTACGGATTATATTTATTGCACATTTGGCTGTCTAATGACAGATTCCTTAGCAATACTCCAACAGTGGTAGTAATAACAACTGATATTTGATATGTACAGATCTTCTGATAGGTGTATTTCCGTTCTGACTGGACTGCAGTTGTTCAGTTGCTTATAGACCAAGAGCGTTGCCTCTATACTGTAGCGTATCTACCTCAGATATAAGAGGTCCCGAGTTTGAATCTCGGTTAGCGTGAGTTATCAGGACGATGCTCTACCCGGAGTTTATCCTCATCCTGAAAGACAAAGGTCTGATAACTTTAAGCTATTTTAGTAATATTTCATCCGATATGACTTAAAGTTGGAGGATGTAATTAAAAAAAGAAAAGAAAAACACTGGAAGAAAAAGACGCTTGACTGGCAAGTTTATGTGCACAGTGTGCTATACAGTATTGCGAACTTGTCAAAAGCATCACTCAAGTTCATGTGTACTTCTTTGCCAAAGTCAATTTTATTCTTCTTGGCGTAACAGTTTTCAAAATGAATGGCAAGCGATTACCTGCATATATATGGTTAGGGTATGGTCTGCTTTTCTCCTTGAAACAGCATAAATTATCAAAATCATTTTATACTGAAGTCTCATGTTATCAAGAACTCTATGTAACTGTAACCTATATGATCCCCACTTCCAAGTGTTACGTCAGAGACGCCACTTCTGATTATGGATTACTGATGAAATAAAGCTCAAGCAAAAATTCACTTCTCCAGGTGATCTAGTTCAAATTATAATGGTAGAAAATAATGGTAGTGATATTTTAGGTGGAATAGAATAATACCTCTACCTTCTATAGGCAAACCGAATAGGATGGCTAGGGTAGTAGTGTATGTGACCCGCATTCGTGAGGCTGTGGGTTCAGTTCCCGTGACCAACATTCCTGCCCTTTGGCTTTTTATTCTTGGGTCACTAGAGGAAAACTGATCAGGATAACTACATCCCTCGTATGTCCTGTCCCTCCATTTCACTTCATCTTATATCCTGGTTGGCTCTTTTAGGGTTGTAAGTATTAGCAATACGTTTGGTGTTGCGTGGCAAGGAATTTGTTCTATAAATCCTCTTTCTCCGGATCGGCGGAGGTGTACAAGTCCTGGACCCTCTAGGGGATGTGGAGGCTCACAGTTGAGTCCAGAGGGTCTACTCCCATTAGCCTTGAACCCGTAGGAACAAGACCCGGGCCTCTTTCAACCAGGGAGTTATCCGAGCTGTCCCTTAAAGGGCGCCCGGCATCCTCCGTGGGGCTTTCCATTAGGGCAAGACCTAGTTTCCTAACAAGCCCCCCCATCTGGTCCTAGGGACTCAAGACGGGATAGAAGTGGATACGCCACTTACGCGCGCCAACACCAAAATGGGAAGGCTACCGATATGACCTCGGTGGGGCCGCCTGGTGATCTGGCACACCTTCTACTAGCTCTGCAGGCTAGTACGCGGGAATATTAATGGCTTCCCTCAACTCCGTCCGGAGACGTACTCGATCTCCCACGGGTATCGGGAACCACTGTCCCCTCGAGTCCAACCCAATCCGAACAACTCCCAATCAGGGAGGGGCTCGAATGTTCGGCCCGAGGTTCCTCTAGTAACGTCAGAGGTACCACGAGTGCTAAAGGTCCGCAGCGCCCGCACCACGGCAGCTGAGGGGGACGGATCCCCTCCCCTACGGGGAAAGGAATACTAATCAGGATAACTACATCCCCTGGATGTCCTGTCCCTCCATTTCACTTCATGTTATATCCTGGTTGACTCTTTTAGCGTTCTAAGTACCGGCGATAGTTTTCGTGTCGCATGGCAAGGAATTTGTTCTATAAATCCTCATTCTCCGGATTGGGGGAGGTGTACAATTCCTTTACAGTCTAGGGGATGTGGAGGCTCACAGGGTAGGGAAGGAAACCCATTGTATGGATCACCACTGGGATGTATTTAGGACCTTACCCTCTATTGTAGTTGGTCCTCAGACCTTGCCACACTTAGAATCCTCTCACGTCACTCCTACCTCCCGAGGGCTGCATCGACAGGAATGGTGTCATACTACAAACAGAACATAAACGTATCGTATTCATCTCTGTCCATTAAGCAGACTGATGAGAGAAGGTAGGCTACGATGAAAACATCCAGCTCCAACAAGTGCTAGATAAGTTAGGATCTCCCCCCCCCCCCCCAAACGGCAAAAACCTGCGCGTAACGAATTCGTACGACACACACACACTCACACTCACACCGTGTTTTAATTGCTATGCCGGGCGCGTTCAGTACGAAGAGAGGTCAATATCGGAGAAGTGGACTGAAACATAATTAATGTGCATGGACCACAGCATCCGTCGATTCCAATCTCGTCCTGGCAATGGGACTAAAGTTCGAGACCAAGTTCATCGCATCATAATTGAACCCAGTGCCTTTCCCTTCACAATACAACTTCGGAATACTAATGTAAAGACCTCGGCAGCGGCCACAAGGAAAACTTCCTCTCACGTGAATGTAACAAAACTTTGTGACGGGGATTTAAAACAAGGCAACCTCAAGTTCATATATTTGTGACTTTCAAAACATTGTTGACTTTACTTGTACATCTTTATCATTGACCAACGCATTAACAATATTAAACTAACATCAAGAATTGCATTAAATTTTAGAAAAGTAGAAAAGTAGAAAAGATGCAATAAAAGAAGTCTTCTGTGTCACAGTTACATGGCGCTGTTTACCTACTCATGTCCAAAGTATTCTTATAAAACCTTACTTCTCCACCTACTTCGTATTAATGAAGATAAACGTTATCGTGTTTCTAATTTTCCTTTAGATGCAAGGGTATATAAGAATATTGTGGACTTTAAGTGATAGAACTTTTAAAGGTGGGCGTTATGTAATAGCTTTGAGATTCCATTCTCTTTAAAAAAAGATACAAAGAAAAGCTATTCCCTTTTCATAAATGGTTCATGCCACACAAAAATATTATTACATAAATAGTTTTAATAATCTGGTTTTTATATTGTAACATTTGTCTATTACGGTTTACCAGTTATCCACAATGAACAGAGCTTCTGTAGATGTTCTCAACCTATCCATTTTGTTTGTCATGAAAATATCTTAAATAAAGTCATTAGGCTCGGTTTACAGAAAATGTAATGTTCAAATAATTTTCCATCTGATAAACCATCGGAGTAGAAAAATTTTCTAAAAGTCTTCTTGTGCATCCTTAGAATATAACGTAACCCATGGCGTAACATGGGCGCTAACAGACCAGAGCCTGACAGTCAAACTGCCAGCCTCACGCTTACATACACAAGGCAAAGGTGGGCGATCATCGAGCCGATACGGGGAGGAGATAAGGTCAGCTTCATGGTAGCCCCAGGCGGAAAGTTAGCTTTCTAGACCAAGGTTCGCTACCTAGCGAAGCTCCTCAATTTCTTCACGATGCTAAATGGACACCGATCCTATACTCCGGACTTAAAATCTGCACCTCCTAGGGTTGGGATTGATCCCGGCCGTATTCTGTAGACATCCCTGGAAAGTGCTGAATTTAAATGTCAACTTTGTTATTTACAGAATAGTTTGTTTTTTGTTTTATGCTCTTCACATGCACGTGCAAACACGAAGCACCCTCCCCATCAAGGGAGCTCATAAACTCCATATTTAAAAATATACTTGTAACATAAACATACATAATTGTACATGCTCAGTGCCCGCCTTGGTAGCGTGGTGGTAGCATGTCTGTCTCACGTTCAAGACGTCCAGATTTCGAATCTCGGTCAGGGTGAGTTACCTGGATAAGGTTTTTTCGGGGTTTTCCCTTATCCTGTAAGACGAATGTCGGGTAACTCTAAGCTCCATGGACCCCGGAGCAACATTTGAGTATCATTTCATCCATTCCATTCATCGTCCGATATGACTAAACGTTGGAGGACATAAATTAAAAAAAAATTGGTACGAAGTTTTAAGTAGAATGCGATACTTTCTCCAAACTTGGAAAAGCTTATCTCTCCATCTACATCGCGATACATATATTTGCAGAATTATTTTAATTAAAAATCCCCCCAGGGGCCTACTTCGGTAGGTACGGGTTTGGCGCACCCGGGGTCCCGAGCCAACAGTCTCCCTCGTGTGGGCTCCTCTTCGTGGTTGAGGGAGACGGTTAACAGGCCCACCCACGTGTAGGCCGTGCGTGGAGACCCGTGGAGAAGGTTTCTAGATTCTTGTCTAGTTTAGAGTTTAGGATTTAGTGAACGAAATTTTAGTAGGTTTTGATTGATGTTTTTTATGTACGTGTATTTCTAATAGGTTTTGTTACACTTGTATAGTCGTTAGAAAGTTTTATATCTGGCTTTTGTCATGACTAGTTTTTTAAAGGGCGGTGATGACCGCCGTAGTTGAGCGCCCTTATATATCATCATCATCATCATCATCATCATCATCATCATAGAAGAGAAACACAGGATGCTGAAGGCATAGTCATTTTTTTTCTTTGTATAGGTACCATTGCGGAAAACAAAAGAATGTCATTTCAAGCTATTTCGGAAAAACGTAATGTCACTAGAAGTGTTTACATCTCTCCCTTTAAACTTAACTGAATACAGAAAGGTATATGAAAGTCAGTATGACAAGAACAGTATTGAATATCTACAAAAGCTTTAAAAATATTTTTTGTTTATTTATATAAATACCGAAGCCTCTGAGTTTCGTTCCTTTGGAACTTAGGATTACAGATCTCTATTTTCCTTGGTCGATAAACAAATGCACCTCCAACGATCCAACCTCCTTGTGCGTTTAATTCTTTTGTCAGTGCCAGGTTTTGTGCGTTGCGGCAGAACGGTGGGTTTCCTGCCTGCCGTTGGCTCTTTTCAAAGGACACTACAGGATGGCTTCAGTCAAGTTCCTGAATGTCAAGAAACCACTCTTTTACTCAACGCGCTCCGTGCGGATTCTTTCCCAGAGATGAGCACAATAATTTGATGCATTCATTTACCCCGGTGTTTCAGAGACCTCTTGTGGGCACTCCGTTATGGGACATGTACGTATCTTAAGCATAACGTGTTTAATAAAAATCGTTAAATAAATAAAAAGCAAGTAAATAAAAAGCAGATAAAAGCCTTACCATACAGAGAGGAGGTTTACCAGAAAACATTCTTGTAACATCATTTTAAACTACTCTGGTACTTTTTTTTTAAATACTGTGACTTTGTGGGTTCGTGGAATTAAAAGTTTAATTTGCCGAAATTCTAAATGTTCTTTATTTGCGCAGAAACACACTGCGTAGCAGCAGAATTACATCACATATCACAATCTACAACACCAAGGTCGATGACAATAACAAACAGCTTACTCAACTTCCACTGTTTACAACACTCCTCTTACATGTCTTTACAACTGTTTACTACTCACGACTGACTATTGACAAGTCTTCGCTCTCTTAAATACCTCATTGATAAATTCGAGACACTTCTGGAGCAAATAAGAAAAACAACTATATTCTGTCAATCGAGATAACACTAGAACCTTCCTTACGTGAAACCCTATCTGGGCCGGCAAGTCACTTATCTCAAACGATAGGTTTATCTACTTATGCAAGCACTGTCCACCTGTTATCTTTATCTGCAGGCTCTTTGTGTACATAAGCCGCGCCTATCTCTCGGCACCGAAATTTCTGTGCTTTTCGCTGCGACAATTCTTAAATTCAACACAACTATTCTTACAAATACTTTTGTTTTTATTGCTTTGTTAATCAAGTTAAATACTTCTAAAAGTGTTATTCTTACAGTTCGTTTTAGGGGGAGCACGGTAGTTGCTTATGCCAAAGTAAAATATTTTAAAAATGGGTTGCTATGTGATGCTTTGGAATTTAGTTCTTTTACATGGCCATGAGAAAAAATGGATAGCAATTAAATCAGATAATTGTTAATGATTCAAACAATTTACAAAAGGATCACGGAAATAACTGTAGATATCGTTAAAACACACGATTTATTTCAAATTTTCTACTTTTTTAAAAACAATTGCGGAGATATTTTTTGTTACTTCGAATTTTTGTAGTACTTATACTTTCTCAAATGGCAAGCCGTTATTCGTCTTTTCATAACGCGGACACGCCAAGAGAATGGAATTTCAAAGCCATCACATAGCGACCAACTTAAAACGGAAATTAATTGTTCTTTCACATATGCCGTGGGTAGGCTAAAGTATGGAAAGATAGAGTCAGAATGAAAAATTCAATTCCATAGCCGAGATTCGAACTACGGATCTTCTTTTTGCCGTCCAGCCGCTCTAACCCTTGAGCTAGTATGGCCAACGTGCCGATATGATATTAAATTCTCCAACTGACTCGTGTTTTTCCCGGTAAACCACTTACGAGTTCTCCTAAAAACATGAGACAACTACCTTAATGGCGACTTACTATGCTGTAAGTACTTTAAGGCCCGGACTTTATAGTTCGGACCACTATTAGGTACAATTAATGGGAATTAATTGTTCTTTCACACTGACAGTGTGTAGGCTAAAGTATGGAAATATATTTTTATGAGAACTCCTAAGTGGTTTACCGGAAAAACGCGAGTCAGTTGGAGAATTTAATGTCATTTCGGCATGTTGGACATACTAGCTCAAGGGTTAGAGTGGCTGGATGGCAACCAGAAGATTTGTGGTTCAAATCCCAGCTATGGAATTGAATTCTTCATTCTGACTCTAGCTTTCCAACTATAAAACATTTGACTATCACTTAAAGTCTATTGTAGTCCTATATTCCTCTTGCACCTGCAAGAAAATTAACAATAAGAAAATGTTTATCTGAATTAACATGAAGTAGATATAGGAATACCTAGCATTTGTACAAATAGTTTTTACAAGAGCGTAGAACGTTATGAATGTAAAGAAGATAAGGAATAAAGTGGGATAGAGGAAGTGCATGAAATAAAAGAGTGCTTGCTGGACGTGCGGTATATGAAACAAGCAGTAATTTTTCTTTTCGCCGGTCAAATGGTCCGGCCTCTTGACCCGCTCTAATCGTAACTGGCGCGCAAGCCATTAGGAATTCATCATCAAAGTTAATAAATGACGTTCATTACAGCGAGTGTCGCGGCCTCGTTGAACTCTACTTCGTGATATTTTGCTATGACCAATCACGTACAGAGGTCCCGTGGCGTTATTAACTGCCAGACGGGGTGACGGCACGACTTTCTACCCATTACCATATTATCATACTACCTTCTTTGTGTTAACTAGAAATACTTTCATTTACTTAATACATAATCGACAAAGTCAATAAACAAATATTCCTCACTTCAAACAATCTGCGATGTTACACTTTCTTGTAAAAACTGTTGTTATATTTATTACTATATCTTCCTGATGTACCAAGCGAGATGGCTGAGGCCCGCCTTCGGGAGCTCCGGTTCGATTCCTGTGGCCGCCCTTCCTGACCCATGTGTTTTACGGGATTTTCCCGCGGACCCAGGTGAATGCTGGGTAGGTTAATTACATCCCCCCGAATTTCCTGCCACTCCATTTCACCACCATTAGCATGTCACATCATTTCTCCTCTGGTGGTCTATTTTAGGGTAGAAGTGTCGGCGGGAGTCTCAGGTGGTGCATGGCAGGATGATACGCTCCTAGTAAATACTTCCTCCTTCGGCAGGATGATTTCCGGTGTCCAGCCCGACTTGGTGAACCATTTCAGACCACCTCGGGTGGAATACTGGTTGCGCTAACCTGCCGGGGAGTTTACAACCTGTAAATTATAGGGATACTGCCCTCTGCACTGCCGTGACTCCTTGGGATGGCCATCCTCTCTCTCCTCTCATCTCATATTTCCTCCCGGTGATGCGTCATTTGGGGACATAGGTACAATAAGGTCAACGTGTAGGTGAGTGTGTCTACATACGAGGAGGGACCCAAAAGAAACCGGACTCCGAGGGCGCTGCTACTCGTAGACGTAGTGCAGGGTTCTCACGTTAGATGGTGTTAGTAGAGACCTTCATGAAACATCTATGCAGACCACGTCAGTGTAGAGCTTAATGTGCAAGTGTGGTATTGTGTTTCTCTGACTGTTGGCGGGTTACCTCTGTGAAGTCATTATGGCAACTTTAAAAGAACAAAGAGTGTGTGTGAAATTTTGTTTCCTGCTTAAAAAGCTACAACGGAGACAAACCAAATGCTTCAGGAAGCTTTCCAGAGGGACGCTATGAGCCGCACACAGGTTTTCGAGTGCTTTGGGCGCTTTAAACGTGGTGAGATGTGTGTTGAAGACCAAGCTCCTTCTGGACGCCCTTCAACATCGCGAAATGAGAAGAACATTGAAAAGGTCCACCAAAAGATCAACGAGGATCGTCGCCAAACGATCGACCAAATTTCAGCAGCGACAGGAATCAGTTGGAGCTCGTGCCAGCGGATTTTGAGGGAGGATTTGCACATGAGACGTGTTGCTGCTAAATTTGTTCCGCGCCTTCTCACACAGGAGCACAAAACCATCCGCATGAATGTGTGTCAGGACTTGAAAACAGAGATTACACGTGACCCAAACTTCTTGAACGAAGTCATTACAGGGGATGAGAGTTGGTGTTACGGGTATGACCCAGAAACCAAGCAAGTGTCAAGCCAGTGGAGGACTCCCAACTCTTCCAGACCTAAAAAAGCAAGACAAGTGAGGTCAAATGTGAAGACGATGATCATTGTCTTTTTTGATGTTCGTGGAATTGTGCATCGGGAATTCGTACCCCCTGGCCAGACTGTTAACCAGCACTTTTACTTGGATGTTTTAAGGCGTCTGCGAGAGGATGTGAGGAGGAAACGCCCGGAACTTTGGCGATCAGGTGACTGGTTTCTGCATCACGACAACGCTCCAGCACACACGGCCTTGCGAGTGACCCACTATTTGGCATCTCAGAGGTAGTCTGTCAATCCCCATGCTCCGTATTCGCCGGACATAGCCCAGTGCGACTTTGTCCTATTTCCACGAATGTAAAAAACCGCTAAAAGGGGAGCGTTATGACGATGTGGAGGCGGTAAAAACAGCTTCGCAAAGGGCACTGGACAATGTCAAACTTGAAGAGTTCCAAACGTGCTTCCAACAGTGGGAAAAGAGACTTGACAAGTGCATCGCATGTAATGGAGAGTATTTTGAAGGTGACTGAAGTAATTTTGTAAAAATGTTCAGCAATAAAATTTTTATGGCAAAAATCCTGTTTCTTTTGGCCCCCCCCCCTCGTATGTGCGTCTGTGAAAAGCATAATTTCAAATTTAAAGGCTGTTCGTGTTTAAGATATCTAACTTCAAAGTGTATATGGCCCTTTAAAGATGTTTTTAAAAATTGTTCTATTTTGGAGTAGTCTGTGGTTGTCTACATTCTGAATGAATTTTGTGTAATTGCAAACGAGATCTTACTACGCTAAAAATGTAGACATATCTCTTTAGAGAACATAGTTTGTTTCGATTACAACTTTTTCGTGACTTAACCGCTTCCGAGATATTCCTTGTTATATTTTAAATGTTTAAATACCCGCGCTTTTCTCAAATAGGAAGTGGTTATCATGAGTTTCACTCTTTTTCCACCGCTGATACAAAGAACGTCAAAGCCATAGTGACCAGCCCTCTAAAACATTCTACTATCGCTTAAAGTCTACTGTATTTTGTTGTTCCCATTGTAACTAAAGAATTGCGAATTACGAATTAAAATCATGTCTATGATTATATATCTCAGTTAGTTGAAGATGATAATTTGTGGATGAATGAGTAGTCTATATCATGTAAATGTAACATATTAAATATTTAGAAATAGCTGCATGTTGTCTTCGTGTGAGTATCATAACTAGAAATCAAAATATCAGATAAATGCCAAACTTAGCAGAGTAAAACCTCGCTTGAATTAGTTCAGGCGTTCGGAGGTTCGAGGTTTGATTTCCCGTAATCCACCAATCTGATGAAATGTATTTTCTGAAGTTTTCTTGGTCACTCTGTTGGATACTTTACTTTCCGAGACTTTGATCTCTCCGTTTTATTTCACTTATGTCTTTAGAGTTGGAAGTGTCGGCGAAGGATGTGTGTGGCGCTGCTATGTGACGACTACACACTGTAACTGCTGTTGTCGGTGTAGGAGTGACTGTGTAGCTACGATGAGCCCTGGCGCCTAGAAGAATACCTTTCTTTAAGGACCCTAAGCTGGCTCGCGCCTCTAGTCCTGTTTTCTGCAAGTCCGTAAAACGCCCCCAGCTCATCCCTTCATGCCAGAGGTCTGACGTACAGTAATCTGTCTTTTGATTCACTGTGGAATCTTCTTTACTTCTAATGTAATTTAAGCCAAAATCCCCTTTAGCCGAATTGTGCTTGACCCAAATATCGGAGCAAAAGAGAAAGAAAAACACAGCTTAAGAAAGTAAGAGAGAAACACAAAGTATACGAGGTTATGCGCTGGCAAAGTTTTTGCCCCAACCTTAAATTTCAAAATAAGTACTTGGTATTTTACTCACTTCCTACCCTACATTCCAACAAATATTGCACAATTATAATAGGTGCTAAATGCTTGCATATAGACGTCCACTGTTATTTTACAGTTGGTGTTGGTCAGTGAGGTTTAATATATATTAAACTGTAGTTTCGACATTGAAGGTAAGGCACACTATAAAATTAATCTTCAAATCTTAACGAGAATGTTTGCTATCATACAAAAACTTTTTTTTGGCTTCTTATTTTTGTAGAATAAAAATACACAAAAAATTGAAATTCTCTTTAAATTGCACAATTGATATTTGTGCCATTGGCCATTAATAAATTGTTTCTCTTGCCCTTGGTTTGAAGTTTCCAATTTATATGTGGTAAGTCGCTATTCAATTGTTCCTCTAAATGAAGTATAAACGGTAACATTTGAACGCCAACATGCAGTGATCCGCCAAGATTCGAACTCCCCTTATCTAAAACAAGATATAATCTGAAACTATTTCTGCAATGGACAGGCTCGATTAACGTGAAGTAAACCAAACAGTAAGTTGTTTGTAAAAACTAGTTTTCACAAGAGATGTCAGAATAAATGACGACAAAAAAGTAATACAATGAAGGTGTCTTAGCAATGGTAACTAGGTAGCGGTGTGAACTTGTAGTTCAACTGTTTTCATCGATGGAAATAACTTTAACCGAGGAACTTGCACAAGAAGACAAGAAGTCACATAAACCTTCAGAAAATTCGAATAAGATGTTAATTTAAGATTATAGCTAAACACTTAATTTCTTCTTCAAATTTGGCAGTAAAATACGCGGTATCTGAACAAGAAGGCGGTGTTTAAAGTGGCTTTTAGCTACTTTAACTGGCTATCTCCCCCCCCCCCCCCGCCCTTCGATAAAGAGACATTGATTAATGTAGCTTCTTGGACACCTGTCTTCGACGTGGCTAAGGATTTATAGGACAGAGGTCTCTATGGGACGCGGTACCGGCGAGGATATCCCAGCCGTTTAAACCAATGAGATATTGTGACATCATTTCTGAGAGGGCGAAGGTCGGAATTTTGAAAAATTTATGTTTATGAACACAAGATTATGTGTTGAAACAACGCGACAGGCCTGCTTAACGTCGCCGTGTCCACGGTCGTTTGTTGCATTCATATGACTTTCTCTACACACAGCAATTCTATCTATTGTGCGATCCAAATAAGCCTGAACCACTTGAACAGGTCACAACTTGTTAAACAATAATGGCACAAAGTGCAACTTTAGGAGAATATAACGCATAATTGGGAGATTGCATTATACTATTTACATCTCAGAGAAAATGTTGGAAGTGTCCTCCACCAGCATCTATACATGTTTGTACTCGCATCACCATATTCTCTAAAGTTTTACGGAGAGTATCCTCGCCAATGTTACTTATTTCGGTTCGAATGGATTCCTTGGGAATATGAACTGTCCATGGCTTATTCCTGTATATTCTATTTGTTAGATACCCCACTAGAAAAACTCCGGTGAGGCTCGGTCAGGGGATCTAAGGGGCCACAGACCTTTTGAGAGTATTAGATTATCAAAGAAACTGGTTACAAGTTCCATGCTGTCATTAGATGTATGGCACGTTGCTCCATCTTGCTGGAAATAACCTTTTCTCAATTCAATATCATCCAGCTGCTCCACATTGTCTTGAAGATACTCATATAAACTTCAGTATCCACAGTCGTGTCAAAGAAAATGGGACCAACGATCCTGGAAGCTGACATAGACCGCCATTGAATGCAGGGACTGTTACAGATGTTCGCATAAGGCTATTGAATTCTCCAAACAAATCGTTGCGTCGATTGAGCCATGGGTCAGGGTATTCATATAGAACATGTAAAAAAGCTGCGAAGACATCGGGATTACGACCTTACAGAGTGCATATGGTGCAGCAACTAAAAGAAGCAGATTATGATAAACGAATTGCTTACTGTCGATGGTTTCAGGGCACTCTTATTCCTCGTCCAGAATATTCTCTCCATAACGTGGTTTACAGATGAGGCATGGTTTCGTCTGTCAGCCTACATAAACACACAAAACACCAGATATTGGGCTGCTGTAAACCCCCAAGTGATCCACGAAACCCCACTGCATGATGAAAATGTTGGAGTATGGTGTGCGGTGTCAGCTTCCAGGATCGTTGGTCCCATTTTCTTTTATACGACTGTAGACACTGAAGTTTATATGGGTATCTTCAAGACATTGTGGAGCAGCTGGATGATATCGAATTGAGAGGTTATTTCCAGCAAGATGGAGCAACGCGCCATACATCTAATGACACCGTGGAACTTGTAACCAGTTTCTTTGATAATCGAATAATCTCAATAGATCTGTTGCACCCCAGATCCCTGACCTAACCTCACCGGAGTTTTTATGGGGTATCTAAAAATAGAATATACAAGAATAGGCCACGGACAATTGATGTTCTCAAGGAATCCTTTCGAACCGAAATAAGTAACATTGGCGAGGATACTCTCCGTAAAACTTCAGAGAATATGGTGAGACGAGTCCAAACATGTATTGATGCTGGTGGAGGAAACTTCCAACATTTTCTCTGAGATGTAAATAGTGTAATGTAATCTCCCAATTGTGTTTTATATTCTCCCAAAGTTGCACGTGTGTCCTATTATTGGATCAAAAGTTATGGCCTCTTCAAATGGTTCAGGTTTATATGGATCGCACTGTATATATGGTTCATGTTAGAAATAAACATAACAATACTTATTGTATATGTATATATTGTACATAGTAATTATTGCATATTTGGTTGTAAGCACAAAAGGAACAAAAGAAAGCTAACCAAAATAAACCCAAGTTTGTATTTGAAATTCCATTTCATAAGCTTATCAGAAACAAAAGAATGGCACCTAATTTAGCATTTAAAGAATGTACCTCTGATAAAATGAGACAACATTCAGTAAGTATTGTGTTCCACTCAAAGATTTCATATAAAATTCATTGGAAATACATGTTTTGAGACACCCTCAATTAAAAAAAAAAGACTATTTAAAATAAGTATCTTTGTGCATTTCTGTGAACAACTTAAAACACGAAACAGCTTTTCTATGTACTCACGTTAGCAGAAATAAACATTTGAAAGTTCCATTACATATTTCTTTGTGGATAAAAGAGAGTTAGAGGAATCCGAAGTGAGTCAAATGTTTTATGTATGGCAACTGTTTTCATAATTCCGGAGAAGCAACATAACAGTACCTGGAAGCAAATATATTAGAAAATTAAAACGAGCCACAGAGAATACTTCAGAAATTGCTAATTACATGCAACGATATTTAATTAACGCTAACCATCCATTATCTAAACTTAAGTATAAACGAAAAGAAAGGTATAAGGTAATCACAGGAAATCTTAAATATTGTTTTATTTGTTGTGTTAATATCTTAGACTCGTGGTATTTTAATCAATTATATTTTTTGTGAATTTCCATATTAAGTGGATTTATGGTAAGAACATACTTTTAATACTGCTTGCTCATTGGAGTTATGTAGGATATGTTAAATGCAGAGCAAAGCTTTCATTTCAGAAATTAGTTAAGGACTTACAGTATGGGGTTTACAATTATAACCGTAATATCTGGATGGACACCCCTGTGCTCTCACCTGTCCACGGATTTAGATTCAGAATAGAGTGGGTTGCGTCATGGAGGGGTCACTCTCTAAACAAATTAATAACTCATCCATCCCAAGACAGGTGTAAAAAAAAACTCTCATCTTCAGCCTTTCATATCACCGCCAGCGTCGTGTGCTCAGGGCCAAGTTCACTCTTTCACCAATTGGCTGCGCCACTAACGTATCCGTATGTGCAATCGCTAACTTCTCCAGAAACGTTTAGACAATACGTAACGTATGTCCAAGAAATGTTAACCAGGAAAATAGAAGTATCGAGTCAAAGAAAACCTTTATACTAACTATACAAAATTAGAGTATATATAACTTTCACATGACTTTTCTTATGCACTGTCGTTTATTTCTGCCAAGTATTCTTGATCAACCTTTCCAGAAATATTTCATTGTAGTGTTTGTTGTTGGCCTAAGGGACATATAACAGAAGCACTGGTCGCATGTTTGAAAGCGAGTCGACATGTCCTGGCACTTTCTATGTCATTGTCAGAAAAAATTGAACGTCAATGGAAGTTCAAAAAGCATAAAAAAGCTATCAAAACTGGTATTACAAAATTATTATTTGAAATAAATGCATACGTGCATATATTTTAAAAATATCTAAATTTTTGTGAAGTTTCTATCTATTAGGCTTATTGGATAACTGTGTAAAACTTCCGGAATGAAGTGAACTTAACCGTATATTTTCAAAAAAGTGCAAAACATACATTCTGTTTGTCATGCAAACATCCCAAAACTTTGGTATTTAAATGAAAATCATTAACCATATGAAAATTAAGAATACTGTTTACTTTTCATATGACACACATACACACAGGTACTCAAACACGCTTATTTTTATATTTTGTATTATTTGTTCAGGGAGTCTTAGAATATACATTTTCATCAGCAATTAGAAACTGTTCTGGAACCGTACTTTATTAGTTATTTAGAGGTAGAACTAGACTAAGACATAGAGGGGACCTAGCCCAACGTCCAACGACCAGCAATTGGATCTTCCCCAGGAGGAATCACAGTAAACGTATGCGCTGCAGAAACGGACAACGTAAGTGCAGAGACGCTCTGAGTTCCCTAATAGTTACTGACTTGATCCCTGGCTCGAGCCAACCAAACCGCTGGAGGTTTACTTAGAGGCTCCCCTTCAGCGGGAGCAGAGGAGGAGTTCCAAAACGCAAGCCTCTGCACCCACCGTCTGCTCACCGACGTCCTCTCCAAAGTCCTTCTATAACATGGAAGAGGGACTCGAAATGATAATAAATGAGAGAGAAGAGAGGACAGGAGAGGAGAGGAAAGAAGAACCGTGGCAGAAGACACCACTTTGTCGACCAAGTAAAACCCATGGTCAGAATGGGTGGCCACCGGGGATCGAACGCTGGACCTCATACGTATTCAGGAATCATCTCGCTACATCTACTAGTCCTTTAAGCAGCAATGGGCTCGGTAATCACCTGATTGGGTGCCTCTCTCCAGTGACATCTAGCATTGTAATAAACGATACAAGTTTTATGGAAACTATAAAAGGCAACGCCCCGATAGGAAATAAAATGAGAAACAAACCTAATTTGTTGTCTCATTATTTGAGTAGTAAAGGTACACAACAGGTTTCTCCTTATTACGGAATCTGGAATTCCGCGATACTCGATCTTGTTTTACCTTTTTCAGTGTAGCTGGCATTTCTGGGCCTGATCATAGACATTTCTCTGTTTCATTATGGAGCTATCTGTAACAAGGGTAAGTGTCACAGTACTGGATGAGCATAAGTTGCACCTAGCTAATGTCTCTAGGTCCCTGCTTAACTAGGGTTAGTGTCACAGTAATGGGCCAGTATGTTTCAGAATAGGTGATATATCTAGATATATTTTTCAGAACTAGGATTAATGTCACAATAGTGGTTTTGAGTGTAAAATGTACAGAACCAATTTGTATGAACCTCAGTTTATGTAATATGAAAATGTGTTCTCCTTTACTTTTTGTTTTAAAGAATGACTGTATCCTTTAGAGCGACATTCTTCGGTTAGTCTAGCTGGAACTTCATTTACTGATCCACTCGTTTCCACATTAGGATTACCTCAATTTTTGACGAGATAAGTAATACTAAGAATAAAGCACGATTATACAAGCTAAAATAAATTATACAGTTTGTATGCTGAGCATTTTATAAAGCAATAGTTCCATATAAAATGGAAATATTTTTAAAACTAATAAACTTGTGAATATGTAATATTGTATGAAGTGCACTTACCATAACTTAACACAGAATATAAACTCCAACAATTTTGGATATAGAAAGATAGAGTCAGACTGAAAAATTCAAGTACTTACATGTTGTAAGTCGCCATTGAGCTAGTTGTCTCACGTGTTTATGAGAACTCCTTAGTGGTTTACTGAGAAAAACACGAGCCAGTTGGAGAATTTAGTGTCATGTCGGCACGTTGGCCATAGTAGCTCAAGGGTTAGAGTGGCTGGACGGCAACCAGAAGATCCGTGCTTCAAATCCAGGCTATGGCATTGAATTTTTCAGTCTGTCTCTATCCTTCCATACTTTATCCTACAGACGGCCAGTGTGAAAGAAGAATTAATTCGCAATTTTGGATATGTTTTGTATATGATCTTAAAAACCACTATTTTTGTTCAATTTCATCTGTAACTGAAACAACGGTATAAAACAGACCAACGCAAAATTATTTATCCAAGTCAACAAGGCTTCGAGTGTGCTGTGTACTGGGAGGGTTACCCTAAGCCCTTCTGCTCCAACTATGATCGGGTTAGTGCCCCCGATTCGTAATCCCAGAAACAGTTCTCCTTGCGGATGTGAAATAAAATGAGAGCAGCATATGACAAATGAATCAAGATGATTCCAGCCTCCCATTGAGTCCCAATAATGGATCTCCATGATTGAATGGAAATCTCACTTCATTGTTCGGGGGACCGTTATTCCCTCCGTCATTCTGCCCATTGTATATCGCGACCCCTGCTGGCAAAACAAAACAATACCGCTCAATGTGTGACGTAATTACCATTTTTCATCGCAGTCGTTAACTTTGTAAAATTCTTTATACGTCGCGTGTGAAATTAACACAAAAGAATACAGAGACTCTTAGGTGCATCCGTCTTGTGAAAGAAACGTTTCTAAAGAATGGTTGCGTTTACTAAGTTGTTTATTGATCGTTATCAAATGTGGTAAAACTACTTGTATAAATTATTTTAATGAAACTGCTCGGCATGTCTTCTTGTAGAGTACCATATCTCCACAGCAAACTGCCTCTACGGCATTGAATAG
The DNA here is from genome assembly GCA_030765055.1 of Mantis religiosa. Lineage (NCBI taxonomy): Eukaryota > Metazoa > Arthropoda > Insecta > Mantodea > Mantidae > Mantis > Mantis religiosa. The sequence goes on along the minus strand of CM060954.1, from coordinate 140,101,936 downwards.
AGCTAAGACCAGGTGTTTTTCAATATTTAATTTTAGAAAATATTTGTAAGATATTTCACTTATACTTACTTGAAATTTTATTTCTATACATATAGGAGGTACGTCCAGAAAGTAAGTTCTGTTTGGTAATAAAATTAAATTGTGTACAGATACAGAAAACTTATTTATTGCACAAAATTCTAAAACTATTAAACTACTTTTCCACATAACTGCCGAAATTTTGCAGGCATTTGTCATAGCGAGGCACAAGTTTTTGTATACCTTCATAGAAGTTTGCCACCTTTGTCTTCAACCAGTTGGAAACATTTTCTTTCAGCTCTTCGTCATTGTTGAAGTGTTGACCGCCAAGGAAAGATTTGAGATGCAAAACCAGATGAAAGTCGCTAGGAGCGGGCTCAGGGCTGTACGGGGGATGATCAAACACGTGTCAGCCAAATTACTGTAGGATGTTTTACGTCGTATTTGCAGTGTGGTCGTGCGTTGTCGTGAAGAAACACAATAGCTTTTGACATCGCAAATTTGCTGATAAATTTCAATTGGTTTCACTTGCCTAGCATTCAGAAAACGAATCACAGATCTTATTTCACAAGCGGCGGGATTTTCAATCAACACCGACATTGTAAACAAGCACAACAAAGCGTACGTGGCTGACAGCGATCTCACAATGGCGCACGTTTCTTCTACTTGATACAGAGCGGCTACCACGCATGTGTGGAACTGCGATTGCAGCGCTGCAGCGGAGATAAATTGAAACAGAACTTACTTTCTGGGCACCCCTGTATTTTATCTATCACTGCTGGCAAAGCGCCCAGCACTGTTCGTGTTATTCAGTTTGACACACACACACACACACACACACACACACACACACACACACACACACACACACACACACACACACACACACAACACTCCCTCCCTCTCTCCACATCTTTGACATTTCCACAACTTTTGCTCCAATATCTGCCAGGTAGTTTATGTGCCATGTGACCTTTTGAAAACCATTAACATATTGGATTTTCTTGAGTGTTAATAAAAATTAAAAGCTTAATAGTACACAAACCTGTGGTTCTTTCTTATGCTTGTTTGTGATCGGAAATATACCTAATACGTACAAAAAGTTGTGTTTCTCTGTTGTGTAAGTAACTCTGCTGTTTCTCACGGTAACTAGTTTATGTACTTCTGAGGCTAAAAAAAGCACAAGTGTGGATGTAGTATATTGCGATACAAGTAACACATGTATTGGTTTTCGATGATAATGAATGATAGAAATATTTACTATATTATCAGTATTTTCAGGGGCGGCCGGTGAGGCATTGTATTGACGGTGCCGCAAATAAATGAATAAATAAAAGAATGAATCAATGAATAAATGAGTAAGTAAATAAATAAGGGTTGTTATAATATAAATATGTGTACCAATTTCGAACGATTTAGGTAATCTTATCAATAATCCATGCTATTTTATAATATACTATACCAAACAGAACGTACAGGGAAACGGAAATATATATTCATTACATCCGTACTCTTGTTACGCACAGGTGTAACGAGTACAGTAAATGTTTTATAATACACATCACGGAGAATGTTATACGAAGCGTTCGTGTACGATTTCACGACAGAGACATTTATTTTAAGTCCCGTGCTTTACTGTACTCTAGCGGATGAAGCGTAAGTTATACGCCAGAGAAATCTCGGCACCACCTTCTGCCATAAAAAGCCGTGTATATGCAGACACCCTAGCCCTTAACACAGACGCTTATGAGCGTAGACGGTGTCGTTCTGGAATCGGCGCCAAGCCACGGAAATCAACCAGGACAAAGCTCTAGGGTTTAGCGCGCCTATTCACACGGCGGAGCAGACACTCAAAAACAATCTTTTTTGCGCAGTTCCAATACACTTCTTTTTCTTTCGTTTTCATACAGATGGTGCCATGGCTCAGCGGCACTACCTCAGAAGCCGCCCCTGAATATTTTAATATTGATAAAATCTAATACTGTCTGTTTTCTATCCCCTGCGAACTATTGATCACTCAGTCACGCCTGGTAAGGTTGACCAAGGCATTGAACAGTTGAAGGTGAGTTGGTTGTTTCCAGCGGAAGAGTTATATTTGAATGCTGCATAAATTAAATCTAAATAAATGTTGACAAATATAGGGAAGTACAAATGGTTAAGATTGATTGGTAATATTTCAACCATCAAATGTAACAATGAATTATAAATATTTAGAGGATTAAATGTATTCTGTTAACATCTGAGGTAAAAATTGCAAAATAATGGGAGTGAAGTATTTCAATTTTCCAAGATTGACAGCACGACAGGAAATGGATAATAAAACACTATCGTAAAAAATGCTTTAAAGAAGTGTAAAGGTTTCAAAACCAGTTTTATCTTGATTTAGGCTATATTTGTACTTAATAAGTTGAATATTCCATGGGCTACTAATTGATGTCAGACCGGCTCTGATTAATTTCAGTGGAAACAGACTAGTCTTAAAGGCGTTAACAACGACAACATATCTAAATCTGGTAAATACGTAATTTCAAGTCATTTCGTGAGCTGTTTGACGCCAGAAGCTAGGTGGTCTTGGGTTTGTTACCTAGGCTCCTGATGGAAGCAGGTGGGCCCCAGTTCCTGAAGTCAGGTGCGCGATGATAAACGTCCGACTGCCGGCATAGCGAGGCGTGTAAGAGAGACATATTATACTTGCACTTTGAACTCTGGAAATATAATTCAGTACGACTCTAACAACGTCCGGGTCTACGTTTGCAAATGAGCTATTTATAGCGCTTTCTGTCGGCATCTTCCCGTAATGGACAAGGAATGCTTCTGGCATGCGACCATCTCCTTTATTGTACCGGCCAGCTGGTCGCTGCAGTCCCCAGTTCGCTGCCAACTAGGAAGTCAACATATGTGGCAAATCTTGTCCAATATCTTGACTCTCACCGAAGTTCTCGTGTCGGTCTGGAATCTGCGCTCCTGATGTTGTAGGTGCCAACCAAGCAGCAATGATTTATGCATCTACAGCAGGAAGATACGAGGAAATTTGAATGAGCGTGTAAGCAAATAGCTTTTCAGATGTGATTATGTCTCTTGAAAATTAACGCTTAAAGATTATTAATAATTATTATCTAGGTGTGTGTGCGCGTGCATGGATGTCAATCAGCCGCATAACTAAAAGAAAACAGCCGAATAAATATCAGAAGTGCAATTTAAGTTCAGTATTGTTCGAAGTTGTCCTGCGCCGCGGCGTAGCGGGCTAAGGCAGCATGCCTTGGTCCTTGGCCACGGAAAACGGTCCGGGTTCGATCCTACCGATGTGGTGGGGATTTTAGGTCCCGGGTATAGGACCGGTGCCCAATCAGCATCGTGAGGGATGTGAGGAGCTTACGGTAGGTAAGCGGCCCTGGTCACGGAAAGCAACGTTCCGGCTGGGGGATGCCGAGATGCTGACCACATCTCCTCCCCGTATGAGTTGGATGATCGTCCACCTCTGCCGTGCGTAGGTGGGCGTGAGGCCGGCAGTCGCGTTGGTAGGCCTTGGCCCTCTAATGGCTGTCGCGCTATGGGTTATTATTTGTTATTATTCTTCGAAGTTGACACGAGTTTTGGAAGAAAATCCTCCACTTCAAATTATACTTTGCATGGAAAATATCGTATGTGCAATTCTTTAAAAAATGGCATTAACGATTTGGATTAAAATATCATACATTTACGATATTTATATGATAAATAAAAGTTATTACGTTGATCTGATTAATTTTGACTTTATTTATCGTAATGTTCTTATGACTAAAATGAAATACTTGTAATGAAGATTTATTAATAAGGATTAGATAGAAGAATAAACCTTTTTAAAAAATAGTGTGTTGAAAACTGAGTAGAGAAAGGCATACGAACGTACCACTCAAATGTTATGCTCAATATAGTAATTTGTATAAGCTTTAAGACAGCAAAACTTGCAAGGAGAGTTCAATGAGCGGATAGAACAGCATCTTCGATGTATTGACTTTCCGTTGTTTGTTTTAATATTTCTTGGACAAAAATAGTCTTCATTTTACAATCTACGTTATGCAGACTGTTTTTTTTTTTTTTTTTTTTTTTTTCATTTACGTCCTCCAACGTTAAGTCATATTAGCCGATGAATGAATTGGATGAAATTATCTCAAATAAGTTAGGGATCCATGGAGCAGAGCAGGCTGTTCGTTTACGTAATACGTTGAACGTATCTGAATGATACATAAGACTGAGGTAATAATGTCAAATATTTACTAAGTAGAAAGGTGAAACGGAGGGAAAATAATTTTGGGATTGTAATTATTGTTACCAGAACTTGCCTAAATACTCAAGGAAACCCGCAAAGTATGGGGAAGGTCAGCTTCGCAAATATGAGATGTACCTAGTAAGTAGGGAAGTACCACATTGCACTAAAAGTTTTGATAACGATGCCTCATCGAATGCATATTTTGAGGCTCCCATGATATAAAGTTTATATGAAGGTTCAAATGGTGTGTACGAACAGCATAATTAAAAATGATATATTGGTTAAATCTTTATTTCAAGTGCAGTACATTCTAAAAAATGTTACGAAAATTTTCAAAAATATTACGTCATTCCAAAGTATCCTTAAAATGAAAAATGTTCCAAAATGATAATTCTTAAAAATGTCTAACGGTTATTTGAATATGATATACTTAGCTTATTCAGATCACAAATACATTGTAGAGATTGCATTTTTCGGAAAGGGCCTATGAAATCTAGAGTACTGTGCAGCAGTAAACCATAAGAGAGAGACTAAAAATGTGGACCTCTGTAAAACTCGCCATTTCCAACATATCCGTTTTTATTGACTTAGGTTTTCTTGAAGTGGCATCACTCCTGCTTCTTGCGATGCCTTGGAGAGAATATGGAATTTCAAGGCCACAAATAAGCGAGCCGTTAGAAAATATCTCACATCCTCTTGTGCCAATAAGGAAGTGGGGAATGAAAACATTTCTGCAAACCATTATATCGATTATCCAAAATTATATATAAAATCAAAATGTCGCAACAATAGATTACAGAACAAATGTAGAGAAAAGGCTCTACAATGGTGGATAGAGAAAGCTATGTGAATGCAACACATCAAATATATGAAGGTTTAATTAAAAAAAAACAAATTAAGGGCCAACTATCTTTAAAAAATATGTATCAAATTAAACACATGATTGCAATGTATAAGATTGCCAAAAATATCTCAAAGTGTTAGTTTTTGTGCAATTGCCACAAACTTCTTTTAATAAGTAAAAAGTTATTGTCAAGTTGGTTGTAGTTCAAGAGTCGAACCGAGTGGTGTTAGCACTTGTTTATCTCAGGCGGTGATGTTACGTACATGATAAACGCAGGGAGACAAACTCAGTTAGTGCAGAAAAACGAGTCTATCATTACAATTATTTAACGGAGCAAGTTAACCGTGCAACATCAGACGACGTGAACCCCAGGGCGTCGCTGCCTACACCAGTCAAGTTCACTGACCGGTCCTTCCTTAGATACTTACGTACCCACTTCCTTGTCATCTTTCGATCAACTTCAAATTATTATAAACTTAGTGATTTTAACATAATTACAATTATAAAAATTCCATTCTTTAAAAAACCTGACATTTATATTTCACATGACCTTCTCTGCTCATTATTTTACAGATTGTTTTTACAAAATCCTATTCTTTCATCAACTTCTTATAAATCAAAACAATACATTTCCACAGTGGTTCAAAGTATATTTCGCTAAGGCCATAGTTATATTTAAAGGAAAAGGAGGTTTATGCTATTGAATTTTCATGCTCTATGCATGACTTCGAGAAAAAACAGTGTTTTCAGGTTCAAAGTAAGAATAAAGAGCATTTTTTTTAGTTAATTGATGGAAATTAACCATTTCTCCACACTAGCCTATATAGGCTAAGGTTTTTCATAGATAGAGTCAACTTGAAAAATTCAATGCCATGGCCAGGATTTGAACCACGGATCTCCTGGTTTCCGTCCAGTCGCTCTTACCCTTTGAGCTACCATGGCCAACGTGCCGTCCTAATATTAAATTCTCCATTTGACTCATATTTCCCCGGTAGACCACTAGGGGCTCTCGAACCCGAGATACACCGTTTGTGGCGACTTACTATCGTAAGTACTTGAGTCCCAGGCTTCATCATTTAACTCTTATTATTTTTAGTTAATTGATGGAAATTAGTGATTTCTTCACATTAGCCGTATATAGGCAAAGTTGTTTCAGGACGGCACGTTGGCCATGGTAGCTCAAAGGGACTGGACGTAAACCAGGAGCTCCATGGTTCAAATCCCGGCCATAGCATTGAATTTTTCATGTTGACTCTATGAAAAACCTTAGCCTATGTACGGCTAGTGTGAAGAAATGATTAATTTCCATCAATTAACTAAAAATAAAAAGAGTTAAATGATGAAACCTGGTATTTAAGTACTTACGATAGTAAGTCGCCACAAACTGTGTGCCCGCTTCGGTAGCGTAGATGGCAGCATGTCTGCCGCACTTTGAGAGGTCCCGAGTTCCAATCTCGTTCAGGGTGAATTACATGTATAAGGTTTTTCCGGGGTTTTCCCTTATCCTTACAGCTCTAAGCTCCATGGACCCTGGATATATTTGAGCATCATTTCACGCATTTCATTCAGCGTCCGATAAGACTTAACGCTGGAGGACGTAAAATTACAGCAAAAAAAAAAAATGGTGTATCTCGTATGCGAGAGCCCCTAGTGGTCTACCGGGGAAATATGAGTCAAATGGAGAATTTAATCTCAGGCCGGCACGTTGGTCATGGTAGCTCAAAGGGTAAGAGCGACTGGACGGAAACCAGGAGATCCGTGGTTCAAATCCCGGCCATGGCATTGAATTTTTCATGTTGACTCTATGTACAATAAAGAGCAAGTTCGAATGTTTAACATCATGCAAGAATCACTTAAGCTGTATGCATTAACGGGAGCTACATTTTCGTGTAGTAACATTTTGTCTTTTCTTTTGGTTTACTAGTTACACGAAAGGCATTCATAATGGATTTTATAGAGCACTCTTTAAATTTAAGATACACATTTTACTTACCATGTAAATATCTTAAACTTTTTTAGAAAACGAACGGCAACAAATGTTTTTTCTATACAAAGAGTAGTTTGTGTTGGAATATTTGTTGTTGCTTAATATTTGTGTCACAATATTTCAAAGTATATTGAACTTCGGTATTTATTGGACTATTCTTTTTGACTTATACACAAGCTTATTCTAAAAAGCTCTTTTCATTCAAGGGAACGGCACGACTACTTGCAAAGAACGCAGTTGCCACAGGTGTTTGTGTTATCTAGATGACCGTTACAGACCAGTCTTGATCCCGACAGAGTTATGAAGCGGCACTCTCCTGCAAGTGTTTCCATACTGTCACTTTTGCACGCTACATGGGTTTAGGTCCCCGTTTTAAACCCCGGCAGTGCTTGTTGGACTTGGTCGGATTCCAGAACAAGTCATCATACAAATATGGCTGTCTAACTGCTCCTGCAATTCTGCCATCGACAGAACAAGGTCACCACCGTGCGCACCCAACTTCAGCATCCACTGCGTGAACTTAGGGAATGTGCACATACGACTGAGATAAAATCATGGTCCGTATAAACGGTATAGTACCAGTGCACACATAAGTACATAGTCATATACCACGTCAATTTTTTATACAATACTTCATTAGGATAAACAAATCCAATTTACCTTCATAGTTTGAAGTTTGTAGGCTAAAAACTAGAAAAATATACCGCCTCGGTGGTTTTAAAATTGCTTCTTTATTATTTTAAAATAAATTACCTAACAACCATATTAGGTTGTTGAGAATATGCTATTGTTTACTGTAGCGGCATACAATCCATTTAAGAAAATTAAAGCGGTTTACTAGTCCTAGAAAGTATTGTATAATTTCACTTGTGATTTTTTGGTTCTTTCTTGCTCGCCCTTAGTGCTGAATGTCATAAAGATGTGTCTCTGTTTCGAAATTGTTTTATGAACGTCAATAAAAGCAAAAGTATTTGTGCATATGAATTATTAAACTGGCATACTGTTGGCCCGCCTCGGTAGCGTGGTGGTAGCGTGTCTGCCTCACGTTCAAGAGGTCCGGAGTTCGAATCTCGATCAGGGTGAGTTACCTGGATAAGGTTTTCCCTTATGTTGAAAGACGAATGTCGGGTAACTCTAAGCTCTATGCACTCTGGGCTCATTTGAGCATTGAGCACCATTTCACCCATTTTATTTCATCCGATGACTTAATGTTGGAGGACGTAAACTTACAAAAAAAAAAAAAAAAAAAAAAAAAATCTGACATACTGTTGGAAATAAATTGTTCTTTCACACTGGCCGTGTGTAGGCTAAATTGTGGCAACGTAGAGTCACACTGAAAAATTCAATGCCATAGCCGGGATTTGAACCACGGATATTCTGGTCTCCGTCCAGCCGCTCTAACCACTCTAATGTGTTTATGAGATCTCCTAAGTGGTTTACCGGGAAAAATACGCGTCAGTTGGAGAGTTTAATGTCCTGTCGGCACGTTGGCCATAGTACCTCAAGGGTTAGAGCGGCTGGACGGAGACCAGAATATCCGTGGTTCAAATACCGGCTATGACATTAAATTTTCAGTCTGAATCTGCGTTTCCATGGCATACTGCAGCAGTTTTATTATCCAATTTGATAATATATAATTGATTGATTGATTTACAGATTCACTTCAAGACAAACACATAACTATAATAATAAAATAATGGCAGTGTGCGTAAAATAACATGCAACCTTGAGATGCAATATCATCGTGTAAGCTGTGTACACACTGAACGCCCATGGACCTCACAATGTTTATGTATATGTTAAATTTATTGTAAACAACTAAAAGTAATCAAGAGAAATACTTTAATATGTATATGTGCGAGAGAAAGGCCCTCTTTCGAACCACTCTGTCTGGTACTGGAAGGTGGGATATGGTAGCCCAACGTCAGGGCAATCTCAAGCCGCAATTTTACCCTTAATTACCCCCTCTAGGCAACTTACAAGGCTGGGTGCAACTCAAAGCAAATCTCCCAACGGGATAAAGTACCCACGTTGGTACCGCGAATCGAACGCAGGCCTCCCAAATGCAAGTCACATTCTTCACCGCGGCTCCACCTAGCTCTGTGCTATGATGAAGTCAATCATTCTTTACTTTCTGGATGACCCTCGTACAATCCTCGGTAAACAGATTACATTACGCACTATCTTCTCTATCTCACTCGTAGATGTCACTGGCTGGTAAACCGTCAGTTGTTTTACCAATGTGTATCCTGAAAAAAATTTAACTTACCCACCAGCAGCAGAATGGGAGGTGCGATACTTACCTGAAACAAAAGAAACACGGGTGGTTACACTACAAGAAGCACTGGTAGAGAACTGGGTTAGTGCATGCACGTCCATTGTGTCCGAGCCTGTAATCTGCAGTACCGTTGTTTCTGAGGTAACCATCGTCTTACTGCCATCTGTGAGACTAACATCTTGAATGTGAGGAAATTGATAATTTATATCGATAATATCACATTTAACTACAGAAAAAACTGTTATATATAAATGTTACAAAATAATATTTATGCATATGCTGAAGATAGGCATTAGTTCTCAACCCGGTATTTGAGTATAAACAGCTTTTAAAGTGGAATACTACAGTGTTCCTTATGTCGCAATAAGAAGGATATTGAATGTAAAGGGATGGACATTTGGAGAAAAGCATTTCTATCCAACAATGGATAGAAAAAACCACGCAAGGTATGTTCTGTAATGAAACTAAACATCAGGTTTTAAATAAGTTTAAAAAAAAACAGGTATATTATACAGATAAAAAAAGAGAAAACAAATATATACCTACGGCAGTGAATAGATTCTCATATGTGTTACAAAATACATGTTTAAAATATAAATAAAATATGACAGACAATGGGCCTTGACCAAAATCATGTCATATTCTAACGAAGTTTATTTACGATATATAATATCGAAGAAATAACTGTCCATATTTTGAATGTTCAAAATTTCAAATTCTAAAGTAAACAGTTTTAGAGAAATAAAAATATTTCATCTTTTTTTTTAAGGATATGTTAAATCATTTAACCTCGAAATACAAACCACGACTAAAATATCGCTTATCTCTTTTCATCCACAGCCAGAAAATATATAACATACGTTGAAAACACAACAAAATAGCATCATGGGAAACATGTCACACCGTCAAAAAGTACCAGAAAAATTAACATTTTCACAGATAAGTGCAGATATTTTTGGTATTTAAGGAACCAAAGGGTGAAATATGGGAAATTAGCTATTATAATAGATAAATACAATGGAAATTAACAAGAAGCTTTTGTAGACTGATCGATGTAAACAACCATAACATTGAAAAAAAGAAAACTTAATTATAAGTTACAAAAATGAATAAATAATATCAGAAAGTATTCTAACATGACAATGCTTGAAAATGAAGATGTAGAGCAAATTCATGTATCTTCTGATGTCAGAGTTTGTATTTCTTCTATCATGAAAAAAAAACTAACACTATTGTTATTTAGACATATATGAGCACATACTTTGTGCTCAGGCCTTGTGCTGTTATGAGTGGAATTGGCTCATTACGATTCGGGTTGTAAATGATTTTGCTTGTGCTGAGTACATGCTTGGTACTTTCAATTTATTTTGTCGATACTTTAACTTCAGACATCCAGTTTCTTAAGTATCAGTGATAAATTTAAAATGTTTATATATTAGAGTAAAAGTTGGTTATTTTTATGTTTATTTGTGTGCTTGTACATTGTCAGGAACTTACCAGAGTATCACAAAATTTACCTTAATATCGTTCTATATTTTTATGAACAAAGTTTAAATTATTCTTGAAACGTTTGTAACTTGTTCTATTTTTTTTAGCAAATGCTGCAATCGATTTTAAATTAGTTTCCATATAAATTACTTACTCAAACTTAAAATACGAGTATAGCTTGATTTTGATGTCAGTGCAGTATAAACTCCTTAAAAAAACAAATTCCCCATCCCAGCCCCCCTTTACTTGAAAAAAAAAAAACTTAAACAACTTCCCAAAGAACTAGAGACTTTAAATTTTAAACATCTCAAAAGTGGTTGATAGTGAAATATTAAATCTCTTTCCGAAAAATCCATCTAACCCAAACACTCTTTACATGGAAACATTTGCAAATTGTTTCCTCAGAAAATGCCTAATTTTCTTAACAAATGAAATGTATATCTTGAATTTTCTGGAACACGCCTGAAGTCCTTTGAAACTTTAAACAAAGCACAGAGTTAGATGAAAAACAAAAGCAGACAGACAAGATCTTGCAGGTTATTTTAATATTAAAACAGACTAAAAGTATAAATCAATCTCCTAGCTTTATAGAGATTCCTAATCTCATTTTGATTGACCTTCTAGTTTCTGATTGGGAATTTTTAATAGTTTTGAAAATTCTTGTAAAATTTAAAACCAAAAACCTAAGTCGTATGCAGTAGATAACAGTATTGAGTAGTGACTTAGGCGAACTATTCTTCCATCAATCATCTGTTGTCACGTCTTTTCACAGCGTTAAAAATCCAGATCATATCTTTTTCAAAACAATCTGTAACGGGCCAGCAGAAGTTACAATTCCAGTCCATTTTAGAAATGGATATATACTATTTAAATTTATTTTAGTACACTTCTTACAGAGTTCTGTTTTTCTTTTTTAATGATTGTCCAGTTAAGTACGAAAGATATAATTAAAATATCTTATTTTTATGAATCGATACAACGTAGTAAGTACAACATGCTTGTGAATTCTAAATGAAGTAAGATACAACTAGACAGTTTGCGGTGAAACAGATGCATAGCAATGTAGAAGCGAAAAAATTAATAGACAAATAGGCCTTTATGTAGAGGGCTGTTCAATAAAGAATGATCATTATTTTTTACAGTCATAATTGTTCGCACTCAAATTCAATCTTATTATATTCTGTTAGCTTAATGTAAAACAAACACGCCGTAGTAGTTTCATTGATGGTACTCCTGGTTCCCGCCTGTGAGAACCAGGCGAGTTCAGAGAGGTTCAGTATCGCCTACCGCTGCAATGGAGGCAACACGCAGTTAAAGTTGATGTTAGAGGAAGATCCGGAGTTTCTTTCATACGTAATCACTGCTGATGAAACTTGGCTACATCATTTTGATCCTGAGAGCAAACAGCAAAGCTCAGTGTGGAAATCTCCTTCATCACCAACCCCCCAAAAAGCAAAAGTGGCTGCTTCTGCTGGGAAAGTTATGGTCATCTCATTCTTTGATATTCATGGAATGGTTTATCAATATGTTGTACCTGCACACACATCAGTAACTGGACAATACTACAGGGATGTCCTCAGAACATTGCAAGTCCATATCAGGCACAAAAGACCACATTTTCGTGAAGCAGGCTGGATGCTGTGCCAAGATAATGTCCGGCCACATATTGCCAATGTTGTTGCTGAATATCTTGCAAAAATTAACGTGAAGTGCATCCCTTACCCTCCCTAAAGTCCGAATTTAGCCCCATGTGACTTTTTTCTATTCCCTAACTTGAAGAAACGCCTTCGTGGGAGATATTATCCATCATAAGAAGCAGTGGTGAAGGCTGTGGAGGCGATTTTGAAGAATCTCTCAAAACTGGTTTCCAGCATGTCTTTGAAGACTGGCAGAAACGCTGGGACAAGTTCATCGAATTCAGGGGAGACTATTTTGAGAAGGACCATCAAAATTATGACGACGAGTAAAGGTACATTGTCAGAAAAAATGTGTGATCATTATTTATTGAACAGCCCGCGTTGATGCTTGATGCTTGCCTCGCGTTGATGCGCGAGTATTTGAAATTTGGTAAGAAAAAGACCTAAACTTCAGAAATGGACACGCAAAACATGTAATAAACGTATTTTATAAAGAAATGAAAATGGTAAAAGCTCGGGGAAAGAGATCACGAAATTTGCTGGGATGCCGAATAAGAGATGGGGATAGGTTGGGCCTGCAATGAGAAACATTATGGACAAAAAGAAGAAAAAATCTATGAACTATTAAAGAAGAACTAAGAAACAGATTAGTGTAGTGTAGAAAATGTGCAGGGAACAATTTAAAGTCTGTCAAGTATGGATACCCAGATAGAGAAAATGGCAGTAAAAGTGATTTATAAAGTACAAGAACAAGAAAGAATAAAGCCGAAACTGATATAACTTGAAATGCAAGAAATTCTAAATGGGAAAGGGGTTATGAATAGAATAATACCATATCATAGAAATTGTTAAAACGAGCTACGAAATGGCAAACTCGCTGGCAACTCACATTTTAGATGTGGCGGTCTCAAATCTCGTTGTAATGGTCCATTTAATTAAGTCACCATGTAAGTAAGAGATTGGATATCTTTTATCGTGACCTAAAGGTTTGCTCACGAGTAAAACAAGTAGAAACATGATAAAGTGTGCAGGAAAGTGACTAACGAAACTGAGACCACCTGACAACACGGTAGGTAGTTTAAAGCATCTCATTGGTGCGCACCGGACATCATTGAAGTCCATCTTCCAATTAAGTTAATGACAGCACACCAGAAGGTGACAAGGTATCTCATGCTATCTATCAAGTAACTAGTCATAGAGACGGTACAGCAGGGTAACTACGTAATCCAGGCAACCTACAAGAAGTCAGTCATGCGGATGTTACAGGAAGACGACTACGCAACTTCGGCCATCCACCAGGAAGTGACTAAGTGGCTCAAACGATCTTCAATGGGGACTCAAAAGGATCGTATATAGTTATGTGTAGTCGATTTTGAAATCAATCTGACATCTCAGCTAAGTACGCTGTAAAGGCTCGCCGTGCCTCGCCAAGCCCCCTCTCACATCCTTCGTTGGCTGGAGCAGAGTTCGTTGCTACTCTCTTCCATCCAGTAAGAATCTATTCATCTGATGCTTGGACCAGCTAGAGACATCAAAAAATCTTCCCCGCGCGTAGTAAATCACGAGAGAGGATTTGATTCCGCATTGCTGTTGTAAGTACCTTAGTTGCAATTTCAGTCTAGTTATAAAAAGAACTATAACTCTGGCTATCCATTCGCAAGTTAGCCTATACAGAGAGGCAACTACGTAACTTAGGTCACGTATCAGCAAGTTACTTAAGCATGTGGTACAGGACGGAAATTATATAACTCAGGGCATGCATCAAGAGGCTTTACTCTGATGTCACAGGAAGGCCACTACGCAATTAATGTCAACCACCTTGATTCACTAAGGATAAACATCTAATATAAATGGCATATAGGAGCCTAAAACTTAGAATGATGTTTAAAAAAAGAGAACAAAAAGAAAAAAAGAAAAAAAAAAGGTAAAATTTCTATATGCGTCGATGAAGAAGAAAATGGTTTAAAGGAAAGAATGGAAAAGCTCTGCCCTAGAGTTGATGAGGCCGGCTCCTTATCGAAACAAAATGGCTCGAGGGTGACTTGCAATTTCCCTGTCCACCTGCGGGCCACAAGTGACCCAGAGCCCCTAGGGATGGGTGTTGGGGTATCGATTGTCGGACAAGTGTCCGTTAAGAAGAGCAGGTCCCCCTCCAGGCAGACCTACTTGTTGCATACTGCGAACAACCATCCTGTCTTTGATCTGGATCAGTGGACCGACCGACCGACTGGCTGGGTTTGGGCATTCACAGAGAAAGTTCATCATCCTGGGTTCGTATCACGCTACCTGACAAATGGAAAATAACATACTTCCTACGGTGTCTTTTGGTAAGCTCAGGGTGATGTGCATATCCATTGCCTATCTGACAAGTGAGTGTTATGGGAGGTCGCTCGTGTAGCAAGACTCGGTCTAGAGAGCTCAGAGAAGACGGGAATATAGTACAATACAGCCTCACCATAAAAACATCAGCACAGCGTGCGTAGCACGACTTATACATTTTTATTGTGAAATCGATATCTCATACCTTTAAGTATTCTCCAGTATGTGTCCTACCTTCATATGGGATCTTTTCTTTAACAGAATTCATAGGTTTACGTACTATATCAGTTTCTCTTTTCTGTCTGTCAAACTCGAGAGATGTTCTGCGCATATTTCATTTTAGATACTCACTTTTTGTAGTTTACGTCCTCCAACGTTAAGTCATATCGGACGATGAGTGGAATGGACGAGATGATGCTTAAATGAGCCCAAGTCCATAGAGCTCAGAGTTACCCGACATTCGTCTTTTACGATAAGGGAAAACCTCGGAAAAAACCTTGTCCAGGTAACTCCCCCTGACCGAGATTCGAACTCCGGACTTCTTGAACGTGAGGCAGACACGCTACGATCCACACTACCGAGGCGGGCAATCAAGCCGTTTTGGATGTGGGCGACGTTTACACACCGTTGGAAGTTTTTCTGCTGCACGTTTTAAATTTGAACCTCTTTATCTGTATTTTGTACAGTTCCTTCACATTGTCGCTGCTGTAGCATTATTTAAAAGAATAAATAGATATTAATGTTTCTCTTCTTTACTGAGCTGAATACAATGAGTACTAGTTTTTTTACTTTATAAGCGTATGACTTGATGTTTACATTTTGGCTTGATTCGAACCCATCCACTGTAAGAGACTCAACTGCTTCATTGTAGTATTGCTGAACGGTACAGGGAATTTTGACGCAATATCGTATATCTGTTTGTTTCTGTGCAAGCTTCCACTGTCGACTGTCTGCATTCATTCATCAGAACAAGTTGTAGATTAATATTATAAACAGAGAAAACTTTTTATGTGCCCGTAGTCTTAAGGAACCGCTCACTAGATTTGATCACTTCTTGGCCACTGAGAAGCCCCATTCTTTATGACGGGGGCTATAAAACACGTTATAATTTAACTTTATGGATTTATAAAACATTAAAAAGAATTACAAGAACGTGCGTACGAAGAAGGCCTTCAATTTTAATTGAGAATCCCACCAGACAATTTCAATCTGTAGCTGTGATGGACCCCATCCTCTGCTGTCGTTTCTACGTTGGACCGTCCTTATATACTCTCACCTCACCCCTCCCTCCCAGGCGGTGCGCCGTAAGAGGAATATGCTTTTTTTTAAAATGCTAAGTCACTATTTGTTTCTTTCTCCGCTGATGGAAACAAAAACAGAATTCCAGAGCCTTGGCATTGCTTAAAAATTTTATCAATTGAAGCTGCGGTGTCCATTTTCTACTTATAACAGTATATAATCACTTATCTAGAAATAGTTAATAGATTAGGTATACATTTTCGTGGCCGCGCCCTGGCTCAGTGGTTAGACCGCTTGGCTCTCACCAAGGTGGCCCGGGTTTCGATCCCAGGCGACAGCAAAGTGAGATTTGTGGTGGACAACACGGCGATGGGGCGGGTTTTCTCCGGGACCTCCGGTTTCCCCCACCATCTCATTTCACCGGTGCTCCATCTTCACCTCATGTATCATCAGTGTCACCGCCTGTGGTGCCGTATGTAGTAAAAGCGGGCGTTAAACACTACACATTTCATTTATACATTTTCGTTACTTTTTTCAGGTTTAGGAATACAGTCAGATGATACAAAGGGGGCGGGGCTTTTAAAAGTCCTGTGTATGAATATGAGATAAAGTGAATGACTTGAAAAAAAGACAGAAAAGAGAATATCTTGCAATACTTTACGTCACTCTTTTTTTATTTGTAAGCCTCCTTTACGATAAAAGGTTACATTGACATTTTTTGCCTATGGATGGTAATGATGTTGACTTGTTACATGTTTGGTTTCTAGTTTGGGTTTTCCTTATAAATTTAATTTCATACACGCATTTGCTTTCTCACTTATACTTTGAAGTTCTAAGGAGAATAATGCCGACTAAACGGAAATTCCCATCATCTATTTTTATGAAATGCACATTTTGAGTTTTTTTGGAAATGTCCTAGAGTCCTTTTCATCTCAATTATTTGTTTAGGTAACTGTTAAGATATAGACAAAATGTTACTGCAGAAGATCGCTAAAATATTCAATTGATTCACTTTTTTTTATTTTTTGTGGAATGAAGAATCTCCGCAAAGCTTGCTCTGCTCGCACTAAGGAACAAATGAGCGAGTAGAAGAGATGACCAGTGTAGAGGCAGGGCTACCAACATAGGATGTGTATGTAGGGCAACATGAAAGTTTAGAAAGGTCGAGGAGCTGGCCATTATTACGGAAAGGTATAAAAATACAGCCGACGACGGGTGAAACCAGAGCAACTTGAACCTGAAGTAGGGTAAATACCTGAACATGTAACTGGACCTCGCTCGCTGATTGCGACGTCATCGGCTGACCTTGTACATGTGTTCGAACCTTAGTGATGGGTCTTGCGTAATGTGATGACCTTGAAGGTCATGGCCTTTGAATGGATTCCTGGACATTTCGGTATAATACTCTCTCCTAAGTATCGGCTTTTGCTTTTTCTACGGTTTAGCTATTAAAGATAGAGAAGCTGTTATACACCATACAAAATATACTAAAATGTGCGTGTTGGGGCCTACTTAACTTTTTTAAATAAGAAAGTACGCGAGTGGGAGTGAATAATTTATTCGTGCCTGAACGAGAAATCTCGCTAACAAACACACGTTCAAAAGGTCCTGAGTTCGAATCTCCTTCAGGTTGAGTTACCTGTATAAAGTTTTTCCTGGGTTTTCCCTTATCCTCAAAGATGAATGTCGAGTAAATCTAAGCTCTATGGATCCTGAGCTCATTTGAGCATCATTTCGCTCATTTCATTCATCAGCAGATATGACTTAACGTTTGAGGACGTATATTAAAAAAATACTGACATCCTTTACCTTGTATAGGAGCCGCGTTTATTCCATCCCATGTGAAATCAAAGCTTTCCCTTCTGACCACACCTCCTCACATGTAAGCAATTATAAGGTTTATCCACCCTTAAACATATGGGGTGGTTCTTCTTAATACGTTCACCAAGTTACAGCGCTGTTGCAATTTTCTTCATGTGTCCTCAGAAATTAGCTTAGACTTTGCAAACGTGTTTCCTATGTGTGTTAATTAAACTTATATTTGTAGAACTTACATAGCAGTGTAGTTAGTGTAATTTTATAAATTTATTAATGTTAAATACTAATTGGCGATTAGCACTCGTGCAATTTAATTAAGATGTGGAGAGCGTGGGTATCGAACCTGACATGGATATGCTAACATGGCTTTCCGTTCATACTTCTAATATATATCTAACAGTATATCTAACCTTTCTCGAAGTGTTTTTTTTTTTTTTTTTTTTTTTTTTTTTTTTTTTTTTTTGTAATTTACGTTAAGTAAACGTTAAGTCATATCGGACGGTGAATGAATTGGGTGAAATGATGCTCTAATGAGTCCAGGGTCCATGGAGCCTAGAGTTACACGATATTCGCCTTGAAGGATAAGGGAAAACCCTGGAAAAACCTTATCCAGGTAACTCACCCTGACCGAGATTCGAAATCGGGACCTCTTGAACGTGAGGTAGAGACGCTACCATCTACGCTACCGAGGCGGGCTTTCTCGACTTCTAAAGTTGTGACATTTAATTATTATGCGGAATGTACGCGATTATTTATTTCAATTGTGTTTAACAGAAGGTAACCCCCTAAAAAATTACACTGCTGAACTTTATTCAAACTTGTAAAATTAGCAGACAATCTTTTTGAAAAAAACCTTTCAGCATTTAAAAAGAGTAATAGTTTCCTTACTAGTTTTTTTTTAATTCCTTGGTTCGTTTGTTTCTTTTTGAAGTATTTATTGCTTTGTTAAATCAACTGAAATTCACCACCTGTAGCTGCCATAGAATAAAGGAACATGTTTTAGGATAAAGCGGTTCACGATTGCAATAAACAAAGCTCTGACGTGTAATCTTTGCTTATAAATTATTATTAACTACCAGAATATCCAAAGTGCTTCTTTAATTTGCAAGTAAATATCCCTCGCAAATCATGCACACTGATGCAGTTTAACCCTTTTAAAATTGTAATGTTTTACTAAACTTTCCTTAGATATTATGTTAATAATACGCATTTAGTTCTGGTGGGTAATATAAGTACTATACCATAACAGCACAGGTAATATATATCTTTTCAGTTATTTATAAGAGAGTTGTAACATTATGTATCATTATTGGATACATTAATCATTTAAATTTATTTGAAGAGATCAATGACTATTTCTTACAGTGAATTCTGCTTTACATATTTATTTATTGCTTCTAAACGTTATTTTAAACAACGGCAGCCCTGGGTATTCTCAGCTGTAAACACGAGTCTAACATTCTTCACCTCTGCCTCCTGGTTGGTGTATCCTAAGATGTTTATGACATTGTGGTTAGGGGGAAGAACAGTTTTTCCCTACAAAGAGAGTCGGCTGGGGATGCTTTAAGCGCGGTCACTATATAAGCAGTATACAAAGCAAAATCTGATTTGCAAGAAAAGCAATTACATATTAATTCCGTTCTCAAATAAATTCCGTTTCTATTATTCACAAACACTCCAGAAACGACGCACGTTGAATCACCGTTCAAGTAAAACAGCCCGTGTCATACACAACCTGTTCAGTGATGGTATATAATCCAAACAACCAAGTTCCCTAGATGTCCTTGATGAAGGACATTTTCCAAATCTGCTCAGTAATCTCATTCATGTATCTGAAGCTGTCACTGCTGTCGGAAAATCAACATCCGAGGTCATGAGCATATTTACTGATTAATGTCAAGTGTGCATGAATAATTATATTGACGTAATCTATCAGAAAATGTTTTGACATGTGACTATTTAAATGCTCCGGCCCACGTGGCTGAGGTACCACTCCCAAGTAGCATGGCATTCCACATTGATATTTCACACGAAATATGGCATCTGAGGAATTCTGAACCAGAAAATAAAGTACGTTACCTGTCATTTGTCTATAGTACTGTATTTCACTTAAACTTTTATATCTATACTTCAATTGTAGCGCAAGTTTTAAGTTTAGAAAATGTGTGTGAATAGCGTAACTCAAATATGCAAACTCTGATAAACAGCAAACTTGCTATGGAAGTTCTGTATTAGATGTGACGAGGATGGTATTTCAAGACCCGCTTTTAAACATGTGACTACAGATATGATTTGTATTGCATTGTATTACTAAGAGGTGACTCAGCACTGCGAGCAGACCTGAACTATTGTACCTATGTCCCAAGTGGGGCATCCTCGGGAAGAAGGATGAGGTGACAGGAGACAGAGGACGGCCGACCCAAAAAGTCACGATAGTGCAGCGAGGAGGGTCCTACAATAGTAGGAAATATAGCAAGTGGAAAGTCCCCGGCAGGTCAGCACAACCGGAAACGATCCACGAGGTTGTTCTGGAGACCAGAAACCGTCCTACAGGAGCACGATGTTTTATTGAGAGCATATCATCCTGCCATGCATCACCGAGACATCTGTCGACACTTCTACCCTGAAAGAGTCCACCAGATGATAGATGATATGAAATGATAATGAAGATGAAATGGAGGGACAGAAAATTCGGGGGATGTAATTATCTTACCCAACATTCGCCTGGCAGCCCGGGAAAATTTCCCAAAGGAACCCATGGGGCAGGTAGTTGGTCACGGGAATTGAACCCAGAACTCCCAAATGCGGGCCACAGGTGAAACCGCTGAGTATATTATTGTTAATTTTTCTGTAGGTACAAGGGAATGTGAGAATTCAGTAGACTTGAAGTGATAGTCAGATATTTTATAGCTGGTCACTGCCCGCCTCGGTAGCGTGGTGGTAGCATGTCTTCCTCACGTTCAAGAGGTCCCGAGTTCGAATCTCGGTCAGGGTGAGTTACTTGCATAAGGCTTTTTCCGGGGCTTTCCCTTACCCTGAAAGACGAATGTCGGGTAACTCTAAGCTCTATGGACCCTGGGCTCATTTGAGCATCATTTCACCCATTACATTCATTGTCCGATATAACGTAACGTTGGAGGATGTAAATTACCTCACTCCTTGGGGAGTGGGAGGGAGTTGTTTCTGCAGCTCCCTTTAACATCCCTCCTTCCAGACTACATGGAGAGTAAGAAATAATCGTAATTACAGGAGAATTTCTATCCATCGATCGGGAGTTCAACCCGGGACCTCCACTCGACCACAAAGACAATCGTCATTAAGATCAACTTCGTCAAATTCCAAACCTTCATGTTTAGTAACTTAACAGCAGGTAAAAGTCCGAAATTTCCCACATTTTCCCCAATACATCGGCGTTTCCTTGTTTGTTCATCTGGTTTTGTCCCCTTGGGCGGCAGGATCTCTTCTACATGCGCAGTAGACAACATTTATTTCGCAACTGCGCATGATGTCATTACCAACAAAAAAAGCTATCAGGAAACACCGTTCTTCCCAGAGGTGATCAAGAACGTCAACAGAAAGCTGCGTTTCGTATGAGACATTCACATTTCTTCCTCTAAACATATTCGTTTATTTTTATACAGTATCTGGTATAAACTATCCTTACAAAACCTTATTAGGCTGCTTCTGCGCGTAGATGGTAGCGTGCCTACCTCACGTTCAAGAAATCACGAATTCAAATTGCGGCCAAAGTGAGTAATCTGGATAAGGATTTCCCCGGGGTTTTCCATTAACCTGTAAGATTGATGTTGGGTAACTCTAAGCTCTAGGGGCCCTGGACTCGCTTGAGCATCATTTCATTTGATTTGAATTAAGGTACTTCGTCCGATATGACGTTGGAGGACATACTTTTTTTTTAAAAAAAAAGGCTCTTCTTCTATTATCGCATTCCCCCTAAAGAAACGATTCGATACTTTGAACTGTCTACCCACCACAAGAAGGCAAGAGGAGCCTGAAGAGGGGGAAGAGTTTGAACTGTTTATTTGCTCTGGCAATGGATCTTTTTACTACGAAATGAGTGTATGAGAGTCCATATGATCACCCATGCTCTCAGATCTAATGTCCGTTTCGGTAACTGCAGTGATAGATATTATGAATGGGTGAGTTATGTGACAACACTGTGAACCTAGCATCCTTATCATATCCGGAAGGTGGGCATAAACATCATGCGGCCAACAAAAATGATTACGTTACACATTCCTCTACCTTGCCTTCTTGTGGTGGGCAGACAGTTCACATACATACAACATATTTATGAAAAAGGGTACGTGGATCTGTGAATGATATACCTAAGTCAAAAACGAAATTTCAAATAAATAAAAACCTATGAAAGAGCCAGTACGTCCTACACACGGCTAGTGTGAAAGAACAATTAATTTCCAAATAAAACCTATTATTTAAGATAAATACCTTTCAAGGAGAAGATTTAAAAAACAACTCCGTCCCAGACTATACTTTGCATGGGACATTTTTCGAAATTGTTTATTTTCTTAAAAACGGATTTAACAATTCTCCGTGTGGGAGATACGCCGAAACGTTAATGAAATCATTTAAGAGCTTGTCACTACGTGAAGGATTTAAACTCCCGGTCTCTTAACATGGTCAGGAGAGAGATTTCCGAGTTGGGGAAAGTGTAATTGTTTGAAAATTGTAACCAATAACTAGGAATAACTCAGATAAGTTTAGCGCCTTAAAAGGGAATAAAGTCATTTGAATAAACTGAGTATTTTGAAGAGATCTACATATCTATAAGATATCTATAAGATATGTATATCTCTTATAGTTTATATCCTTATTCTATACCTTAATGTATAGTTTATCCTTTTAGTTTATAGTCTGTTTCTTCTAGTTTACCATTTATGTAATTCAGAATGAAGAGGATTTCCAAGGTTATTAAAAAACTCAACATATTCAATTCATTTGTGATGAAAATATCCTAAATAATGTTAATTTAATCAAAAAAATTAGAGTCACATTTAAAAAAAAACAAAATTTTTCGAAAAAAAAGGAAGTTTTCATGCAACAGGTAGTTTGAGTGATTTCCCCCCCCCCCCCCCCCCCCCCGTGTCGCCTGCTTAGAGATAACTGAGCTTGGTTTTAACTGACGTCTTGTTTTTGACCTAAGCTGTTCAGATGCACTTTTTAAATCCCCTTTTGGACGTTATGGAGCCCTCAAAACATGTATTTCCGATGAAATCTCGAACTGGAATAGTAGAGAGCTACTCCTCTTTCTGCATGCAGAAGAAAAAGAAAAGGAAAACTAGGTTTTCCTAGGAATTCTTTGTGGAAGAGTTGGAATATTACAAAGATGTTAAACTACTTCTAAGACGGAAGCTAGTTCTATTCTGAGAGCTTGATGTAAGATGGTTGGAAAGTCCATTTTCGTGGTTTTTCTCAGTAGAAACCGTTTTGTGTCCTGTGTCGAGAGGGCGCTTGTGGCAAGGTCACCATGATCATATTTACGTCACGATCTGCTCGCTACGCGCCACTAGGCTGCACGTGACATAAGACTTTCTCCATGCGGGAGTTATGCCCTTTGTCCTTCTATGGAAGGGGAAAGTGCTTTCCCTCTTTTAACCTTCTTATTGCCCTTCCGTTTTTGTCGCCTTCTAAGTCTTCTTGTTTGCTGCTTTACTTCCAATGTCACTTATTGTACATGCGTACTGCACATCGAATTGGCGCTGTGTATGTGAACAATAAAATTCGGCTAAACAGCAAAATTGGTACAAATATTGGTGATGTACAATAATTTATCCCTCTGTGTGGATTAACAATACAACATAATACCTTTTGCGTGCAAGATGAACATAATTTCAAATTCACGAAATGAAGTTACATACCAAATTTAATTACTCGAAATGGTGGCACCTTTCTTTGTTAAGGCAAACACTTTTTCTAATACACTGGTTATTTATTAGGATACACCCCAATGGTTTATTTTTTATTAAAACTTATGCTTTGTTTTAAGGAAGTTTCCAGGTTTAAACTTTTATATGCATCATTACTATTATAAATTTACTTTCAATTTGTCTAAATTATTCAATAATGCATGGTTTTATTTCTGAAACAAAGGAGCATTATTGTGGTCAGCACCCTAAATTATATACATAGATCATGCGCAAATACTTTCATTTAGAGCCCATCATTAGCATTTGAATTTTCAAGGATGAGATTTTTTTTTTAATTTACCTCCAAAGTTAATTCATATCAGACGATGGATGAAATTGGTGAAATGATGTTCACATGAGTCCGGGGTCCATGGAGCTTAGAGTTACCCGACATTCCTCTACCAGGATAAGGGAAAACCCCGGTAAAACCTTATCCAGGTAACTCGCCCTAACCGAGATTTGAACTCGGGACCTCTTGAACGTAAGGCAGACAGGTTAACATCTACGCTACCGAGGCGGGCGTCAAGGATGAGATTTAGGAAAATGTACTAAGAGGAAAATGAGTCTTAAACAGTACATTTTGAGTACCTTTTAACTATGTACAACTTTGAAATTAATTGTTCTTTCACACTGGCCGTGTGTAGGCTAAATTGTGGAAACGTAGAGTCAGACTGAAACATTCAATGCCATAGCCGGGATTTGAACCACGGATCTTCCGGTCTCCGTCCAGCCGCTCTAACCCTTGAGCTAATGGCCAACGTGCCAACATGACATTAAATTCTCCAACTGACTCTTGTTTTTCCCGGTAAACCACTAGGAGTTCTCATAAACACATGAGACAACTAACTTATTGGCGACTTACAACATATAAGTACTTTGAGGCCCGGGCTTTATAGTGAACCACTTTTAGGTCAATCTCCGGCTGAAAGTTTCGCAGTAATGGACATAAGATAATTTATTTAGACGAAACCTCGTACGATACCCATGACGTATCCAGAAAGGTGGCAACCTTGCAGAACGGACTGGGAGAAGGAGGGCCGGGGTTGTAAAACAATTATAAGGCCGACGTGCAGCGGCCGACGTGCACATGAGTTAACTAAACAGACTTTAACAGTTCTAGTACAGCTTGTGTAATTTCACTTAAAGTTTTTTCTAAATACATAACCGTCGCCATTTATCTTTATGTAGGTTTTACTAGAGAAAAGATTAACGTTTTTGCATCAAATAAGGCAGAAAACTGCTCGTATATATTAACTCTACAGCAAAACGTGACAAACTGAAGTATGATCAATTTATATTGCGAATAGATCAGTGAGTGCTATGAGAAATAAATCATCTAAAGAGACAATGAAAAGTAAAATATTGAACATGTGTAAATACCACGTGACTGTTTACAACATTAGTATTGCAGTAACGCGATATTCTAAAGCATTTTGTTTGTGTGCACTATGTACTAGTTATTATGAACTTTGCAAGCAAACTCAGTGTAAAATAGCTATTCTCACCACCAATGTTGTACGTTACTGAGTGTAATTGCACAAAGCGGTTGGCTCATCTGAAGGGCGTGGAGATCGCCTTCTGTTTACATAAACACTTGCACCTGTGGAGATCGACCTTCATCCTGTACTCCTTATTAATCACGTTGTTGTTATGAACTACTTCGTTGTGCAACAGAAGTTTGGGCGCGGTCTCTGTAGTGTGTAGCGCACGTGAGTGTGATAAAACTGCTCATCCGACTCGAACTAGAACGATCCTATTGTATACATAGGGGAGGCGAGAAAGAGAGAGATGGAACACTGGTTGGTGGAGGAATACTCATGGGTGTTTATAGCGATAGTCGGGTGTTATACCCTCCACATAATTTGGTTGCAGATCTGATCATTCTTCTCCGCAGCAGTTACAACGAGCTATTGATAGAATGCTGGACACCCCTGAGGAAACACCAGTGTGTCTTGGGTTATTTCTTGAAGTGCAAAAGACAGCAAGAAGGTCGGCTCCTCAAACTAAACGCCAGTTTATGATACACCAAGCCAGGCCTGGGCAAGTGACACACTCTAAACACAGATCATCTTTTCGTGAATAATTATATATCCTTAGTACTTACTTGACTTATTATAAAGGCCGAGCTGGTTTCTAAGAGGGTTGTTCAATAAAGAATGATCACAATTTTTATTTGATAACGTACCTTTACTCATCCTCATAATTTTGATGCTCCTTCTCAAAATAGTCTCCCCTGAATGCGATGCACTTGTCCCAGCGTTTCTGCCCGTCTTCAAAGACATGCTGGAAACCACTTTTTGACAGATCTTTCAAAATCGCCTCCACAGCCTTCACCACTGCTTCTGATGATGGATAATGCCTCCAACGAAGGCCTTTCTTCAAGTTAGGGAATAGAAAAATGTCACATGATGCTAAATCCGGACTATAGGGACGGTGAGGAATGCACTTCACGTTAATTTTTGCAAGATATTCAGCAACAATATTGGCAATATGTGGCCGCGCATTATCGCGGTGCAGCATCCAGCCTGCTTCACCGAAATGTGATCTTTTGCGCCTGATATGGACTTGCAATGTTTTCAGGACATCCCTGTAGTATTGTCCAGTTACTGATGTGTGTGCAGCTAAAATATGCTGATAAACCATTCCATGAATATGAAAGAATGAGATGACCATAACTGTCCCAGCAGAAGCAACCACTTTTGCTTTTTTGGGAGGTTGGTGATGAAGGAGATTTCCACACTGAGCTTTGCTGTTTGCTCTCAGGATCAACATGATGTAGCCAAGTTACATCAGCAGTGATTACGTTTGAAAGAAACTCCGGATCTTCCTCTAACATCAACTTTAACTGCAAGTTACCTCCATTGTAGCGGTAGGCGATACTGAACATGTCTGAACTTGCCTGGTTCTCACAGGCGGGAACCAGGAGTACCAACAATGAAACTACTGCGGCGTGTTTGTTTCACATTAAGCTAACAGAATATAATAAGATTGAATTTTAGTGCGAAAAATTATGACCGTAAAAAAATATGGTCATTCTTTATTGAACAGCCGCCGTATTCCCTTAACATTATACCTAATTTTTTTTTTTGTGTTATCTCATTTTACAGTTTTAGTTAAGTAGCTGTATACCATGAGAGACAATAAGTAAATTTTAACAAAGATCATCTTTAGCGTTTATTAACCTCAGTAATTCAAATCTTCAGCTATCCAAACATCACAATCGAAGATTATATAGCGGCTGTTTCTTCCTTTTCATTAATATAAGCTACATATTGGTTCCACTCTGAAGATTCATATTGCATATGGATGTTTTCTGTCTTGTCAAGAGAACTGCTATTAGATTTATTTGGGATCTGGTTGAGTTTGAGCGTGTCTTCAGTTAATAAGGAAAATGAACTACTCATCAATATTTTACTGTGCTTACATCCCCCTGTTTGCACCCATTTTTGCTGTTTGTGATATTTAATCCACCCATCAATGGTTTTTCGAACTGGATCCCAAAAACTGGTTCTGGGCCAGTAAATACTTCAACAGGGCCTTTTCTTGACAAGGCTTCTGCTTTTTCATTGGCTAAGATTCCCTTGTGACCTGCCACCCACCTAAGAGTAACCTTTGTGTTTTGCCAGTTGAATATAAGGTTTGTTCCAGCGTAACTTAGAAGTATTCTTTTATTTATATTTTTATAATTATTTATTGATCGATCAGCAGTACAATGCTTTACAGATCAGAGTGAAAAGAAGGTAACAGAGCAATAAATTAAAGAACAATAACACTCCGGGGTAGGCTAACAGGCTGCCCCTAAGTACATTAAGCTTGAACGCCAATAATACACTTTGAGGAATTACGTCAATATTGAAGATGTAAGACATACATCAAGCACTAGAATCACTAGGATCAGATGTATCACTCATAAAGCAGGTCTTGTGGTAGTCTCCTCTTCAAGCGTGAGGGTTGGCGCGTGCGGACGCCGATGTTATAATGCAAGGCTTCTGGAACTTCTTGCAGTGTGGAAAAGAAACGACGGCCGATCCTGCGAATGTAGTCGTGAAGAGATAAGAGTCCTAGTTCGTGATGGAGCTGCTGACAACGGATGAACCATCGAGCGTTGGTAGCGCATGAAGCGATTCTGTATAACTTGAAGACGACGCAGATGACATGTGTGTGCGGCCCCCCACACTTGGCAGGTTTATGTAATAAGCGGACGAACGAGTAATTTGTGGAGTAACAATGAAGACCGTAGGCCGAGGCTGGAACGGCGATGTAACAGAGGTGAGAGTTTTGAAACCCGCCCGGAGGCCAGTGATATAAGACGATCGATATGAGCACGCCAGGTCAGTCGAGAGTCCAAAAGCACTCCAAGATATTTAACGGGTGTTCTTGTGGGGAGTCAAGGGACACTGTTCCTTTAGAGACACAACGGAGGAAGGGGAGTATATCGGCGAAGAGTGAAGTTTTTCTAAGGGCTCAAAGAGATCCGCCAAGTACTGAACCAATGAGTTAGGTGATCTAAAGAGAGCAGTACTACTTGTGCGTGCTGGAGGTTAACATGAGAATAATATAGTACTGTGTCATCAGCGTAAAGAGCTAAAGAAGTCGGAGCCAAGTCAGGAATATCAGAAATGTATTATTAAATAGAGTCGGGGCCAAGATAGAACCCTGTGAGACCCCTGCGGTAATATTACGTGGGGATGAAAGCATTTCACCAATGCGTACTGAAAAGCTGCGCTCGTAGAGGAAACAGAAGTTATCTGAGAACTTGTAATTGATTTTAAGGCTGCCTGATTATCAGAGAGAATCCAGAAGCTGGACTTTTGTAGCCCTCACATAGGTTTTAATTGCAATTACTTCGGCTTGGAATACAGTGGTATTACAACAAAGAGTAATATCTATGTCGCATTTTGGTGCCTCCCAGTGAATTACAGCACCTGGTCATAGTTTCTGAGCAATCTGTGTACCAAATCAGACTACCCTTCATTGTAATATTAGTAAGAGGTATAATTACTTCGTGTATTATCAAAGGAATGGTGTCAAAATTGTCTCTTTGGCAATCACATTGCTGTAATGTTGCTATCTCTGTAATCAGTTTATCAGCAGGCTGAGTGAAATTAATTTAAGGCATATCAGTCTTAAAGGTAAAGGATAGATACCGAGGGAGGTACCTCCATCACTTCGACCTCCACATAGACCTAGAATCGTTCAGAACCTCAGGGTCGCAGATAAACACAGAAGTCCCTAATGTTCATACCGACGCGAAGACCCACCATGTTCGGCAGCGTCGTCCCTGTACTTCGTCAATAAAGCTTGAAGTATTGAGACTAGGATAGGAAATAAAGTTCTTGTCTGAAATATTCCTAAAATGTTGCCGCGTTTAACACTTCGGTGTGTGATTGTGTGTGCTTCATGCTTTGCCGAGAACGTGCGGATACTGAAGTAAAATGAGGGGGGAGCCGTTTGACCTTCATTAGTCACCTGTTTGCTCTTCCACACAATATCGACATATGGGTCGATTAGTAGTGACACGTGTTTTTACGTTTAACTGCAATTTATCAAAAACACAAAACCAAACAAAGTGTAATATGTAATTGCAGCACTATATCATATACGTAACGGTATTTGCCCTTGCATGAGATTGATCGTCACCACTGACTAAACTGAAGACATATTATTTACTTCGGCTTATATTCAAACCTCACTTCTTTTGTCATTTTGTCTTCAACTTAGTCTTATAAACATGCTATAGACACTAAATTGTGATCACTACGTGGCGCTGCCATACTGGCATTGGGAAGGTCGCGGGTCCTATCTGCGTTCGACCTTGCACTCTGATTTATCATTTAAAAGATTGATCCGTTGTCCTTAACAATACTGTACAGTACCAATGAGTAGATACATAAAGATTACAAATGTGAACTCCGTGCAATCGCGACAAACTGAATATAGAATGGGTTTTGAATGAAAAGGTCTTTGAAGTTTAAGGTAATTGGTGGAAATTAATCATTTCTTCCCACTAGCCGTATATAGGCTAAGGTTTTTGATAGAGTCAACATGAAAAATTCAATGTCATGGATTTGAACCACGGATCTCCTGGTATCCGTCCAGTTGCTCTTACCCATTGAGCTACCATGGCCAACGCGCCGTCCTGACATTAAATTCTCCAACTGACTCATATATATTTTCCTGGTAAACCACTACGGGCTCCCGTATTCGAGATACACCGTTTGTGACGACTTACTATCCTAAGTACTTGAGTCCCA
Organism: Mantis religiosa; assembly: GCA_030765055.1. Classification (NCBI taxonomy): domain Eukaryota; kingdom Metazoa; phylum Arthropoda; class Insecta; order Mantodea; family Mantidae; genus Mantis; species Mantis religiosa. The sequence continues at coordinate 140,071,860 of CM060954.1, read as the reverse complement.
GGTTTCATCATTTAACTCTTATTAGTTAAGGTAAGTGGTGGAAATTCATCATTTCTTCACACTAGCTGTATATAGGCTAATATTTTGAACTGATAGAGCCGACATGAAAAGTTCAATGCCACGGCCGGGATTTGAACCACAGATCTACTGGTTTCCGTCCAGGGTCTCTTACCTATTGAGTTATCATAGTCAATTTCCCGCCATGACATTAAATTCTCCACTTGACTCATATATTATCATGGTATTCGAGATACACCCTTTGTAGCAACTTACTATTGTAAGTACTTGAGTCCCAGACTTCATCATTTAACTCTTATTATTGAAGTTAATTGGTGGAAATTAATCATTTCTTCACACTAGTCGTATATAAGCTAAGGTTTTCGATAGATAGAGTCAACCTAAAAAATTCAATGCCATGACCGGAATTTGAACCACGGATCTCCTGGTTTTTTGGGGCTTTTTAATTTTAATTAAAATGTCGTGTGTTGGAGATATTTTCATGACAAATGAAAGGTATAACTTGGACTTTCCCGGAATGTCCTCAGAAGTCCTTTTCATTCTGAATGACCTTTATTAACCGATAAACCGTAAGAAATATACATTATATGTTCTATATAAAAATACAGAATCTCACTATACAAATATACAGATCTTCTTAAAACATACATCCAATGTCGAATATATATACACTTTTAGAGTGAACCATTTCCGAGACATCCTTGTTATTTGTCTTAATTTTCCAATAATTATACTTTTCTCAAATGGGTAGTCATTATTCTTCTTTTCTTTCTTTCCCCCTTTTTATCCCTTGGTCATTCAGAGACAATGGAATTTCTTAACCAGCCATCACATAGCGACCAGGTCTTAAAACTGTAGACTATATTCCTATATTCCCCTGCACTATAAGATAATGTTTGTCTCGATAAACATGGAAAAAACAGGGAGTTTTTATAATAGTAGACAATGTGATGGTAGTGCACAATTCAGATATTTTAAACTGCCCTCACTATCGATTGCTTCTCAATACGTCTTTTTTTAACGTCTCGCTAACTCTATTCTGTTGACTTAAAGGCAACGAGGCTTAGGGTGCGAAATCCCACACCCCAAACAATAAACATGACAGGCAATTGTCACAGTCACAAAAGATGTAAGAAACACAAGCTACTGTATAGGGAGTGTCCCAAATCTGTCTCGAGTATTCAAATTTATGGTTCTTCAAGTCAAAATAACAGTTTCCCCAGCATCTTCTTCTGCAGATTGTGACCTACTGACACAATACAGTTGACATTGTTCACAAGTTGCAACCTTGAGAAATCATATGAATGGAGTTATTGTGGCTTCTTGAGAAGAGAAAGTGTTGTACTATGTTTTCTTCCGGTACTCCCCCCTCCAAGGTCGTGACCATTCTCCTTCCACTACAATACCTCAGCATCAGGGAAGTTTCTTCGGCATGGTCAAGGTCTCCCAAATTTTTAGTTCTGTTTGTTTTGTTACATTCTCGCACTAGAAACGTATCAGGAATGCGCAACATTGAATAAATACTGTTAATAATACATAAAACTATTTTAGCGTTGCACTCATATGACTTTCTCTTCTCATTAACTGGTTCACGTTTCTTCAGGATAGACGAAGGTTCAGGCGGTTTCGTCTGTGGCGCCCGTATTCGTCTACAGTGGGTTCGAATCCCGTGGACGGCCTACCTACCCATGGGCTATTTCGGGGGTTGCCAGGTGAATGCTGGTTAAGTTAACTACCTACATCTTCCAATTTCCTGTCCTTCCATTTCATTATCATTATCATTTCACTGCATCTCTTATCGCGTGGTAGAAGTGTTGGTGGGAGTCTCGGTGGTGCATGGCAGGATGATATGCTCTGAGTGAACACTTGCTCTTTCGCTAAGATGGTCTCCGGACCGACCTGGTGGGCCGTCTCATGACTACAGTGGGTAGGATACCGGTTATACTGCCCTGCCGGGGAGTTTCCAACTGGTAAAGTATAGATATCCTGCCCTCTGCACTGTCGTGGCTCCTTGAGACCGCAGCCGTCTGTCTCCTCTGGCCTCATCCTTCCTCCCACGGATGCCCCACTTAGGACATAGGTACAATAGATCGAGACTGGCCGCAGTGTCAAATCCCCTCCATACGGTAATCCAATCCAACAGCCCTGTTACATATTTCGTTATAGGTACAATTGGAATAGGGAAATACGGTAGCCGTAAGCGATGGTGAAACATTTAGGAGCTGGTCGCTTCCTGATAGTTTTAAAATTGCATTCTCTTTGCACATTTAGTACTTCATTTCCTTTGCTGCAATGTTTCAGTAGGACCCGGCGACCCTGCGTGTTGCGGCAGTGCAGTGAACTTCCCTGGCGTGGTCCAGGTGCCACCTCAACTACAACCCAAGGAGGGGCTCTCTCAGAGTCGGATATGTTTGAACTGGAAATATTAAAGACTCAAAAGGTCACGGCAAAAACAAATGGCTCCGTTGTGGCTTATTTGTGGTTCTCTGTCTATCATTCGTCCGCAGCCTTACCTTTTATGTGTATTAAACATTTTGCTGAGATAAACCACGACTAATGAAACAGGATCTAATTTCGGTAGAGAAAGAGAGAGAGATGATCTTTTTTTATCACAACTATTACTTTCAAGGGACGCCATGTTTATCATGTGAGAGACGGTGGTTTTGGAACCGCAATCAGAAATGGATTCCTCTGGGAAGAGACTCGTGGTTTTCTCGTGGCAGTCTCACCACAACACGATGGTGCGTGTTATGCAACTGGCATCGAACCCGGCCAGGTTGACGTGCTGACAATAACCACAAGCTTGTGTCGGGTTGTAACGCTCGGGTGCATCCAAAAATGGTCGGTCGTGTGATTGGCTGGTTAAGTGATGCTACCCCAGATGAGGCTACTTCATCTTTACTGCCGGGCCACAAATTTAAAATGGGTTTTTATTTTTATATTATAAAGATATATAATGGCAGAATGTAAAAACTATTTTCTCTGGAACTAAGTTAAGTAAAACAAAATTTCTTAGGTATATTGCAGATTTGTACCTCATAATCACATACATATATTAACAGTGAATTTAAAAAAAAAAAAACCTATTATTTTTAACCTTGCCTCATTTGAAACACTTGGCATGTGATTATAAATACTGTGATAAGTTTAATAGCTCAAAAACTAGAAGAGTATCACACTGAAAATTAAAACCCTAAAATAAATGTTAAACTAAATTTGCTGAAAAGGTTAGAAAAATCACGTTTACAATGGTGTATTCCCTTGACAGATACAGATGGAAACAAAAGCTGTTGTAAAAAATTAGAGCTGAACAAAACATGCCAAATATGAATGTAAAACATACAATTTTTGTAAGCACCTTCCTGAATCTTCTCAGTAAAAACCTCTGTAAATGGAGCAATTAACAGTCCAGTAGTGTATTTCTCTGTTTATACCACAGTATTACACAATTATTTCCTCACCAGTAAGAAAATATTAACTCAGTTTCCTAACCACAAAAAGGAACTCATCTGTATACCAACTTAAGCTGTTTCTAAACGTATTTTATACATCACATTCCACTGTTTCGCAATAAGAAAATACAACAGCATCTCCATCAATGTCAGAGTTTTTATTGAAACAGACAGGTCTTCAACTGTAATTCCAAACCAGATGATTTTGCTGTTGGTTTTCGTGGTGAAACAAATAAGTGACGCTTTAATATCAGAGCATCGACCTTGCTGCTTTTTAACATTATAAATCAAAGTGAGGGAAAAAGTTTAAAAGCAACTCGGTAAAGTTGAAAAAGAATAACAACAGGCCATGGAATGAGGAAAGCGAAATCGAAGACCTAGGTTAAACGTAACTAAAAGTAGTGAGTAAACGTTTAAGCATCTTAAAAACGCATTAAAATCCCTTTTTAAAGGTATAAACATAATCAAATAACGAGCATTGCTTGGATTGGGTGATTTTCTTGTAAAACTTAAAGCTGTAGGTTTGCAAGTGGCTCAACTTTAATTTTACGTTTATTTTTGAGCTGTGCTTTTCACACACTCACACATTTATTTTAAAAAATGTAGGTAGATATATCCAATGAACTTATCATATTTAATTCTTGGCAAAATACATTATTTTATCTGTCCAATATAAGTAGGCGCTAAAGAAATTTAACCTCACAACGATTCTGTGTAGAGAAAGTATCATAAATATTCAGAATGTGTTTAGTAATGGTATATACATATATGCGCGCTGAAACTTTGTTATTTAAAATGATTTTTTTTAAAAAAAGATTTTGGAAGGCTCCAAAACGTGTATTTCCAATGAAATGTTTATATGTCCAGGAATTTGCATGGAAATACAATTCTTTAGTGGTCTACTATAAATGAGTTATATAGAAAGTTGGAAATGTTTGTAATTTTCATTACTTCTTTGATGTTCCATAAAGATTTTACATAGGAATCTTCAGAAATATTTCATATTATACGAAAATAACATCGTAAACAACATACATTTGCAATAACAATATCTTAGTTTATATATGCATATATATGCATACACACTGTGTTTGTGTGTGTGTGTGTGTGTGTGGGGGGGGGTCTGTTTAAATTACTTTAAACAAATATTACTGGCTTACGACAATATTTGCATATTTGTCTCTAAAATGTTTCTCTCGCATTAAAGAAAGTTAAAAAATCACACAGTAGCTATTTGCAGTGTCGTTGCAGACTATTTTCGTGATCTAGTTGTCAGTGAGCTGACTTCTCGCCCAGAAGTCGTGGGTTCGATTCCTGGCCAGGATTAGGAATTTTTCTGTAACTAGGACTTTTCCTTTCCCTACAACCTGAAAGTGTCGATATCAAAGTAAATTGCGTGTGAAGGTGTAATAGAAATGAAGGAAACCTATGGTAACCTAACCCAAAATCTGAAACAATAAAATTACCATAAACCAAAGATCCAGAAACCTCCAACATTAAATCATATCGGACGGTGAATGTACTGGGTGAAATGGTGCTCAAATGAGTCCAGGGTACATGGAGCTTAGAGTTACCTGATATTCGTCTTAAAGGATAAGGGAAAACCCCGGAATAAACCTTATCCAGATAACTCACCCTGACCGAGATTCGAACTTGGGAGTTCTTGAACGTGAGGCAGACGCGCTACCACTACGCTACCGAGGCGGGCCAATTACAGGAGTGTTAATGTACGATTTATACAAACGTTTGTACTTGTTTCATATTTTAAAATAGAGAAAGATTTGAAATATGTTGTTTTAAATATTTTGTTATTGATTGCAGGAATTAATAAATAGTCTCTCTCGCAGGTATTGTCGCGAAGCCATTACCTAAGATAGCGTGGCTAGTGTACACAAAGAGCCAGCAATTAAGATAGCTGAGATAAAGGACTTGCCGGCATAGATTAAGTTACGATTCTGGAAGGTGATAGTATATTCGGTTTATTTATTATTCCGGAAATATCTAGAATTTATGAATGAAATATATAAGAGATTGTGACAGGCCAGCGGACAGTTGTAAAACGAGAGTGAGTCGCGAGAGGTAAGCAGAGAACAGCTGAGAGTGTTGTTGTAACGAGAGCTGATGTAAGCTGAACGCTGTTTGTTATTGTCGTCGACCTTGGTAGAGTGTGTTGTATATGCGATGTAATGTTGTTACCTGAGAACTGAACAGTGTATCTCTACTCAAATAAAGAACATTTAGAATTTCGGTAAATTGGACTTTTAATTCTACGAACCCACAAAGTCACAATATTACCAACAAAGAAGTGTAAATGCCAATTCCACCAAAATTTGCTTATGTAAAATTCCGCCATAAATCTTAAACCTGCTTAAGAAAGAGGCACCCGCTTCGCACGCGAACATTGGTGTAATTTAGTTTTTAATTAACATAAACTTGTAGAGAAGAAATTAAATCTAACCTAACTTCAAATGAATCAGGAACGTAAGCTTGTATAAATAAACCAAGAACATCAAGGGATGCAGGCTCACCCCTCCTCCAAACAATTTTAAAACATAATTCATAATTTTAGGCCTCTTTGTATAGGTTTTCTTTGCGTGAGTTTGTCATTGATGAATCAGTCCGAGATATTCCTGATCGGAGAATTCCAGTAGTGGAACCTTTGTGGAAAATGTTAGAAGTATTTTGCAAGAAAGGTTCCAAAGGAAGCAGCCTAAGGCATGTAGGACAAGAAGATGATGATGAACACCTTCTTTAATTATTTAAACGTTGGCATGATTAAAAACAACTGAAAGTGTTTTATTTCACGGTTGGCTGTAATGCATTATGAAACAAGAGTTGTAACGGCAGTACTCAGGAGGCCGTGCAAGATGTTGATACGAGATTCAGCCGAGTTAACTGAATACATTCAGAATTTGAGAGTGTGTTTTACATTAGTAACGTATTTACACGCAGTTGTTACGTTCTTGGCGTTGGTTATATTGTTTATGAGAAGAAGGATCAGAGAATGAAGACGAACGTGGTGCACGATGAAGATGAAGTGAAGTGTAGTGATTGAGAAGGTCTGCACTAAATTCTTCGTCCTCCTACTTTAATTCCCCTATTTTTATGCTCCGTGGTGCACATCGTGCGTGCAATATTAGCGTATCCTGGGCCCACCTTGCCCGAATCGGTCAGTGGAATTCGTTGCGCTCCGATACAGGCCATTATGTATTTGCTATGGATACGTATATGTCTCCTTCCTCGCCCTAACGTGCATTTCGTGAACTACAAATTCATTTCTTGTCTTTAATATAAAACAGGAACAATTTCACGTTAGAAAATGTATTCAAGATGAAAATCTACATTACTTGTACCGTGAAAGTTGCAATAAAATATTTCTGAGTATTTTGCATTGAAGTTTTGTTTTATATGCGAATAGATTACAGGTTCAAACCCCTCCCAGACCAACGGTTTTTAATTGCCATTAAAAGCAAGAGCACCATTCAGTAGATTTACTAGCATGTAAAAGAACTACTCCAGGAGAAATTCCAGCATGCCGGTGGTGCTGATATGATCTTTATCAGTTAATAGAGCCGTTAAAAAAGCTATTCTTTTCTCTTGGATCTTAGCTTATTAACATCCAATCCATCTAACCTGAAAATGGGGAAAAAATGTATTAAATTGATTGCAATGGTTCTCAGCGTCCATCTGCTGGGTGTGAAAGACTTTAATTTTGTTCAGAGGCTGTTTGAGGTCCTTTTGCATGCCGTAAGCATATATTACTGATCCACCTACAATTCCCTTTCGAAGGATCCATACTAACGATTCTTTCGCCCGCAAAAATCAATTAACCTCCGTCGGGTTTTAGTATTACATCTGAAGAACTCAGGCTAACATATTCCACGAAGAAGGACTTTGTAACTGAGCAGAAGTTAGAATTTAAAATAAGAGCAAAATATATCCGTTTTGAAATAAATGTCATCTTTTCCCTATGTAGCGCCCAGTACGCCTTCAGCTCCCTGTGGACGATCTAAACATCCTTCGTCCAAAGCAGTTTGGCTTTCGTAGACAACATGCAAGTTGTCATCAGCTCCTACCGACTTGTAGATGAGGTGATCAGTGGTTTTAATAATCGACATTATGTTGCAGCCCCTAGACATTTCCCGAACCTTTGAATTCGTTTAGCACAAAGGTTTTCTTCCATAGCTACCTCGCACATCGCATATTTGCCCTCGCCCGGGACTCACAACCCTACTTCATCAACACAGGAGTACTTCAAGACAGTGTTCTTGGTCCTCTGCTCTTTCTAACCTATATCAACACCATCCCTACCCTCAGAGGCTGCAATATATATTTGCTGATGACAGTAATAACTACGGCATCATCAAATCATCTCACTGCAGCACAACATGCCCAGTACTATGCGGACGTGCCCTCAGTCTGGTTTACAACTTGGTGCCTCAAGATCAATCGCGACAAGTTCCAGGCTTTACTCGCCGCCATTTAGAGGATGTACCTAAATTGCACTTTACTGGTTCAGAAATACCATGGAACACAGAAACACAATATCTTGGAGTACTTCTTGATATGCGCCTTACCTGGAAGCTATATATTACATTACTAGCTTCCTGTATGCTGAGGCTCTATCCGTTATACAGCAGAAAATCACCTGTGGCTGTGAGGAATAAGCTACTTCTATACAAACAAGACCCACCTTCACCTATGCATATCAGGTCTTGGGTTCGTGTGTAAAAACTTACCTCTGCAAATTTCAAATCCTTCAGAACCGATACCTTCGAGTAGAAACAGCTGCCGAATGGTACATTCTTAATGAAAACATACATTCAGACCTATCCTTTCCCAAATTAAATGACTATATCTTCAAACTCTCTCACAAATTCTATTCTCATCTTCCCTACTAACAGCTCATTGGAGGCCACGGGAAATATGACATTGATCCCGGGGAAACCTACAAATGTCCCAGACTCACCTTAGGCCCATCATAACCTCAATTGTCTCCTAATATAAACAACATATCTTCTCTTCCATCCTACAACATTTGATACTTCATAAAAATACCACCAACTTCCCACCGTCTATTATAAATCCATCATAACGGCAGTAAGGAACAGAGTCCCGGAAGGCTCCTTCTCGGAGAAAGATGAGTATTCAACGACAGCTCTCCAAGTTAGGTTAGGCCTAGTTTACTTCTTTTTATAGAACTTAACATCATTATTCATCGATTAGCGCTACGCAGTGACAATGCAGTAGTATTCTCAGGCGGTGGATACGGAAATTTTACCGAAACCAGAAATATCGGTACATTATTATTATTATTATTATTATTATTATTATTATTATTATTATTATTATTATTATTATTATTATTATTATTATTATTATTATTATTATTATTATTATTATTATTATTATTATTATTATTATTATTATTATTATTATTATTATTATTATTATTATTATTATTATTATTATTATTATTATTATTATTATTATTATTATTATTATTATTATTATTATTATTATTATTATTATTATTATTATTATTATTATTATTATTATTATTATTATTATTATTATTATTATTATTATTATTATTATTATTATTATTATTATTATTATTATTATTATTATTATTATTATTATTATTATTATTATTATTATTATTATTATTATTATTATTATTATTATTATTATTATTATTATTATTATTATTATTATTATTATTATTATTATTATTATTATTATTATTATTATTATTATTATTATTATTATTATTATTATTATTATTATTATTATTATTATTATTATTATTATTATTATTATTATTATTATTATTATTATTATTATTATTATTATTATTATTATTATTATTATTATTATTATTATTATTATTATTATTATTATTATTATTATTATTATTATTATTATTATTATTATTATTATTATTATTATTATTATTATTATTATTATTATTATTATTATTATTATTATTATTATTATTATTATTATTATTATTATTATTTTTATTTTTATTATTATTATTATTTTTATTTTTATTATTATTATTATTGTTGTTTTGTTGTTTATTATTATTATTATTAGTATTATTATTATTATTATTATTATTATTATTATTATTATTATTATTATTATTATTATTATTATTATTATTATTATTATTATTATTATTATTATTATTATTATTATTATTATTATTATTATTATTATTATTATTATTATTATTATTATTATTATTATTATTATTATTATTATTATTATTATTATTGTTATTGTTATTGTTAATATTATTATTATTATTATTATTATTATTATTATTATTATTATTATTATTATTATTATTATTATTATTATTATTATTATTATTATTATTATTATTATTATTATTATTATTATTATTATTATTATTATTATTATTATTATTATTATTATTATTATTATTATTATTATTATTATTATTATTATTAACATCATCATCGTTGCCGTTATCATCATCATAAATAAACTGAGATTGATTAACTCATATGAAACGTCTGGTCTTATTTTTATCTAAAATTGTATTCATAATTACTTATAATTTTGCTTTTAGGAGTCTTAAAATTCCTGATTTCAAAAATATCCTCTTAAATAAAATTTGGCATGTGCTCTGTTACTCCTCAATACCCTAAAGTCCTTAATTATAATCTAAAATTTTCTACTCTAGTGCAGCTAAAACTGCAATAATAGAAATAAATTTAATAATACTCATACGTGAATATTCGATGATGTGATGCAAATTTCAAAACTTCAAGCTTATAAATGTTGTGTATATATTGTTTAATACAGCTAATTACTAAAATAGCTGAGTCTTGTCAAATTTAAAATTGTCTTGTACGAGTAAAAATACAAAATATGTAACACGTTCAGTTTTATGAAAATCGACCATAAATTATTTATTGTTATGAACATATCAGCCGTAAGACAAAATTATTATAATGTTCATCATAAAAGTAGTGGCACAGAGGGATTATCTAAAACTATGTTTAATATAAAGAAAATATATTGTGACGGGCATTTTAAAGTAGAAAAGCCTTTTTAAAATGAAATATTACGAGAAAGTCAACTTGTCTAAGTTCAGTTGTTATTTGCACACATCACATAAGTCTGTTTAAACGTCACCAAAATTAGATCCTGATTCTAGAATGTTATTTTATTTTATATTATTAATTAAACACACTTTACTAAAAACTGTAGTTAAAGAAACTCAAAAATGAATTTTAAATGAAATCTCAATATTCCAAATTTAGGTTAAATTCAGTACTTACTCTGGTTTACTTCCGCTTTGGTTATCTAAGCGGTAGAGGAAGTGAACATATATTTTTGTTGGTGTAAGATGCTAAAGTCAGATGTTTAAAATACGGATCGCTATGTGAAGCCTTTGTCCGTGCTATTTGCATGACGAGAGGAAACGCAAGTACAGTGACTCACCGATTGAAAAAGGTATAAATATTTGAAATTCAAACTAATAACATAGAACAAACCTACAAGAAGCTGTATTTGAAATAAATAATTGTGGTTCAACGAAAACTACATTTTTGTAGGTTTTATCTGTCACTTCGTGATTATTAAAAAGCAGTTCAAAATAAAGAAGACTTCTGGGCTACTCCCAAAAAAATTAGCAATTGTATTTTATTTGCCATGCAACTATCTTAAACGTAGGATGTCATTTTAGTCAAAATCATTAGTCACTTTTAAAAAAGTAAAGCAATAACTAAAAATGATTAATGTAATGTTTAGCTTGGGATGGGGAAATTTTCTTCAAAATCTTTGTGTTCATCCTTGACAGGTGCTTATCTTAAATAACAAGTCTGGTATTTAACAGATCTGTCGTTAAAGTTATTTTGTTCATAGACACACTCGCTATTTTTCCAAAAACACTTTTTTATTTAGAAATATCAAAACTTTTTTTTTTCCAAGAAATCTTGATATCGAATTTTTGGATGGAATGGAATACTTAATTCTGCTTATTATTGGTAAGCAGTAGAATTTGCTTCGATGGCCTAATGGATTTTTCCTAAAGACAAAAAAGAAATTATAGTCTAATAAATGTTCTTTATTCCTAATATTTTTAGCAGTATGGCATAGGACTACCAACTAATGTGAACATGCTTGTCTCAGTTGGGCAATATTAACATCCTTCTTGTAGATTACACCAACTTGTACTTAACCTTTAAGCGAACAAATTACTTGTCTACAATATAATGACGACTAGGATATTGTTTCTAGCATCTCCTCCCATTATTGGAGTGTGGCTGATACAATTAGTATCCGACAGTCACCTGCTCTAATTTATGACAGATGCAACTCTGCTCTTAAGAACACGGCCCCCAATGATTTAGAGTCTGGAAGAAAACCAGTTGCTATGGGAACATTTCATTCTCTATGTTATACTCTCTGGTCTTACTTACTTATGCATAGGGTAGCAGTCCCGATAACGTGCTTCCTTATATCACCCTAAAAATTTACTTGTTTTAGGCCTATTGCAACTAATGCTAGTGAAATTCTTTCTAAAATTCGCTCTCACTTTAACATAAAACTACAATTAGAGAAACTCTACTGAAAGGTCTTACATATTTTGTTAATCACTTTTATAAGCAAACTCTTAGTACTGTTTTCGCAAAAAATAGCTCACTATAACATTTCTCCACAGCTTCAGGAATTTCATTTTGAATTAGGTGCGTTTAAAGTAGTCTTTAATTGTTGCAAAAATTTAGCAGATTTATAAGATAATTATAACATTAAAGATGGTTAACATTTTTGTAGTTTATAGGTTAAATTTTAAATTTTCGTTATCTGCGATACAAAACGCTAGAGATGTGAAGAAAACTTGTCATTATTTTATTATTTGTAACTATATTTTTAAGGAATGTCTTGAAACTGAAAATCTAAATAATTCACAGTCTTAATGCAACGCATTTCAACTTATACGGTTTCATAGTTTCTTATAAAAAGAAAAGTATCTGGTGAGTAACTACAAAAACAGAAGAAGCTATTTATATGTGAAACTGTATAGTCTTACACTTGTAGCCCTAAACTTATGCACAATTTTCTGCTGCCTATTTCAGTCAATATTAATCAACGACACGTTGTTTTATTATTTTCCCTTTGGGTTGACAGTTCCATTTTACAAGTATGCCTAATTATGCAAATACTTTAACAGCTAGCATCTGGTTTATCAGGTAATTACCATATAGAAGATTCAGGATTCGAATTCATACCCGCTACATGAGGGGTAAGATTATCTCTACTCCACTCTACGTTGTGACACTTATTTGGGCCTGTGAAATGAAAGAATATTGATTCGCTGAGTTTTTTTTTTTCAAATGTACATTGCGTTGCTGCCTACAGAATCAATCTTTTGTATTGGAGTGACATATTCTTATAATGAGAAAAGTATGACATAAGCGATGTACACTCAGTCTTGCAAAATTCTCCGAGACAATAGTTACAAATGATGTAGAAATGAAATTATTTCTGAAGTAAACAGGCCATATTATATAGGGAAATTTTTACAATGGAAAAAATAACTGAAAGTAAGCACCAATATTGGAGATTGAACGAGAGAAGAAAAAACGAGCCAAAATATTAAGTTTATAGTATTCGGTGCTGAGTATTACAAATGGAGAGATAGCGAACAATAAATGAGAGCGATTTTGGAGATTTCAAAGAGTGGACAGAAAATTAACCGAAATGACAAGTTGGTGGAATTTATATCAGAGTCTATCAATGAAAATATAAAAGAGGGCCTAAACATATTGGACTGTACATTTTTGTTAATTTATTCACCACCATAAAAAGCCATGATTTCTTTTCTATTGGGCTATCCTAATGGAATTTCCCTAATGGTGTGCTAGTCCTGGAAGTACACTAGTTTTTAGTCTTCTTTACATCAAAAACTACGCTAGATGTCATCGATATTTAATTCACTGCACTCTATAGAAATAGTTCAACTCTTATACAAATACATTCCGTTAAAGTTTCCATTTTGAGTTCTTTTTCTCTCTACTGATCATTCAAGTCCCCAAATTTCGGTTTCAGTGCTCTTCGCATGTTAAAAATAAATAAAAATAATTAAAATAAATAATTAAATTAAAAATAAATTAAATATAAATGGTAAAGCAACTTGCCGTAAAGTGTTTATTTTCTCACTTCTCTTGAAATAATCAGTACCGAACCGCTTAAAAATTATTCAGTTTGATTTCTTTTAACTCTAGTTGCTTACACCAGTAGATTTATACCATAAAATCTGTCATTCGTGGAACTTCTAGCTTGGAATAACATAAGTTTCTATTTTGGGTTTGTTTACTCTCCACTTGTTGAATTCTCCTTCACCAGGAATTAACAAATATGATACTATTTCCTATTTCTGGCTTATTTCCTCACCTTCCTTTGAAATTTCTCTTTGGGCTTCTAATTTTCATTCTATTTATCTAAAGATTTTGAAATCTCCAACACTGAATTCCATAGATTTCCCATTTGTTCTAGTTCCACCCCTCCCTATTAATTTGCTCGTATAGAATTCCGTCAACTTCCCATTTTGTTTGGTGTGGTCTTTGCGTGTTGAATCCTCTAGTATGAGTTCCACTTTCGCCTAGTTTTCTCCCCACTAGTTGAAATCTCCAATAATTAATTCTGTAAACTTCCCATTTTCATTTCATTTTCTCTTCACTCGTTGAAGTTTGCAATATTGGCTACTTCTTTCCTCTCCATTTGTTGAAATCTTCTCTAATTTATTCCACAAGCTTCTCATTTTAGTCTCGTTTTCTCTTCGCCCGTTGAAATCTCCCGCACCGGATCCCATACCCTCTCCAAGACCAGTTGCAGGGCCATTAAAAAGTATCTGCCTCTCTTTCCAAGGCTGGAAATGACTCCGTTTTATTGATACTTAGTTCCCCGGAACACGGTGCCACCAGCTGGGCCATATATTGATGCTACTGACAACTGGCGGTGCAGAAAAAAAAACCTCCCTTCGTCATTGCGGTGTAATATCAACTCGTACTGGACATTGCATCACGTTTCAATTTTATAAAAATACAACTAAACCGGTCTTGCATTCTGTGAGACACCTCAGAGACTGCGCAAAGTGCTTTTTGCGTTCATTTCGAGTAAATACGTTGTGTTGTTGAAGAAGATTTATGTGTTCGTTTACCTAAAGGGAAACAATGTCCTATTTATATACGTCAACTGTTGTTTCACTAACGGAGATATCAATGACACTTACACTACTCTAGTGTTGATATGTGGACTCTTATAAGGACTAGAGTTAAGAAGGTACAGTGGTTAGCTTACGAAACAATAGTTTGTAGAATGTGTTTCATTTACATAAATACATTTACTCGATTTTCTACGGACAAACCTTAAGGAATTTCTTCCGGGCTTGTAGGCATTGATGGGAATAGCTCCTAACGTTCCGCTCAAATCTGTCTTGAGCATCATCAGTGGATCCATGTGCATGCCAGCCGTGATAGTCTAAGCACATATATACGTATATTGTTAAGCGAGCTTATTCTCTATCCAATTCTTGTTAATAAGAGATACACATGCATCACTCTTTTAAAAATGTCGTTGTAGGTATAAGAAAAGTAGAGTGAACTAAATCCACAGTCAGTTTGGAAAAAGAGAAATGGCTTTGAAATTCCACGCTTCTAACAAGGCCCATGAGGATGTCATAGCTAAGGGAATGCAGCACCGAAAACCCCAAAATCCAGCAATTTTCAAACCAATCTTGCTGAAATTTTTACCACTTAGTTCTGATGCACAGTGGACACAGTATTCAAAATTTGGTTTTTATATCTTCAATAGTTTTTGAGAAATTAATATGTGAAGTTCAAAATTTGGGAAAAATTCAAACCGCTCCACGTGATGAAAATTTTCAAAATTTTAATTTTTCTATTTCTAAAAATATTCAGATGGTTATGATGAAAAGATCTGTCATATGAATTTCTTATACCGCCTTTAGTTCCACAGGGGAAAAAATTAGGTTTGGAGCAAACAAAAAAGCCAAAAAATGAGTAAACCTTTGATTTTATATATCAATAACTTTAAAAATATAATGAATATTAAAAATTCATATGAAAAAAAAAATTTGTTTTGTTTCTAAGATAGTGCGTTGAAAAGTTTATAGGGACCGTATCAAAACTGCATCGTGTGGAGCATTTTCAATACTAAAAATGTTGAAAAAAATATAACTGAGTAAATCAAATTTTAAAATCCAAAACATTTTCCTTCTCAGCTACATGCCTTGAAGTAGACTAAAACCCTGCAGATAGATACGTTGGACCCTCTTGCCTCTTTCTTCTCTCTTCTGCAGCAGTGTGCTTCAATTTCAGTTTCCTTCTGGATGTTTTAGAAGTTACCTTCGCAGAAATTGCTGAATGAAGTAAGTGTAATTGGTCCTTCCTTTGGCTAATTTTTAGAGATGCTGGTGAAAGCTGTGTCCATTATGTCTGACTGCAGCTTGAGTGAGGCAGAACGACCAAAATTGAATTCACTGATCGTTGATGTCACAGCAACCTGAAGTCTCTTCTCTGACACAAATATTTCTTTTGGGCAATTATGCCATATCTTGTTATGTAAACTTCCATTTGCATTTTGTGTCTTACTCAATGTACATCTCCTTAGGATTTCATCTGATGTCTGCCTTTGGTACACAGGCATTAGTTTTCTTACCACATCAGGCCTCAAGTATGTTTCCATTGTTGTGTTATGTTTAGGTGTTTCTTCCCATGTATCGTTTAGCCTACTCATGATCCTAACTATGTACACAGTCAACAAAAGGTCAGTTGTTTCAATGAATGTTTTACCTATAACCTATATAACAGTTATATACACGTTTTGATGTATAAAATACCTTTATAAATGCTAAATGTTACACTAAAGCTCATCAAATAAATAAATAAATATAAACAGTATGTAGTTTAACGAGAAACAAAAGGAAATCACGACCTAGTTAGAAACTCACACAAAAGCAAAATATAAACATTATTATTTGCTTTCAATGTTTGTAGCTAGTGTTTTGTTTCCATGGTGCCACATATTGTAAGAAATAACCATTATACCAACACACAAAATTCCACCAGAAACTTTGCCCGCTAACTTCAAATATATTAATTTAGTTCATTCAGTCGAACTCAAACGACAGAGTTCTGTAAATGCAAGGGCCGGCATGAACATGTGCAGGGCATTTAAATTGTCATGTGAGGGTATTTAAATGCCTGAAACTCATAAATTTAGTTGGATTATGATACTATAAGTTTCAAAGTATTTTATTAGCTCCAAAACAAACAAAAAAATATTCTTTCCCATTTTTAGCAAATTTCGGTGAAATTTCTGCGAAATGTTAACGCTACAAAAATGTTATGCAACATAATTTCTTTCATTAAGGAGATTCTATTTTATTTTTGCAGCAATATTTTCTCTACTGTGTTTTATAAGTTAATACAAAAGCTACTGAGAATCAAGAGGAGTTACATAGATATTTTCGGAAAATTCCAGATACCCGTTTTATTTGTCACTCAGATATCCAAACTCTATGGCATTTTAATACAAAATCGTTACATCCATTTTAAAAGAATAAAAAAATCTCAATGCATAGGGTATTATGGTTTACAGATTGTTGTTGAGAATCTTTGGAAGATACTTGGTATTGTCGCGCTGCTCGAATGGTTATCATGGTTTATCTTTGGTAACAGATACCCCTCAGATAACGCAGTGATTACTCCACGTGTAGTGAACATCAATCTTTCATTTGTAATTCCTGCAAATTCCATTGACAGAAGTGAATAATCAGCCATTTATCTGAGAGGTATCTATTCCAAAGATAAATCCATGGAAACTTCGAGCAGCGTGGCAATATTTATTCAGAATATCGTTTGTTATGCTGTTCATAGACCTGCACACTGGTTATTTTTTATAAAAGTTCTTTTCAGAGAGCCCCAAGTATTTACGATAATACTTTCTCTATTTACCATAGGTAAGCTGTAGAGAAAATCATGTGACAGCACTAACAATATTTTTCTTATAGAAGTTGTAGGTATCTTAAAGCGAACTGATGAGATCTTGACTCACTCGAAACAGCTATTAAGATGCGATTTCTGTTGAAGTTCGTAGCTTTTCTGGAGCATATTTTCGAACTTTGAAATAATTCAAGTGAGAGTAGTCTCTAATTATGTTAGTCTTTTTAACAAGATGCGAGTAATGTTTGTGGTGGTCTGGGAGTGATATTAGGAACACGAGGATGATGAATGTGAGGAGGTCCATCCCACACTGTTACCACTTTTTCATCACCTTCAACTGGATTTGCAACACAGAGGGTCAGTGACTCTGGTTCACTTTACGGTATTGTGGTACAGAGAAGTGACAGGATACTCTGTCAGCCAATTAACAAAGACTTGCTTGTTGTAACATATACTTTAGGAGTGCCGCTCAGTGGATGAAACAAAAAAATGTTGGATGTGTGTCCCTTCGTGAAGTATCCAGGGGTGTTGGGTCCGGTTGCCCCCGCGTGATCACGCAATATCAACCCAAAAATATACACGCTTATGTCGTGACTGTGATCAAATATTTCAATATTTCACCTTTAACACTAGAGGTATTGAAATTGCAAACTTGTCAAATTCCAACTATAACAGAATTATAGAATTAAATTAATGTTGAAACTCCTAGGTTACAAGGGCTGTTCAATAAAGAATGATCATAATTTTTTACGGTCATAATTTTTAGCACCAAAATAAAAACTCATTATATTCTCTTACCTTAATTTGAAAAAAAAAAACACACACCGTAGTAGTGTCATTGTTGGTACTCCTGATTCCCGCCTGTGAGAACCAGGTAAGTTCAGACATGTTAAGTATCGCCTACAGCTGCAAGACGTAACACGCAGTTAAAGTTGATGTTAGAGGAAGATCCGGAGTCTCTTTCAAACGTAATCACTGCTGATGGAACTTGGCTACATCATTTTGATCCTAAGAGCAAACAGCAAAGCTCACCACCAACCCCCCAAAAAGCAAAAGGGGTTGCTTCTGTTGGGAAA
The DNA here is from genome assembly GCA_030765055.1 of Mantis religiosa. Taxonomy (NCBI): domain Eukaryota; kingdom Metazoa; phylum Arthropoda; class Insecta; order Mantodea; family Mantidae; genus Mantis; species Mantis religiosa. The sequence continues at coordinate 140,053,302 of CM060954.1, read as the reverse complement.
GTTATGATCATCCCATTCTTTGATATTCATGGAATGGTTTATCAGCATGTTGTACCTGCACACACATCAGTAACTGGACAATACTACAAGTATGTCCTGAAAATATTGCAAGTCCATATCAGGCGCAAAAGACCACATTTCCATTAAGCAGGCTTGATGCTGCATCACGATAATGCGCGGCCGCATATTGCCAATGTTGTTGCTGAATATCTTGGAAAAATCAACGTGAAGTGCATCTCTCACCCTCCCTATAGTCCAGATTTAGCCCTATGTGACTTTGTTCTATTCCCTAACTTGAAGAAACGGCTTCATGGGAGGCATTATCCATCATCAGTAGTGGTGAAGGCTGCGGAGGCGATTTTGAAGGATCTCTCAAAAAATGGTTTCTAGCATGTCTTTGAAGACTGGCAGAAACGCTGGTATAAGTGTATCACATTCAGGGAAGATAATTTTGAGAAGCACCGTCAAAATTATGAGGGTGAGTAAAGGTACGTTGTCAAAACAAAATTGTGATCATTCTTTATTGAACAGCCCTTGTGCTAATCTTCCAAAAAAGTAATTTTCAAAATATGAAAATTTAGTTTAACTTTTAAATTTTGTAAGTCATTCCTTGAATGTGATGTTTTAAATCAAATGTTCGTTTTTGTGCAACATTAAAGCTTTTCTTGAAAAAATAAAATACGTAACCCGCAAAATTCTTACTTTCTGTAATACACCAAAAATTAAATATCGAAATATCACTGAACATAAAGCTTTGGGTTTTCCAAAAACAAAAATAAATCATTTTTAAAAAGATCTATATGTAACTTTGAGCAGTATAACCACAAAATAAAATGTACAATAAATACCAAACTCAGTATTTAATTTCAAATCTTTCCGAGATGTAATACGAAAATTTTTAAGTGTCCCCAAACAAAACTACCCTTTATATACAAATTTATATTCCAGATTTTCTAATTTTTAAACTTTACTCTAACATTATTGATTAGAATGCCATATATTTAAGATCTGTTCTTTACAAATAAAATATATGTATATGTTCAATTTTTTTGCAAATACCCTGTGAAGTTCTTTCAGTTCGAAGGAATGTTGTATAAATTTGTGAACAGGGGTAGACCAGAGTGAACTACAAAAAACTTCTTTGGAACCAATCACTTATTTTTAATAATTATTTATGGCATCAGCAATTTCTAAAATATATTTGTTATTGGACTCCATCTGTAAATTGCATTGCATTGCAGTTGTTTCTCGTGATGTCATGGAAGGAGTATGAAATGTATACACCAGCATATAGCAACTAGCGTCAAAACAAATAACTAACCATTAGGTTTCTTCTTTTGTTTACAAGGAAGTGTGTGGCAATCTATTCCTAAAAGTGCTTATTTATCACGATTAATATGAGGTCAATGAAAAGAACAGCTGTCCTATGAATATTTTCCGAAATCTATATAAAAAGAAGCAATGTCAGATAAATGAAAAACAAATGCAGAAATTGTTTAGTTACAAGACGGGTACAGGAGGCTGCAGTCGTCGTCAAATAAAATGTGGAAGCTTTATGATATATTTAAACGTCCACTCTTTGTATGACCGCCAGACATATAGCTAGCTACCAAAGTCTTTCAAAATGAAGACAATTACATAGAACTGTTCTCATAAAACTTAACATTCTCTAACTGAGGCTTCTGTTATTTTTGTGAAAACAAATTATAAGTACAGCATTTTCTAGTTTTAAAGGGTATCTTGAGGTTAAGTGATTATTAGAAATCTTCCTGTTGTATTCTTGGAACATGTTGAGCTTAAATTTAAGGGCGATATTTAACCAACGTATATTGTTCACAAACAGAGAATTCACATGTTTTTAATAAATGTGTATAGTTTATTTATTCAGGGACCCTCAAAACATGCATTTGAACTGAAATCTCGGAATCAATTTTATGGGCAGAGAGCTCTTCCTACTTGCTAAAAAAAGTTTTGAACGTTAGTAGTTGAATTAATAATCCTATTTTGAATAATTTAAAATTATAGTAACAGTGATTTATACACACATAAAGTAGTGGCGGGGCAAAGGGAAAGGCTAAGGATGTGTTTTTTTAAAAATCAAGGTCATACTAATTATTGCAGAACAACTAATTACTTTTAATAGAAGCATTGGACAATCAGTTAAGTAATTAAAAGTTATTCTTGAAGTAAGGTACAAAAGAAGAAGAAGAAGAAAATTGAAGCATGTCACAATGTCAGTTTGTCCATTCCTCAGGGGCAAACAGATACCATGTCCTTATTAATACAATTATGACACAAGAAGTGTGGATCATTTCCGATCTCTGCACACTTACGTGGTTGCTATTTGAGAACTTAACGTTGGACTTACGTAACTGCAGCCTTTTCCTGTTCAGTTTGGTCAGTTTTCTTAGCTTTTAGTCGATTTATAAATATTGTGCTTGCTATAACCTTAAATTTTATGGAATTTCTTTCCTTTCCTAGTTTATTTTTAATATTGAGATAAATTATTGGAGAGAAACTGAACTGTTCGAAGTTTGAGTCATACATTCTTATGTCGTTGTGCTGTTTTGTTATTTAGGTTTGAAGAATTTCCAAGGAAGTTTTATTCTGAGAATCAAGAACGTCATTTTCAACACCAGGTTTTTCCGGCGCCGTTGGTGTTCCGAATTTTGTCCCGTAGACATTTTTCACACGTCGTAAATGTACCGACATGGGACTGTCATATATAGCTGCTTTAAAACCATCAATCTAGTTTGGGTTTGAACCCGCTATCTTGGGATCAGTAAACCAACGTGTAACCCTCTGAGCCAGATCGACCAACTATCGATACAGTAATAATCGCATATGTCACATGTAGAAAACGAGAACTAATACAGATAGTAGGTAACTCGAAAGCATAGCTTCAAATTAATCAACACTATCATTTGAAATTAATCAACAAATTGTGGAAATCAGAGGCAACGAAAGAGTTTACATCAGCATCTTACACGTCCACTCCAACAATGCATCTGTTGTTTGTAACAGGGAAAGAATTCCATCAGCACTATACATTCTAATGTCCCCCATTAAATTTTATTTAATTAAGCTTTTTTTTCTTATTGTTTCAGCAAATAATGCTAAAACTCACCAAACGTAGATCTGAAGTTTCATTTCCTACGGACTTCATTTCAAAACTTCAGTTCTTTATTATCATGCACCTCTAAACAGTGGGGTTTTATGTTGTGTAGTTGAAAGTAAATTAACACTAAAACTTCGGGGTAAGTTGCATAAGAAAAATACAAATAAATCTATTTACCATATTAGTTTTTAGATTTATTACTTTCCTCTAAAATATATATAGTATGAAGAGTATATTTGAATTTCATCCAAAAATGCTATAAAGATAAAAACAAACATTTTCAGAAATAGATCCACGCGTCTTTGTCTACGTGTCTGGAAACAGTATCACTGAAAAATGAAAAGTCTATTAAATATCCAACTTGGTATTTAGTTTTGCGTTTTCCAAAAATAAGACAACAAAGTTTTCGCGAAAATTCTTCCCTTTCCAAACCTCCCTTCACATGGAAACATTTTCGAAAATGCATATGTTCTCAAAAATGCCTGTAACAATTTTGATTATAATATGTTTACGATATCTTCATAGAAACACAATGTATATCTTGTATTTCTGAAAAGTTTCAGAAGCTTTTCTTCATTATGGATGGATTTTGCATAACTGATGAAGCGTAATGAAACGTGTATATCTTGTTAAAACAATTGATGTAACAGACACATTTTATAGAGTAATCGCTTCTGAGATATTCCTTGTTACACGTTTTAATTTCCGAATATTAATCTCAAATGAGAAATCACTAGTTTTCTAGACGAGAAAAGAGAATGGAATTTCAAATATATTACATAACGACCAGCGCTTTTAAAAATTTGAATATCACTTAAAGTCTACTTACTGTATTCTCATATTCCTTTGCAGTTATAAGAAAATTAACAATTAAATAATATTATCTCAATTAACATGAAATAGAGGGATAAGTGTTTTTAAGAGTAGTTTGTACAAGAGTAGAGAAAATCATGTCAGCAAAGCATATCAATAAGAGCTGAATCTTTCCTGGCGGCATATATGTTCTAGACGTTCTCGGGCTTCGAGCCAGGTAAGATGTTGTGACGCCCGGGCTTTATAGTTCGGACCACTATTAGGTAAAAGTAATGGAAATTAATTGTTCTTTCACACTAGCCGTGTGTAGGAAGCACTATTAAAGGGTAGAGCCAGGATGAAAAATTCAATACCATTTGAACCACGGATCTTCTGCTCTCCGTCCAGCCGCTCTAAATCATTGAGCCACTATAGCCAACGTGCCGACATTACATTAAATTCTCCAACTGACTAAAGTACTTACATGCTGTAAGTCGCCATTAAGGTAGTTGTCTCATGGGTTTATGGGAACTCCTAGTGGTTTACCGGGAAAAACACGAGACAGTTGGAGAATTTAATGTCATGTCGGCACGTTGGCCATAGTAGCTCAATGGTTAGAGCGGCTGGACGGAGACTAGAATATTCGTGGTTCAAATCCCGGCTATGGCATTGAATTTTTCAGTCTGGCTCTATCCTTTCAAAGCATATCAAGTTTATTTACTTTTATTTAATTACTTATTTAGTTTCTCCTCTAGCACTACTGTCTAGAGCAGCGAAAAAAGATTGTATTATTACATAATCAAAATACTTGCAATCTTTCTAAATAATATTTCTTCCTACATTGTTTATTATTGTTAAAACTTGTTTAACGTTATTACAAAGATATTCTCTGATGACAAAATGTCCAAATAGTCTTTCTAACCAAATTCTGTTATTAATATCCTGGCTTTATCACTGCCAGAACAACAAAGCTTGACATAGGATATTACGAGGGCTGTTCAATAAAGAATGATCATAATATTTTTACGGTCATAACTTTGCGCACTAAAATTCAATCTTATTATATTCTGTTAGCTTAATGTGAAACAAACACGCCGTAGTAGTTTCATTGTTGGTACTCCTGGTTCCCGCCTGTGAGAACCACGCAAGTTCAGAGATGTTCAGTATGGCTTACCACTGCAATGGAGGTAACACGCGAGGAACAATATGCGGCGTTGAAATTCTGCTTTCGTCTCAACTAATCTTCAGTTGAAGCCTATAAAATGTTACAGGAGGCCTATGGAGAGTCTGTTCTTCCCTACAGCACATCTCGGAGGTGGTTTAAAATGTTTGAAGAGGGGAGACAATCAATTTCAAAGGAAGGTGTACCCTGTCCTCCAGTTACTGCTCTTACGGAAGAAAACATCAACACTGCTGCTGTCTCATTGTGAGAGAGCATCAACGAATTACCTTAAGATCACTTTCTGAAATACTGAACATTTCACTGGGTACCACATTTCCGTGAAGCAGGCTGGATGCTGCACCACGATAATGTGCCGCCGTATTTTACCAATGTTGTTTCTCAATATCTTGCAAAAATCAACCTGAAGGGCATCCCTCACCCTCCCTATAGTCCGGATATAGCCCCATGTGGCTTTTTTCTATTCCCTAACTTGAAGTAACGCCTTCGTGGGAGGCATTATTCATCAACAGAAGCGGAGGTGAAGGGTGCGGAAGCGATTTTGAAGGATATCTCAAAAATGGTTTCCAGCATGTCTTTGAAGACTGGCAGAAACGCTGGGACAAGTACATCGCATTCAGGGGAGACTGTTTTGAGAAGGACAATCAAAATTATGAGTATAAGTAAAGGTACGTTGTCAAAAAAATTGTGAGCATTCTTTATTGAACAGGCCTCGTAAATCTCATGGTGTAATAAATTAGTAAAACCATATAATCCGTACTACATCCTCATAGTAATGAACAATATTGGATCAGCAGATATTTCTAACAGAGAGGTAAACGCCTTTACAATGACACTTTGTGATGGAAAAACAGATATAAACACTTCTCTGTTACCATGCTCTACAAAAAGAGAGGTCACGGTCGGGTGGTTAGAGCAGTGGTCGCAGATTTGTTTCTCCAAATATCCGTGAAGCTACCACGAACACAAAAAATATAAAATGAGTTCGTAACACGATAATACCCTGCCTCATGACATAAGAAGTTATACGACTGTCATTTTGATCCTGGAATGACGGTTTAATTATGTTCATTTATTTCCTGCAATTTTTATGATTGTTATTTACTGTGGTCTGCAGGATTTTAATGAGAAACATCTCCTTTAAGCCTTATAACTAACTAGGTACAGTTTGGTTTCCTTACCGCGAACCTAGCCGATAGAGACAGTACTGTAATTTATCCTGCTTCTTCTCTTGGTATAGGACACAGTCCTGAACATTTATGGTCCTCTACCCCTAATGCCATTTTAGGCTTCGGGTGAGCTACAACTATAGATCAGAGAGAGAAATCCAGGGATGGGTGTTCAGCCCAGTCCCAGGAATGATATTGAGGGAAGTAGATGAATGGAATGAGGGTGGAGTGGATGAAAGTAAAGACGATAATTGAGTAGTTGTTGGAATGATGGCGGGGGAAACCGGAGACCTTGGAGAAAACCCACCACAGCGCCGTGTTGTCCGTCACAAATCTCACTTTGCGGGCGCCCGAGAGTCAAGCAGTCTAACCGCTCGAACACGGCGCAGCTTTGCATTTCATCCATAAAGCCGGTATCAAAAATGTATGTAATAAATGCAGAAATCATAAAAATCATGTTAAAAAGGCGCCTCTCTATGTGTGTGGGAGCAGTATGGCTAAAAAATGTTCGGCTTGGTATTTAAATTCAAAATACAGGAATATTATACAATTTTTAAGAAATTCGCATCGCTCTAACCTAGCCCTTACATGAAAAAAAAAATCAAAATGGCCCTTGCGACTGTAATTGAAATAAAAGTTATTAGGTAAAATTACGGATTTACAAAGAGGGAGATATCTCGCACACTTATAAATATGCATTGTGACTACCATCCACCGCGAGGACGGGATAAAGTGAAGGAGCTACAGGAGGCTACAGGCCACAGAAACAAGCGGAAGTCGCTAAAGCTCTCAGGCTCGAAGAGCTGTCCCAATGCCTCAACTGCCGCTCCATCTGTCCAGAAACGTCATCCCAAATCTAGAAGCACACGAATGAAAAGTAAAATATAGAAAGGAAGTCGAGACAGATGAGAAACCATCACAGAATTCGATCATAGACTCGGCAAAATAATGAAAACCACGATCAGTATAGCTGGTTGACGGGAACTGATGATGTGATATATAAAATATACATTTTTTTCTTAGAATGACCTGTAAAGTCCTGATCTGATTACATTTTGTGTAATGTTGCCCATCTTATAAACATTGAGAGATACACAAATATGTAGCTCTGTTTATAAAAGACACAGCTTATTTCAAGTGACCTTTCTGCAGCAGTAGTCATTTCCAAGGTATTTCTTTTTTTTTTTTTTTTTTTTTTTTGAGTTTTTATAATACTTGTCAGTTTTCAAGTCCTGTCAACATTCAGCTAATTCTCGCTATGCTATGGAATTTTAAAGTCAGCAAATATCAGCCTTCTCAAACATTTGACTATAGCTTAAGTCTCCTGTATCTCTTTTGCAACTAAAACTGGATTTGTAGTGAAGCGGTTTCTGCAAAAGACTTTCTGGGTTAACATGAAACAAAAAGAGTCTGATATATTAAATTCGCAAGACTTACTTTATGCATTATTTACTAAACTTTGATACAAAATGTTACTTTTCTATTTGCTATGTGTTAATCAACACAAATACGAGGGCTGTTCAATAATGAATAATCAAATTTTTTTTTTTGACAACGTACCTTTACTCATGCTCATAATTTTGATGGTCCTTCTCAAAATAGTCTCCCCTGAATGCGATTCACTTGTCCCAGCGTTTCTGCCAGTCTTCAAAGACATGCTGGAAACTATTTTTAGAGATCCTTCAAAATCGCCTCCGCAGCCTTCACCACTGCTTCTAATGATGGATAATGCCTCCCACGAAGGCGTTTTTTCAAGTTAGGGAATAGAAAAAAGTCACATGCGGCTAAAGCCGGACTTTAGGGAGGGTGAGGGATGTACTTCACGTTGATGTTTCCACAAGATATTCAGCAAAAACGTTAATAATATGCGACCGCGCATTATATTGGTGCAGCATCCAGCCTGCTTCATGGAAATGTTGTCTTTTGCGCCTGATGTGGACTTGCAATGTTTTCAGGACATCCCTGTAGTATTGTCCAGTTACTGATGTGTGTGCAGGTACAACATGCTGATAAACCATTCCATGAATATCAAAGAATGAGATGACCATAACTTTCCCAGCAGAAGCAACTACTTTTGCTTTTTTGGGGGTTGGTGATGAAGGAGATTTCCACACTAAGCTTTGCTGTTTGCTCTCAGGTTCAAAATGATGTAGCCAAGTTTCATCAGCAGTGATTACGTTTTAAAGAAACTCCGGATCTTCCTCTAACATCAACTTTAACTACGTGTCACCTCCATTGCAGCGGTAGGCGATACTGAACATGTCTGAACTTGTCTGGTTCTCACAGGCGGGAACCAGGAGTACCAACAATGAAACTACTACGGCGTGTTTGTTTCACATTAAGCTAACAGAATATAATAAGTTTGAATTTTAGTGCGAAAATTTATGACCGTAAAGAAATTATGATCATTCTTTATTGAACAGCCCTGGTAATATTTGATTTCGGTGCTTAGAATGCCCATATACTCTCTGATGTGATGGTATCAAAGCTCAAAAATAATTGTTACATTGTTGATATTGCACATTGACCTTTCTTGATTGGGCGTATTACTATTTAAAGCTGAATGCGCGTTTAGGACAAAAATACTTCGCAATTATAGGCATAGCGTAAATATCAGGTTCGTTCATTCTTCTCCTTCTCCATCTTCTTCTTCTTATTCTTCAATAAGGCCCAGAATTTGTAACATTTACTCATTGTTTTGCAATTTTAAATAACCCGTGAAACACCAACCTTTTAGTGGATTTACATAAGATACACTCTTTATTTTACATCAGTCCCCACAAATATTAAATACAAATGCTTTTCATACACTTAAGAGTAAGCATTTCTGTTTGAATAACGCACGAAACTGTTTCAGAAAGTCAATATGAAAAAAATAACCAGAATAATGGCTGCATGTGTCCTTGTGTGAAAGGCTGAGTTCAAATTTCGATTGGGGTGAATTGGCTCCTTAAGACGAATACGGAATAGTTGTAAGCTGCTATAGAGCCCTGACTTGTCTCAGAAGGATTTCACACTCATATCGTTCTTGTTGCTGCAATTCTGAGACGTACCTCGTTTCAAAAAAAAAAAAAAAAAAAAAAAAAAAAAAAAAAAAAAAAAAAACAAGAAAAGGATTGAAAAGCAGGAAAATATTTATTTAAAACAATCAGTAAACAGGAGCTTTACAAGTTCACTGGGTTTAAATGGGAAAACTGTTTGTGGCAGAAGAAGATGTTCGATGATGTGCAAATGGTAAGATGGAGAAAAAGAAAGAAACGTTACTGCGCAAGCATTCCATAGGTTGCTAAATGCATACATATGGTTGGACAGATAGTCCATCAAATTCCGAAAATAGAATCTATACGATAAAACAGCGATCTAGAAATGAGCTTAGTTCTTATCCGCTCATTGAAATCTCCATATGACATCCCATTCAAACTCTCCTTTATCTCCTATTTGTGATATGGAATACAACAGCATGTGATGAAATATTCATGTACCTCTCGTTTGTTTGTACATCTCTTCGGCAACTACTCGAGGCATCGATGGAATTGCAGAAATAGTTCTATTAGTCGTTTCGTTATGGATAGAAGAGGGACACTGTCACTGAAGTGATAGTGAAAATGTTTGAAAGGGGAACGGTTGTATACTGGATTTAAAATTTCACATTCTTTGCGTGACATCAAGGGCAACAATTGAATGTTGACTTAGCACTTCAAGAACTGTGGCGAAGTATTGTAAAAGTCAAACAAATCGCAATGAATATCTGGGAACTTGCTACTGCTACGAAAAATGTATTTTAGTCAGTTCTACATTTTTGTGTTGTATGTTTTCTAAACAATCATTCAAAATAAAGAACAACTTTAAGGTCGGAAATTTATTATTCTTTCACACTGGCCGTGTGTAGGCTAAAGTATGGAAATATAGAGTCAGACTGAAAAATTCAATGTCATAGCCGGGATTTAAACCACGGATCTTCTGGTTGCCGTACATACACGTTGTAAGTCGCCATTAAGATAGTTGTGTCATGTGTTTATAAGAACTCCTAAGTGGTTTACAGGGAAAAAATACACGAGTCAGTTGGAGAAGTTAATGTCATATCGGCACGTTGGCCATAGTAGCTCAATGGTTAGAGCGGCTGGATGACAACCAGAAGATCCGTGGTTTAAATCCCGGCAATGGCGTTGAATTTTTCGGTCTGACTCTATCTTTTCAAACTTAAAGGTCGTTTGTAAACATAAATTTTAGATGTATATTTCTATAATCAAGCAGATGTCTTAAACGAGTTATTTCAAGCAAAATTGTTATCAGCTGTTTTTGAAAAGAAAAGAAAAGAAAGAAAAAGCAAGAAACATTATCGTTATATTGCGGTGGAAGGATTTATATTGATATCCATTCGTGATAATGAACTTAGATGTCGCGTGACCTTAAAATTAGCTTTGGTAATAAATCTTGTTCTGCTTACTGTAGACTAGTGGTACTAATTAGGGATGGATCTTAGATACTTACGATAATTCGATACTCACGATACCTGCATGGTATCGGTTTTCAACGATACTTCAAAATATTCATTCGATATTTTTTCGACACTTCAGTGGTGAGTCTGCAATTTTTATTATATTTTTTGTTCAAATCACAAAACATTATTTCCGTAAATAGAACAATGCAAAGTCCGAAAAATGCCCAGGAATTTGGTATCTACATAGTAACATTATACAATATGACGATTTGTCACTCTTTCTAGTGCACTGGTTTACTAGAAAACAAATTCAACATTTCTAAAGCTAAGAACAGTATTCAAGTTGCAGCAGTTCTTTTTTTTTTTTTTTTTTTTTTTTGAAAGATTACTTAGTATAGCAACACTCAGACTTGACCCTGAAAGAGTGAAAATGGTAGCTTGTAAAAGTAGACTGTTTTGCTTTTAAATGTCCAATGTGGAGTTTAAAACTAAGTACAATGACAGTTTTAACTTTTATCTCATTAAGTCTGTACATCTGGCATTACACGGTTCTCCCAATATCCTATTTTGTATTGAAATTAGAAGTAGAAATGACGCTATCGAAGTATCGAGAAGAACTGGTATCCAACCATCCCTAGTACTAACTTTTCAGTCATAAAGGAACTCTAAAAAGCTGTTAAACGACTAATGAGATATAAAGATGTCTGTTTACAGGATGTCGTAATTGTTGCGGAGTTCTTGACAACCAACAATGACTAGTTAGTCCTACACAAAGGCAGCCAGGTATCACCGAGTAGAACAGGCCGAGACATTTAAACTGCGCAATTACCTCAAAGTACAAATTGCTTCTTTCTCTACCCTTAACTATACAGGGTAGATGAAGTAGTGTATTACATTCCAGAAGTCCATTTCCAGATTTCACCAGATATCAATGCTTTAAGATACTCTGAATAAATAAGAACATTGGAAATTAATTGTTCTTTCACAGTGGTCGTGTGTAGTATGGATAGATAGAGTCAGACTGAAAAATGCAATGCCAGGGTAATTTCATGTTGGCACATTTGCCATAGTAGCTCAATGGTTAGAGCGGCTGGACGGCAACCAGAAGATCCGTGGTTCAAATCCCGGCTCTGGCATTGAATTTTTCAGTCTGACTCTATCTATCCATACTTTACCCTACGCACGGCTAGTGTGAAAGAACAATTAATTTCAATTAATTCACCTAATAGTGGTCCGAACTATAAAGCCCGGGCCTTAAAGTACTTACATGTTGTAAGCCACCATTAAGGTAGTTGTCTCATGTGTTTATGAGAACTTCTAAGTGGTTTACCGGGGAAAATACGTGTCATTTGGAGAATTTAATGTCATATCGGCACGTTGGCCCTAGTAGCTCAAGGGTTAGTGCAGCTGGACGGTAACCAGAAGATCCGTAGTTCAAACCCCGGCTATGGTATTGAATTTTTCAGTCTGACTCTATCCATACTTTGGCCTACACACGGCCAGTGTGAAAGAACAATTAATTTCCATTAATTGTACCTAATAGTGGTTCGAACTATAAAGCCCGGGCCTTAAAGTACTTAGAGCACAGTAAGTCGCCATTAAGGTAGTTGTCTCATGTGTTTGTGAGAACTCCTAAGTGTTTTACCGCGGAAAAACATGAATCAGCTGGAGAATTTAATGTCATGTCGGCACGTTGGCCATAGTAGCTCAATAATTAGAGCGGCTGGACGGTAACCAGAAGATCCGTGGTGCAAATCCCGGCTATGGCATTGAATTTTTCAGTCTGACTCTATTGAAATAAGAACATTGTTAGACAAACATCGTGTAGGTATGCAAACAGCGTAACTCATATAAGTTTAGCGCCCTCAGAAAATGCTACTTAAAGTTTCCCAATAATTGCTAAAACAATTCTAATTAAACTAAAATACGTTTAAGATTTTTAATGCAATTGAAAATGCATATCTTGAATTTTTTAAGTATAGCATATGAAGGGAATGGCTTGTGTGCCATTCTTACACTACAAGCAGTGTTAAAAACCTTGCCACACAAACATAAGCCACACAATTTACCTATACACTACAATCTTTTTGGTGTTAACTGTTTCCGAGATATTCTTTATTGTTGATTTGAATTTTCAAATACTTACCTTTTCCTTTTCTCAAGTTAAAAGTCACTATTCGTTTTCTTTTTCCTCGAGGTCAGGTTTCAAGGATATCACACAGTGATTCCTTTTTAAAAATCGTTATCCTACAACGAAATGTGTAATGAAAGTTTATTTCAATTGAAAAGAGATAAACAGAAGATTAAGCTTTAACAATAATTTGTAGAAGAGTGAGTAGAGAAAGTCATGTGAAACCAACACGTCAACCTTTTTTTTTCATTTGATGTTGCATATGTTTTCAATGCATCTAAACCTATAAAAGCACGAATAAAAAGTCAACTTCAAACAACCAGGATTCGAACTTGAAAGGAAAGCATGTGTATGCGTAGTGTTTAATGCCCACGGTGACACTGATAATCCCGGAGAAAACCCGCCTCTAAGTATCTTTGTCCACCACAAAGCTCTCTTTGCGGTCGCCTACGATCGAACCCGGGCTGCGTTGGAAAGTCGAGCAGTCTAACCATTCAGCCACGGCGCGGCCCGAAAGGAAAGCATGACACCTTACTCTCCAAACAGTTGTTCATGGAAACCTCAGATTGGGCAGTTCCTCCTAAGATAAACAAAGATACCAGGCACCAGTTGCTATGGGAACTTTAGTACTGGGACAGTGCCACTCTGTTTCCCTATCAATGTTTCGGTCATGGTGGTTCACAACCTTGAGACCACGACCCTTTAACGGGCCGAGAGAGTTTAAAGAGCCACAATTTATTACCTGCGCACCTTGCTTTCTGGGTCTGAACATCCACTATTAATGAAAAAATCACTGCAATCTTTGCTATATTTAGTGACATGAGATTTTTTCTTCTGGCCATAAAAAGTATAACTATATATATCTTTTTTTTAAAAAAAAAAAGGAGAGAGGGGCATCTATAAACTAAAATGAAGGTCTGATTTCTAAGATTCTGCTCAAATTTCACATTATGTTTATCAGAGAAATGCAGAATTGGAAAGACAGTCAGACTGAAAAATTCAATGCCATTGCCGGGATTTAAACCACGGATCTTCTGGTCTCCGTCCAGCCGCTCTAACCCTTGAGCTACTATGGCCAACGTGCCGATATGACATTAAATTCTCCAACTGACTCGTATTTAATGCAATATTATGTCATATCTTAATATGTAAATCTCTTAATATAACATCTTATTATTTATTAAATGAAATATGATGTCTCTTAATGTCATATCGGCACGTTGGCCATAGTAGCTCAAGGGTTAGAGCGGCTGGATGGAGACCAGAAGATTCGTAGTTCAAATCCCGGCTATGGCATTGAATTTTTGTCTGACTCTATCTATCCATAATTTAGCCTACACACGGCCAGTGTTAAAGAACAATTAATTTCCATTAATTGACCTAATAGTGCTTCACTATAAAGCCCGGGCCTTAAAGTACTTACAGCATAGTAAGTCGCCATTAAGGTAGTTGTCTCATGCGTTTATGAGAACTCCTAAGTGGTTTACCGGGAAAAACACGAGTCAGTTGCAGAATTTAATGTCATATCGACACGTTGGCCATAGTAGCTCAAGGGTTAGAGCGGCTGAACGGCAGCCAGAAGATCCGTGGTTCAAACCCCGGCTATGGCGTATAATTTTTTATTCTGACTCTATCTTTCCATACTTTAGCCTACACACGGCCAGTGTAAAAAAAAAAAAAAAAAAAAAAACAATTAATTTCCAAATGCAGAATTGCTTTTAACCTTTTTTTGTTTTTGTTTTGTGGTGTTTTATTCAGTAGCTGATTTAATATTTATGCTTATTTATATCATTCATTAGTTATTAATTGGAAGTAGATAAAATACTTGTAATTAAAGAAAACATTTAATTTAGTTTTTTAATTTCTGAATAATTTTGCATGACTTGTAAACCGCAAGAGGCTCAAAAGGTTTTACTGTACAAAAATTGCAGATACTGTAGAAAAAAAATTGTGATGCTAAGTACTTTCAAGATTTCTTTCAATTTTCAGATACTTTGTGCCTTTCTCAACAAGAAATCCCGTCTCCCTCCCTTCCTCCTTCCCTCCCTCTCTCTCTTTCTCTTTCACGCAAAGAGAACATTTATTTCAAAGCCATTACATACTGAGACGATTTGAAAAACTTAACTATCTGTCTAGCAGTCTAAGTCTACAATAAAATATGTAAATGAGTAGTGAAGGGTAGTCTGTATTCACAGGAAGTACATAGAACAATAAGTTTTCCCAAGAATAAGCTGTATATGAATGAGTACAAAAAAATCATGTGAATGCATCACTTCAGATTTTTAAACGAGACACTTTTAATGTCAATAATTGCAAAATAACTTTGTTCAAAACATGCATAGATTCATATTTCTTACATATGACCTTTAGAGTAAACAGTTGTCGCCATGGTAAGAAGCTACAGTTTTTTTTATGGTAACTATACCTAAATATATCTGTATCATTTTTTGTGTGTAATTTATGTCCTCCAACGATGAATGAAATGGGTGAAATGATACTCAAATGAGCCCAGGGTCTATAGAGCTTAGAGTTACCCCACATTCGTCTTTCAAGATAAGAAAAAACCCCAGAAAAAGCCTTATCCAGGTAACTCACCCTGACCGAGAATCGAACTTGGGACCTTTTAAACGTGAGGCAGACACACTACCACCACGCTACCGAGGCGGGCATCTGTATCATGGAGGCTAACTTTCTAGTGTGTTACTTGAAAGTATACTGGTATAGTGGATAAGTGTTGCTTATAAGAACTTTTTTTGTTCAAAAGTAACAATTTTATGTTAATCTAATTGAGCTATGATAACATAAGGAATAGCTAAATAGACAATTATGTACACTAGAAGGTCAATGATACAGTAAAATACAAAAACTTTTAAATATGCCAAAAAGATTTAAAAATTGGCCGAACAATTTAATGCCAAGTACTGCAAGGGTTCTTGTAAACGGATATTTTATTTTAAAAAAATAAGGTTAATCTGGAAGTTTAGTGTAATCATTTTACCATGACTATAGTTTCCATAGAAACTTGTGTTATCGTTAAATGTATGAAGTAGAAATAGACTGTTCCCTTGGCAACCGAACTGTATATTGGTTATGGAACATACATAGATGCCCTTTTTCCATAGGAACATAACCATACTGTCCTATCGGTAGCGCTATGGGTCCCCTAGAGTTTCAATGGTACACAAGTTTGCCAAGCGGTAGCACTATGGGTATATGCTTTGATTCTATAGTAAGTATGACTGTAGAACTACAAGACCCTAACATTGATACATTAGAGAAGACGTTCCCCACCCATAACGCCTGGACTTCTGTGATACCCCTACTGCCTGTCGATAATAATAAAGGGTATACTTCACTATAGCATCGTAAGCATACTTGTGTAGCGTCCATGTGTTTGCCATAGTAATCACACTTGCTTATTTGATGTACCGTATTCACGAAAATTGTACCTTCGGTTTGGTTACCCTATAGTGTCCCCATGGTTACCATAGCTGCGTATCAGTAACACCATAAACGGTTTCTATGGTCTCTATAGTGCCCGTAATTATACAATGTTTCTATAGAACCATATTTGCATTTCACAACACCATGGAGTAATTAACTGTACTGTTTCTATGGTAACCATACATTCGCGTATCGGTAACACCATAAACCAAAACCTTGCCACATCGTTTCCATGGTAACCCGTGTATGATGAAAGAAAAGTCACGTGGTACTCACGTCATTATCGTCCAGATAGCTGTACACCTCCAGCTTGTCGAGGCGGATGGTGCCCTGGAATGGGTAGATGAGGGTACCCTGAGGGATGCGGGCGTTGGTCCACACGTTGACTCTCATCTCGGGCAACTTGTTGGCATTACGATCGACAGTAGTCGCAGAGGACACGACTGACGATGGCGCCGGCGCTGTCAGCACCAGAGAGAACTCCTGAGGAATCAGCACGCACGTCTCCATGTTTACAAGCCACTACACATTCTTCTTCACTAGACTACTTGTTGATATTGACCTTGCTTGGTCAGCCTCTGCCACCGAACTGGCAACGCCACTCCCAGCACGTGGCCGGCCGTCTTCCCCTCCGCAGCAACAGGTGGAACAACAAGTGGGGAGAGAAAAAACCTAGCACCTGAAAGAAAAAGGCGGTCCTTGGAAATGGCCAACCGCAAGGTAGAGCCCTTCTCCCACCTGGAGAACGTCTTCGCCAATGGTAGCAACCAGGAGGCGTGCATACTCTCCGCACATGGTAGCCGTGGTAAACATCACTATCATTAAATGTAATCTAGATTGAAAGGCGAGGTTCCACAAGATTAGCGTGGTAGTGGCAGCAGCTGGGTTACGCCAGGTCAAGACCTTGGGATGACATTTCATATCTCACCTTCATATGCTCCTCCATCACTTGTACAGAGGCGTTCATTAGTAGTCTTGCACTTCATCGGGTCAGGATCTTGGTCCTTTGTTACCTTCACATGTCCCTCCCTCAACAGTACAGGCACGTTCGTTAGTATTCCTTAACTTCAACAGTTAGGTTACATCAGTTCAAGGTCTTGGTCATATCTTACGTTCAGTTGGTGTGTGTAATGTTGCTTCATCACTTGTACAGACACGTTCATGAACTTCAACAGTTCGGTTACATCAGTTCAAAGTCTTCGTGTTATCTTACCTTCACATGTTCCTCAATCACTTGTACAGACACGTTCATTAGTATTCCGAACTTCAACAGTTAGGTAACATCAGTTCAAGGTCTTGGTCATATCTTACGTTCACATGTTCCTCAATCACTTGTACAGACACGTTCATCAACTTCTACATTTGGGTTACAGCAGCAAAATCCTAGTGTTATCTTACCTTCACATGTTCCTCAATCACTTGTACAGACACGTTCATCAACTTCTACATTTGGGTTACAGCAGCAAAATCTTGGTGTTATCTTACCTTCACATGTTCCTCAATTACTTGTACAGACACGTTCATGAACTTCTACATTTGGGTTACAGCAGCAAAATCTTAGTGTTATCTTACCTTCACATGTTCCTCAATCACTTGTACAGACACGTTCATCAACTTCTACATTTGGGTTACAGCAGCAAAATCTTAGTGTTATCTTACCTTCACATGTTCCTCAATCACTTGTACAGACACGTTCATCAACTTCTACATTTGGGTTACAGCAGCAAAATCTTAGTGTTATCTTACCTTCACATGTTCCTCAATCACTTGTACAGACACGTTCATGAACTTCTACATTTGGGTTACAGCAGCAAAATCTTAGTGTTATCTTACCTTCACATGTTCCTCAATCACTTGTACAGACACGTTCATGAACTTCTACATTTGGGTTACAGCAGCAAAATCTTAGTGTTATCTTACCTTCACATGTTCCTCAATCACTTGTACAGACACGTTCATCAACTTCTACATTTGGGTTACAGCAGCAAAATCTTAGTGTTATCTTACGTTCACATGTTCCTCAATCACTTGTACAGACACGTTCATGAACTTCTACATTTGGGTTACAGCAGCAAAATCTTGGTGTTATCTTACCTTCACATGTTCCTCAATCACTTGTACAGACACGTTCATGAACTTCTACATTTGGGTTACAGCAGCAAAATCTTAGTGTTATCTTAGCTTCACATGTTCCACAATCACTTGTACAGACACGTTCATCAACTTCTACATTTGGGTTACAGCAGCAAAATCTTAGTGTTATCTTACCTTCACATGTTCCTCAATCACTTGTACAGACACGTTCATGAACTTCTACATTTGGGTTACAGCAGCAAAATCTTAGTGTTATCTTACCTTCACATGTTCCTCAATCACTTGTACAGACACGTTCATGAACTTCTACATTTGGGTTACAGCAGCAAAATCTTAGTGTTATCTTACCTTCACATGTTCCTCAATCACTTGTACAGACACGTTCATCAACTTCTACATTTGGGTTACAGCAGCAAAATCTTAGTGTTATCTTACCTTCACATGTTCCTCAATCACTTGTACAGACACGTTCATCAACTTCTACATTTGGGTTACAGCAGCAAAATCTTAGTGTTACCTTACCTTCACATGTTCCTCAATCACTTGTACAGACACGTTCATGAACTTCTACATTTGGGTTACAGCAGCAAAATCTTGGTGTTATCTTACCTTCACATGTTCCTCAATCACTTGTACAGACACGTTCATCAACTTCTACATTTGGGTTACAGCAGCAAAATCTTGGTGTTATCTTACCTTCACATGTTCCTCAATCACTTGTACAGATACGTTCATGAACTTCTACATTTGGGTTACAGCAGCAAAATCTTGGTGTTATCTTACCTTCACATGTTCCTCAATCACTTGTACAGACACGTTCATGATCTTCAACAGTTCGGTTACATCAGTTCAAAGTCTTCGTGTTATCTTACCTTCACATGTTCCTCAATCACTTGTACAGACACGTTCATGAACTTCTACATTTGGGTTACAGCAGCAAAATCATAGTGTTACCTTACCTTCACATGTTCCTCAATCACTTGTAAAGACACGTTCATGAACTTCTACATTTGGGTTACAGCAGCAAAATCTTAGTGTTATCTTACGTTCACATGTTCCTCAATCACTTGTAAAGACACGTTCATGAACTTCTACATTTGGGTTACAGCAGCAAAATCTTAGTGTTACCTTACCTTTACATGTTCCTCAATCACTTGTACAGACACGTTCATGAACTTCTACATTTGGGTTACAGCAGCAAAATCTTAGTGTTATCTTACCTTCACATGTTCCTCAATCACTTGTAAAGACACGTTCATCAACTTCTACATTTGGGTTACAGCAGCAAAATCTTGGTGTTATCTTACCTTCACATGTTCCTCAATTACTTGTACAGACACGTTCATGAACTTCTACATTTGGGTTACAGCAGCAAAATCTTGGTGTTATCTTACCTTCACATGTTCCTCAATCACTTGTACAGACACGTTCATGAACTTCTACATTTGGGTTACAGCAGCAAAATCTTGGTGTTATCTTACCTTCACATGTTCCTCAATTACTTGTACAGACACGTTCATGAACTTCTACATTTGGGTTACAGCAGCAAAATCTTGGTGTTATCTTACCTTCACATGTTCCTCAATCACTTGTACAGACACGTTCATGATCTTCAACAGTTCGGCTACATCAGTTCAAAGTCTTCGTGTTATCTTACCTTCACATGTTCCTCAATCACTTGTACAGACACGTTCATCAACTTCTACATTTGGGTTACAGCAGCAAAATCTTAGTGTTATCTTACCTTCACATGTTCCTCAATCACTTGTACAGACACGTTCATCAACTTCTACATTTGGGTTACAGCAGCAAAATCTTGGTGTTATCTTACCTTCACATGTTCCTCAATTACTTGTACAGACACGTTCATGAACTTCTACATTTGGGTTACAGCAGCAAAATCTTGGTGTTATCTTACCTTCACATGTTCCTCAATCACTTGTACAGACACGTTCATGATCTTCAACAGTTCGGCTACATCAGTTCAAAGTCTTCGTGTTATCTTACCTTCACATGTTCCTCAATCACTTGTACAGACACGTTCATGAACTTCTACATTTGGGTTACAGCAGCAAAATCTTAGTGTTATCTTACCTTCACATGTTCCTCAATCACTTGTACAGACACGTTCATCAACTTCTACATTTGGGTTACAG
Organism: Mantis religiosa; assembly: GCA_030765055.1. Lineage (NCBI taxonomy): Eukaryota > Metazoa > Arthropoda > Insecta > Mantodea > Mantidae > Mantis > Mantis religiosa. The sequence goes on along the minus strand of CM060954.1, from coordinate 140,032,777 downwards.
CAGCAAAATCTTGGTGTTATCTTACCTTCACATGTTCCTCAATCACTTGTACAGACACGTTCATCAACTTCTACATTTGGGTTACAGCAGCAAAATCTTAGTGTTATCTTACCTTCACATGTTCCTCAATCACTTGTACAGACACGTTCATCAACTTCTACATTTGGGTTACAGCAGCAAAATCTTGGTGTTATCTTACCTTCACATGTTCCTCAATCACTTGTACAGACACGTTCATGAACTTCTACATTTGGGTTACAGCAGCAAAATCTTGGTGTTATCTTACCTTCACATGTTCCTCAATCACTTGTACAGACACGTTCATCAACTTCTACATTTGGGTTACAGCAGCAAAATCTTGGTGTTATCTTACCTTCACATGTTCCTCAATTACTTGTACAGACACGTTCATGTACTTCTACATTTGGGTTACAGCAGCAAAATCTTGGTGTTATCTTACCTTCACATGTTCCTCAATTACTTGTACAGACACGTTCATCAACTTCTACATTTGGGTTACAGCAGCAAAATCTTGGTGTTATCTTACCTTCACATGTTCCTCAATCACTTGTACAGACACGTTCATGAACTTCTACATTTGGGTTACAGCAGCAAAATCTTGGTGTTATCTTACCTTCACATGTTCCTCAATTACTTGTACAGACACGTTCATGAACTTCTACATTTGGGTTACAGCAGCAAAATCTTGGTGTTATCTTACCTTCACATGTTCCTCAATCACTTGTACAGACACGTTCATCAACTTCTACATTTGGGTTACAGCAGCAAAATCTTGGTGTTATCTTACCTTCACATGTTCCTCAATTACTTGTACAGACACGTTCATGAACTTCTACATTTGGGTTACAGCAGCAAAATCTTGGTGTTATCTTACCTTCACATGTTCCTCAATCACTTGTACAGACACGTTCATGAACTTCTACATTTGGGTTACAGCAGCAAAATCTTGGTGTTATCTTACCTTCACATGTTCCTCAATCACTTGTACAGACACGTTCATGAACTTCTACATTTGGGTTACAGCAGCAAAATCTTGGTGTTATCTTACCTTCACATGTTCCTCAATCACTTGTACAGACACGTTCATGAACTTCTACATTTGGGTTACAGCAGCAAAATCTTAGTGTTATCTTACCTTCACATGTTCCTCAATCACTTGTACAGACACGTTCATGAACTTCTACATTTGGGTTACAGCAGCGACATTTAGTCTTATGTTACCTTCACATGTTCCTCAATCTCTTGTACAGACACGTTCATGAACTTCTACATTTGGGCTACAGCAGCAAAATCTTGGTGTTATCTTACCTTCACATGTTCCTCAATCACTTGTACAGACACGTTCATGAACTTCTACATTTGGTTACAGCAGCAAAATCTTGGTGTTATCTTACCTTCACATGTTCCTCAATCACTTGTACAGACACGTTCATGAACTTCTACATTTGGGTTACAGCAGCAACATTTAGTCTTATCTTACCTTCACATGTTCCTCAATCTCTTGTACAGACACGTTCATGAACTTCTACATTTGGGTTACAGCAGCAAAATCTTGGTGTTATCTTACCTTCACATGTTCCTCAATTACTTGTACAGACACGTTCATGAACTTCTACATTTGGGTTACAGCAGCAAAATCTTGGTGTTATCTTACCTTCACATGTTCCTCAATCACTTGTACAGACACGTTCATGAACTTCTACATTTGGGTTACAGCAGCAAAATCTTGGTGTTATCTTACCTTCACATGTTCCTCAATCACTTGTACAGACACGTTCATGAACTTCTACATTTGGGTTACAGCAGCAAAATCTTGGTGCTATCTTACCTTCACATGTTCCTCAATCACTTGTACAGACACGTTCATGAACTTCTACATTTGGGTTACAGCAGCAACATTTAGTCTTATCTTACCTTCACATGTTCCTCAATCTCTTGTACAGACACGTTCATGAACTTCTACATTTGGGTTACAGCAGCAAAATCTTGGTGTTATCTTACCTTCACATGTTCCTCAATCACTTGTACAGACACGTTCATGAACTTCTACATTTGGGTTACAGCAGCAAAATCTTAGTGTTATCTTACCTTCACATGTTCCTCAATCACTTGTACAGACACGGTCATGAACTTCTACATTTGGGTTACAGCAGCAAAATCTTGGTGTTATCTTACCTTCACATGTTCCTCAATTACTTGTACAGACACGTTCATGAACTTCTACATTTGGGTTACAGCAGCAAAATCTTGGTGTTATCTTAATTTCACATGTTCCTCAATCACTTGTACAGACACGTTCATCAACTTCTACATTTGGGTTACAGCAGCAAAATCTTGGTGTTATCTTACCTTCACATGTTCCTCAATTACTTGTACAGACACGTTCATGAACTTCTACATTTGGGTTACAGCAGCAAAATCTTGGTGTTATCTTACCTTCACATGTTCCTCAATCACTTGTACAGACACGTTCATGAACTTCTACATTTGGGTTACAGCAGCAACATTTAGTCTTATCTTACCTTCACATGTTCCTCAATCTCTTGTACAGACACGTGCATTAGTATTCCTGAATTTAATCAGTTAGGTTACATTATCAAGTTGTTAATCTTATCTTACCTTCACATGTTCCTCAATCTCTTGTACAGACACGTTCATTAGTATTCCTGAACTTCAACAGTTAGGTTACATCAGCAAGATCTTGGTGTTATCTTACTTTCACCTATGCCTCAATCGCTTGTACAGACACGTTCATTAGTATTCCTGAATTTAATCAGTTAGGTTACATTATCAAGTTGTTAATCTTATCTTACCTTCACATGTTCCTCAATCACTTGTACAGACACGTTCATTAGTATTCCTGAACTTCAACAGTTAGGTTACATCAGCAAGATCTTGGTGTTATCTTACTTTCACCTATGCCTCAATCGCTTGTACAGACACGTTCATTAGTATTCCTGAACTTCAACATTCAGGTGACATCAGCAAGTTCTTAGTGCTAATCTTACCTTCACAAGTTCCTCAATCACTTGTCTACGTGTCTAGGTGCATTAATATTACCAAATTTCAACAGTTAGGTCAATACCTTAGTCTTACCTCAGGCTCACTTGGCCTTTACGTAATGTTCCTTCATCACTTGTACAGAAGCGTCCATTAGTATTCCTAAACTTCACAGTAACGTTACACCAGACGTCTCTTCATATCTCACCTTCAAATTGTCTGTTTTATGTAGTCTAGTGTTGAAGTATGCAACGTTCCTCCGTTATATGTAGAGAAACGTTGATTGCTTCATACAATGATGTTAGAGCAGGTCATTAACTGTATATAATACTTCCATATCTCATTTTCGAAACGCATTCCTACTTTAAATAGCCATCTTCTACTATCTTCTTGTATACAAGTATTTCTTTGTTTCTTATAGTTAGGACTGAGTAGGACTTTCTTTCTAGATCCTTGTACTCAAACTTACATTAACAGATTTATGAAATTGCATATAATTAGATACACTTGGCAATATTCTATAATTCAATTATAATTGAAGTGCACATTTTTATTGTTTGTACGATATGTCATATCGGACGATGAATGGAATAGGTGAAATGATGCTCAAATGGGCCTAGGGTCCATAGAGCTTAGAGTTAACCAACATTCGTCTTTAAGAATAAAGGAAAACCCTGGAAAAACCTTATCTAGGTAACTCACCCTCTTGACTCGGGACCTCTTGACACAATTCTTTGACACAATTTTCTATACTCACGCCATCTCCTGACCTGGCATTTAATTTACTGAAAACACTCTTTTGTTCAGTCGTGCGAATTTTGATAGTGTTTTGTCTTTGTTTATATTGGTGTTACATCCAGTGTTTCATTTGTGGTTATAACATTTTATAAATATCCTGATGATGGGAGAGATGTACCTACACTCGATATCTAATCGTCTTTAAACCTGGCTGACTGCCCGAGAAGAAAGTGAGAATATAATTTATTTGCAATAAAGGTACTAATAACTGTGGGCAACTGAATAAATAAATAAAGAGGACTCAGGATGCATCCCATCCCATGAAAATAACGTAAACTAATGGTGTAAATTTAATCAAAATTTTTAGGGTCATTCTTGAAAAAAATAAAAATATTTGAAACCTTTCCTATGTGAAACGTACTTTGAAGTTGGAGACTTCCTTGAAAATCTTTAAGCTGAATCTGTGGGAAATGCTGAACTTATATTTGTGGTACGTATGCTCCACTTCTTCCGAACTTAACAAGTGGACAGTTATGGTCAAGACAGACACTGCATCAGGAGTAGGAGTCTTCCACTGGCTTGACGCTTGCTTGGTTTCTGGGTCATACCCGTAACACCAACTCTCATCCTCTGTAATAACTTTGTTCAAGAATTTTGGATCACGTGCAATCTCTGTTTTCAAGTCCTGACACACATTCATGCGGATGGTTTTGTGCTCCTGTGTGAGAAGGCGCGGAACAAATTTAACAGCAACACGTCTCATGTGCAAATCCTCCCTCAAAATCTGCTGGCACGAGCTCCAACTGATTCCTGTCGCTGCTGAGATTTGGTCGATCGTTTGGCGACGACCCTCGTTGATCTTTTGGCGGACCTTTTCAATGTTCTCCTCATTTCACGATGTTGAAGGGAGTCTAGAACAAGCTTGGGCCCGCCTCGGTAGCGTGGTGCTAGAGTGTCTGCTTCACGTTCAAGAGGTCCCAAGTTTGAATGTCGGTAAGGGTGAGTTACCTGAATAAGGTTTTTTCTGGGGTTTTCCCTTATCCTGAAAAATGAATGTTGGGTAGCTCTATGGACCCTGGGCTCATTTGAGCATCATTTCAACCATTCCATTCATCGTCCGATATGACTTAACGTTGGAGGACGTAAATTAAAATAAGAAAAAACCCGAGCCTGGTCTTCAACATACATCTCACCACGTTTAAAGCGCCCAAACCACTCGAAAACCTGTGTGCGGCTCATAGCGTCCTCCTGGAACGCTTCCTGAAGCACTTGGTGTGTCTCCGTTGCAGTTTTTTTAAGCAGGAAACAAAATTTCACTGACACTCTTTGTTATTTTAAAGTTCACATAATGACTTCGCAGAGGTAACCCGCCAACAGTCAGAGAAACACAATACCACACTTGTACGTTCAGCTCTACACTGACGCCGTCTGCACAGCTGTTTCATGAAGGTCTCTACTAACACCATCTAGCGTGAGAACCCTGCACTACGTTTACGAGTGGCAGCGCCCTTAGAGTCCGGTTTCTTTTGGGTGCCCCCTTGTATTGTTTAATTAATAAATGAACATATAATTACTCTTGAAGGTCACAGACTGTATGTTCCAAAGAGGTTAACTTGAGAGTCTGCTAGTGCTACACATTTACCAGCTTCTTCTCCATTTCATTGTAAACGTTAAGGGTTCCTGTATAATGTGAAAAGAAACTGCATTTATGTTACTGATTAACTGTGACACCCAACAGAAGGAACAAAAAGTTTAAAATTTCACCTTAGATTACTCGAATATTTCAACCAATCATTGTTTCACTACCAAAGACTAGTATTTCAGAAAGGGAACTGACTTTCTGCCAGTGTTTGCTGAAATTCTGAGTGATTATTTTGGTTATTTGGAAGAGTCGGATATATTTGAAATTATATTTTAACTTTGTGGGTTCGTAGAGTTAAAAGTCCAATTTGCAGAAATCCCAAATATTCTTTATTTGCGTAGAAATACACTTCGTAGCAGCAGAATTACATCACATACATAACACCATCTACCAAGGTTGATGTCCACACAAACAGCGTTCTGATTACATCAGCTCTCGTTGCAGCAAAACTCTACACTTTACTGTGATTACTACTGTTCACAACTGACTCTTGGCGAGCCGTCGCCTTCTTAAATACCTACTTGATAAATTCGAGAGATTTCTGTAACAATAATTGTATATTTCTGGAATAAACAAGACATCGAAAGTTCTATAAAACAAACAAGACGTCACCAGAATGTTCCGATTACCTCACTTATCTGTGTGTTTATGTCTTATCTCAGTGATACACTATCCGACTGTTATCTTTATCTGCAGGCTCTTTGTGTACACAAGCCGCGCTTATCTCTCGGCACTGAATTTTCTCTACTTTTCGCCGCGACACTGCTCCCTCCTCAAGGCTGGTCGTCCCGAACAGCACCATCGTAGCGGGCCAGACGATCCAAGCGTACCACCACCTTCCCTCGAGGAACCTTCTGGACGCGGTAGACCACGTCGTTAGTCCTCTTCACCACCCCGTACGGTCCTTGCCACGGCTGTTGAAGTTTCGGGCAGCGTCCCTTGGTCCGAGTAGGACGATACAACCAGGTCACTTTGCTAGAACCCTTGGCTGTTGGCTTGCCTGTCCTATCGGGTCTTAATGCGATCGCTCGCATTCTGGATGTTCTGATGAGCCATCACATGCATGTCGTGGAGATGGTCCACCAGGCTCTCCACATACTCGGTTGCTGGCTATTTTGCGTCCGGAGGGCTCCCAGGTGTCCTCCTGAAGTACCGGGGTGTACTTCCTCCAACACCTCCTGGACCTTACTTCGGGGAAGTACCAACAGTTTTCTCTGGGTCTTCCCATCGGGCGATTGCCATACCCGGAACAGCACGCCCTCTCTAATCTTCAGTGAGTCCCATTGGGCCCAGTACACTTGTATGTGGCGCTCCTTGGTGCGATGTCCTCCCAGGTCGAATGTTCCAATTACCTCACTTATCTGTGTCGGTAAGTCTGATCTCAGTGATACACTATCCGACTGTTATCTTTATCTGCAGGCTCTTTGTGTACCAAAGCCGCGCTTATCTCTCGGCACCAAATTTTCTGTGCTTTTCGCTGCGACAATATTATGAATGGTAAACGGTAGAATTCGCCATAGAAATCTTCTAGATCATTATGCAACAATTTCACAAGGTGCTATGGTAGGTCATTAAATTAACTTGTCATTCAAATTTAAAAACCTCTCTGTACAACCTGGTAGCAGCTTTACAAATTAATTAAACTCTGAAACTTAGCGGTCGTGTATTCAGGAAAATTCCTTATTTTGCCACCCTTCAACAAACATGGTGTAGAATAACAAATAAAAAATTAAAGATATCCTTAAATAAATCACAAAACTTTAAAAATTAACTTCTATGTGCCCTTTTCTGCCTTTGTCAAGATTTCTTCAAACAAAACAAAAGACGCTTTATTAGAAAAAGGATCGTACATATATTTGTTTGGGAACAGCGTAATTTAAAGGAAAAAAGTTCGTATAAATTTTAAGATTTATACTTGTTGCTGCTTAAAGGTACGTTGCACAATTTTGATACCTTTCCTTCTCTAAAACGTTCTCTCAGGATTTTGATCACGAATGTGTAACGTTAAGTGTACGTCTATAATTCCCGTAGGAGAGGGGATCCGCCGTGGTGCGAGTGCTGCGGACCCTTAGCACTCGTGGTACCTCTGACGTTACTAGAGGAACCTCGGGCCAAATTGCCGAGCCCCTCCCGTCGGTGAATTGTTCGGATTGGGTTGGACTCGATTGGGCAGTGTGCTCCCGACACCCACGAGAAATTGGGTACCTCCGGCCAGGCCTCGGCCACCCGGAGGGGGTAGAGGGTTGTCTCGTAAATCCCGGGTGCTAGCCTGCAGAGCTAGTAGAAGGTGTGCTAGATCACCAGGCGGCCCTACCGAGGTTTTCCGTAGTCTTCCCTGCGGGGTAGACGCGCGTAAGTGGTGTGTCCACTTCCATCCCGTTTTGACGTTGTTGTCAACGGGGGGGGGGCTTTTAAGAAATCAGGTATTGCCCTATGGAAAGACCCCCGGAGTTATTCATCGCTTCCGGGTAGAAGGAGGCCATAACTGCATAACTGTTCGTCTATAATTTTCTGTCTGTAAAACGTTCCCCATTCTTATTAAATTGTCTTTAATTTTGTGTAATCATAAAACAATGGACAAAACCTTATTAAATTAATAATGTAAAACTTGGCTAACATACATGAGTAAAACTTTTTGTGACATTAGGTGATTTTCAAATACTCAATAATGTACCTTATCAATAATTCATCTATCGGACGTGCTTGAAAGCTTGTGATTCCTTTTTCTTTGTTCCTTTTTGTTGTTATTCTCGGAAAATATAATGATTATTTGAAAGGCGTCTCAGAACTATAGTATAACTATTATGTGTTTCAAATGGGAAGAGTTCTGGAGTCCAGCTAATCAGATGCCGTATCACACTCAGCGTTGCCAGCTTGTTACCCACTCTCTCGCACACTCATACAACATGCAGGTCTGCTTGGCGCAGACGTAAGGGTAAGGAAATTATATTTTACAAACTTTTACAATGTGCAGTTGCCAAAATCAAAATTGGAAAAAGCATTTTCGCAAATTATTTATATTTTTAAATACTAAAACTATAATTATAGTTTATGAATTATCTGTTCTTTGTAATCCAATTGAACTGCCAGTGGCTTATCCATATCGCTGTCAATGTCACTTCCGTTAAGAGACAATTCGTCACTGTCACTGTCTTCATCGTCTGAGTGTTGCAAATTTATCATTACAGGTTCCAAAATCTCCTCACGTGCTATTTCTTTCTTAAAATCGTTTTCTTGAACGTTTTCTGCATGCCTCACGCAGTTTTCCCAGTCCTGTTGTGTTACTTTGTCTATTTCTTCGTCAACAAGTCATTCAACGTCCGTCAGTTTAAAAGTATTATTTCTGTTTGCAATCCCCCTTTTTATTTGAGCCCACACCAACTCAATTGGATTATACTGGCAGTGGTAAGGAGGGAGGCGTATTACCTTGTGTCCCGTTTCAGTTACAAGTTGATCCAGCTGATACACTTTTTCCACGTTTTTAAACGGAAGTACTCTTTGCAATAACTAAATTTTGTTTGTTTCCGAACTTTTTTTGAAGAACGAGTACACCTTAAAAGTCCTGCGCCGTGGCGTAGCGGGCTAAGGCAGCATGCCCTGGTAACTGGTCACGGAAAGCGGCCCGGGTTCGATCCCACCCATGTGGCGGGGATTTTAGGTCCCGGGTATAGGACCGGATCCCACTCAGCATCGTGAGGAAAGTGAGGAGCTTACGCTAGGTAAGCGGCCCTGGTCACGGAAACCAACATTCCGGCTGGGGGATGCCGAGATGCTGACCACATCTCCTCACCGTATCGGTTGGATGATCGTCCACCTCTGCCGTGCGTAAGTAGGCGTGAGGCCGGCAGTCCGGTTGGTAGGTCTTGGCACTTTAAGGGCTGTCGCGCCATGGGTTATTATAGTACACCTTAAAAATAGTACTTCGAGCCTGACTTCACAATATCTGCCTTTTTGACTCGCCACTAAATTCACCGCAAGAAGCCATTGCACTATTTAACTCTTACTCTATTGTTGTGTAAAGAACAACTGAATGATATTGATCTGAACTCTCCAGAGTAAATAAGCACTTCTTATCCAGCATTCATTCATAAACATAAGCATACAGCATTCCACAGGCTAACAGGAAATGAAGTGTTTGCTCTTTCTCGAATTTAACACATTGACTTATTCACAGTAATTCTTTTATCACGTCATGTCAGTTGTTTAAATTTCAGTTCTGAGTAATTAAAAGTATATGTACATACATACACACCAACTACTTTGAACTCTCTAGAGTAAATAGAGATTACGAACCATTAATAAACAAAGATATAATGTGACCAGACACGTTCTGCCAGGGCAGCAGGAAGTTTATTGTTTCCTCTCGCTCGAATTGGCTTACACAAAGTAATTCTTTTATTACGTCATGTCAGACATTTACGTTTCAGTTCTGAGTAATTACAAATATACGTACACGCATACATGCCAACCAATAATGATATTCATACAGTGCTTACGTCGCGATTTATTGTTATAATACAGGTAATAGTGGTTTATTTATTTGTATTAGAAAAACTATTTGAGCTTAAAATATGGGGTTTTCATGGTTATGTTAGATACATTACTCTCTACCTTCCACATGGATCAGTTTTGGCAAAATCTGAATTTTTGTCTTAGCGCGAATAGTATTTCATACAGATTGATTAGGTTGGCGCTCCTCACACACCACTTAGCGGGAATGCAATACGACAACACCGCAGGACTCCGATTGGTTGCCCACCTAGTAGCGCTCAAGGACCTTCCCATTTGAAACACATAATAATCCCTTGTTTAATTTGAATTCATTCTTAGGTAAAAAATAGTGTAAAGTAACACGTTTAGAAGAATTCCTTTTCATATGAATTCTACTGGTATAAAAGAGAACAATCATTTAAGTGAATTGGTTGTGAAAGTTGTGTGACTGTAATGGGCCGTTTTATTTCTCTACCCAAAGGGACATCCCCTGGAGGAAGGATGAAATAAGAGGACAGAGGACGGCCGTCCCAAAGAGTCACGACAGTACATAGGGCAGAGTCCGTACTATTGGCCCCCGGCAGGACATAACAACCAATATCCCACCCACCGTAGTCCTTAAATGGCCCACTAGGCTGGCCTGAAGGTTATTCTACCAAAGGATGAAGTGTTTACCAGGAGCATATCATCCTGCCATGCAGCGCCGAGACACCCGCCGACATATCTAAACTGAAAGAGAACACCAGATGATGTGAAAGGATAATGAAAATGAAATGGAGGGGAAATAAGTTCAGGTATATAATTAACCTACTCAGCATTTACCTGGCGAAATAGGAAAACTAGAAAAAAAAACATGGGTGAGATAGGTCTAACTGTAAACGCAAGAGATAGACGCAGTATTACAGGACAAATTCAATCTATAAATTACAAGTTGTGTAACTTTTTTATGAGTTTATTGCCAACATATCCCTTCTGATTGGTTTGAATTTTCAAACACTTTATTCTTACGTAATGGAAGGGCATTATTCGTGTTTAAAATTGAAAAGTCATCGTCTTTCAACAATCGCTGTAAAGCTCTTAAGTGTAGTGTATTTTATGATAAAATATGAAATGTGAATTATCTGGATTACAAGAAGTAGAGTGATACGGCTTTTAAGATTAGTGTGTAGAAGATTTAGTGGTGAAAATCATGTGACTGCACTGCATTAGATCTTTATTTAAAATATTGTATTATTTTATTTTATTTATTTACTTATTTATTTGTAATTTTACGTCCTCCAACCTCCGTCATATCGGACGGTGAATGAAATGGGTGAAATGATGCTCAATTGTGCCCAGGGTCCGTGGAGCTTAGACTTACCCGACATTCGTCCATTAAGATAAGGGAAAACCCCGGAAAAACCTTATCCAGGTAACTCACCCTGAACGAGATTCGAACTCGGGACCTCTTGAACGTGTGGCAGACATGCTACCATCTGCGCTACGTATACTACTTTAATTTTGAATAGATGTTGACCAAGTTTGAAATGTCTCACAGATATTGTTCAAATTCCTTCCTATGTGTAACATCGCAACTCGAAGTAGAGAAGCTTGCCCGCGGTTACAGACGAGTAGAACGACAAAGCCATGTGAATAGATGATTGAGTAGCACATGCACATATCGAAGGCGACGGTGAGGTGCTCAATGTTTGACAGAGAAATTAGAGTGAGAGGGGCTGTAACAGAGGACACTAAGTAGCTCAGAGTGGTCATTTCTGCTTGTAAGGTTACCTCCAGGAAGGAGGGATGAAGGAGAGAGGGCGATTACATTTCGAGACATGAGCGAAATCTAACAATTCCATTCGGATGTCATCCAAATCTGTCTACAAGAATAGAGTAGCTCGTGGGATACCTCCTGAACGCAGATACATACTTAAGCACTCCATATGACAAACCTTTCCCAAAATGGATTCACCACACACCGAACATCGTCATTTAAATCTTTAGCCACAAATGAGATTAAGAAAAATGACGGACAGGAATTCGTTTTACAAGAGAACCCATCACAGTATTTTCTACTGACTGACAAAGAATATTTAGCAAACTCGAACTTCGAAAACCACCTTAAAATCGATGGTGGACGGAAGATAACGAGACGAGCAGAGGCTGAAATCTGTAACACCTGACAACGGGAAGAATAAAAAGCAGGTCCGCCAACGTTTCCTTTTTTGGCAGGTCTTTCAATTCTCCGAACCCTTGAGGTGATATATTGCTGTAGACTGATTCTCCCTAGCAACTTGACAACACTGGCAAGCAATATTTAGGTGCAATAAAATGGATGCCATGCCCGACTGGTTATATGACACTCTCATGCTGATGAAATCAGGTTTACGACTCCAGTGGTCGCCATCTTTTCTGTTTGTAAAACTCACTCGGTAGCAGTTAATTTGCTGGAACAGGCTGCAACAAAAGTGGATAAGCGATTTCTTTTCCAGAAAATTCTTCTTGGCATTTAAACTTATGGCCACCCGCCAAAATCCGTAAAAACTGCTTTCCCAGGCAAAGCGGTCCACCAACAGATAAGGATCTCGTCAGCGTTTGTTATGGTGATTAACCTGCACTCGGCAATTACTTAACGAAGATTGGAATCTTGGCAAATTGAAAATTGGATTTTGTGTTCTAGCCAAAAGCTGCACGGGAAACAAGTAGGCACTGAGTCGTATTTCTCACGCACGCAATATTTATCTGTATAATAATGCTTTTTGGTGGAATTTCAGAAACTCCCGAGGTTCTTAATTCATCAATACATTAATGTCATAATTGTCACACTAATAAACTTTAACGAACTAAACATGAGTGTAACATCAAAGTAACTTACATTTTGAGAAAGAGTGCGACATAATGCTATGTTAATGCTATATCGCGGTGGTTGCATTTCCACACAAAATGCATTTTTCTGAATGTGTGACACCTTACTGCCAATAAATTTTAAAGTATGAAAAATGGATCTGGAATGATGATCGGGTAATCACATATGAGAAAAAGTCTTCTGTAGCTACAAAATACGTTTAATTCTACTAAAATATATGAACATAATAAAGTAGCTCTATTATTAGAACCACATCCGCTTATTGTTGCTCATTATTAAATGCTGCAATATCTGAACTTGCCTTCAATACGCAAACTAACACATTTATAAGTCCCCATCATTCAAATGTGTTCCAATTTTTTCTTTATAAATGGACATTTTTATCGATGCATTAATTGGCACATTTCTTTTTTGCTATTATAGTGGCAAACTACAAATCGAGAATTGGGAACATAAACATCAGTTTGATAACTGTGTTTTTATTGATGATCAAGTCTGGATTCAAACTGTGATAGACATTTTTTTGTAATTGTGTGTTTTTAATGGATAACCAGTAATTAACAACGTGTATAAGCTTCTCAAAAACAAATAATTGCATTTTTAAAAATGTAATTTGCACAAACATGAATGTGTTACGTTACCAAGATACATGTGTGTATGTATTTATGTATGAAATACCTTTATATTAAACATTAGATCAGGGTGGCCAAACCTGGCCCCTCGAACCAAGCAATGGACTATTTTGAATGATTCACTAATAGCTCAAGATTAGATAACTCATTTTTATTATAGATTATTCTCCTTTATGATCTGAAAATAATTAACATGGATTTATGATAAATTTATTTTGCATTCAGAGTGTAATATAAACAATCCCTATTCTTGCAACTGGAAATAACTGAAATTGTAATTGTGCAAAAATTGTGGAAAATTTAAAGAGCATTGTGGATCGCTTGCTTTCAAGTTGACTTAATTTTGTAAATATGTTTCTTAAGATGAGCTTCCTGAAATTCACTACCCAAGTGTAGCTCTACATACATTCCCGAGCAATTATTGGCTGTCATTATCGTTATTACAGAGATATATTTTGCTAATACACAGTGTATCAAAAATACATTTACAAATTTTGGGTATGAGTTCCTTACATCACCAGAAGAAAAACCATAATCCTTTGTTTTCTATTAAGAGCACAGTGGTATACACTCATAGCACACATAAATACTGGAAAAGTCCTCCTTTTGCTTCTAGGCATGATTAAACTCGTCGAATCATGGACCTTCACACACTTTAAAAAACTCCGAGATGGTGTCAAATAATGTCACAGGCCTCCATGATACGTTGTTGAAGAGTTTCTTCAGGACTGCTCCATAAACCAATAGTTTAAGGTGCCCCCAAGGATAAGAATCTGAAGGACTGAGATTAGGAGAACATGCAGGCCGTGGAACTGATCCTCCTCTGTCTATCCATCGGTCTGTGCATCTCCAGCAAAGCGTCTAAAATGGGCCGCAGCTCCATCACGGATAAATCACATTTTTTTGTTTTATTTTCAGTGGTACATCGTAAAGTAAGTCTGGAAGAGTGTTCTGGACGGAGTCCCTGTAGATAGTACCTTTAAGACGTGCCGATAGAACATATAGATGTACGAGGGTGTCCGTAAAATAAGGTCTCCAATTGTATTTAATATAGAAAACATGTTTATTGTCAATGAATGTTACATTGATGGAAAGGCGGAACTTACAGCTATTTTTCAACGTAATCACCAATGCGATCGATGCATTTTTGCATGCGCTGTGGCAGTTTTTGTATACCCTTGTCATAGCACTGTCCCGTCAAGTTGCGCAGGTAGCGCTCAACCTCGCTTTTCAAATCATCGTCGGTCTGGAAATGTGTTCCATCCAGGTGTGACTTCAACACAGGAAACAGATGATAATCACTAGGTGCTAAGTCTGGGCTGTAGGAGGGATGGGTGAGGATTCAGCCGTTGCATGTGCTTCAACACGTTGCCGTTTATGGTCTCCGGTGAGCATTTTGGGGACCACCTCGCACACACCTTGCAATAATGCAAATGTTCGGTCAAAATCTTGTCAATCGTAGTCTTACTGACTTCAGGGATAAGTTCGCACAGCTCGCGAACTGTCACACGCCGATCTTTAAGCATTTCTTGCTCCACTTTTGCAATTGTTCGGCTGAAACAGAAAGCTGTTCGTCATGGACGTCTGTATGTCCGTCTTTAAACTCTCTGACCCACTTTCGCACGTTTTTGAAGTCCCATACACTGTGGCCCATAGACTTCGCATAACTGACGATTAATTTCAGTGGGTGTAGTGCCCTTTGCACTCAAAAAAAAAAAAAGATCATTGCACGCAAATCGCACTTGGCGGCGGAAGTGATAGGAAGCTCCATCGCAAACGGTTGCCCAGCCAAGACTAATGGTTGCAACGGGTTCATTGTGGCGGGGATTTGAAGGGGTGAAAGCAAGCTACACGCTAGTGTTGCCGGATCTCGCGTAATAGCGTTCCTCACCTCACAGCTCCAGCGCCTTGGAGACATTATTTTACGGATACACCTCGTACCAGTCACCTACAATTCTAGCCCATACCTTAAACCTAAACTGTTGCTGATATCTAGCCTGAAGTACAGCATGAGGATTACGATCTGCCCATATGTGTACGTTGTGGAAATTGCTATAATCCATCCCTCCCAAACGTTGACTCATCTATACACAAAATTGATGAGACAAACAAAAGTTTCACCGTGCAAAAATTCTCTCGTGGGATATAATCTTCAGGTGAAAGTCCCTACACAAGTTGAGTATGAATACAGGAGTTGCCCTTGTAGTAACATCCAAGCTGTACACATACCACAGCCAATTGTCTTTTACTCATACCTGGATCGTCTTCGAAACACTGTAAAATTTGTTCGTGGCGTTCCAGCGTATGAACTACTCTTGGTCTTCCTCGATCAATAGTCCGTGATGCAAAGGTTCCTGTTTCAACAAGGTGATGATAAACAACTAAAAAGGTTGGATGAGCGGTTGACTTTGGCCTGGAAGCTCTATCTGATAGATCCATGTAACCTCGCTTCCATTACCATTCGCGCGACCACACGTAAAAGTCATCTCTGCCTATACACGAAATGTATATCCAGCCATGGTCAAACGAAACAACAGGTGCAGCTATATCACTACATGTAGGTACACAATTGAAATGTTGAAGACAGACGACAATGTAAAGAAATCTCCATGGCGACACTTTCCCATCTACCGTATATAGTACACTGGACCAGTCTTCTATGATTGCATAGAGAATTGAAGTTGTGAGGTTGGACCCCAAGGACGTTGATCAGGCACTTTCATTAAGACGTAAATAACGAGACAACAATGGATTATGTTACATATGTTCTATAAACTTTTTAGCTTGTAAGGAACCCATACTAGATGTTTGTAAAGGTAGTTTTGATACACCTGTATAGTTCTTTTGCGTGGATCAAATGTTTTCTTCCAATTGAGAAATTGGTAAATTAAAAGCACAAGTTGCAGGTCTTCAGAATGAATTGTGGTGTTCTTATTAAATAGCTTAATGAACAATGATAAAACAAGTTACTGTGCTTGAGTTGTCATGGAAAATAATGGAGAGAGCAACCAGTCAAAACAAACTGATATGAATGCGACGCAACATTCGAAGATTTGCCTTACTGTTCAAGCCTTGAACTCTTTAAAAAATGAAGTCTGTAGTATTCATGGTGCATTTATTTTATATGGATATCTCGTTCATTCTGAAAAGTGATCAATTAATGAATAATAAATATATACCTTATACACATACAAATTATATATTACAAATCAAATACTTTTATAGCGCAGATTTGCAACACGTTTATGCATCTGCAGTATTCGTAATATATACAGAGTGTAACAAACAGGTATGCCAAATCTTTGGGAAATCGTTTCTTTATATACCTATAAAAGATAAAAAGATGTTAAATGAGTGTAGCTCCATGTTAGGGCTTCTTGTCCACAACTCTGCCTACGTAGTGAGATTTGTGATACGTAGCTGTCCTGTGGGCATAACCACACAACAGAACAGGGTTTAATTGTACAGTAGTAAACATTCCCTTTTACCTCTGGTTAAATTGGGTGGAACGGATTAATTTCACCGTTGTTGTCATTGTGCTACAGTCCGCTCGTTAGGCACTGGTACTCAGTTCATGCACGATGGAGCTCCTCTTCATTTCAGGCTTTCTATCCATCGACTTCTGAACAGCAGGTTTCCAGGTAGATGGATAGGAAGAGGTGAACCAATTCTGTGGCCGCCACGCCCGCCTGATTTAAACTGACTAAATTTTCATTAGTGGGAACATTTGAAATTTCTTGTTAGGCAACTCCAGTTCCAGATGTAGTGAATCTTCGTGATGGTATCACGGAAGGCTGTCAGACAATACGAAATTCCCCAGGCCTAAGTAAGCACATTAGGGAGTCCATGCGACGTGGGGGGGCGGTTGACGTGTGCATTGGAGCCAATTGGGTTTAGCTGTAGAAAACATGCTCTATAAAGGAAATAAACAATTTCTGGACCTACTTTCATATAATTTTTTTGATCCTCTATCAGGAAGAAATATTTTATCAAAATTTTGACATACCTTTTTGTTACATCCTGTATATAACCTATTCTTCTTCTTCTTCACTTCATGGCACAGGCAATCAAGTGTCTGTTCCGCCTTCGAAGTACTCCAGCCATCGTTTCCTGGGTCTCCCCACCGATCTCCTACCTCTAGGATGATACTGTAATATTTGTTTTGTAAGTCTATTATCTGGCATTCTTTCAACATGTTCCCTCCATTTTTTTAGATCTTTTAACCTATCATTCATACTAAAAATGTCCAGCTCTTTTCTTATATTTTCATTTCTTATTAAGTCCCTCTTCGTGCATCCGTTCACACTTCTCAAGAATTTCATTTCTGAAGCCTGTATTTTACTCTGTTGCTTTTTAGTTAACGTCCAAGTCTCAAATCCGTATGTAAGTATAGGTACAGCCATAACTTTGTAGAACTTTAATTTGTTTCTTTACGTATTTTGTTTCTAAATGTTCTATTTATTGTTCCACACACTCTTTGAAATTTGCATATTTTATTGTAGACATATTCCTTGTCATAACTAACATCAGTTCCCAAGTAGTTAAAATGGCTTACCTGTTCAACGCAACGATTATTTATAACTATTTTTGTTCTAATTGGCTCTTTCCCAATGAATGCCATTACCTTTGATTTTATAAAAGTAATTTTCATATTATATTGCTTACAAAGTTCACTAAGTTTAAAAATAGATTTTTGCAGGGCAGACTCGCTATTTTGTATAATAACTAAGTCGTCAGCAAACAATAAAATATTTAAAAAGTTTTTATTTGAAATTCTAAAACCTACATTCACTAGCTGCTTACATTTGCACACTAGGTCGTCAATATAAATACTAAAAAGTGTAGGCGATAAAGTACACCCTTGTCTGACACCCTGATTAGTAAGAATTTTTGTAGAAATTTTACCATTGTTCCTCACATTTACTTTTGTTTGGAAGTATAAGCATTGTATCATTTTTACTAATTGTTGTGGACATCCTCGTTCTTCCAATATTTGCACACTTTGCATCGGTTTACCCTATCGAAGGCCTTTTCAAAGTCGATAAACGCCATATGCGTTTCTTTATTAAACTCCCTATGTTTTTCAATTAGTTGTTTAACAATAAAAATGTTATCTGCATAGGATATACCTCTTCTAATTCCACTTTGTTCTTCCGAGAGAAGACATTCAGCTATATTCTGCAACCTTTTGTTTATTATTTAACAAATATTTTATAGGCCGTATCCAGTAAACATATTCCTCTGTAATTGCTACAGTCATTCCGTTTCCCTCTCTTGAAGATAGAGATGGTTTGGGCTATAAGCCAATCTTCTGGGATACATTGCTTCTTCCAGCACATATTATAGAAATGTAGCAATAGGAGCTTTAGCAATAACCCCCCATATTTAAATAACTCTGAGTTCAATCCATCTTGACCCGTTGTGTTCCTATTTTTAGTTCTTATGAGTGCTTCTTCTAATTCTTCAATTAAAATTAAATCTCCTTCATATGTGACGTTGCCTTCTGCGTTGTCGTTATTTATCTCCGCATTTTCATCATATCATAAAGCTTTGTAATGTTCTAACCACTTAGACTCGGGTATTATACTTAAATATGCTGTATCTTTCTCATTTTGGTTTAAATGTTTCAGCAGTTTATATGCAAAGAGCTCTCTTCCATGTAAGTCGTGTTCCACATCTCCTATAAATTTATTCCAATATGCATCGTTAAACTTCCTCACCAAACTCTTAGCCATATTTCATTTTGCCTTATATGCTTGTTTAGTTTCCTCAGTATTTAATTGTATCTATGATAAGCTTTCTTTTTTTCCTCAACTGCCTTTGCAATTTCTTCATTCCACATTCTTAGTCCCTTTCTTCTTATTTTTTTCTTTTTACCTATTGCTTCTTTGGTCGCTTCTTCTATGCAGCCTTTTATATTCCTCCATTCCTCTTCAACGTCATCACTAGTTGTTATTGTAATCGTTGAGATAAGCGGTTCTGATATAAGGATTTGATACTATCATCCTGTAATAAATATACTTTAAATACTTCTTCATTTACTTTCGTAAAATTATTCTTTTTCTTCCAGCTAGTTAATAAAGCAATTTTAGCCACTACTAAGAAATGGTATGAGTATATTTCAGCACCTCTATATACATGTACATCTTGTACTTGCTTGCTAATCTTTTTGTTTGCTAAAACATAATCTATTGTACTTCTAGAACCGTATGACCTATAATATACTAAATATTCATTGAGAAATACAGTGTGTTCGTTCACCAAAGTTTTCTTTATTGATCTGTTTCTTCATCATGATGTGCAGAATAAGCAGTACGTTTTTGCAATATATTTCTTAAAAGTTCAAAAAGTACCTCTCCTGTGGATTTCACTAAAACATGCATCTATTGTGAGAAGTTCACATAATGTTATGCGAGCAAAGCATTAATGCTGTATGTGTAATTCATGTATTTTGTTAACCTCAGATGAACTGCTTGATTACACCAATTTTTATATAGGACTGGAATACAACACTCTCACGTACACCCTATAGGTGCTCTAGAACCTGAAGTCACTCGTCTCTATGCTATCAGTGCCCAAGTTTCTCCACTAGACTGCTAAATACGTCTATAATAATTCAATATTTTTTATTTTATAATAATTTTTAAAACACGTTAAAATTGTATAAAAAGTGAATAATAAAAACAATTTCATTACTTTTAAAATATACTTTATACACCTGTCTCTAGTTATTTTATCTGAACTTTTTTACTAATACGTAAAGGGTCTTTCAACAAATGTGTCCTAACTTTAACATGTGACAGCTGCTGTTGTTACTGAGTTACAGCATTCAGCAACGCGTAGAATTTGTGAAAATTTATTATCAAGATACATTATTTGCTCGCCTAACCTTTCGTGTATTACGTAATACCGGGCTCTTATAAGGGACTATTTTGGCCTCAGTTGGATGGTATGGATCTCGGAAATATCTGATTCCAGCAAGATGGTGCCACATGCCATACTCCTCTCATAACGATCGATCTTTTGAAGGAGAAGTTCACCATTTCCCGTGGTGGTGATGTTAACTGGCCCTCTAGATCACGTGATTACGTCTTGTGGGGTTATGTTAAATCCCAAGAGTAGGTAAATGATCTAATGAATAACATCACGCTTGTCATTGGTGAAGTTTGGCCTAATTTATGTTCTTCTGTTATTGAAAATTGGGTCAACCGTATTCGCACAAGCCAACAAAGTCGCGGCGGTCACTTAACTGATATTCTCTTCCACGTGTAATGACATTATGTTCCAAAATAATAAGATATAAACCTATTTTGTTTATAGAGTGTGTTTTATATAAGTTCAAAGATGGAACACTGTTGTTGAAAAAATCCTTTATATAATGTTTGGTTAAGATTAAAAACCATTATTAATGTAAAATTAGCAGATCGTTTACAATATTTCCATACATTTACTGGTCCAAGCTACAGGTGCCACTCCTGCCTTATATACATAATTTATTATATAAATTAATATATTCTTGTATGTTAACATAATTGACATAACATGGCCAATCAACTCCAATAATAATTATAACACATTTAAAACAATCCAGATATTGTTAAACAGATGTCCTCTTCTGTGGAGGATATATTAATTTTACTACCGTTTAGTTCTATATGCTCTTAAAGCGTGAAGACAGTCATAAAATCATATAAACCCGGGTCTCCAGGAACTTAAGTGCGCTGACCGTGAAGTTGTTCCTTATTTTGCGGCTGGTTGCGTTTCAAACTCATCGCCATTTCATCATACAATGCAGTAAAAAACTCACATAAAGAAACCACCCAACGAGATTGCATTTGTTCTTGTGTCCTAGCAGTTACAATGATTTCCTGACCACAGACGTGCACTTTTGGAATCAAAAATCATATATTTTGTACCGTGGACCCCACAAAAACGTCTAAAGCTGAGGAGGATATGGTTGAATGGGTGTTACATTGGAGACTTCAACGAGGGGATAAGAACGGAATTGCTCTGGAGAGTTTTATGAGTGATTAACTAATACAGCTCCGTAAGCACAGGAGACTTTAACGCCAGATAAGAATGTAACATAAACAAGTAGCACGGAGGATTTCGACTTCAACGCCACTTTATGAAAGTAACACATATAAATTACATAGATTTCGAAAGTGGTCACGAGCGAAACACATGCGCACTAGATACGGCTGTCCATCGAACGAGTTGTGACCGTTAATTAATATTTTCCAAAATAAATAAGCTTGTTGGTGATACCAGAGATCGTACGGTGTCCTACACTTAGTTCTAACACCCAATGTAAACATACGCAGGGGCAGCTTCCATTTCGATGTGCTACACTGTAGTTATCGATGCACCCTATAAATGTTTATACACTTGGTCCTAAATTACTTTCGACTCACAGAAATCCTGAATGTAATAGTAGAAGAAAAAGGGACAAAGTAGAATTTGTGTGTGTGTGTGTGTGTGTGTGTGTGTGTGTGTGTGTGTGTGTGTGTGTGTGTGTGTGTGTGTGTGTGTGTGTGTGTGTGTAGTGTTTAACGCCCGCTTTTACTACATACGGCACCGCAGGCGATGACACTGACGATACATGAGATGAAGATGGAGCACCGGTGGAATGAGATGGCGGGGGAAACCGGAGATCCCGGAGAAAACCCACCCCAGGGCCGTGTGTGTGTAATGTAGTGAAAGAAGTTTTGAACTTCAACAATAGATAGGAACAAAGAAGGAACTGTAGTGACATAGGATATGCTATTTTCATTCGTTTGTCTTAACGCAATGAAATGGTACAACTGGCAACAGTACTGTGATATGAACCACCCATCGAGCGTATGCGTACACGGCCGTTTCCCTCAAGGAGATGCAGCACCGAAAACCTCAAATCCAGCAATTTTCAACCAATCTTGCTGAAATATTTACCACTTAGTTCTGATCCATAGTGGACACAGATTTCAAAATTTAGTTTTTAGATCTTTAACGGGCCCAAATGACCTTGTTGTCGATGGGCCCTAAAACACCGCACACTCACTAGATCTTTAATAGTTTTTGAGTAATTAATTTGTGAAGTTCAAAATTTGGGCAAAATTCAAACCGCTCCACGTGATGAACATTTTCAAAATCTTAATTTTTTTATTTCTAAAAATATTCAGATGTTTATGAAGAAAAGATCTGTCATATGAATTCCTTATACTGCCTTTAGTTACAGAGGAAAAAAGAATTAAGAATAGACCAAACGAAAAAAGCCAAAAAAATGATTAAACCTTTGACTTTATAGCAATAACTATAAAAATATAATGAATATTAAAAATTCATATGATATAAATCTTTGTTTGCTTTCTAAGAACATGTGTTGAAAGTTTTATAGGGACTGAATCAAAACTGCTTCGTGTGGAACATTTTGAATGACCAAAAACAGAAAACAAAAGAAAAGAAAATACTATAACTGAGTAAATCAAATTTTAAAATCCAAAACATTTTCCTCCTCAGCTACATGCCTTGGAGTAATCTAAAACCATCCAGATAGATAATTTGGACCCTCTTGCCTCTTCCTTCTCTCTTCTGCAGCAGTGTTCTTCAATTTCAGTTTCCTTCTGGATGTTTTAGAAGTTACCTTCGCAGAAATTGCTGAATGAAGTAAGCGTAATTGGTCCTTCCCTTGGCTAACTTTTAGAGATGCTGGTGAAATCTGTGTCCATTATGTCTGACTGCAGCTTGAGTGAGGCAGAACAACCAAAATTGAATTCACTGATGGTTAATATCACAGCAACCTGAAGTCTCTTCTTTGAAACAAATATTTCTTTTGGGCAATTATGCCATATCATGTTATGTAAACTTCCATTTGCATTTTGTGTCTTACCCAATGTACATCTCCTTAGGATTTCATCTGATGCCAGCCTTTGGTACACAGCCATTAGTTTTCTTACCACATCAGGCCTCAAGTATATTCCCATTGTTGTGTTATGTTTAGGTGTTTCATCCCATGTATCGTTTAGCCTATTCATGATCCTATGTACACAGTCAACAGAAGGTCAGTTGTTTCAAGCAATGTTTTACCTATAACCTCTATAACAGTTATATGCACGTTTTGATGTATAAAATACCTTTATATATGTTAAAGGGCACACTAAAACTCTCAATTATATATAAACAGTACGTAGTTTAACGAGAAACACAAGAAAATCCCGTCCGTTAGAAACTCATACAGCAGCAAAAATATAAACATTATTATTTGCTTTCAATGTTTGTAGCCAGTGTTTTGTTTCTATGGTGCCACATATTGTAAGAAATAACCATCATACCAACACACAAAATTCCACCAGAAACTTTGCCCGCTAATTTCAAATGTATTAATTTAGTACGTTCAGTCGAACTCAAATGACAGAATTTTGTGACTCCAAGGGCCAGCATGCACGTGCGCACGGGCATTTAAATTGTCATGTGAAGGTATTTAAATACCCGAAACTCATAAATTTAGTTGGATTATGATACTATAAGTTTCAAAGTATTTTATTAGCTCAAAAACAACAAAAATATTTTTTCCCATATTTTTAGCCAATTTCGGTGCTGCATTTCCTGAAGAGGGCAGACGAAGCGCAGGCTCAACCATAGTTCGGTAGCTGCCTTTCGATAGTTGTGATCATATTGTGACGCGAGACTTTAGCTCAGGCTTATCGGGAGATTAGTGCGGAGCAGTTTGAGAGATAAGTAGATGCGAAGCGCTCTCTCTCAGCAACCCCATCAACGATAACCAGATTCTTCTAGAATGTTCACAAAAACTTTCAGCGACTGTATAAATCAGTGTATTCGTGAGAGACATTTACTTAATTAATTTGTTTGTTGACGATGCTGTCAATTGCTAGGATCATATCGGCACCTCCGGTGTACCGAAATTTTGTCCTGACATGAGGCTGTCACTTTGTAGCTTACTTGAAAGCCATTACTCTGGATCGGCTCTAAACCCATGATCTTGGAATGAGTATGCCAGCACCTAACCAACTGGGCCTCCTAGACCGACGTTTGCTAGTGTCTGGAATAGTTAGTGAGCTAGTTAGTGAGTTAGTGAGTGCGTTTATGGTGCGACGTCAAGTGCGGTTCTAGAAGTGAGTTTCTGACAACAGTTCTAATTTATACCGGTCTATTCCACGAAATATTAACGATCTTATGATCGTTTTCCCAGTTTCTCAAACATCAGAAGCTGCTTTGGGTTTATTTCACTACACGAAAGGGAACTGACTGTCAGATATGTGAAGTAACAATGAGAACTTAGAGAAATGACACTGAAAGTTGAGTCCTGCACTGTGGCGTAGTGGGCTAAGGCGTACTGCCTTGGTTCCCTGCCACGGAAGGCATCGGGTTCGATTCCACCCCTAGTGGGTGCAGATTTTAGGACCCAGGTATAGGACCGGTACCCACTCATCATCGTGAGGAAAATGACTAGCTTACGCTAGATAAGCGGTCCTGGTCACGGAAACCAACATTCCGGCTGGGGATGCCGAGATGCTGACCACAACTCCTCCCAGTATCAGTTGGATGTTCGCCCACCTCTACCTTGCGTATGTGAGCGTGTCGGGTTGGCAGGCCTTGACCCTGTATGGGTGTCGTGCCATGGGTTATTATTTATAAGCCATGAAGATTTCAACGACGAGAAGAAAAATGTGACATTTTATTTCCACAAATGCCTTAGACGAATGATTCGAGTTAAAACGCTTGTCTGTAGGTATTAGAGACTTCAACGCGACGATGAACACATAGATAAAGTTAGCATTGAAGACGTTAATGCAGTGCTATACGATCATAACATAAGAGGGCTGCTCAATACAGAATGATCATAATTTTTTACGGTCTTAATTTTTGCACTAAATTCAATCTCATTATGTTCTGTTAGCTTAATGTGAAACAAACAGGCCGTAGTAGTTTTATTGTTGGTACTGCTAGTTCCCGTCTGTGAGAACCAGGCAAGTTCTGACATGTTCAACGGAGGTAACATGCAGTTAAAGTTGATGTTAGAGGAAGATCTGGAGCTTCTTTCAAACGTAATCACTGCTGATGAAACTTGGCTACATCATTTTGATCCTGAGAGCAAACAGCAAAGCTCAGCGTTGAAATCTCCTTCATCACCACCCCCCAAAAAAAGAAAAAGTGGTTGCTTCTGCTGGGAAAGTTATGGTCATCTCATTCTTTCATATTCATGTAATGGTTTATCAGCATGTTGTACCTGCACACACATCAGTAACTGGAAAATACTACAGGGATGTCCTGAAAACATTGCAAGTCCATGTCAGGCGGAAAAGACCATGACGCAGGCTGGATGCTGCACCACGATAATGCGCAGCCGCATATTGCCAATGTTGTTACTGAATATCTTGCAAAAATCAACGAGAAGTGCATCCCTCACCCTCCCTATAGTGCGGATTTAGCCCCATGTGACCTTTTTCTATTCCCTACCTTGAAGAAACGCCTTCGTGGGAGGCATTATCCATCATCAGAAGCAGTGGTGAAGGCTGCGGAGGTCAATTGGCGTTTCACCTTCCGCAGTCAAAAATTCAATCACAGAACGCTAATACGAATGTCGATGTCAGCCATTTTGCAAGAGGATGCAGTGCTGCCACCTGTCGACTTAGGAAGTTACTACTGCAGAGAATTGGAGAAGAAAGTTTGAGGAATTGCGCCAAATTCAAAGTTTTCACATAACTTACTTATTTAAGGGGAAGATATAGGAGGCACAACTTTTTGACCCACCCTTGTATCTTTAACCTAAAATAAATGTTAAACGACAAAGAAAGTCACAGTATACTAAAAATATATCTCTTTGAACTACACATTTATTTCGAATTGCGTTTTACGTATCATTACCTATTTCCGAAATATTCCTGATCAATAGTTCGAACTTCTCAATACTACCAATAACGTACAGCTGTTAAACATTTGACAATCGCTATTTTCTTTCTATCTATAACAAAATATGCCAAACAGTTGGTTATTTATTTTTAATATTTGTGCATCCAGTTGGTATCTAGAGAAGTTTGTGCATCTGTTATCACGAGGTACAAAGATCTTTTGCTTTAAGAGATGTTCAAGTATTAAAAAACTATAATTATAATTTACAGGTAGGATTTTGAAAAGCGCTACTGTGTACATTTAATGATATGAAATTAGAAAGTTTGGTCTAAGTTAGCACTTCCTCGACAAAGAGCTCATTATGTGGAGAACATTAATGAGAAGTTGGAAGCATTGGTGGAGATGAAACTGAACATTTCTGGACGTATAAATTACTTTCATTACCTGGTGAACAACGCCTTAAGAAACACGCAGCTTCTCCCCTCCACAGCATCTGGAGGTCACTCAGGTAATTGCCAACACACGAACTCTGATTCATTCAAAGAATCATGTTTTGTAACATCAGAATGGAATCTTCGGTTTCCATTCATAAATGTAAATGTGAAGCTAACACAGGAAGCCGTGTTCACGACTCTTTCCCAGAATTCATTGCAGATCTCTAAACGCATTTGTGACATCATAATGAATCTTGACTGTACACATCTGTTATAGGAAGTAACCAACTCGTGATCATCTCCACCCAATCCTACCAATCAAGGTGGCGCCTCGATAACGTGTACAGCTCACATTCCATGGGTCGTGGGTTCGGCCCCATTAACCGAAGATGGTCTCCGCTTGACATTTAGGCAGATGTTGGAGCATTTACTTTCATATTGTTATTTCCTTTCTTATATTTCTTTCATTATATTTATTTGCCATCTCCCATGTTTGTGTCATGTTGACAGGTGGCACGGATACTTGCACAGTGTTTTTCTCGGCGTTGTGTAATCACGGTCTTCACGTAGGAGGACACTTATCGATTCCGAACCCGCAGTTTTTGTGGCTGCCTTCTTGCGTCCGGATAAAGAATTCTCAGCTATAGTGAGGAATTTCCACACGTCTTTGTGGCTTTAAGCTCCTCGATTCCCTCACGTCATTCCTTCCTCGTGGAGTGTGTTAGCCACAATACATCTATGTGAACGAGGTTTTCCTCTGCGATATCTACACTTTACCCTTTACATCATAACTTTTCACAAACACAATTCTTACAAAACGTTATTTTTCCAACTAATTCATCTAAGTTAGCACTGTCATCTAACAACCTGATTTATAATGTGTTTCAAATGGGAAGGGTTCCGGAGTCCAGCTAAACAGATGCCGTATCATACTCAGCGTTGCCAGCTTGTTACCCCACTCCTTTTATATTTCCCTCTCTCTCGCACACTCATACAACATGCAGATCTGCTTGGCGCAGACGTAAGGGTAAGCAAATTATATTTTACAAACTTTTACAATGATGAAGTTACCAAAATCAAAATTGGAAAAAGCATTTTCGCAAATTATGTATATTTTTAAATAGTATAACTATAATTATAGTTTATGAATTACCTGCTTTTCTAATCCAAATGCGGCATACACTTGTTTTACCTACACCACACGCTTCAGCAGTAAGCCGTTGAGCATTTTTGAATTCGAGCTGATTTCTATATTCCTCATTGCCCAAATTTTGAAGAACGCGTGTACCTTAAAAACAATTCTTCGAGCCTGACTTCGCAATAATTGCCTTTTTGACTCGCCACTAAATTCACCGCAAGAAGCCTTTGCACTATTTAACTCTTACTCTACTGTTGTGTAAAGAACAACTGAATGATATCGATCTGAACTCTCCAGAGAAAATAAACGCTTCTTATCCAGCATTCATTCATAAACATAAGCATACAGCATTCCACAGGCTAACAGGAAATGAAGTGTTTGCTCTTTCTCGAATTTAACACCTTGACTTATTCACAGTGATTCTTTTATCACGTCATGCAGTAGTTTAAATTTTAGTACTGAGTAATTAAAAGTATATGTACATACATACACACCAACCACTTTGAACCGATATTACGAACTATTCATAAACAAAGATATAATGTTACCAGACACGATCTGCCAGGGCAGCAGGAAATTTATTGTTTCCTCTTGCTCGAATTGGAGTATTCAAAGTAATTCTTTCATCACGTCATGTCAAACATTTATATTTCAGTTCTGAGTAATTACAAATATACGTACACGCATACATGCCAACCAATAATGATATCCATACAGTGCTTACGTCACGATTTATTGTTATAATACAGATAATAGTGTTTTATTTATTTGTATTAGAAAAACTATTTGAGCTAAAAGTATGGGGTTTTCATGGTTATGTTAGATACATTACTCTCTATCTTCCACATGGATCAGTTTTGGCGAAATCTGAAATTTTGTCTTAGCGCGAATAGTATTTCATACAGATTGATTAGGTTGGCGCTCCTCACACACCACTTAGCGGGAATGTAATACGACAACACCGCAGGACTCCGATTGGTTGCTCACCTAGTAGCACTCAAGAACAAAGACCTTCCCGTTTGAAACACATAATAGTTCAAACTTTTACTGGGACTTCAACCAACACCCAAAATAGCAAAAGTGGTTGCTTCTGCTGGGAAAGTTATGGTCATCTCATTCTTTGATATTCATGGAATGGTTTATCAGCATGTTGTACTTGCACTGGACAATACTACAGGAATGCTCTGAAAACATTACAAGTCCATATCAGGCGCAAAAGACCACATTTGCGTAAAGCAGGCTGGATGCTGCACCACGATAAAGCGCGGCCGCATATTGCCAATGTTGTTGCAGAATATCTTGCAAAAATCAAGGTGAAGTACATCCCTCACCCTCACTATAGTCCGGATTTAGCCCCTTGTGACTATTTTCTATTCCCTAACTTAAAGAAATGCCTTCGTGGGAGGCATTATCCATCATCAGAAGCAGTGGTGAAGGCTGCGGAGGCGAGTTTGAAGGATCTCTCAAAAATAGTTTCCAGCATGTCTTTGAAGACTGGCAGAAACGCTGGGACAAGTGCATCGCATTCAGGGGAGACAGCTTTGAGGAGGACCATCAAAATTATGAGGATGAGTAAAGGTACATTGTAAAAAAAAAAGGGTGATCATTCTTTATTGAACAGCCCTCGTAGTCTGCAAATGCCTTGATAAAAAAAGCGAACTTCGTGTTGAATATCAGGAAGACTTCAAATTAAATACTTAAGTATTTACTATTCATTTCTGTTATAGTTTTGCTGTTCTAGTGACCCACGTAAATGCGCGTGGGTCTTATTTTTGTAACGTTTTCTGAAATCATGGGACCTCGAAACATATTGTCCGTGAAATATCAGTGTTGAGCGGTTGGTTTCGTAATGCACTCATGGTTTATTTATTAAATAAAGGAAATAGAATATTAAGTTGGGTTGACTGTTAAGCTGCGCTGCGGGTGAAGCGCAAAAGGCTTGCCCCCGAGCCAAGTTACGTGTATGATACAGTACAACATCGTGATGTAAGAATCTTCAATAACAGTAAAAGTGAAGAGCCAGCCATCATCTGCCTCGTGTCCTTGGAAAAGAACAAAAAATGGTTCAAAAGGAGATAAGGGGAATAAGAGTGATTAAAAAGCTTCTTCCAATAAAAAAAGAAGAAGCAGCATCTCACTCAGAAATAATCGAGCTACTAAAAGGAGGGAGACTTTTTTTCCCCAATGGACCAGGTCTCGCCATCATGTAAATAATAACAGGCCTGAGTCGTCCATGCAACATCGTGCATCGCAATGTGGGTAGCTGAAAGAAGAAGAAGCAATTATATAGAAGTGGGGAAACAACATGGCGTCTTCATGACGAGGTACGTACCGTTCTTCCCCTGCATTTACACAAGTACTGTACTCTACCATTTCACAAACAATGTAACTCAGAAACAAGTCAATTAATTACAAAACGTGAAATCTGAGATCATTTGTTCGAAAATATTTAATTTTGTCAACAAAAACAATTACCCAACACTAAAAGTCCACTGCATAGAGGATATTTTCATGCTTTTTGATCATGTCAAAATGTTAAAGATTATTAAAATTGCATGCTCAATGGGACATCAAGCCTTCAACTTTTGGATGTTTATTTCTCATACTGATAACACTAGGCAACAAGAAATAATTTTTGAATGCTTCTAGCACCTCATGAGGCAATTCCTACTAATTTTGGGTTGAGAAAAACAAATATACAATGAAAAAAAAATTATTAGCTCTAGTTTCTATGATATACACAACGTGGAAGTATTACATATTTACGGATTGAGAGAAAAGGATACATTTTAATTACATACATGTTAACAACAATGAAATTGCATTTGATATTTTCTAACTGGTAATTACATGCTAAGAGTTCTAAATTGCTGGAAAAATACTTCGCAGATGGTCCTGTCTGAAGAGAATCATGTGGTGGCCTATTGACTTCGTTGTCTTTTAGCTTGCCTTTTGTGATGGAGTTCCGCAGAATCCCTATACAAAGACCAACAGTGATCCGCAAGCATTACTTCATTCCAACGGCCCTGATATCTTTGTTGCATAACAGAAATGTCCTGATGGAATCTCTCCCCATGTTCATCACTAACAGCTCCAGAACTAGGAGGGAAAAGGTCTAGGTGGGAGTGGAGAAAATGGATCTTAAGGGACATGTTGCATCCAAAGCACGGCATTTTTGCAGGAGCACTTTCATTAAATGCTTGTAGTTGTCATATCTTTTGTTACCTAAAAATCCATGAACAACACCCTTGAAGGCTTCCCAAGCTTCCTTTTCTTTCCCATCCAAAATGTGGTCAAATGCAGGAACCTTTACAAGTTCTCTTATTTGTGGTCCGACAAAAATGCCTTCCTTAACTTTTCCATCACTTAATTTCAAAATTTCTCTGTGATTGTGTTTTGTTATTTGACAGGTGTGCCAACTTCCAAAAAAAATCCCGCAAATTTTAAATCTTCACTCTAAAAAATGAAATGGCACTTTATCTTCAAAACAAGAGCTAATCTATCACTTTTATGGGGATTTTTGAATTCAGCAGATGGAAATACATGTAAATTCACTAATTTTAAACCCGAAACATTTTCATTGTTGCCCAGTGTAATACCTCTGCAAAATTTCATTCTCGTTCTTAAATTAGTTTTCACTTTAATTGTTTAATTAATACAATTATATAAATTGCTCATCAAGGGGCAGTTTTAATTTTTCAGTTTTAACATTTGGTAAGCATATTCTTAATGCACTGTAATAGAGATTTTCCAGGGAGCTGCTGTGTAGCGATAGAGAATTTTCTATATGTAATTTTTACTTAATAGTTAATATAGTTTTACTATTTACTGAATCTTGCATGCTCAACAACCATTATACCGAATTATAAAATAAAAATACCAAAGACCTTTTTCCAAATTTTATAAAAATCTCACCAAAAAAGACATCTCAAGAGACTTTCTATGCCTAGACAAATTATATTTTAGGAAACGATGAAAACAAAATAAAATTTTCATTTGAATGCTGTATACTCTCATGTTTAAATGACTGCTGAGAGATTTAAAATTGACACATAGTAAAAAATTATATGACTTTAACTAAAGAAAGAAGAGAATAATATTTTATTAATGAGAGCAAAAATGTATATATTTGGCCTTGAGCCTTGGATTTAGAGATTTAAATGTTCCTAAGGCGTTTATGTACCAAAAAATCTTATCTATCATATATTTAAAACGCTCTTTCTCCGCTAGTTCTTGTACAAATAAGTTTTACAAAAGTTTATTCTTCTTCCGTTTCATACGAACCGAGACACAGATTTGCAGAAACTGCTTTATTACATATTTTATCCATCACTTAATTTGATAATAGAAATTATCCTACAAAAGTAACAATTCAATACTAAGCATGGATAAATGTTTACTTTAGCCAGTGTAGAAAAAAATACAATCACTAGGAATATAATTTCCTTGAGACGACTAGCCAACATCGATTCCTCCATATTAGGTATTAGCTAACGTTGTTTGTGACACACATCCAGCCGGCCTTGGTTAAATAGCCTTGCATTTCAAAAATAAAATTATGTACATTTAGTTTTAATATTTTACTATAGTTTAATTAAAAAGGAGTAAGGCCCTTTTTAATAATTTAGGATAAATGTTAGATAAAACATTGTATAGACGAGAGAATCAACTGAGCGGGAAGGCTCAGGTGATTTCGTCTATGGTCCGGAGGACCTGGTTTGATCCCCGTGGCAAACCTACCTGACGCACAGGTTTTTCGGGGGTTTTCCTCGGTGGTTAATTACATCCTTCAATTTTCCCCTCTCTCCATTTCATTTCCATCATCATTTCATATCATTTCTCATCTGGTGGTCTCTTTCAAGGTAGAAGTGTCGGCAGGTGTCTCGGAGTTGCATGTCAGGATGACATGTCCTGGTAAACACTTCCTCCTCCGGTAGGATGGTCTCCATCCAGCGTGGTGCGCCGTTTAAGGAAGACGGTGGGTGGGCTGTCGGTTATTCTGGCTCGCTGGGGTATTTCTAACTGGTCAATAGGAGGGACCCCGCTATCTGCTCTGCCGTGACTCCTCAGATGACCGCCCTCTTTCTCCTCTCACCCGTAGGGGAGGGGATCCGTCCCCTCGTAGCTGACGAGGTGCGGGCGCTACGGACCCTTAACACTCGTTTGTTGTTTGTTTTGTAATTTACGTCCTCCAACGTTAAGTCATATCGGACGATGAATGGAATGGATGAAATGATGCTCAAATGAGTCCGGGGTACATGGAGCTTAGAGCTACCCGACATTCGTCTTACAGCATAAGGGAAAACCCCGGAAAAACCCTTATCCAGGTAACACACCCTGACCGAGATTCGAACTCGGGTCCTCTTGAACGTGAGGCAGACATGCTACCACCACGCTACAAAGGCGGGCCTTAACACTCGTGGTACCTATGACGTTACTAGTGGAACCTCGGGCCGAACATTCGAGCCCCTCCCTGAATGGGAGTAGTTCGGATTGGGTTGGACTCGAGGGGGCAGTATGTTCCTCCCACGGGGAATTTGGTACCTGCGGCTACGGCCACCTGCAGGGGGTAGAGGGTTGCCTCAAAAGTCCCGGGTACTAGCCTGCAGAGCTAGTAGGTGTGCTAGATCACCAGGCGGCCCCACCGAGGTTTTCGGTAGTCTTCCCTGCGGGATTGATGCGCGTATAAGTGACATATCCACTTCCATCAGGTCTTGATGTTGTGCTCAGCGGGGGGGGGGCGGAGGCGGCTTTTTAAGAAATCAGGTACTGCCCTATGGAAAGAGCCCCGGAGTATCCAATACTCCTGGGTAGAAGGAGGCCCGGGTCCTTGGTCCTACGGGTCCAGGACTAATGGGAGTAGAACCTCTCACCTCATCCTTCCTTCCGGGGAAGCTCCACTTGGGACATAATAGATGAAGATTGGTATCACAGTGCCGAATTCCCTTCATAATAATCTATCCTATACTTACTATGAATCAAGACTTATTTATATATTCGCTACTACACTTGGTGTCTCGTGTCAAACTTTCCACTCATGCATAAAATACGTCTTGATTCACTAGTAGCTAGAAATAAATCTTCTAGGAAAATTTGGAATACGTAAATACAGCAATATTTAAGGACAAATCCTCTAAAGCTGGTCCTATCCTACGATTGTGAAATCCCATTGTCTTTGCATAGCCCAAAGAGGAAGAAAATAATGCCGAAAATTAACTTTATATTTGGGAAACTTATAAATATTTTATATTCCAATAGATAAAGTGTATCTCAGAAACGAGTGTCTTAAATAGATCTGCATTTTATGTACAGTCTTACGTTTTTTGCTGTACAAAGTTTATTCAGGAAAATATAATTTCATAGGCTATTCCCAGAAATATCAAGATATAAATTATATTTGTAATGAAATTTTCTTAAATAAATGGCAATCTAATGAAATTATACTGAGAAATTTTTCAGATATTCAAAAATAACGAAATATTTCTCTGTTAAGCATTTTTTTCAGTAGGAGGTATTTTCATTAAAATCTTCGTGACGTATTGAAAGTACTTAAATAAAATGTTTCATATTTATTTTGATTTTGAGTTATGCACATATCACACGTACAGACTTGCAGGCCAAACAACCATAGCGAATCTTTATCTGAAACTGAAATTTATTGGGAGGCCCCTCAGAGTTTCTCAAAACATATATGTTAAATCCCGGTAAGTAGCTAATGTTTGGGTGAATATTATCATGCTTCAACTTTTTATACGTAGCTTCTTCTCGTAACTTACCCTAACAGGAACGGGAACTCAGAACTAGTGAAATGTGAATTATACACTACCCCTAACAAACATACCGCAATCGATGTGTTACTTACACAAGAGGCATTAAGTAAGCTGCAATAACTCCAAGAAAATGAGAATTGAATCACTGAGAGCTATGCACATTAAGTTAGAAGTCATAAGGCGTAAGATCAATGAAATTTTATATCATTGACGGATTGGCGATGATATTGTTTATCTAAAGGGTACTTTGTTTTGAATTTTTGACATAACTGCTTTGTAAATAATCATGGAAAACTGGAAATATATAGTAGAATACATAAGGATTTGTTGTTTTGCATTTTGAACATGTATACAAGGGCTGTTCAATAAAGAATGAACACAACTTTTTTGACAATGTACCTTTACTCATCTTCATAATTTTGATGGTCCTTCTCAAAATAGTCTCCCCTGAATACGATGCACTTGTCCCAGCGTTTCTGCCAGTTTTCAAAGACATGCTAGAAACCATTTTTGAGAGATCCTTCAAAATCATCTCCGCAGCCTTCACCACTGCTTCTGATGATGGATAATGCCTCCCACGTAGAAGTTTCTTCAAGTTAGGAAATAGAAAAAAGTCACATGGGGATAAATCCGGACTATAGGGTGGGTGAGAGACGCAAGATATTCAGCAACAACATTGGCAATATGCGGCCGCGTATTATCGTGGTGCAGCCATCCAGCCTGCTTCACGGAAATGTGGTCTTTTGCGCCTAATATGGAGTTGCAATGTTTTCAGGATATCCCTGTAGTATTGTCCAGTTACTGATGTGTGTGCAGGTACAACATGCTGATAAACCATTCCATGAATATCAAAGAATGAGATGACCATAACTTTCCCAGCAGAAGCAACCACTTTTTCTTTTCTTTTGGGGGGGGGGGTGGTGATGAAGGAGATTTCCACACTGAGCTTTGCTGTTTGCTCTCAGGATCAAAATGATGTACCCAAGTTTCATCAGCAGTGATTACGTTTGAAAGAAAGTCCGGATCTTCCTCTAAGATCAACTTTAACTGCATGCAGACCTGCATTCGAATGTCCTTTATGTCGAGAATCAACGGTCTTGGTATCTATCGCGCACAAACACGTCTCATGCGCAATGTTTCTGTCACCAACGTGTGGGTGGCACCCAATAAAATGTTCAGTATTTCAGAAAGTGGTCTCAAGGTAATTCTTCGATCCTCTCTAACAAGGGCAGCAGCAGTTTTGATGTTTTCTTCCGTAAGAGCAGTAACTGCAGCACTGGGTCCATCTTTCTTTGAAATTGATTGTCTCCCCTCTTTAAACATTTTAATCCCCTTTCGACCTGTGCTGCAGGGAAGAACAGAGTCTCCATAGGCCTCTTGTACCACTGTATAGGCCTCAGCTGCAGATTTATTGAGACGAAAGCAGAATTTCAAAGCCGCATATTCTTCCTCGCGTATTACCTCCATGGCAGTGGTAGGCGATACTGAACTTACCTGGTTCTCACAGGCGGGAACCAGAAGTACCAAGAATGAAACTACTATGGCGTGTTTGTTTCACATTAAGCTAACAGAATATAATAAGTTTGAATTTTTGTGTGAACAATTATGACCGTAAGAAAATTATGATCATTCTTTGTTGAACATCCCTCATATGTCCAAATACGAGGTTTAAATTGTGCGCAAACAGACATTATAGATGTGTTTTAATTTAATGGAAATATATTTTTGGTTTGGTTTGTTTTAGCTTAAAAAACTTGATTACCCTTTTACTGTATTAATTAGGTACTTATTCCACATAATGCAGAAAAGGTAATTCTGGAAAATAATTCCAACACCGCCCAGCTCTGTGGCATGTGGGTAGCGTGTCTGCCTACCATTCGAGGTTCCAGTCTTTCTTAATGTGAGTTAGCTCTGAAGTTTTCTCTTATCTTGAGGAATAATGTCTTAATCTCTATGGAACCATGTCAGTCATTCATATTCAGATAAGATCTACCATGAGTTAGACGTCAAGGGGAAGTGTAACATATTTAAATACTAATGTCCAAAATTGGGATCTAGGATGTTTTCACACTTTTGGTTGTCTTATAAAAAAATTAAAACCTTTAAATATAATTTCTCTAACAAATTCTTTTCATTAGTCATATTAATTACGTCGTATATGGAGCGGTTTAGAGATATATCAAAATCCATTCGCTAGTTTTTATAACTTCTTTATTTACAGGTTTCCGCTGAAAATGTGAACAAGGTTGTTTGTAAGCAGATAGTGAAGCTTGGACACCGATGGGAGAGACAAGTGACTGTGTTCTGGAGTACCTGTGGTATGTACTCTTTACAATACGTTGTAGTTTTACATAATGATCTTGTGTGTAATCAACGATCTTTTGAAGGGAAATAAAATAGTATTTACACTTTGCCTCAATCGTGCGCATTTTCTGTAATACAGGGGACGTCCAGAAAGTAAGTTCTGTTTCAATTTATCTCCTCTGCAGCGCTGCGATCGCAGTCCCGCACATGCACAGTAGACGATCTGTATCAAGGAGAAGAAACGTGTGCCATTGTGAGATCGCTGTCAGCCACTGCGCTTTGTTGTGCTTGTTTACAATGTCGGTGTTGATTGAAAATCCCGCCGCTTGTGAAATCAAATCTGTGATTCGTTTTCTGAATGCTAGGAAAGTGAAATCAATTGAAATTTATCGGCAAATTTGCGATGTTTACGGCCAAAATGCGACGATTGATACAATGGTGAGAAGATGATGGGTCCGAAAGTTCAATGAAGGACGTAGTGAAGTGCATGATGAAGAACGAAGTGGGCTTACAGAACAACTGGTTCGCGCGATTGATGATAAGATCCAGGAAAACAGCAAATTTACAATTGGTGCTCTCCCTATGGAATTTTCCCAAATCTCACTGAAATTTCGTAAACTTTGCTCACGTTGGGTGCCGAAGATTCTTACTGAGTAACTCGAAACAAAACGGATGGGTAATGCACTTCAGTTTCTGACCCAACAGGGATTTGGCTGAAACGTGATTGACCACTCCCCGTACAGCCCTGACCACGTTCCTAGCGACTTTCATATGTTTTTGCATCTCAGATCTTTCCTTGGCGGTCAACATTTCAACAATGACGAAGAGCTGAAAGAAAATGTTTGCAACTGGTTGAAGACACAGGCGACAAACTTCTATGATGGAGGTATACAAAAACTTGTGCCTCGCTATGACAAATGCCTGCAAAAGTTCGGAAGTTATGTGAAAAAGTAGTTTGAGAGTTGTAGAATTTTGTGCAATAAATAATTTTTCTGTATCTGTACACAATTTAATTTTATTACGAAACAGAACTTACTTTCTGGACATACCTCGTACAATGTTTAAGTGAAAACTGAGAATATTTACTTTGAGTCTTCTAGAAAACATATTGAATGCTGAATCTGTAACCATAAACGTTTATCGCAAAAAAAAAAAAAAAAAAAAAAAAAAAAAAAAAACGGACCAATACAAACCTTTCTTCAATGAAGACCTATTTCACAATGAACATCTGCTATTTCGGTTATGAATACTATAGATATAATCGAGTTAGTTGGAAATCTCTCATATGAAATTGAAGTATTTGGATTTAAAAACAAACATATATAATTTTAAGTGTAAATTTGTATAGTTGTTAATTATCAATTAATTATACGTATAAATTATATCTGTGGATAAACAAAGATCTAACCAAGAAAAGTGCATCATGATTTTATTGTTGAAACATTCCTAATCTTTCATGAGATAGTACGTAACATTCACATTCGTTTGTTTTGACTTGCTGTTTGTTTCCTCTGCGCTGCTGACCCTGACAACCTGCGATATACTTAGATATAATCTATTTCACCGCTATCCAACTTTCACTTCCTGGTTGTAAACAATACGTTAAGGGACATTTTTAATACGCAAACTCCCATAAAAGTATTGGAAAGTAAGTAGCGGGCATTAAACCCTGTGCGCTTGAGCATTATAATGGCCATAATTCTGAGAGAAAACTCCATACAATGTAGTTGAAGCTAAACGTTTAAATGTTTTATTATGTAACATAACTTATTTTTAATTGTTTTTGGAATATTTGAACAAAATTAAGGTTCACAGGAGAAGGAAGTGTTTCATAATTTATTACTTCTGTTTTCAGTAAAAGTTTAAAGATACATAAAATTCAGGAGATGCTATACCGAAAATATAATTTTGTAAAATTGTCAGCCATTTTATTAAGATTTTATTTTCAGTGTTGGAATTAGTGTTATAACTCATTTAGTTTCCAAGTTATTAAATTCTAAATGCACATTTTAGTGCCCTATTTTAAATTACCAATATGATACACTTTTAAAAAAGACATTTTGTTTTCTTCGAATTGCTTCACATTAATTATTACCTACAT
The DNA here is from genome assembly GCA_030765055.1 of Mantis religiosa. Lineage (NCBI taxonomy): Eukaryota > Metazoa > Arthropoda > Insecta > Mantodea > Mantidae > Mantis > Mantis religiosa. The sequence continues at coordinate 139,993,809 of CM060954.1, read as the reverse complement.
TTTTTGTTTTGTAATTTGCGTCCTCCAACATTGTCATATCGGACGATGTATGAATGGGTGAAATGATGCTCAATTCGCCTGGGGTCCATGGAGCTTAGAGTTACCCAACATTCGTCTTTTACGATAAAGGAAAACCCCCGGTAAAGACCTTATCCAGGTAACTCACCCTGACCGAGATTCGAACTCGGGACCTCTTGAACGTGAAGCAGACACGCTACCACCACGCTACTGAGGCGGGCAAAAAAATCTTCATTTAATTTGGTTTTCCTGACGTTAGTTAAACGGGAAATATTTTTAAGGCCATCATTGAAATTTATGATTGATTCTTTTTTTTTTTCTTTAAAATGAATAATTCAGAACGAATAATGTTTTGGAATCTACATTGACAAGTTTCACAATAATTGGATAAACACTAGAATATGTGAAACAGTTTTGAAAAGGGAGTTGGTGAAATAAATAGTTAAACCAAAAAATTAAAATAAAAACATTTTATTCCGGAACTTTAACTTCTGACCTCTACGTATTTTCATAGTCATAGAATGCAAATGTTTTATCTGTAAATGGATGCTATTAATTTAAAAATGATAAATAACTGTAATTTGTGTACCCAGCATTACAAATTCAAAGAAGTGTTTCATGTGGAACAAACAGTTCGCATCTGTATAGGGTCTCGTGACTGCTGCGCAGCACCACAGGACGATCAGAGCGGCGTTTTGCCTCTAACGTGAACTCTAAGAGTGTTCACTGTATACGAAATTATATTTGGGAACGAATCCTTTGAGAGCTACTTTTGGGAAACATCCTCAGCGTTTGCCAGTTCTGAAGATTCAGGTAAACCTAGAAAACACCCCAGGACTCTACAGGTTGGATTTGAACTGTGTACATCTTAATACCAGCCTCACATTTTACTCCGGTACCACGGCGCTCGCTAATCTGAACGCCGGCTAAGCTCTGTGAACCCTTGTGTCCTTGTGGCAGGTAGGTAAACATCCTGGCACAACGCACTGAATGCATTGAAGTCTGTCCAGCCAACGCTAGTGCAGTTGCCTCACAAAGGAAACTCACCCTCCCGCCCACTAATGACCGTCATAAATCTATCTCCACACTTCAGAAATGGAACACTGTCGTTGATGACCAATAGCAACCCTCACAGTCGCATGTCTACTCCAATTGGAGTCTCAGTTGCCATAGTTCCAACTTCCAGTTGATCTGTTTCATTACGTGCAGAAATTCGTTGTGTGTCACGATGTGGAGACCGTGGGAGGGAAATGCAGTGGTAAATGCAAATGAAGTAGTAGATAACTTTCAGTCAAGTGAAAATAATCAAAGTGATGACAATAGTGTAAATAACTGGGCCGAGTTATATTTCTGGAAAAGCCTCAAAAAACAAAGTTATAACGGGAACTGTTTCTAAGCAAATTCAAGTGCTTGTTTTGAACACATATAAATATGTGCTGACAAATAATCTTGGTAAGGGGTCATGCGATGAACCTGATGATAAATTCTGGGTATTCACAGAAATACAGTAAGAAATATTGTGACGAAAGGAATACCATAGACGCCGATCAAGTGTGAAAACAAAAGGAAACGTTTCTCTAAAGTTTCGATAAGTTCACATGTAATTTAATTCGCCGAGAAATTTATAGATTCTGTGCAAAAGGGAGAGCGCCCACCTTAGACGAATTGGTTGCACATTTGCAAGAAATTTGTGATTTTCCTTATGGACACTGCACTTCACGCGGCCTCCTAAAGGAGCTGGGTTTCAAATACCGCATTTTGAATAAGATAAGGGTTATTATGGAATACAGTAGAATAATTGAAGCTTGTATATAGCGCGCGCACGCGCGCACGCGCGCGCGCGTGTGTGTGTGTCAAAACTAAGGAATTTTCGTAGTAATGGATATAAGATAATTTAGACGAAACCTCGTACGATACCCATGACGTATCGAGAAAGGTGGCAACCTTGAAGAAAGAACTGGAAGAAGGAGGACCGGGGTTGTAAAACGATTATAAGGGTTCGTCAAAGGATGTGGCCGAACTGCACACGTGTTAATTAAACAGACTTTACCTTAAAAGTTTCTTTAATTTGACATGAAGGTATCGCTTATTTTACTCACTACTTTGGAGGGACCGGTTCCTTTTCTTTTCTTCTTCTTTTTTAAATTATTATCATATTTTCGAACACAATACGATATAATATTTAGCGCCGGGAAATATTTAAATCATGAGCGTGTTGTTTCTGTTCTTCTTTTGTATATTTATACATTGAAAACATGCGTTTTGTTTTTTCTTCTGTTTTTATTTATTTTTTATTTTTTAGAATTTTGGTGGCACGTTGAGTATTTGGCACAACAATGTTAAGTACCAGGCATTCAACAGATAAAGTCAGATCTCATGAGCTTCCAACTTTCCTGTTTGAGGAAGTTGCACCACATTTCCGTATTCTTTTTCAACTTCCAGCGTTACCGTTACCAACCACGTCACAGTGCTGGAAGGAAGTATTCCAGAACTAGAAACAGTTGAGAGATAATGATGCGAACAGCAAATAGAAGAGACCTTCGGCTAAGTGACGGGTGGTCTAGGCACGCGATATCACGAAAGCATACATCTTCCTCATGGATCATACACTCATTCAATTTACATTTAAGCGGGCAGTCAACTTCACAACTTTAAATTTAAAGCCTTCAAACTTTAGGTATTAGTTTCTCATATTGATAGCAGACTCCATGTAGTATTTGAATTATTCCTCTAATTAATTTCAATTTTCATTCATTATTTAAGAAAATTATACTATCTACCATATATCTTCTCGGTGAGAACCACCTCTATAAGCACCCATAAAATTCTCTCCACCAACCACGAGCCTACGAGCTCTCCGTTTAAGACTGTCACTTTGTTCCCTGCCACATGTTTACAACAGGATCGTTATAGCTTGAGACAGATTATCAAGATTTAAAATGAATATTTTCAAGAAAATTCCTTCAATCCTTAATATTCTTCTGAAATTTTTATTAGTTTCATTTTTCCCCAACAATTTTATTTTTAATTTTCCCAATTTTTCTCCAACGACTTTTATTCAAAGACACGTTTAAGATCACTTTCTTCTCGGGCAGCCAGCCAGGTGAAAAGATGATTAGATATCAACGTTTCGGGAGTGTGCATCTCTCCCATCATCAGGATATTTATGAAATGTTATAACCACAAATGAAATACTGGATATAACATAACTATAAACAAAGACAAAACACTATCAAAATTTGCATTGCTGAACAAAATACTGTTTTCAGTAAATTAAATGCCAGCTCAGGAGATGCCGTGAGTATAGAAAATTGTGTCAAAGAAACGTAACTACTTAACTTGATTATCAAGCTGTATTGATCTTTGCTGCTTAATTCGACGGATTTCCATTTTGAGGCCGGTTTCCAAGAGGAGCTGAACTGAAATCCAGCATCACGATTAAGCGTGCTCCTTTCAGAGGAAATCGCCAAAGCCTCCCTAATCCTCCGCTCCCAGCAACTGTTGCATTTTGCCAAGATGGTCGTCTCCCGAAAATTGGCTCTATGGCCGTTATCAAAACAATGCTCTGCCAGCCCAGACTTCTCAGGTTGCATTAAACGAATGCTCCGTTCATGTTCGATTATTCTAGTAGCGATAGTCCTTCCGGTTTGTCCTATATACGTTGTCCCACATTCTCAGGGAATGCGGTACACTCCCGGAACTTAGAAGTCCAATTTGCCTTTCACTGGTCTCAACAGATTTAAAAATTTAAAAACAAATTTAAACAAATTTAATTTAAATATCATTTTACATCATCTCTCCTCTGGTGATCTGTTTCAGGGACGAAGTATCGGCGGGTGTCTTGGCGGTGCATGACGGGATGATATGCCCTGAGGTAAACTACGAGGTGCGTTCAAGCTTTAACAAAAATTTTTTTTCAGGAGTGGGACCAGATAAGAACTTTTTTTTTTAAATACACGTGCATTCTTTGTGAACGCGTGACAGAGTTGGCAGCACTGTACAGTGTGTAGAACACTAGTGGCAGCGACGAGAGTTAGAACTGTTTTCTAGTCTTAATGTTGCGACGTTTTCAATGCAAGAACAACGTGTAATCATTCGTTTTCTGCATTTCATGGTGTGACACTATTGAAACTCATTGCCAGTTGAATGAGGCATGTTGTGATGGTACCATGGATGTGTCTAATGTGCGTTTCTGGGTGCGACAGCTCAATGAAGGCAGAACATCGTGTGACAACAAACCAAGACAGTTTCAGACATCGCCTCCAAAATTGGCATTTCCGTGGGATCTGTTCACCCAATCCTGCATGAAGGTCTGAAAATGCTCAATCGGAGACCCTCCAAAACAACGTTCTCCACTCACTGCATCATGTCGTCAGACCTGCTGGTACGAGGCTGGCAACCAAAATGGTCCTCTGCTGGGACAATTTCGGGACCGCCAGCCAGGGACCCTTGCGGCTCGGCTGCTAGGATCGTTGCCATCCCGCAGTAGAGGAGCGTGTCCGTTGTCCTGGCCTGTCGGGAGAAGTCTATCCAAGTAAAATGTAGGGACCCTGCCCTCTGTACTGTCGTAGCTCCTTGGATCGGCCACCCTCTGTCTACTTCGCCTCATCCTTCCTCCCGGAGGTGCCTTACTTGGGGTCATAGGAACAATGGGCCTAGCATGGTGGCCCACGTATCGCATACCCTCCGCAATGAAATCCTAATCCTAATACAACAAAATCTGCAAGTATTTATCTGGATTAACATAAGCAGATACACGAATAGGCGTTTGTAGGATGAGTTTGTACAAAAGCAAAACAAGTAATATGAGTGCTAAGTGTAATATCTTTTAAATTGTTTACTGTAGTAAGTTGACCCTAGTTCAGACAGCTGACGTATTTCTGTTGTGTACCACAAAGGAAACTGTCACTTTCTGGTGCCCTACAGCGCTGAGAATTTAAAACAAAAGAGTAACACGCAGTGGTTATTATTGTTCAATGCAGGTGAGAGTTGGAAGAAAGTTTCTCCCTTTTCATTCTACATAAGTTGCCGTTCTCTTTGGTAACGACTTCTTCACTATGTCTATGTTTTTGATGAGTAATGTCACTCCTATTCTCACAAAAGAGATGTAGATAATTTTCTTAGGATACCATGAGGTATGTAAAGACAGACGAAACAAAAAAAGGTTAATGTGATGCATTCACATCCCTTTCTTAACCCATTCTTCTGCAAATATTTATTAAACATCTGTATGAATATACTTATTGTTGATTTAAGTAAACGTTCATGGCATACTTACACATCTCCTTATAGACACGAGAAGGATAAAATAAACCAAAGCGATAGTTTTATAAAGTTGACTGCTACGTGAGAATGGATTTAAAATGCTATGCTCCTAGCATGAACACGAGGGAGGAAAAAACACTAATTGGAGTTCGCATTTGAAAAAACAAATTGAAAACACAAATAAAAATAAATAAATATCTCACTCGTGAGCAAAAATGTATTAGAAATATATTTTACCTTTTAATTATATCAGGATGGGTCAAAAATAATGCCTCCATTTTTTTCTCCTTTAATTGCCTACAAAATTGAATCCAATTTACATAGCTTGAAAACTACAACATTGACGATTAATTTGTCACTATTCAATATAATCTCCGTCCTATTCCACAGTTTTGGTCCACCTTTTAACTAGGGCATGTATTCCAGTGTGGTAAAACACACGGTCTTGCTTCCTAAGCCATTGGCGCACGGACGTTTTCACAGCCTCCTCATCTTCAAAATGAATCCCACGATGAGCTTCCTTTAGTGGCCCGAACAGATGAAAGTCTGATGGTGCCAGGTCAGTGAGGTAAGACTTGCCATCCCAATTTCTCAATTTCTGCAGTGGTGTAACGGTTGGTGTATGGTCTTGCATTCTCATGCAAAAGAAGAACATCCGCCATAGTTTTTGTTGGGCGAACTCGGCGAAGATGTGCTTTTAGCTTTTTGAGAGCTCTGACGTATTAGACAGAATTTATTGTACATCCCTGCTCCAAAAAATCAATCATAAGCATACCCCCTGCATCCCAAAACACTGTCGCCATAACTTTCCCTGCCGACCGCTGAGTTTTGAATTTATTTTCTTCGGTGACGTTGTGTGATGCCATTCCGTTGACTGCCTCTTTGATTCAGGTTCAAAAAAATGAACCCACGTTTCGTCTCCAGTAACAATTTTTTCCAGAAACTCCTCTCTCTCCAAATTGAAGCTCTGCAAGTGTTGGGAGCTATTGTTTTCCTTGTTTCTTTGTTTTGGGTGGTTAACATTCTTGGTACCCAACGTGAAAAAACGTTTGAGTAGCCCAGTTGTTGAATAATCGTCATCACACTGTCTTTATCGAGGGAGGTAATGCGACACAATTCACCTGTTGTTACTCGGCGATCACCACGAATGATGTCATCGACTCGCTGAATGTTGCATGGAGCCACTGCAGTCAACGGCCTACCGCTTTGCTTTTCATCTGTCAATGGTGTTTGCCCTTCAGCTTCGTTACAGCGACGAACCCATCGTCTAACAGTGCTGACATCCATCGTTGTATCACCATACACATTTTTTAGTCTTTCGTGAATGTGAATTGGTGTTTCACCTTCCGCAGTCAAAATTTCAATCACAGGACGCTGTGTCGATGTCAGCCATTTTGCAAGAGGATGCAGTGCTGCCACCTGTTGACTTAGGAAGTTACTACTGCAGGGGATTGGAGAAGAAGGTTTGAGGAATTGCGCCAAATTCAAAGTTTTCACATAACTTACTTATTTAAGGAAAAAAAGTAGGAGATATTACTTTTTGACCCACCTTTATAAAAACAGAAACCATCAGTTTCATTTGTGTTAAGATTAGGATTACTACAGGGGGAATTTGTACCGAAACTTGTGGTTTATGTTTCCATGTCCCAAGTGAAGCATCCCCGGGAGGAAGGATGAGGTGAGAGGAGAGGGTGGGCGGCTGGCCCAAGTAGTCACGACAGCGGCCCGACACTTCTACCCTCAAAGGTCCACCAAATGAGAGATAATGGGAAATGATAATGTAAATTTAATGGGGGAATAGGAAATTCGGGGAATGCAATTAACTTACCCAACATTCGCCGAACGACTCGGAAACTCCTCCCAAAAAGCCCATGGGTCAGGAGGTTAGCCACGGGAATCGAACCCGGGCCGCTGAGCCATCCCGCTCGCTGATCTTTGTTAACTCAAAGAGGATAAAGGAACTCCAATACTTCCTGTTCCTTAGTGACAGACAACCAAGAGGAGATCTTCGCGTGCTATTAATTGTGAACTGAAAGCTGCATAATTAATATCTTTTATCACTTTTTTGTGGAGATGCATATAAAAGAGATTATAATGATGACCGCCTTGAGGCGTTGCAAGCAGCCGGAAAGTTATACCCAGTTTTTGTTTGACATATCCACATACAGCATGGTCCACATTCCACACCTCATCAAATTCCTTTCACATCAGAAGTGCCGGGTTCAACTCTACGTCGTTACCAACAAACATCTAATTAAATGCATAAAAAAAGACACTGAAATTGTTTTCTCTTTGGATTATTAGAGAAAACACTAAACCTACACCAGTTTTTGTCAGGTAAACCAATGGAAGCTTTCATTAAATTTCACCGTTTGTAAGTAACTTCTAATATATACAGCGTTTAACATAAATCATGATTGATCTTAAAGATATACAACACATTTATTTGACTTTTGAATATTTTCTTTCTATTTATTTAACTATTTTAACATAACCATTATTATTGTCCTCAAAATATACAAAAGTATATTTAGTGACATAAAAAATACCCTATGATATGCTAGTCACATGACCCACTTACAATTCTTCAAAGAATTCTTGCAAATCTATAGTTTTGTTTTTCATATTAATTGAACCAAACATTGTTCGCCTCGGTAACGTATCTGCTTCACGTTCGAGAGATATCCCAGTCAGGGCGAGTTACCTGGATAAAACTTTTTCGGAGGTTTTCTCTTATCCTGAAAGACAAATGTCAGGAAACTCTAAGCTCTATGGACCCTTTACTCACTTCAGCATCATTTTACCCCTTTCATTCACCGTACGATATCAATTAACGCTGGAGCATGTAAATTAAAAGAAAAACATACATTACCTGAAATAGTTATATCACATTATCCCTTATAGGAACAATATAAGTAGTAGAGTGTAACAGGCTTCAAGCGATAGTCAAATCCTTTAATAGCGAGACGCTTTGCAATGACTTTGAAATTTCTTTCCTTTTCTGTTGTTTTGCTTTTTGCATAACCGGAACATAAGAAAACGAATAATTTTGTATAGTAAATATAATTAAGAACATATCATAAATAATTAAGGTCACAAAAATATACTGAAGACACAAAATTTGGGATCTAAAAAGATGTGTGTCTTTTGTGCAGTGCGTTTTTGTTTATCCCTACGTAGTTATCAACTTATAAAATGCTTTTTATTTTGAGTGAGGAGCACTTCACAGGCTACTACGAGAAAATCTGAATTATATATACGAAGGCTGTTCAATAGAAACTGATCTTTTTTTTTTCTCTCTCTCTCTTTTTTTTTTCTTTTTCTTTTTACTCATCCTCATAATTTTGATGGTACTTCTCAAATTTGTCTCCCTTGAATGCGATGCACTTGTCCTAGCGTTTCTGCCAGTCTTCAAACACATACTGGAAACCATTTTTGAGAGATCCTTCAAAATCGTCTCCGCAGCCTTCACCACTGCTTCTGATGATGGATAATGCCTCCCACGAAGGCGTTTCTTCAAGTTAGGGAATAGAGAAAAAGACACATGGGGCTAAATCCGGTCTATAGGGGGGTGAGAGATGCACTTCACGTTGATTTTTGCAAGATATTCAGCAACAACATTGGCAATATGCGGCCGCGCATTATCGTAGTGCAGCATCCAGCCTGCTTCACGGAAATGTGTTCTTTTGCGCCTGATATGGACTTGCAATGTTTTCAGGACATCCCTGTAGTATTGTCCAGTCAGTGATGTGTATGCAGGTACAACATGCTAATAAACCATTCCATGAATATCAAAGAATGAGATGACCATAACTTTCCCAACAGAAGCAACCACTTTTGCTTTTTTGGTAGGTTGGTGATGAAGGAGATTTCCACACTGAGCTTTGCTGTTTGCTCTCAGGATCAAAATGATGTAGCCAAGTTTCATCAGCAGTGATTACGTTTGAAAGAAACTCCGGATCTTCCTCTAACATCAACTTTAACTGCATGTTACCTCCATTACAGCGGTAGGCAATACTGAACATGTGTGAACTTGCCTGGTTCACACAGGCAGGAACCAGAGTACCAACAATGAAACTACTACGACGTGTTTGTTTCACATTAAGGTAACAGAATATAATAAGATTGAATTTTACTGCGAAAAATTATGACCGTAAAAAAGATTATGATCATTTTTTATTGAACAGCCCTCGTAGATACTGTCTCAAAACTAATGCCGTTTTTATAAATAACAATTATTTGAAATGTGCCCTGACAAGATATTAACTAATTTTCAAAGTGACCCTTAGATACTATAGTCTTGAGCCATCGTACAGCGAGGTCATCCATGGGACTGTGGATAAGCTGACGACAGATATCCACCCTACGTTCAGCCTGATGAGGTATCAGTTCACCAGGTACATGTCTACAGCTTCTGTATGATTTTCCAAGTGTCTTAATGTGGCAATATATGGTATCTTTTGATGCACCAAATCCTTGTGAAAGCCTACAGGTACTTTCTTGCAGATTTTTTTCGCAAAACTAGGCGTGTATACTCAATATTCCATACTTTACGTCTTCCAGAACGTGGTAAATCTTTAGTATTTTCGTCTCCATTGTTGAAACGTTGGAAGCATCGTTGTACCACACGCTCACTAACGATACCTTCTCCTTCCACTTCACATATTCTTCGAGCTGTGGAGTAGCTTTATAATCTTGTTACCAGTAGTGTTCTTAAAAGGGCTCTAAGTTCAAATTTTGCTCTCTCCATTTTCTGACTGTTTATTAACAGGTGAAGACTGGTACATGCTGACAATATACGCAACACTACGCATGGCATCCTGTAACTGGCACTGCCAAAGCAAGGAAACCCAACAATTTCTCCAAAACACCAAAACCAAAAAACACCGACTCTACTTTTGAGACTACTTAATATTTCCAAGCAAATGTGCTAAATATATGCCGTTTTAATAAAAATGCTTAAAGCCTATTTTGAGAAAATCTAGGTTACGAAGATTTTTTATATAAAGAACAGTTTGTAATGGAGCATTTTGTAGAAAATGTTCATTTACATTCTTGTATATCATTGAACTGAAGTATCTGTTTTCATGGTTGACCGTTTTCACATAAATAGCAAAGCAGCTTTTTCAGAAAGGCTTTTATGGGATTTAGGTTAGATCAAAACATATGTTTTCAGTGAAATATTGATGCTGAGATTTTGTGTGGAAGGTTTATTAGTTCTTCCTATTAAAGGTCAATAGTAAGAAAAGTAAAAATAGATCTTTTATAGGTAGAGTCAGGCTGAAAAATTCAATGCCAAAGTCGGGATTGGAATCACGGATCTTCTGGTCTCCGTCCGGTTGCTCTTAATCATTGAACTACTATGGCCAACGTGTCGTCATGACATTAAATTGTCCAACTGACTCGTATTTTCTCAGGAAACCACTAGTGGTTCTCGTATACAATGAGATACGCACCGTTTGTGGGGACTTACTATCTCGTAAGTACTTAAGTACCAGCGCGCCTCGGTAGCGTAGATGGTAGCATATCTGCCTCACGTTCAAGAGGTCCCGAGTTCGAATCTCGGTCAGGGCGAGTTACCTGGATAAGGTTTTTCCGGGGTTTTCCCTTATCCTGATAGACGAATGTCGGGTAACTCTAAGCTCCATGGAGCCCGGGCGCATTGAGCATCATTTCACCCATTTCATTCATCGTCCGATATGACTAAATGTTGGATTAGGCAAATCACAACAACAACTTAAGTACCAGGCTTTATAATTACCACAATTACGTTAATTAATAGAAATTAATCGTTATTCCACACTAGCCCTGTTTTTAAAATTATCCATTTATTATACAGCATATTCCATTACATAGTGAGTAATACTATATGCTTGGGTGCACAGGTACATTAAGTTTTGTTTTCACTATTGTATTACATATTATCACATTTCCTCGAGACTTACAATTCTATAAACTAATATAAGTATTTGCTTCCCACTTGACTATTTACAGATTATCGAAGTTGATACTGTTTACAAATTTACTGAAACTTTTGGTGTGTTTTTGTATAAGTTCCTTTTTTTTCTAGTGCCCAGCGTCCACCAGCCATCGTTATTGCTTTCTTTAGATTTTCCCTTTCTTTGTCTAACAGATTACACTCAAAGATTAAGTGGTCCACAGTTTGTTCGTTTTGGTTGCACTTACACATTGGATTGTCACTTATTTTAAATCGGTGGTAGTACACTTTAGTTTTCCCGTGACGTTAGATTTGATGTTAATTTTATTTTAGTTTTCATCCTGTCATTTATGTTGTGAAAATAGGATTTTGTAATTTCACCTTTTGATGTTTGTTGCCATTCTTGATGCCATTTTTCCATACTTGAGCACATTAGCCTGCTGATTACTTCACTTGCCAATTACAAGTCCTTTTCAAAAATTCCGTAAGTGAAGTTTAAGTGTTAGCCCTGTGTAGGCTAAGGTTTGGTTAGGCAGGGTCAGACTCAGCCACCATGGCATGTTGGCCATGGTAGCTCAATGGTTAAGAGCACCGGGCACAGACTGGGAGATCCGTGGTTCTAATCTCGGCAGTGACATTGAATTTTTCAGTCTGACTCTAGCTATCCAAATTTTAACCTACACAGGGCTAGTGTGGAAAAATGAATAATTTCTAAATATAGATTTTGTTTGAGTTCAGGAGGGTTTAAATCACAAGTTCTTTCTAATACAGTGCATTTTCTACTTAGATAACTAGCGGAGAAAGTGGAGACAGCGAGTAGTATAATTTACAAAAGTTCATGGTATAGCATAAAATCACGAATATTCAGAAAATGTTAATGCTTCAAGAAATTTTACAACATAAATTTACTTTCTCCACTCAAAGCTTCGTTATCGATACTTGGCTTTAAATGCATGTTTGAGGGTCCTGGACTCAGTAAAGTCATTTTTAGAAAAAATGTGTTAGTGTCAGTGAACAGCATAACTCCGAAAAAAAGAAAACGTCAGTTAAACACAAGTTTACATAACTTCCAAGATTGAGACAGAAATATTTTTTCAATAAAATTTTCCCACCGCAGACACCTCTTTGTATGGAACAATTTTCGAAAGTTTTATTTTGTTTTTTCAAAAGACGGCTGGAACGATTTTTATATAAATATTTTCTTAATGTATTTTTATGACAAATTAAATTAATATTGTGACTTTGTGGGTTAGTGAAATTAAAAGTCAAGTTGCACAAACTCAAAATGTTCTTTATTTCCGCCGAGTTACAGTTGGTTCACTTACAAATCACAACAGGATCACGTATCACACACAATTACGTAACACTCCAATTACGTACAACTCTCTATAGAGCCGATTAAAAACTCCTCTGATACACGCACACAGTCTTCCAGTCCGTTCGCTAGCACTGCGCTCTTCACGGCTGCTCGCCAAGAACTGACTGACTCGCTCGCTCGTCGTGCTGGCTGTATTTAGCCAGAAGGTTTTTGCTGCGTGCCCACTCGTTAGGGTTTTACCACAGGTAAGGTATATTTGGGATGTTGTAGGGTGACATGTGGGTTTTTAGGTTGGTACTATATTGTAATGTTACAGTGATTGTACCTTGGGATTGAAAGGGCAGGATGCAATATCTAGCACACTGGTGTTTTGTTTCTGATTTAAGATTGGAAAAAAATTGTATGTCACACAGCTTAGGAGAATTATGTGGAGCTCAGCTTTAGCTGCTGTTGGGATTAGCTCCTGGGTTATCTTGGGTGCCCACAAGCCATGCGGGGTACCCGATGTAAACTAGAGCGGCGTCTAGTGGGGTCATAATCTCCCAATGATCTGACAAGGGCGCTTCTATGGTTAGGTAAACTGGCATATAATTTTGATGCCCGGTGCCTAATTTCATCACTGACTTACTCGTCCACTGCAGCTCTTATATCGGAAGATCGCTGTTTCTGGAAGCTTCGCTGCTCGGAACATCATACCGATTGTTCCAGACGTCAGCGGGAGGGGAAAGAGACAGTGGCTAGTGATGCTTTTCCAACCATCCCCTCAGTGAACGCCACAAGTTAAATGGGTAGGCGTGGCCTAAATACCTCCTGTCGCCCACCCAGCTGCCAGTCGGTCTTGCCTTCCGATAATTGGGTGACAATATCTTCAATTTTGTGGGAATCTCTTCCGAAGTCCCCTTAAAATTTTTGTGTAACTGGTGAACCGCAAGAGATAGACAATTTCTTACTATATAAAAAAGCAATAATTTCGTTAAGACACACACTTTATGTCAAATACCTACAATTCCTTTTTATGTGGAGTAAATTAGTTCTGAGATATTCCTTGTTATTTGTTTGATGTTTCAAGTAATTTGCTCACTTGGGAATTCGTTTATTAACTTTTTATTTATTTATCATGCAAAGAGAATCGAATGTCTTAAGTCCTTACATTGCAATCGGCTTTAAAATGATTTGATTACTGCCTAAACCGACTGCATTCCTCTTGTACCTACAAGAAATTATCAATGAGCTAATGAAAGGGTAGAGTCAGACTGAAATATTCAATATCACTGCCGAGATTGCAACCACGGATCTTCTGGTCTGGCTCTACCCTTTCATAGTGCGTCCTATAACGGCTAGTGTGAAAGAACAATTAATTTCCAATAAGACTGTTTATCTTCGTTAATATGAAGTAGTCAGAGGTGTAGGTGTTTGTAAAAATTATATCTACAAGAGTAGAGAAAGTCATGTGAGTGCACACATCGGATTTCTTTTATGTAGGCTCTGTGCTACTACACATATTAGTGTATCTCTTGATTGACCATGGCCATCTTAAATTTCCGATTTTCATTTAGTATATATTCGTAACACTGGATGAGTATTACATTATTTTTTGTATACATTTGCCATTTCATTTTAAGTTTACATGAAAGAACCCTCCTTAATCCCTTAACTGTTCATTATCTTTAAACCTTTACCTAATGCTGCCACTTCATTTCTCTTTAACCAATTTGTTTCCAGCAACTCATTTTCTCCATTATTTGTTCCTCTGCAATCAAACATTGCATGCACTTCATTTTCTTTCACACAAATTGGACAAAATCGCAGAATAAATTCAAGAATTTTAATTTACAGATCTAGAGTTCAAACCATGAAATCCCTGAGCTCTTGTTTCTGTTACATGCTTTGAGGTATATTTCCTTTTATCAACCTTCTTTAACTATATTACAATACTATATAGGTAGTAAGTTTTCTGTATTTTAACGAGTGTACATATACTTTAACTTTAGGAATCTCAATGGAAATACATGGTCTGAGACATGAATAAACAGAAACAAATTTAATGTTGCACTCACATCAACGTTTCTACTCATTTTCGTACAAGTTATTCTTCTTACATTTCATACACATTTATAGAAATAATTTTATTCCTATATTATGGCGGTATAATGGAAGTCCAGTAATACATTAGGCTTCAAGCGATATTCAAATTTTTAAGAGCTTTTAAATTCGCTATGTCTTGATTTTGAAATTCCGCAACCCACCTCAAAAAGGTTATTACATGGCTCGTGCTTCAGAAAAGTATAGGTATGGATTTTACAATGAGAATCAATAACAAGGAGTATTCTAGAAATTCTTGACTCCATAGAAAAGGTTTTGACATAAACTTTCTGCATTAACCAGATCTACATTTTTGTCCAATGAGATTTTGTCTACTTCAATGGTTTACCAAGTATGTGGAAGCCATCCAGATTGCTGACAACTTCATAGGACACACAGAAAATATTTAAAACATACATATTTTTTTGTCAGCAAAATTGTGTATACATGACGTTTAATCAAAAGATTAGAGGCTCTTTTAGGAAGTCAAAAATTTGTATAAAGTGTTCCGTGTAAATGCTAATATTTCGCATCCTTGAAAGATAATTGAAACACACACACACACACACACACACACACACACACACACACACACACACACACACACACACACACACACACACACACACACACACACACACACACACACACACAGATATAAGGATATTTTTATAAAATTTATATTTTGATTCTGGGCCATCAAAACGTGCACTTAGTATGTAATCTGCTAAGAAACTTTTACTGGAATTTAATCCTACTTCTTAAATCCTAGAGAAAGAATTAACCTTTCGAAAGATGAGTTTCTGAAAGTTATATAAAATAAACTGTGATGGGTTGAGATAGCCTTGTGAATGTAATGCCTATGATCTTTATCTTACAATACAATACAATGCAATGTCTATTACCCACAGGACTTCATACAGAATTATAGGCATTTTCAATATAGTTACAGTATTTAACAGTATTTACAGTTCATCTCTGAGGTATTTACAATCTAAAGTTGTCAAATAATTTACACAATTACACTTAATTTTAAAGCTTTGGACAACTAAAATTCTTCATTGATGAGTCTTCCAATCTCGGACACATGAAACAAGAATAGAAATAGAATACATTAGTATAATTACGCACAACAAACTGATTAATTTATGCTTTACCTGATTTGTATTCTAATTATTCATTTACTGAGTAAAACTGATTTTTTTAAAAGAAATTGTGTAGCTCTGCCTTAAACTTATTTATAGAGAGTATGTTTTTTAATTTATTTGGCAAGTGGTTGTATAGCTTTAAACCCATGTATTTGACAGAAGTCTCAAATAGCTTTGTTTTATAAATATAGGTGTGTAATTTGTCTTTATTACGTGTGTCATGGGTGTGTATTTTGGCATTCGTGACATAGTTTGCAGTATTAGTCTTCATGTAAATCAATAGCTGTTTCATATATAAACTTGGTAGGGTCAAGATATTCAAATCTCTGACATGATTTCTGCAGCTTTCCATTTTTGGAATACCAACCATAATTCGTACCTAATGCTTTCTTTTGTAGCTTAAATATCAACTTACTATTTGTAGTATTTTTTTTTTGTAGCTTAAATATCAACTTACTATTTGTAGTATTTCCCCACAATGGTAGTCCATATGATAGTAGTGAATGAAAGTAAGCAAAGTAACAGGTTCTGAGTACAGTAAATTCTACTCCAGGTTCAGCTGATGATGTAAAACAAAACAAACACGACTAAGCTTCTCTGCTAACTTTTCTATATGTTTGTTCCAGCTTAAAGTTTTGTCTACCCATAGTCCCAAGAATTTAGTTTGCTGTTCAAAATTTATCAATCTGGAGCCAATTTTGATACAAGTGTTTTCCATTTTCCTACAAGCCTTATGCTGAAAATTTAGTGCTATTGTTTTTTCTTCATTTACAAGTAACTTATTGACTTTAAACCAATTTAAAACATTTACTGTAGCTGGTGTTATATTTTGCTTAACCGATTGTGTACTTAATTAGAATTAATGTGAATTTAGAGTAAGGAGGCTAGATACACAAAAACGTCTGCATTTTCCAGAACAAAGGAAGCTGCAAGCAGGAACCCATACGACCACGGGTGCAGTTGTCAGCATATTATCCCATGTTCAACCGTTTAGACGTAAACGCTTGGACCACCTTCATTGTGGGTACTTGAGGAATCCCTTAATAGGAATAGAACAAGTGTAGAGCGTGTTGGTGATTGTTATGTTGGCCACACTGGGTACCACAACACATCCTGCGGTCAGTAACTACCAACTTAACGAGACATGATTTCTGTCGCGACTCAAACCAGATGTTATTATTATTATATAAATATGATGCTCGCAAGACAATTGAACTCTTAAATTTCAAGACTCAACGTACACTTCAAGCAGCAAAGCCATATTTTCTTCATAAAACACTGGAAATGTGACAGAAACCGAATGAAAGAAGTATTTTACATTGTCATGACTCTGTATTTGCTATGGTTTATTACTTTACATGTTCTGTGTGAACAGTATAACCCAAAGACATTTGGATAAATATCATTCTTGGCATTTATGTTCAGCATCGTCTAAAAATACGACACGAAATTTTCGGAAGACAATATCTGCCGAAACTCAAACTGCTCTTTATAGGAATATGTTTTGAAAACTTTTATTTTCTCAAAGATGGCTCCAGTGATATTAACGAAAAAGCCGCATGTTCAAATTTATTCCTGATAAATATAATAATAAATCCTGAAGGCCTCTTCATGCTGAATGATTTTTTCCATGGTTGTTAAAATGTAAGAAATGGAAGCTAAATTAAAAATGGCCCTTTCCGAGGCTAATGTTATGCTAGTTGTGTTAGTCATTCCATCAGTGACCTGTTCAGAGGTTAATGTCATGCCAGTTGTGTTGATCATTCCATCAATAACCTGTTCAGAGGCAAATGTCATGCCAGTTGTGTTGATCATTCCATTAATGACCTGTTCAGAGGCTAATTTCATGCCAGTTGTGTTGGTAATTCCATCAATGACCTGTTCAGAGGCTAATGTCATGCCAGTTGTGTTGGTCATTACATCAATGACCTGTTCAGAGGCTAATGTCATGCCAGTTGTGTTGGTCATTCCATCAATAACCTGTTCAGAGGCAAATGTCATGCCAGTTGTGTTGATCATTCCATTAATGACCTGTTCAGAGGCTAATTTCATGCCAGTTGTGTTGGTAATTCCATCAATGGCCTGTTCAGAGGCTAATGTCATGCCAGTTGTGTTGGTCATTGCATCAATGACCTGTTCAGAGCCTAATTTCATGCCAGTTGTGTTTGTCATTCCATCAGTGACCTGTTCAGAGGCTAATGTCATGCCAGTTGTGTTGGCCATTCCATCAATGACCTGTTCAGAGGCTAATGTCATGCCAGTTGTGTTGGTCATTCCATCAATGACCTGTTCAGAGGCTAATGTCATGCCAGTTGTGTTGGTCATTCCATCAGTGACCTGTTCAGAGGCTAATGTTATGCCAGTTGTGTTTGTCACTCCATCCTGTTCAGAGGCCTGTTCAGAGGCTAATTTCATGTCAGTCATGTTGTCACTGTCAGTTGTGTTTGTCACTCCATCAATGACCTGTTCAGAGATTTTCTGGGGCTACATTCTAACTTTTGTCCTATCCCATGGAATATTTCCTCTGTAAGCATATTCTTAACTCTTTTAGGTTTCTTATCAAGAACAGAAACCGTTTCTCTGAGTCTCTTTACAAGTTTACGAGCTACCTCTATGTGAGACGCAGGAATACCAGGAATTCGGTCTACAAATAGCCGTGTCACTTCTCTGTAAGACTCTGTTGACACGTAGGAATCATACATGAATATACAATGCGCTAAGGTATACACATATATTATTATAAGAAAATTTATCACAATTTGATCACAAATAACAGAGCAAGAACCCACACTAACAATTGCCGAGCTTGCACTCACGCAGAGAAAGACGAGTGCCAGGAACCCAGCTACCTCCTGCCGGCCGGCCACCAGTGAAAAGTAAGGCATGCATATTTGTGCTGTTTCTAACCGACTTTTATATAAATATCGTTAAAATATAGAGTTTATTTATTTGAATATAAATATTTGTAACGTCAACAGTTTCCAATATATCCTTTTTTAAGGGATTCGATGTCAAAATCTTATAATTTTCTCAACAAACAAGGCCGTTATTCGTCCCCCACCTCCTATCCACATAAATGGGTTGTCAGAGCTGTCACACAAACAGTGACCACCTCTTAAAACATTTGACAATCGGTTTTGCTACTGTATTTGCTTATTTCTATTGTACCTACAATTTTTCTTTTTGAAGTTTACGTTTAGTCATTTCGGACGATGAATGAAATGGGTGAAATGATGCTCAAGTGAGTCCGGGGTCTATGGAGCTTAGAGTTACCCGACATTCATCTATCAGGATGAGGGAAAACCCCGGAAAAGCCTTATCCAGGTAACTCGCCCTTACCGAGGTTCGAGCTCGGGACCTCTTGAACGGGAGGCAGACACACTACCATCTACGCTATCAAGGCGGGCTGGTTAGAAGATAGTAGAATTAACTTTTGTAAGAATGGTTTGTAAAGAGAAGTAGAGAAAGTAATGCAAGTATACTTCCGGTAAAATCTCTGTATTTAATTTTAGGATGAAACTCTAGACCTCCTTTGTTTAAGTACGTGATAGAGGAAAGTAAAAGAGCATTATGTGTAGTTGTCATTGGTGAAGAAAAGCATATGAATGTAAAGTCAGGTTGTTCAAGAACTGTCTGTAGTGAACGTTTGGGTGAGATCAATAATTCCTGGATTATAAAGGTGTCATGAACTACAGACAGAAGATATAAAAAGAAACATTTGCCAACAGAGGTATAACAATTTTATCAAAATATGAAAACTGAGGAACAAGGTCCTAAAATAATATGAAATGTATATTTTAAAGCCAAACCAAAAAAGGATTTTAGGATTTTGAATAGATTCTGTTCATTTTTCTAATCTGCCACCATAAGAAAGAACACATTATTACGCGATACTTATGTTACTGTTAGATATGGATAATCTTTTCAGAAAGTTGAATTATCTCTGTCAGAGTCTATATAGCAGATCAAGCACAAGAATAAAATTAAAATTTACAAGACAAAAACTTATTCTTCAGGAATGCCTAATCTAATATAGAGTCAAAGACATATTATAATCTTTTTGACTACCGATTCCTAATGGATAGATTAGTCTGTTGTTCAGTGTATTTTTTTTTAAATATTTGAAAAACAAGAAACAAACATACGATAGAAATTAATTGTTCTTTCACACTAGTCATGTGTAGGACGCACTATGAAAGAGTAGAGCCAGACTGAAAAATTCAATGCCATAGCCGGGATTTGAACCACGGATCTTCTGGTTGCCGTCCAGTCGCTCTAACCATTGAGCTACTATGGCCAACATGCCGATATGACATTAAGTTCTCCAACTGACTCATATTTCTCCCGGTAAACCACTATGAATTCTCATAAACACATGAGACAACTACCTTAATGGCGACTTACTATGCTATAAGTACTTTAAGGCCCGGTCTCTATAGTTCGGACCACTATTAGGTACAATTAATGGAACATACGATATCTACAATGTATAGCAATACATTTTACTATTCTGGTTTCATTCCATAATTGGTACAATTGCTCAAATATAATACAGGTCCACCAGTGTAAGCTGAAGATGAACTACCCAGCAAGAAATAAATTGCAGATTACTTTTATGACAGCAAACTAAGATTAAAATTCGAGCTTCTTCTCGAATTTCTTCAGGTATAAAACTTTCGTCGCCTGAATCTCTCATTTACTATTTGTTATTTTTCTTATTTTTCGCTATTCAAAGCCTCCAAAATCATCTTACACTTAGTAAAAACATCGATTCTAAATCGTTTGTAAACCAATTTAATACTTTTATGATCCTTTATTTCTCATGCTGCTCGGTGGTAACGCCTCCGAGGAAATATTTTTTTCACTCGCTGATAAACATTAATTTACCTGGCAAGTCCCATAAATAACAACTGTCCATATCAAATGAAATGGCAAATTAAATGGAGTTTATAAATTTTAATTATTGAGGAAACTCAAACTCTAGAAAAAGTAGTTACGTGTTGCTTTTTACTTCTTTAAAATTAATTTCAATATGCCAATATTATGGATTTGTATAAACAAAAACTCTTCAAGAAAGCAGGAAATTTAATTTCACACATGACGTGATACACAGGAATTGCTATATTTTCTTTTCAGTCGTATATGGATATTTTGTAAAGGCGATGCTGGGATTTTACAGACACTTTTACAGGCAAGAGTAGCTCAAATTATCTATTTGTTTTACAGAAAATGGTCCAAACACACTATCTCGAAAACCGAGTTTATTAGTTACGGGAATTATTAGTTATGTTAATTGAACTCTGGCCTCTCGAATGTAGGCTACAGATGAAAGCGCCTGAGCCATCCCACTCGGTGAAGATTAAAATAAGCTTCAAAATGTGTGTCGAACAAATAAGAAAGCCACTTATTAAAAACATTTAAATAAAAGTAGTGAATTTTACAAAATATGAATAAATATGAAATTATTATAAAATAACAATGATTTACCAAAATGTTTGAAAATAAGACAATTTTTAGGTACATTGGTTCAAAGGAAACATAAAAATATGTTTTCCCATAATGACAGAAAAAAAATATAAAATGTCATATTTTGTCGCCCTTTCTCCGGACTAGAGAAGTGAACGGAGCTAATGACTTCCTCCTAAGATGGGCTTGCTTGGCTGCGCATGTGCACTCAACGTTATAATTAATATTGCATTAAAACTGAGACGTTTCCAATTTATGGCTTTCTAAATATTAACCGATTTAGCATTTCACTGCTCTAAATAACACTTTATGCTGACGTGGCTGTCATAGAACAACAGATAACGAGATTAGTTTATTTTATGTCAAAAACTACATTCATAAGTCCTTTCTTGCCTATTTTTGTAAAAGGTATTCTTACAAAAGCTTATTTTTCATGATTATTAATGCCCAGAATATTTATTTTGTTAAGACTTGAAGCTTTCCTGACGACGAATACGCTCACTTTCTTCTCGGGCAGCCAGCCAGGTGAAAAGATGATTAGATATCAACGTTTCGGGAGTGTGCATCTCTCCCCTCATCAGGATATTTATAAAATGTTATAACCACAAATAAAATACTGAATATAACACAACTATAAACAAATACAAAACACTATCAACATTCGCATTACTGAACAAAAGACTGTTTTCAGTAAATTAAATGCCAGGCCAGGATACAACAAGCGTCAGATAAGCCTACCGCTACAGCCTGCATCCCGTTTACCGGCAATCTATCCGACAGAATCAGCATGCTCACCAAATACAACACCAGGACCATCCACAAGCCACTTCCGAAGATTAAACATCTGTTCAGACCAGTGAAAGACAAACTGGACTTCCAAGTTCCAGGAGTGTACAGCATTCCCTGTGAATGTGAGACACCGTATATAGGACAAACCGGAAGGACCATCGCTAATAGAATAACACTGGTCGACAAAAATTAACTGTTTTCCTCCACAAGAATTAAAATAACATATTTTAAAAGCATTTTTCGTGCTGAATTCAAATATAATTACAGTTTTTCCCCATCGGGCAGGAAGGAGTTTTGTGTGATATTCATTTGAATTTTTTATAATATTCCAAAAAATCCGTAACTAGCTATCTAACTCAAAATTGTAACTACTGATTCTGGCCTACCTAGAAAGTGGTAGATAGTGATTTTCCGGTATATTTTGCATCTGGGACGTCCCTCATTTTAGTCCAACAGTAGTCAGCCAGCATATTGGAACTCCACTTGCCTTGGTACCTCTTCTTTATTGTAGAAATTTGCTGATGAAAACGCTCACCGTGTTCATCGCTGATAGCTCCAAGGATTTCGGGGAAGAAGTCCAAGTTAGGGTCCAAGAAGTGAATTTTTAAAGACATGTTGCATCCCATAGCTTTATAAGAATGCAGAAGATCAGCCACTAGGTCACGATAGTTTTCTGCTTTATGCTTTCCACGAAAATTGCAACAAAAACTTTTGAAAGACTGCCAGGCTGCTTTCTCCAGTGGATTTAACAGTCCCTCGAAATGTTCATCAACCATTAATGAGCTGATTTGTGGTCCTATAAAAACTCCTTCTTTCAATTTAGCATCACTTACTTTGGGGATTTCGATTTCAAGTACAAGAATCCATCAGAAGGTTTATCCATAGCTTTGACGAAATTTTTCATAACTCCTAACTTAATATGCAATGGAGGTAAAAATATTTTTTCAGGCTTCACTAAAGGGACATACGCCACATTTTTCTGGCCAGGGATAAGAGATTCACGTTTTGGCCATGACTTTCTAACGTAGTGAGACTTCTTATCTCTGCTTCAACATGACATTGCAAATAATTTCAATAATACAGCTTGAGTAAAATAGCTACATATGAGGTAACGGATCCTATGACAAGTCAAAGAAAACGCTAAAATCATATTTTGAAAAGTAGTTTTTACAGAAAAACTATGCCTGATGGGAAAATTCTGACTACATATCTGAATTCATGATGGAAAATGCCACTAGATTCACTATTCAGATCTCTTGTGAAAAAAACCTTGTCAACCAGTGTAATCGAACATGAACGGAACATTCGTTTAATGCAACCTGAGAAGTCTGGGCTGGCAGAGCATTGTTTTGATAACGACCAATAGAGCCAATTTTCGGGAGACGACCATCTTGGCAAAATGCAACAGTTACTGGGAGTGGAGAATTAAGGAGCATTTGGCGATTTCCTCTGAAAGGAGCACGCTTAATCGTGATGCTGGATTTCAGTTCAGCTCCTCTTGGAAACCGGCCTTAAAAATGGAAATCCGTCGAATTAAGAAGCAAAGATCAATACAGCTTGATAATCAAGTTAAGTAGTTACGTTTCTTTGACACAATTTTCTATACTCACGCCAGCGACTGACCTGGCATTTAATTTACTGAAAACAGTCTTTTGTTCAGTAATGCGAATTTTGATAGTGTTTTGTCGTTGTTTATAGTTGTGTTATATCCAGTATTTCATTTGTCGTTATAACATTTTATAAATGTCCTAATGTACAGATGACACTCACGAAATGTTAATATCTAATCATCTTTTCACCTGGCTGGCTGCCCGAGAAAAAAGTGAGGATTTTTTTTTCATTAAGCTTTTGTTTTATTTAAATTGATTATTAAGTGATTATAATAACAAGAAAGGAAGAAATTTGTAAATTCAAGTAAGTATTATAAGTGCGTAAATTTTAATGTATGACATTTCATACGGTGGGCAATAATAATTTTAAAATATTGGATATGCTTGATAATTAATATGTAATGCTCTTATTTGTGAAGTGATATTTTAAACTCGAATTAATAATAAATTTTGAAAAACATTGCAACAAATGTATCTATATTATATTATATTATATTATATTATATTATATTATATTATATTATATTATATTATATTATATTATATTATATTATATTATATTATATTATATTATATTATATTATATTATATTATATTATATTATATTATATTATATTATATTATATTATATTATATTATAGAAGAAAAAAATCATTTTCACATTTCATCCAACTAGCTCCATTTTTTCAATTGGTATTGAACAAAGCATTTCATGGGATAACCATTGTTACATTTGATGCACTAAAATTGATACATTTCCCTGAAGTAGTATGCGATGTAGTGTGTGTCATCAAAAAACTATCAGAAAATATCTACAGGAGTATAATTTCTTTCACGCCACAGGTGTATGCATGTTGACTGTACACACTAAACCTTATGATATGTACAACTTTTTCTATTACACAAATAAAAATATTTTTTAATGAATCTCGACTTATCTTAAAAGGTTGATGTTAATACTTCTTTCTTCTTTTTAAAATCTATTTCAAAGCACATTGCATTCATCTTCAGTTTATTCCAAACAAACTCCGTTGTTAAGGAAATCTCGGTTACCATGTTTTCTTTTTTGTTATGTTATGTTTTCAGGATTACCAACATCTGAAGACGAAACAAACCTAAAAACAGAATCAATTGCTGGTATGCTAAAAATTCATTACGCGATGTTTATTTTTTAAATGAAATATTTTTCCCACACTATTAAATCTATGGGAAAATTTAATTGTTTTAATAATTTAAGTTCGGGATTTATTTCATGGTGAAATGACCAAAAATGATCTGCTACGGCCGATTTACCAGTTTGTTTATATGTAATGTTACGAAAATGTTCTTTCTTTCTAGTTTCAAAACTACGTTTCGTCTTTCCAGTATAAACCTGATCATAATTTAAACAATTAAATTGATAAATACCAGATTTGTTAATATTAGGAATTGTATCGTTTTTAGAAAATTGTAATATATTTTTAATGCTATATTTATTTTGAGAAACTAAAGTTATACCAACTTCTTTAAATAAAATTTGAAAACGTTTATTAACCCAAGGATGGTAAGTAAATTTTTTAAAATTATAATCATCTTTTACTTTTTAAGAGTAGAAATAGCATTAACAGTTTTTAGATATTTACATTTTTCAATCTACTTTAGTATAACATCTTTAATAACATCTTTAATAACATCATTAATTAAAGAAGTATTAATAATTTGCTTATATTCTTTATTAAATTCTTCTTTATTCAGAGGTATATTTATTAATCTATAAATGAAACTAAAAAAACTTGGCAACCAACATTTCGTTAACAACAGAGTTTGTTTGGAATAAACTGAAGATGAATGCAATGTGCCTTCGAAATCAATTTTAAAAACAATAAAGAAGTATTAATATCAACTTCTTAAGATAAGTGGAGATTTATTAACACATATTTTTATTTGTGTAATATATATTACTTCACTGTAACTAGCTTCATTTTCTATGTAATCAATAGATTTCTCTAGTTTCTTCGTTATGCATGTTTTTGCTTCATTTTGTCCTCTATATAGTTTAGCAGTCTCTTGATTATGGTTTCTAATAGTGGAGCCTGATATCTTTTGGCGTTTAGAAGGGGGATTCTGCTGCTCATTTTCTTCTAATATGGTCACTTTAGAAGTCTCAGAAGCTAACTGAGCATCTTGTTTCTCACGAATGTCTTCCACTAAATTCTTGATGGATCTAACTTCTACAGCCTTCCCTATATTCCATTCAGTTGCGGTTCATCATTATCATCTAAATCATTATCATCTGTTGCACATGATACCACTACTACAAGTTCACCTACTTCAATATACGAGGGTGGGTCAAAAAGTAATGCCCTCTATTTTTCTCTCCTTAAATAAGTAAGTTATGTGAAATCTTTGAATTTGGCGCAATTCCTAAAACCTTCTTCTCCAATCCCCTGCAGTAGTAACTTCCTAAGTCAACAGGGGGCATGACTGCATCCTCTTACAAAGTGGCTGACATCGACATTCGTATTAGACAGCGTTCTATGATTGAAGTTTTGACTGCGGAAGGTGAAACGCCAATTCGCATTTACGAAAGGCTAAAAAATGTGAATGGTGATACAACGGTGGATGTCAGCACTGTTAGACGATGGGTTCGTCGCTGTAACGAAGCTGAAGGGCAAACACCAATGACAGATGAAAAGCGAAGCGGTAGGCCGGTGACTGCAGTGACTCCATGCAACATTCAGCGAGTCGATGAAATTATTCGTGGTGATCGCCGGGTAACAGCAGGTGAATTGTGTCGCATTACCACCCTCAGTGAAGGCAGTGTGATGACGATTATTCAACAACTGGGTTACTCAAAAGTTTGTTCACGTTGGGTACCAAGAATGTTAATCGCCGAAAACAAAGAAAGGGAAAACATAGCCTCCCAACACTTGCAGCACTTCAATTTGGAGGAAGAGGAGTTTCTGGAAAGAAATTTTACTGGAGACGAAACGGGGGATTATTTTTTTTTTTTTTTTTTTTTGAACTGAATGAAAGAGGCAGTCAATGGAATGTCATCACACAACGTCACCGAAGAAAAAAAGTTCAATACTCAGCGATCGGCAGGGAAAGTTATGCCGACAGTGTTTTGGGATGCAGAGGGTGTGCTTATGATTGATATTTTGGAGCAGGGATGCACAATAAATTTTATTCAATGCGTCAGAACTCTCAAAAAGCTGAAAGCACATCTTCGCCAAGTTTGCTCAACAAAAACTTTGGCGGATGTTCTTCTTTTGCATGACAATGTAAGACCACACACCAGCCGTTACACCACTGCAGAAACTGAGAAATTGGAATGGCAAGTCTTACCTCACTGACCTGGCACCATCAGACTTCCCTCTGTTCGGGCCACTAAAGGAAGCTCATCGTGGGATTCATTTTGAAGATGAGGAGGCTGTGAAAACGTCCGTGCGTCAATGGCTTAGGAAGCAAGACCGTGTGTTTTACCACACTGGAATACATGCCCTAGTTAACAGGTGGACCAAAACTGTGGAAAATGACGGAGATTTTATTGAATATTGACAAATTAATCGTCAGTGTTGTAGTTTTCAAGCTATGTAAATTGGATTCAATTTTCTTGGCAATTAAAAGAGAAAAAATAGGTGGCATTAGTTTTCGAACCACCCCCGTATATAATGATTATCATGATTATCATGATTATCATGAACATTGCAACTGTTTCAACGTTGAGGTTTAGTGCCCAGCATATGAAATTTCATGCGCAAAAGGTTGAAGTATACAAACTTCCTGGAATATAACCTTTTATATGGATTTAACCAAAACATAATTCCACATAGTATCTAAAGTACATATGTACCACATTTCAGCGTACTTCTTAAATGTAAGTTTTAAAATACATAAAATACTTATCGGTGTTCTATTATTCTATCTTGTGTCATACGCACTAAATTCAACATGCACTCATTACTTCACTCCAGATGCAAATGATTGGGAACCAATAATAAGTCCTACTTGGAACAGATGCAAGCATCAACAATAGACTACTAAGCAACAACGATATGTAACTGCACATCTGTTCACAACGTGATTTGTATATGGAGCATCATACAGTGACATTAATGTGTAATCGAGAAGTACTTTTGTAGAAACGGCTTAATTATAAACATATAGATGTGTACATGGACCCAAGAACGAACAACCTTATGTCAATACATTTACTGGCATGTAATCGAACTCCTGCGTGGCGAAATTCAGGCACACCGGCGGCGCTGTTATGGACCTGGCAATCGACAGCATCGTTAACAAACCTATTTCTTTTTTAGACAATTTTTCTAAGCGCTAATTGTTCACGTAGTTCTAAAAACGTGTATTTGATATGAAATCTGAATACTTCCTCCACCTGTTATACGTAAGAGGTAGAGAAAATAAATCCAAAGTCGCT
Organism: Mantis religiosa; assembly: GCA_030765055.1. NCBI lineage: Eukaryota > Metazoa > Arthropoda > Insecta > Mantodea > Mantidae > Mantis > Mantis religiosa. The sequence continues at coordinate 139,965,755 of CM060954.1, read as the reverse complement.
ATGAATATGTTGTAAATATATTTCACTACTTTCACGTACAAGTGATTTGGAGATACTGGAATATGTGTAGAGTTTCTGAGTTCAATCCTTGTGATGGCATGGGAATGTAATTAGAGGACTAGCTCGTGTGGGCCGGGGTTATCATCGCTGAGCCCAGAAGCTGAACGAGATCATCTCGAGGTCATCCGGTTTGTCAAACATGAGAAGGCGACTCCCAGATATCGGAGTTGTTCTTCATCGTAACCTGGTCACTGGTCGAAATTAGCAGCTCTTCTCCAAATGTGTGTCCGTTACGCATTTTCAAATATGTAACTTATCAGACACTCTAGTTTCCACAAACTTATCCTTCTGTCTACGGTTTGTCAGTCAAGAGATAAACCTCCTTCAGGCATTTGCATGTTTTGTTGTAGGAATTAGAAGAAAGACACTCAAACACCTTTATTTGTCCTAAATGATGGGTATTAACGAGGCCTATACTTCTTGTATATTGTTTAACCGTTTATCTCTTAAGGTTTATGATATACTCAAGTTATTCAGAATGAAGATCACTTCTTAGGCTATTCCCACAAAAATCAAGATAATACGCATCGTGCCTGCTATATAAATATATCGAATTAGAGCCGTGTTTGAAAAATAGAAATAAAATATAATAAGATATTTTCGTGTAAAGGTATGTTGAGGGGAGGGAACTTACTTGCACATCTTTATGTAGCATCTGGGAAAATATTTACTTAAGGCACTTCATCTGTAAAAATGGATAGAAATATGCAAAAACGAAACATGGAATTTGCTCACTTTCTTCTCGGGCAGCCAGCCAGGTGAAAAGATGATTAGATAACGTTTCGGGAGTGTGCATCTCTCCCATCATCAGGATATTTATAAAATGTTATAACCACAAATGAAATACTGGATATAACATAACTATAAACAAAGACAAAACACTATCGAAATTCGCATTACTGAACAAAAGACTGTTTTCAGTAAATTAAATGCCAGGTCAGGAGATGGCGTGAGTATAGAAAATTGTGTCAAAGAAACGTAACTACATAACTTGATTATCAAGCAGTATTGATCTTTGCTTCTTAATTCGACGGATTTCCAGTTTTAAGGCCGGTTTCCAAGAGGAGCTGAACTGAAATCCAGCATCACGATTAAGCGTGCTACTTTCAGAGGAAATCGCCAAAGCCTCCCTAATTCTCTGTCCCAGTAACTGTTGCATCTTGCCAAGATGGTCATCTCCCGAAAGTTGGCTCTATGGTCGTTATCAAAACAATGCTCTGCCAGCCCAGACTTCTCAGGTTGCATTAAACGAATGCTCCGTTCATGTTCGATTATTCTAGTAGCGATGGTCCTTCCGGTTTGTCCTATATACGGTGTCTCACATTCACAGGGAATGCGGTACACTCCCGGAACTTGGAAATCCAGTTTGTCTTTCACTGGTCTCAACAGATGCTTAATCTTCGAAGATGGCTTGTGGATGGTGCTGATGTTGTATTTGGCGAGAATTCTGCTGAATTCATGGAATGTTTTTGCTTTCTACTGTATTTATATTCCGTACTTTAATTTAGCGCGTTTGACTTATTAATATTAGATAATGCCTTTACAGTACTCCTAAACACAGTAGTAATACACGTTCCAGTATGTAAATGCTCTTTTTCTGATTTTCAGAACTTTTAGTTACTTAAAGTGCCTTAGGTGTTAAAATACCTAAGTCACCATCAACTATTCTTCAGCAAATTTTCAGGAATTAATATTTAAAGCACTCATTTAGCAAATTTTGAAAATTTAATTACGGTTATATTTAGTACTTTATTTAATATTTTCTTAAAATAAAAAAGTATCAAAATTTAAACAAGTGATCCCTATTTTCTGCTATAGAATCATTCGAATTTTAAACAAATCCATTGTGGAGGTCTTTATAATGGTCTCTTAAAAGGCAAAATAAATCCAACGTGAAATCTAAAAGAACAATTTGGAAAATTTTTAATTAACACAGTTAAATCATTTAAATTCAGGTTAAAACCATTAACATCTCAGAAAGAGTTGAAGATTTCCTATTGAAATACTTAACGTTCTCATTACCGCACTGTCACAAACATTTAGGGTCACACAAATTTGAACTGTGCTTTTTTAGATTTTTCTGAAGGTATATTACTTTAAATACCAAATTTAATATTTAATTGACCTTTATTTTGAGGTATTTAGTTCACGGACATAAAAACGAAGCGTTCTATAATTATTTTCAGAAACCTTTGGAGCTTTGGACTTGTGAGAAATCAAATTGTGATTACTCTAATTACTATAGGCAAGAAGCAGATAAACTGTATTAAAACTACGCACTTTCTCCCACTGCAGTTTACTTTGATGTTTTTTCTGGAAATGATTCATCAAAATTTTGTTTTTCTACTTCTAGTTTTCGTGACAGAGGGCTTTAAACACACATTTTGTTGCATGTAGATAGAAACATAACTGGACATAAAATATTAAGGAGAAACTTTCTATGTATCACAGCATTCTACATATTCCTTGCTTAGTAGCCTGATGAGATATAACAGAGCACATTTAACACTTTAAAAATGCTAGCTTTAAATACTGAAAACTCTGGCCAACAGTAGGAAATAATCATAAATGCCGGCAAATATATAATCCGTATTTTAGAATAAGTTGTATACAAGCAAAATAAGCATTTTAGTTCTTATGCCAATATATCAAACATACTGCATTTTAATAAAAAAGGAATCTAAAACCACTTTTGGATGGCATAAGTACCCAGATTGAAGGTTTTTTTTTTTACTGGTGCTGTTCATAAGCACATTGCATCTCCTTATACATTTCCGAGAGTTAGTCAAAAAGTAATGCCTCCTATTTTTTTCTCTTTTAATTGCCAAGAAAATTGAATCCAATTTACATAGCTTGAAAACTACAACATTGACGATTAATTTGTCAATATTCAATATAATCTCCGTCCTTTTCCACATTTTTGGTCTACCTTTTAACTAGGGCATGTATTCCAGTGTGGTAAAACACACGGTCTTGCTTCCTAAGCCATTGACGCACGGACGTTTTCACAGCCTCCTCATCTTCAAAATGAGTCCCACGATGAGCTTCCGAACAGATGGAAGTCTGATGGTGCCAGGTCAGTGAGGTAAGACTTGCCATCCCAATTTCTCAATTTCTGCAGTGGGGTAACGGCTGGTGTGTGGTCTTTCATTGTCATGCAAAAGAAGAACATCCGCCATAGTGTTTGTTTGGCGAACTTGGGGAAGACGTGCTTTCAGCCTTTTGAGAGTTCTGACGTATTGGACAGAATTTATTGTGCATCCTTGCTCCAAAATTTCAATCATAAGCACACCCTCTGCATCGCAAAACACTGTCGCCATGAATTTCCCTGACAACCACTGAGTTTTGAATTTTTTTTCTTCGGTGACGTTGTGTGATGCCTTTACATTGACTGCCTCTTTGATTCAGGTTCAAAAAATGAACCCACATTTCGTCTCCAGTAACAATTTTTTTTTCCAGAAACTCCTCTTCCTCCAAATTGAAGTGCTGCAAGTGTTCGGAGGCTATTGTTTTCCTTGTTTTGGGTGGTTAACATTCTTGGTACCCAACGTGAACAAACATTTGAGTAACCCAGTTGTTGAATAATCGTTATGACACTGCCTTTACTGAGGGAGGTAATGGGACACAATTCACCTGTTGTTACCCAGCGATCACCATGAATGATGTCATCGACTCGCTGAATGTTGCATGGAGTCACTGCAGTCACCGGCCTGCCGCTTCGCTTTTCATCTGCCAATGGTGTTTGCCCTTCAGCTTCGTTACAGCGACGAACACATCGTCTAACAGTGCTGACATCCACCGTTGCATCACCATACACATTTTTTTAGCCTTTCGTGAATGCGAATTGGCGTTTCACCTTCCGCAGTCAAAAATTCAATCACAGATCGCTGTCTAATACGAATTTCGATGTCAGCCATTTTGCAAGAGGATGCAGTGTTGCCACCTGTTGACTTCGGAAGTTACTACTGCAGGGGATTGGAGAAGAAGGTTTGAGGAATTGCGCCAAATTCAAAGTTTCCACATAACTTACTTATTTAAGGAAAAAGTAGGAGGCGTTACTTTTTGACCCAGTTTCGTACGATATCTCAAAACATACATTTCCTGATGGAACGGCATACATCTAACCACTACAACACTTAAGAAGAGAAAAAAGAAGAATTGAATTGCAATAGACTTCTGAACACTTGTTTCGCAAAAGTTTAATCTCTTTACGCAATGTTAATCCAAATAAACGTTTACAGAAATAGTTTGGTTACTAAATATTTATTGTAAATACAAGAGGAAAACTTAAATGATGTTTTTGTGATATAATGGAAGGAGTAAGATTTTCAAACCCAGTATATTGTGCCTCGTTTTTTTTAGATATTTCACTCTCGTTTGCGTCTCTGTATTCCCCTCAACCAAATAAAATATAATGTGCCACGTCAGCTTTTTGTTATTAATACCTCTTGTAACGGTAGCTTTTGTTTGAACTGAAAATGAGTTTTGTCCTCTGATCTGAATATTAGTGTGTCATGTATTGACAATATAAAAAAAAATGATGAACGGTTGCTAGGGGAAGAAAGTCAATAATCTTCATATCTATATGTTCTGTAATCTTGTTTCATGATGATGGAAAAATGTCGCGGTGAATACAAAAGTTTTGCATAGTAATAGAAAATCAATAACCTTAAAAAATAGATATGTTCTGTAATCTTGATGGTGGAAAGATGATGTGGGAAAGACAAAAGGTTTTAATAGTGTTGAGTGGACGTGCAGGAGTGAGGAATTTTATGTAATTAACGGAAACTATTTATTAAGGAAGTAAGAATTTATCGATATGCTGAAGGTAACCTGCAATGATTGACTATGAAAGAAAGCTTGAGTAAAATGTAATCCAGGTGATGCAATTAAATTATATATTACGAAATTGGACTTATCCAAAATTTTATTTACTTCACTCGAAAGCACACTTGAAAACGAGAGATCTCATGATTCTTATTTAACCAAACTCAATCATCAAGAAACAATTCAAACTACAACAAAGTAACCCTGTTATTTCTGGCTTCCCGACTTGGGACTTCGAAACAGGCAGCGTGCATCCTGTCTGCAACGAATAGAAAATCTGATTACACCACTAAAACGAAATTTTACTATCCCGCCCAGACGAGAGGTGAAGCCAAGATTTGAGAGAGAGGGAGAAGCTGAGGAGAGACAAAGGAAAATCTCCAAAGAACCTCCTGAGAAAAGAGGTAAAGGGTGTACAACTGACAGAGACACCTCGCATCTATTGCAGCTAATACCCCTAGGAAGAAAGGATGAATTGAGGAAACCGCAGAAGGCCAAATGGTCGTAGGCAGAGACATGTAGAAGTCCCTTCATTGCCATGCCAGGACCCAGCAACACTCCTGTTCCGATATCGACAAACGTCGTCTCCCCACGTGAGAATATTACCGTACATTGCCGAGAATAGCACTTATAATGCGCAAGTAACCGGGCCATCTGTCCGGCATCGCCTTCAAGATGGTAAAGAAATGGATGAAGGAAACTGTGATATGAAAAACCACGCCTAAATGACAAGTAGAAACCACGAAATATCCAAGTTGTACCAGCGATTTCTGAATGTGAGTCGTACTGGCGCCATCTCACTCGGTCAGAACTTCCAAGAATATCATATATAAGTAACTCAAATAAAAATATTCAGTGAAAATTTTGAGAAAATAAAAATTATTACCTTCCATGTAAAATATTTTGAAATAGTTTCAGCATAAGATCCTCGAAGCAGAAAATTTGCAGATCCAAGGTCTGAATTGTGTATAAAACAAAAGCAAGTAAATGTTGTATGCTCCCCTCCAATATAGCATTACAGAGATAATGACCTGGTGTGGTGGCGCTACTGGTTCCAGCCAGGTTCATTAATCATGGACCTGCGGGATGACATAAGTGTTTCTGAGTGTCATTCAACTCTCATACTTCCTCAGGTTACGTACCTTATTGCTTCAAAATAACATTGAAACAATTACCAATAAATGTACATCGGAAACATTTCATTGTATTTCATTAGGACATACCTAATCAATATAGCATTTTCAAAATAGTGTTTAAAAGAACATTTAGGTATTATTTTGAAAATAGCTTTTAAAATTAATTATAAATATGAAATTATAAATAAAAAGGATTTGTTAGCAATTTTCATACTTATATAGTGGTCACAGGTGACCGTAAAATGTTACCTTATCAACAGGACTAGAAAAATAGTCACAGGAAAATGAAAAACAGTGAAATAAATTTGTGATGGAAGTGGTATATCAAGATGTAAATTATGAATCCTGGTTTTGACTATCGAAAGGTTACTTAGTAAAGCTTCCTTTCCGTTAATTCTTTATAAAATAATTGCTACTCGTCATCAGCCGCAACAATTACGTAGAGGCAACTTGTAATTCTACACACATCTCAAGGAATATAATAACATTTTAACCGTTTCCATTAATAGAAGAAGTGAACAAGCCATACAAATACAAAACACCTGCGCCAACTCTATTGCTGATAATAGATTACATGAGAGAGCTACACAACCCTTTTTTAATTTTATAATTACTTTATTGTTAAGTATTTTCATAGCCTGATATTCGTAACCTAGAAAAGTATCAAAATGCCTTAGGCATCTTATCCAGCGTATATTTATTTGGTATTTTTCAAAAAAGCCTCCAGTTTGGGGTCCCCTTTAGAGGTCTGTTACAAGTAAAATAAAACCTTTAATAGGATTTAAAACGCCGTTTAACAACTAGGGTTATTTTCAGTTAACACAATTCAATTAATTAAATCGATATCAAAATCCCTCTGAAACAGATGCAGATATCTAATTGTGATCATTAGACGTATCGTACTTCCATGCTGTCTCAGGAACGTTCAAAAGGAAATGATGGGTTCTTAAGACCTGAAGAGCTACATCCCATATGATGATCTTAAAATTCCATACTATTTTGACCCAATTGCGAGAAGCAACTAATATAAAAAAAACGTATTTAAAAATTCAAATTGATTGTAACTGATAGCTTCCAAAATGGCTGATAGCTTAGAAAGGTTGTTTTAAATAAATTATAGGTATATTTCAACATATTTGTAATTTTATTTTCTGTGATACACACAGTAAGTAGTGCAACTTACTGTACTCCAATCAAAATGTTCTGAGACTCTGAATTCCAAGAAAGCCTTATTAGAAAAAGAATCAGTTAAATGCCAAACTTGGTATTAATTTCACCATGTGCCAAACATTACGATACAAAAAAATTACTTCACTCCAAACTACCCTTTACATGGAAGATGTTTCGAAAATAATTGTCTGAAAAATGGCTAAAACGACTTTGATTAAAATGTACTTTAAGATATTTTCGTGATAAATTACATGTATATCTTGAATTTTCTGGTAATATTCTCGGAAGTCCTCTTCATTCTGAATGAGTTTTTCTTAACTAGAAAAGGCCGCGCCGTGGCTCAGTGGTTAGACCGCTTGGCCCTCACCAAGGCGGCCCGGATTCGATCCCAGGTGCCCGCAAAGTGAGATTTGTGGTGGACGACACGGCGCTGGGGCGGGTTTTCTCCGGGATCTCCGGTTTCCCCCACCATCTCATTCCACCGGTCCTCCATTTTCATCTCATGCATCATCAGTGTCATCACCTGCGGTGCCGTATGTAGTAAAAGCGGGCGTTAAACACTACACTACTACTACTCTTAACTAGAAAACTGTAAGAGACAGACAAAATCTTACTACAGAAGAAGTGTACTTCTTGTTAAACACACAATTTGTCATATGGAGGTGTGAAGTGAACCATTGAGATATTCTTTGTTATGTTATTGAACTTTCAATAACTTATGTTTTTCTCAAATGGAAAAACAATCACGACGAGCTCTTAAACATTTGACCATCATTTGAGGTTTGTTATATTTGTATCTACAATAACAATGTCTATCATCCTTGTATGCTTACCTCAAATAATATGACCGTAAAAGTGTAAGAATATTTGTGCAAGAGTAGAGAAAGTCATGTGATTTTAACACATCAGATTTTTTTATGTACTCTATAAACATTTTTAGTTACACAAAACATACAAAGTACATTTTTCTGATTGAGAAGATCAATTTTCTGGCTGGTGTCAGTCTATGTGTATTTTCCGGGAGGATAATGTATGTAATCTTCTTATTCGCCAGCTTCACCTCCATTTTTTTTTGTATTTGTTAAGGATTTGGTAGTGAGTCTGCATTAGGGTTTAAAATTATACGACCATTCCAACTATGATTGTCGTACTACTACCAAAGGGTAGTTATAGGCTATACCTCACTTACACACGAAGCTAATTCTTACAGCAGTAAAGCTGAGCTCCACATAATCCTTCCAAGCTTTTTGGCATCAAAATTTTAACCCAAATGAAATTTATGAAACAAAACACTAGGGTGCACAAGATTTTGCATCCTTACCTCACATCCTGGGGAACATGAGTTTTACCTCACAACAAAATTCGACGTAAAAGCCACATACCATCCACCCTATCTGCGGTAAAACCCTTAACGCGTGGGCACGCAGAAGAAACATTCAGGTTTTATACAGCCTGCCAGCAAAACGGACGGACGGACGGACACAAATAAAAGATTGTCGAGGCGGGTTAAGGACGTCATATTTTCTGCTAATGTTTGATATCCTCTAAAGTAAATATCAGATATTTTGCGTTCATTATTAGGAATAGCTGAGGTAACACAAAATTACAATTATAAGGAAGAGGGTGAGAGGTAAAATAAATTTATTAAGGAAATACTCTACTGAAATTTACTAAAAATCTTGCGAAAATTGACAACTTTATGCTTGACCGCAAAAATACTACGTAACATTAAGAACATTTATATTGCAAATACATAAATTCATATTGTATACTTTAAAACCCTAGAATATAACTGTGTTACATTTTGTAGTCTGACATTTCTAAAAAACTGTTTTCACCTAATTCATTTTTTAAAATGTTCATTACGATGCAAATGTTTAACCAGTTCTTAAACTTGTCATGTAGATTCACAAAATGCAAGCAATTAAATGTGATATACTAAGATTTAGAACCTTTTTTAGTTATTACATTCTAAAACTAAATGCAACTTTTAAAAACCTGGAAATTTTAGTTGGAAGAAATAATTATTATTTTCTTTTGGACTAAGGTTATAAAACACACGACTCTTTTCAAAATTGAATCGTATGGTGCATTTGCATGGTGCATAAGTTTAAGATTTAAAATGTAAAATACCGGAACTGAAAGAGATATCACATTGAAAATTAAAACGATCTAATGTCGGTGTAAAGCAACACTGAAAATAAATATTCAACTAAACTGGCTGAAAAGGTTATACATCACATTTTCTGTGGTTTCTTTGTCACTTCGGTGTAACATCGGGTAAACAGTCGATTATAATCAACACTAGGTATGCACCTGCAAAAGTTGCTTGGAAATTTCAACGTGGTTCAGCTTGCCCTATTGTTCCTTTAGAGAAATTGTGGTAATTGGGGGAAAGATGGCCTGGGAAGAAGACAGTCTTTTGTTTACCGCATTCACCTTCACCAGGCTGCAATGAATTAATTACCCAGCAAGCTCACCCACAACTATTACTTTCTTTCTATTGTTTCAGGATTCTGAAAGGAAAGTGGACGTGTAATGGAAAACAGGAACATGTCAGAAACTTTTATTTTGTTTGTAAATACGTTAAATGTTCTGATTTTTTGTGAAGTACAGATAAATATAATATGCAACTACCTACACGAGGGTAAAGTGTATGTATCATAGATGTTTAAAATACAAAATTTCATTGTCACAGTAGGTCTTGTACATGTCCTACCTTAACCAAATATTGACATAGATCGTTCTTTCACCAACCAGCAACTTCCTTCACCTCATATTAGAAACTAATGCACGTGAACGCCAGTGCACATTGTTTAATTGCTGCAGTAGAAAGTAAATGCTAGCTATCATTTCACAAGAAAGTGCAAGTAAACCATTCCCATATCAAGTACTTCTTTTAAAGTTTGGTATTCTTGTATTTCACAACTAATGCGTCATACCAATAAAATTACAATTAAGGACACCAACCTCTGTAAAAGCTTTTAAGATTCACAGTTATACTGCTTTTTGTTTTTCTTTATTTTTATTATTATTTTTTTAATTTCAATACCGTCATCAGAATTAAATCCTGGAGGAACCATACTTTCCAGATCAGTACAAATAGTGGCATATGCTGACGATGTGGCAATTCTCGCAAGCAATATAAGAGCTCTTGAGGAAAGTTATGTAGTGTTGGAAGAGAAAGCACAAGATCTAGGATTGGTAGTGAACGTTAGTAAAAACAAATATATGAAGATGGGAGGTGATGGGGATGCAAAAAGAAGAGAACCTACAGTTAAATTACATGAGAAAGAATACCAAAGAGAGGAAAAGTTTAAATAACTGGGATCTATAGCAACAGTAGATAATAAAACATCAGTGGAAATTCAGGAAATAATAGCAAGTGGTGAGAGATGTTTCTATGTCTTGCAGAATATGTTTAAATCAAGGAACGTCAGTAGGAATACTAAAATTAAAATATATACAACAGTACTGAGACCAATAGTAATGTATGGTTCAGAAAGCTGGGTGTTGACAACCAGAGAAGAACAATGATTATTACGGTGGGAAAGGAAGATCCTGAGAAATATATTTGGAGCGATAAGGGACTTGGACGGATGGAGAATGCGGACTAACTTGGAGTTACACTGACTATTTGGACAATCAAATGTAGTAGTGAAAATTAAACATGGAAGAATAAGGTGATTGGCCATGTGCAGAGAATGCCGGAAACCAGTGTAGTTAAGAAGATATTCATAGGAAAGCTGGATGGCAGAAGGAGAAGAGGAAGACCCAGGAAAATATGGGTAGATGATGTAGAAGACTACTTGAGAAAGTTGGGGGTTAAAGGCTGGAGAAGAAAACCAGAGGACCGAGTAGAATGGAAGAGGGTGGTTAGGGAGGCCAAGGGCCTACATGGCCTGTAGCGCCAACTATCATCATCATCATCATCATCATCATCATCATCATCATCATCATCATCATCATCATCATCATCATCATCATCATCATCATCATCACCGTAATCACAATGTATCATATATCAAATGTGTACACATTTCTGTGTGTTTTAAAATTAGTCTTTAAGGTAATACTTTTTATTCTTTCGCTGTTTTGAAAAATTTCTCCATATAGTGTAGTTATGTTTTTAAAATCTAATTCTCTAAAATCAAATCCATTAATATATTAATAAATTGAATAGATGGATTTTTATTTACCTCATTAACTTAGAAGAAAAATGTTAATCACATGACTTTAATGTTGTTTAAAACAGCTAAGGTTGTTAACAAACACCGGACCCAATCAATCTTAGCGCGTTATTTGTAGGAGCTATACAGAGTGTTTAACTTGTTCGGAACGATCCAAATTAGATTAACTCACTTTTTCGAAAAGCTCTTCGACGGACCAAGTTAAATATTTCGAAACGAAATGTTTAGTCATTATTCTAGAGCGTATGACATGCAGAAAAAATGTTAAATGCCAAATGATGCTTTCCTTTTCCTCTAAAAGACAGCTAGCTTATTTAATAACATCATTTGTTCCATAAAACAGGTTTATCTTGCGATGAGAACAGTTTAAATGTTGGCTTGTTTAGTCATTTTCTACATAGTTTACGCAACTAGTTTAACAAATTAAATCCTAATTAATATAGTGTTCAAGATGTTTCCAGTTTAAAATTTAACAGTCGAAAAAGCGTGAATTATTTTTGAAAATTTTCATTAATTGATGGAGGTGTACATATGATTTTAATTTTTAACTCTGCTATATTAAAACCACGTAACAAACGTTCTATATCTTAAAATCTTCATAAAAAAGTGATAAGTGGAGACAGATCTGCTGCCAAGGCAACCAAACCTTTTGTGTACCATAGTTTTAAACCACATTATTTAGCTGCATGAACGCACTACCTTTTAGAAAAAAGAAATAAAAGTGGGATGCAGGTATTTAAATTTATTGTTGACGATATCATATCCTGTGAAGCTTAAGTTTAAGTTCAAGTTTTCATATTCTTCTATCTTTTAAAATTGGTTAATTTTAGTTTTACTTTTTTTCCTTATAAAAAGCCCAAAACAATATTACATGGATTTATCTCGAAAAGTGTGGGTGAATACCGGCAAATAAAAAGTCAAAAATATTTAATTTTTATGAACTAAAATAATACCATTTCTGAGTTTCTGGTGTTTTGAAAATGCTGCGTAAATGCTGAACCTGCATGTAAATAAGATGGGAGATTTGCATTATGTAATAACACATACAATCATCTTTTGATAAATTTGGATATTTTGGTTTTTCACAAAATGGGTATAATTAAACTGTTTGATTCTAAAAATTGTCCATTAGAAGGTACATGAATGTTTTACTGCTGCGAAAATTAATACAGCGTTTTCTCATTTACGAGGGCTGTTCAATAAAGAATGATCACACTTTTTTTACGGTAATAATTTTTGCACTAAAATTCAATCTCATTATATTCTGTTAGCTTAATGTGAAACAAACACGCCGTCGTAGTTTCATTGTTGGTACTCCTGGTGCCCACCTGTGAGGACCAGGTAAGTTCAGACATGTTCAATATCGCCTATCGCTGCAATGGAGGTAACACGCGAGGAAGAATATGCGGCTTTGAAATTCTGCTTTCGTTTCAACAAATCTTCAGTTGAGACCTATACAATGTTACAGGAGGCCTATGGAGGGTCTGCTCTTCCCTACAGTACAGCCCCAATGTGTTTTAAAATGTTTAAAGAGGTGAGACAATCAATTTCAAGGGAAGGTGGACCCGGTGCTCCAGTTAGTGCTCTTACGGAAGAAAACATCAACACTGCTGCTGCCGTTGTGAGAGAGGATCGAAGAATTACCTTAAGATCACTTTCTGAAATACTGAACATTTCATTGGTTGCCACCCACACGTTGGTGACAGAAATATTACACACGAGACGTGTTTGTGCGCAATGGATTCCAAGACAGTTGATTCCCGAACAAAAGGACATTCGCATGCAGGTCTGCATGCAGTTAAAGTTGATGTTAGAGGAAGATCCGGAGTTTCTTTCAAACGTAATCCCTGCTGATGAAACTTGGCTACATCATTTTGATCCTCAGAGCAAGCAGCAAAGCTCAGTTTGGAAATCTCCTTCATTACCAACCCCCTAAAAAGCAAAAGTGGTTGCTTCTGCTGGGAAAGTTATGATCATCTCATTCTTTGATATTCATGGAATGGTTTATCAGCAGGTTGTACCTGCACACACATCAGTAACTGGACAGACTACAGGGATGTCCTGAAAGCATTGCAAGTCCATATGAGGCGCAAAAGACCACATTTCTGTGGAGCAGGCTGAATGCTGAAACACGATAATGCGTGGCCGCATATTGCCAATGTTGTTGCTGAATATCTTGCAAAAATCAACGTGAAGTGTATCCCTCACCCTCCCTATAGTCCGGATTTAGCCCCACGTGACTTTTTTCTATTCCTTAACTTGAAGAAACGCCTTCGTGGGAGGCATTATCCATCATCAGAAACAGTGTTGAAGGCTGTGGTGGCGATTTTGAAGGATCTCTCAAAAAATGTTTTCCAGCATGTCTTTGAAGACTGAAAGAAACGCTAGGAGAAGTGGATCGCATTAGGGGAGACTATTTTGAGAAGGACCATCAAAATTATGAGGATAAGTAAAGGTACGTTGTCAAAAAGAATCGTGATCATTCTTTATTGAACAGCTCTCGTATGAATGACATAATTCGAAGACGAATTCACATAAACTGTAAATTAGGTATTTTAAGCAACAGCATGGAAGTAAATACTGTTTTCACACAGACACACATACACACACAGAGATACCTTATTCTCTATTTTTTAAATGTTAATTCAGCTACCTCAAAGTATATATTTCCTTAAAGGCTCAATTTCGAATTTTTGGGTGGAATGCAAAACTTTCACTAATGATATTAAGTATATAGCAGAGGAAGAAATAATGTTCATAAACTTGGATCAAGCAGTGGCATAATTAAGAAAATAATTCTATATTTGTCCAATCTGGATAACATTTCCAATTGGATGAGTAGAGCCAGACTGAAAAATTCAATGCCATAGCCGGGATTTGAACCACCGATCTCCCGGTATCCGTCCGGTTGCTCTAAACTACTGAGGTACTATGGCGAACTAGCTCAGTGGTTTAGAGCGACGGCACGGAGACCGGGAGATCCGTGGTTTAAATCCCGGCTATGGCATTGAATTTTTCACCGTGGCTCTACTCATCCAAACTTCAGTCTACACACGGATAGTGTGGAAAAAATGATTATTTCCAATATTTCCAATTGATATCTTAAATGTTTCCTGACATAATGAGACATAAATGTAGCATTGGGTCATAGGGACTTTAATTTCATTTTAAGTACTTATGTGGAATTCATCTTGTATTAGACCTTTCTACTATACAGGTGTCCTGGTCTCTGAAGATGCCGCAGGAGCAGACAATGCAACCCGCTGATGCCGCCTTACAAATTGCAATAATTACACGACGAAAAGAATGCAAGACAAATAATGCTTTCTGTAACCGCCGACAGATGCCATCCTCACGATGTTCAGATATTTTGTCAATCTGATGGAGCTCATTAAGATCACACTAGAGATATGCTTACAGTAATAACAGTACTGCCAACTGGTGCTGCCGCTATGGGAATCAGGTCAAGATACACCTAGTGTTACATTCACAGCATCCTTATCCCTGCTTATAGGTACAGGAAATATTTCATTCCAGCCAAAAATTGTAATAACAAAGTTTCATGTTAACATTCTTAAAAATTATATTGCTAAATATAACATATATTCGAAATATTTAAATGACAAATAAAACACATGTTTTTAATTTCCTAGAAATAGTCTCTGAAGTCTCCATTCTGGGTGACTTACATAACTGGTAAACCTTAAAAGAAAGACTGCATATTAACAGACAGAAAAATTAGATCCCGTTAAAACACACAATTTAGGATTATCATTGTCGATATGTCGTTTATTATTGGTTTGATTTTCAAAGTAGCTTATTCTTTTTTCAGACCATAGATCACTATTCGTTTTCTTTTCTCGTTCTCATGCACAGAGAACCTAATTTTAAAGCCATCACACGGCGATTCCAATTAAAAACATCTGATTATTCCTTTGTTCTACAAGCGATAGCATGAGGTAGAAAAAGAATAAACTTACACGAAAATACTACAAATAAACTGCAACACTTGCTAACCAGCTTAACTTACCTTGTTTTAAGATTGTCAAATTTGATTTGCCCCAGTAGATGGCAGCACGATAGCGAACTATCCGGCCTCTACCGGAAGTAACCATAAGGTTAATCAGTCTATCAGCTGAGCATGTGCAAGATAAGTAAAGTTGGTTACCAAGTGTTGTAGTTAATTTATTATGTTTGAATTGTTTCACTATCAATAGCTTCAAGTTTTTACAAAATTGTAGCAAAATGGCTTGTAAAAAATAGGTTAAAGAAATTAGTTTGAATATATCATTTCAGATTATTTGTATCTCTCCTACCACACTTTTTAGGTGTTGGTGTTGAAATTCTATATTCCTTTAATAAAATCCAATGAATTGGATGCATTAGTGACGAAGAAATATGAAAATAATGTCAAATTCAAGCAAGTATCTCGAATACCCTTGGTACACACACGTGAAAGACATAAGCAGATGTAAATTCTTTGTGTAGTACACTTTAAAACAAACCTTACAGAAGTCATTCTGAATGAAGAGAACTTCACAGAGTATTCTCAAATGTTTCAAAATTACATTTTATTTACATGCTTTATATAAATTAGCATATCGTATTCTATCAAAATCGTGGTTCGATTCTATGACCGACCTTCCTACTCACGGTTTTTCCGAGGGTTCCCAGGTCGCTAGGCGAATGCTATGAGAATAATTACATTACCAAATTTCGTATCGCTTTATTTCATTTCACTTCAGTATTTTATTTTCCTTTTTGATTACTTCAGGATTCTAACTGTCGGCTGTGCTTCGGTGTGTGTGTGTGTGTATGTATGTATGTATGTATGTATGTATGTATGTATGTATGTATGTATGTATGTATGTATGTATGTATGTATGTATGTATGTGTGTGTGTGTGTGTGTGTGTGTGTGTGTGTGTGTGTGTGTGTGTGTGTGTGTGTGTGTGTGTGTGTGTGACAGGAAATTTACTGTCTGTAAATTCTCGTCATCCGGATTGGGAAGATATCCGGATTCCGGGCCATTAGATACCTAACAACATTGTTAACAAATACTTTTACTGCTTGGAGAGATTAAAATAAAGCGTAGTGTGTTCATACAGATATGTGTATTGGACATGAAAGTGGAATACCAAGAAGTTCCTAATAGCTAACCGTTACTGTTTTATTGTGCATGCACAGAGAAACAAAAGTAACATTACGAGAGACACCTTTTCCATAGAAACCTGTGCTCTCCCAGCAAGGTGGCGATTCCCGTTGCGCCATTGTTTCTTCTTGGTGTGAACTGGGTTAACGATGTTCCTGTTTCTAACAGTTTTCACTTTTGTAGCTTGTCCCAGGGGCAACAAACTTTACTGGCATCAGATGATACATTTATTTTGTTTATTTTGCTTGATACATTTAAATGCTTGATTTGATCATACGAGGGTGGGTCAAAAAGCAATGTCTACTATTTTTTTCTCTTAATTGCCAAGAAAATTGAATCCAATTTACATAGCTTGAAAACTACAACATTGACGATTAATTTGTCACTATTCAATATAATCTCCGTCCTTTTCCACAGTTTTGGTCCACCTTTTAACTAGGGCATGTATTCCAGTGTGGTAAAACACACGGTCTTGCTTCCTAAGCCATTGACGCACGGACGTTTTCACAGCCTCCTCATCTTCAAAATGAATCCCACGATGAGCTTCCTTTAGTGGCCCGAACAGATGGAAGTCTGATGGTGCCAGGTCAGTGAGGTAAGACTTGCCATCCCAATTTCTCAATTTCTGCAGTGTTGTAACGGCTGGTGTGTGGTCTTGCATTGTCATGGAAAAGAACATCCACCATAGTTTTCATTGGGCGAACTCGGCGAAGACGTGCTTTCAGGTTTTTGAGAGTTCTGACGTATTGGACAGAATTTATTGTGCATCCCTGCTCCAAAAACTCAATCATACGCACACCCTCTGCATCCCAAAACTCTGTCGCCATAAATTTCCCTGCCGAGTTTTGAATTTTTGTTTTCTTCGGTGACGTTGTGTGATGACATTCTATTGACTGCCTCTGATTCAGGTTCAAAAAAAAAAAAAAAAAAAATTAACCCACGTTTCGTCTCCAGTAACAATTTTTCCAGAAACTCCACTCCCTCCAAATTGAAGCGCTGCAAGTGTTCGTAGGCTATTGTTTTCCTTGGTTCTTTGTTTTGGGCGGTTAACATTCTTGGTGTCCAAAGTGAACAAACTTTTGAGTAACGCAGTTGTTGAATAATCATCATCACACTGCCTTTACTGAGGGAGGTAATGCGACACAATTCACCTGTTGTTACCTGGCGATCACCACGAATGATGTCATCGACTCGCTGAATGTTGCATGGAGTCACTGCAGTCACCGGCCTGCCGCTTCGCTTTTCATCTGCCAATGGTGTTTGCCCTTCAGCTTCGTTACAACGACGAAGCCATCGTCTAACAGTGCTGACATCCACCGTTGCATCACCATACACATTTTTTAGCCTTTCGTGAATGCGAATTGGCGTTTCGCCTTCCGCAGTCAAAAATTCAATTACAGAACACTGTATAATACGAATGTCGATGTCAGCCATTTTGCAAGAGGATGCAGTGCTGCCACCTGTTGACTTAGGAAGTTACTACTGCAGGGGATTGGAGAAGAAGGTTTGAGGAATTGCGTCAATTTCAAAGTTTTCACATAACTTACTTATTTACGGAAAAATGGGACGCATTACTTACTGACGCACCCTCGTAGTTTGTGTACAAGAAAATACCGCAGTTTCTGCTACACGAACTTTCAACTGTTTTCATCTCCTTTAGATACATTTACTTCATGGTATTGATAATGTTTAAATAATGTAGTAATTGCATCATTAATATTACTTCTGAGATAAAGACTCAAGTATATTAATTTTGTTTTCAATTGCGCTTACGTATTACAGGTAAAAGTACTGCATACAATAAAAATATAGAAGAGCACTTTTAGAAAAAAGCTGTTATTTCGAATTCCTATGATTTTTTCCACTCACTTTTATACAAATTATTCTTAAAAATGTATTATTCGGTCTACTTCATATTTATCCAAATAAACTTTTAGTTTACATTTCATTTTACCATACAGTAGCGTTACTTAAAATTTTAAACAGTATGTCGCTAAGTAGTGGCTTTGAAATTAGGTTCTCTTTGAATGACCAGAAAGGGAAAATGGAGAAACTGAATAAGAAAACATGAGAATTTGCACGTTTAAACTAATAAAAATAATATCTTGGAAATAGTTCACTCCATAAAAGAAACGGGTCGACATAGATTTGTGTCTTAACGAACTCTACGTGTTTTTGTGTAGTAAGAAACTTATGTGTTCGGCTTACTTCTTTACAAAATTCAATTATAATTAAGGTCACTTCTGAGATTACTGCAAGTACGAGTAGGTATGTTCAGCATTCCATTTCTCATAAACATTTCTCAACTTCAACAATTTTGTCTAAAATATCACAGGTATAAAATATTTTAATGTCACTTTAAACATATTACCCCGGAAAAATATAGCTTCATATTTGTTTATGTGTTGTGGTAGTCCGAACTAACGTGTTGTAACTGCTGACTATAGGCTGCATATTAAGTTGTGAAGCAGTTATTTTGTGTATATCTTTGCTTAAAATTGACTTTGATGCTGAATAGTTTTGAAAGGTTATTTAAGAGAATAATGATGGAAAATTTTATTTAATATAATAATGAATATGATTGTGGTTAGTTTTTCTATGGATCTACAACGGAATGTTGATTTCCATAATAACGCAAAAGATAGAAATCAAGACTGGAAAAAGTAACTTTCTTTTGAATTTGAATTCAGATCAGTACGGATGTGTGTGATAATAACAGAGATTCTGAATAAACGTTGTGGTGCATGAAGTTCTGCAAAATCAACTTATAAAGTTTCAAAACTAAGTAAATCAACGGAAATAAAAGAGTTCATTTTGTTCAGTGTTTTAAAGAGTATTTTTAAATTTTTAAAACAAAATCAAATTTAATTACAATTTTGTGAAGAAAAGGAGAACTATTGTTTTATTTGCACACAACTTGTTTTCTCTCTCATCTGCGACCACGCCCTGAAGAGAATAATGTTAATCCCTTGGCAGCTGAGGATTTCGAGTAAATCTACGAGAATCTCGGTTGCACCATTTACAACATCTTCCTATTAGAAAATCGTGCTTCAGTTGTTGATCTAGTTGTTAACTGTAGTGTGACTCATGAGTACCGCAATACTGTGTAGTGTTGTATCACAAAGTAGGTGTCTCTAATAATAATTTTTAAAAACATAGAAACTTCAAGAAAGTCACCTCCGAGGGTTGTAAACTCCCAAAGTAGAAGGATTATTCAGAATGTTTTCCAGTTCTGCACGGAGGAAAAGCAGAATGGTCTGGTTCTTCCTTTGCAAAGGACAATGGCTAGAATAGCTACAGCAGTAGGAAAATGTGAAGCCACGATAAAAAGAATTGTTAAAGAATTTGTGTAAAAACCGCTATTGTTTCAGATACACGAGTTACTATTCCAGGCCCGCCTCGGTAGCGTGGATAGTAGCGTGTCTGCCTCAAGTTCAAGAGGTCCCGAGTTCGAATCTCGGTTTTGGGGGAGTTAGCTGGATAAGGTTTTTCCGGGGTTTTCCCTTATCCTGAAAGACGTATGTCAGGTAACTCTAAGTTCCATCGACCCCGGACTCATTTGAGCATCATTTCACCCATTTCATTCTTCGTCCGATATGACTTAAGGTTGGAGGACATAAATTACATACACCATACTGCTTCAGGAAAACAACATAATCTGAAAAAGAAGTTTCAAACGGACGATTTCGACAAGTGCGTCGTTAACAGAACTTTTGTAGATTATTATGAAATGTGTAAATAAATTCCAACAGTGAAGACGTTATTCTATGCATTAAATAAGAAAATTAATTTCGCTGGCAGACACAAAACATTCTGGCGAATATTATAGGAAATTTGGTTTAGTTTTAAAAAAAATGTTAGCTTATGTAGAATATAGTAGTGGAACGCCAGGATATAGATTTCCACCTCATCACTGCGATTTAAACCACATTGACCTGATACAGAATATCATGAAGTAAAAAATATCAGAATAATATGCGAGTTCTATGACTAAATGCACTTAAAGAATTAACCAGACAGTGTTTAAACGACAACACTGAAGAGGATTGGGAAAATGCGTGCATCAAAATTAAGTCCATAGAATAAGTATACTGGGAATAAGTATGAGTATGTGGCGTTTAAGGGCCCGTCGACAACAAGGTCATTTGGGCCCCAAGTCAACACTAAAACCTAATAACTATATAAAATTTAGTTAAAAGGTAAAATACCATAAAAACACACAAATGTTAAAAAAAGACATTAAAAACGATGTAAAGACTAATAATTTAAAATCTCTAAAAGTAATAAATATAAAATAAAAGTCACACTTCTTTATTAAAATCTATTTCATAAACAAACCGCAGTGCCTTGTCCACGGCCACTGGGTCGTTAGCTAAAACACCGTGCAAGTTAGCTCCCAAGCCTATTGACTGGCGAACGCGGGCGTACTGCGGGCAATCAAGCAGTACGTGCCGCACCGTGAGGCGTACTGAACACGAGGCACACACAGGGGCCGGTTCCCCTCTTAGCAGATGGCCATGAGTTGCTCGTGTGTGCCCAATTCTCAGCCGGGTGAGTATCACCTCGGCTCGCCG
Source organism: Mantis religiosa (assembly GCA_030765055.1). Lineage (NCBI taxonomy): Eukaryota > Metazoa > Arthropoda > Insecta > Mantodea > Mantidae > Mantis > Mantis religiosa. Next base: position 139,944,647 of record CM060954.1, on the reverse strand, counting down.
GTTATCCCTGCAGGATGTTTGCCAGGGTTGCACGCTCTCCTTTATACCCCGTAGTTGTGTGCCTTCTATAGCTGTCCAGGATTGCTGCCAAGCAGATAGGAGATGGCGACGGAATAAACGTTGCACATCCTGGTATGGCACCGTAGATGTTAAACTCCGGGGCAAACGGCAAGCGGACTTAGCAGCCGCGTCCGCCTCCTCGTTCCCGGTAATCCCCACATGGCCTGGGGTCCAAGTAAAAACAAAATTGTACCCGCGCCCGAGCATTTGCGAGATCTGGGCCTGTATTTTTAAAACGAGGGTCTGAGCGGCAGTGTGCTGTTGCAAAGCCTGAAGCGCACTCAGAGAATCAGTGCAGACAATAAAAGAGCCGGGAGCTAACTTGCAAATAAAAAGGAGCAAATAGAAGATGGCATACAGTTCTGCGGAAAAAACTGAAGTGGAGTCCAGAAGGCGAAATTTATGAGCCTCACCGTTAACGAAGAACGCGCAACCCGTAGCGTTACCTAACTGAGAACCGTCTGTAAAGACCGGAACATAGTTAGGGTAACGGCCCAGTAATTCGGCAAAAAGTTGTTGGAACACCGAATGTGGAGTAGCGAGTCTAGAATTGTTTGAAAGTGCGAGATCGAACTGCGCACGATTGAGCTGCCATGCAGGATAGGGGCAGATGGACGACCTCTCCACGCGAGGCATTCGGAGGCCATGGGAATGAAGGAGATCCCGAAATCTTATTCCCACGGGGCGTGTGTGAGAACCAGGGCGCATATAACGGTGGGCTAAATCTGGACGCAGAACTGCTTTAAAACAAGGATGATTGGGATAACTTGCCAACTTCGAAACGTATGAGCAGAGTAACAGCGAGCGACGAATATGGAGTGGAGGTTCGCCGGAGTCTGCATACAGGCAGTCGACTCGACTGGTGCGGAAAGCTCCTGTGGCAATGCGGATGCCGGTGTGATGCACGGTGTCTAAAAGGCAAAGTTTAGAGGCGGTCGCTGCGCCATAAATAAAACTGCCATAGTCCAGCTTGGACCGAACCAGAGAGCGGTACAGCCTCAACATTACCGTGCGATCGCCCCCCCCCCCCAAGATGCTCCAGATAATACCTTCAGCACCCGAAGAGAACGATCGCAAGAGGCTCGAAGGTGACGAATGTGGTGCTCCCAATTTAGTTGCCGGTCCAAGTAGAGGCCCAAGAACTTCAGGTGTGAGACAAATGGCAGGGGTGTGCCGTTCAAATGAAGATCAGGAGGCGGGTGAATACCTCGTAGGCGGTGAAAGTGGATACACTGCGTCTTCGCAGCTGAAAAACGGAAGCCGGTTTGAAGCGCCCAAGCTGCTAGCTGGGTAATGGTCAGCTGCAGTTGGCGCTCGATGTGATCTATGTTGGCAGACCTATAATAGACTGCGAAGTCGTCAACATAGAGGGATGATGGAATTCCACTTCTAACGGCATTAGTGATGCCGTTGATCGCTACGGCAAAAAGGGTGACGCTCAAAATTGACCCTTGAGGTACACCGTTCTCCTGTATCCGTTCCTGGGATATCGTTTTCCCTATCCGCACACGAAAACGTCGAAGTTTTAAAAAATTGCATAAAAACTCGGGCAGATGACCACGCATGCCGTAACCATGCAGGGTACGGAGTATGCCGTACCGCCAGGTGGTGTCATAGGCCTTCTCCAGGTCCAGGAACACGCCCACGACGTGCTGTTTCAATAAAAAGGCATCGGAGATGTACCCCTCAAGGCGTGTTAGATTATCGACACTTGAGCGATGGCGACGAAAACCGCATTGCAAGTTGGACAGGTGGTTGTGTTTTTCTAGCCACCAATTTAACCGAGCGTTTATCATTCGCTCCAACGTCTTACAGATGACACTCGTCAGGCAAATGGGGCGGTAGCTAGGTGGGAGCGTGCGGTCCTTTCCAGGACGAGGGATGGGGATGACAATACCCTCTCGCCAGGAGGAAGGGAAAACTCGCTCGTGCCAAATGCGGTTATAGATGTTTAAAAGGAAAGATAGCGCCTCAGATGGAAGATGTAGCAGCATCTGTCGGTGTACGTCATCGGGACCTGGAGAAGAATCCTTTGCTAATGCCAGAGAATGGGCGAGCTCGGCTGCGGTAAAAGGTTGATTGTACGGCTCGGTGCAGTCACTATCAAAATTCAGTGGTACCCGCTCCGCCTTTTCCTTAATAGGCAGGAAGAGAGCGTCATAGCGGGCAGTTTGGCTAGTAGCAGCAAATGTGGTAGCTAGGGCTTCAGCTATGTCCTGCTCGGTGGTGTACATGGAACCGTTGATGGCAAGGCCGGGAATTACCGTCCGGCGATACTTGCCATACATCCGCCGAACAGCTGACCATACTTGTTGGTTAGAGCTGCGCCGGGAGAGCGAAGACACATAGGCTTCCCAGGATTTACGTTTTGCGTTGCGCAGTATGAAGCGTGCCCTAGCGCGAGAACGTTTGAAGGCGACGAAGTTCGCTTCCGTCGGGTGCCGCTGAAAAATGCGCAAAGCACGTTTGCGTGCTTTGACAGCCAAACTGCATTCCTCGGACCACCACGGTACAGGGATACGACGTGGTGTAGGTGAACCTCGAGGAATGCTGGATTCTGCTGCGAGCAGGATCGAGCAAGTAAAATATTCCACCATTTCGTCGATGGTGTCGAAACCATCGTCGATGAGGTGTATCAGGGATTGGAATTTTCCCCAGTTAGCTTTGGAAATAATCCAGCGAGGATGTCGAGACGGTACACATTGGCGGCCAGAAAAATGTATGTTAATGGGGTAGTGATCACTGCCAAAGAGGTCGGAAAGTACTGACCACTCAAGTAGTGGTACTAATGACGGACTGCAGAAAGAAAGGTCTAGTACGGAATGTGTACCATAAGCGGATGATAGGAATGTCGGGTCACCAGTATTTAGCAGAAGCAGGTCAGACTTATCGAAGACGTCTACGAGGAGGCATCCACGGGCGTCATCAGTGTCTGATCCCCAGATCGTGTGCTTGGCATTCAAATCTCCCACAAGGAGTAGTGGTGAGGGGAGCTGTGCCAACAGAGCTCGAAGATCACGCTCTGGAACTATACTGAGCGGCGGCAAGTAGATGTTGCAGATGGTAAAACTGATGCTCTCCAGCTGTATCCGAACGGCCACAGCTTGAAATTGTGTGGTGAGAGGAACGTTGGCGGCTGAGATGTTAGGCGCCACTAAGGTAGCAACGCCACCGCTTGCACGCATACCTGCAAGAGAGTCGCTTCTAAAGGCAGAGAAAGAGTGAAGGTGTAACGAGTGATTGGGATGTAAGTGGGTTTCCTGGAGGCAAATAATTGATGGTGACCGTTGAGAAACTAAATATTGTAGGTCTTGAGCACGAGCTCGAAAACCATTGACATTCCACTGGATTATTTCCATGAAGAGTTTTTAACGGGCCGTTTTAACTTTTTTCTTGACCTTGGCTGACTTGGGCCCTACGACTCGAAAATCGTTAGCCTCCTGTGACTCCGCTGATGTTCGGGAGTCAGAACTCCTACGGCTCGTAGAACGGGACCGGGATCTAATGGAAGGCGAGCGACTTCGCGATCTATGTTGTGGCCGGGATCGGTTTTTAACATTTACTACTGGATTGTTGTTACTCGGTGATGGCTTGGTGGCTGGAGTCTGTACGGCTGAAACAGAAGCTGTGCTGGTGGATATACAAGCAGTCTGAGACGTGGGTTTGACGGCTAGAAAGTCAGTCTGCGTGGAGGCGTGGGCGACAGGTACGTGTTGAACAGCAACAGTGGTGTTGGGAGTACGGCGGGCTGTTGATGCATAGCCAGTAGTAGTGGTAGCAGGCTTTAGTTGTTGAAAGCGCCGTCGTGCCTCTGGAAAAGTCAGGCGTTCTTTGACACGTAGCTCCTGAATGCTTTTCTCGTCCATGAATCTAGGACACTGTCGCGAGCTGGAGGGATGACTACCGCCACAGTTCACGCAGCAAGGTGTTCGACTGCAGTTTGGATCGTCGTGCTTCGGTAGGCCACATTGCTCACAAAGAGCAGGATTGGTACATGTGACCTTAGTATGTCCGAACCGCTGACACTGGAAACAGCGCATGGGGTTCGGGACATACTGGCGGACGCTAGCACGTTCATAGCCGCAATAGATGTACTCGGGTAGCTTAGTCCCGGCGAAAGTGAGAAAAACCGTACGTAGCGGGTACTCCTTGCCGTCTTGTTTTCGAGTTAGCCGGTATGCCTGACAAACGAGTTGATCGGAGAGGCAACTCACTACTTCCTCATTTGCAAGACCATCTAGGCTGGAGGTGGTGACTACTCCCCTGCAGGTGTTAAGGGTTTTGTGTGGGGCTACCCGGATCGGGTAGGAGCCCAACAAAGTCGCCTTTTGCAGTTTGCGCGATTGTTCTGCATTTGAGCTCTCCAATAGTAAGGTGCCGTCTCGGAGGCGCGTTGCATTCTTGACAGGGCCACTGATCTTATCTAATTCTCGCTGTATGTAAAAAGGGCTGATATCCTTAAACGTTTTGCCATCACATGCCAAGATCATCACTATAAAAGGGTCGGTGAATGAGGTTTTGCGCGGATGCATTTTGAATAGGACCCCCATCCGGAACCGTCGGCGTCAGCCTGCCATCCGGGGGTTAAAGAAAGAAAGACACCGAATCTTCACGGTCTGTGCCGTCATGGGGACCTCACCCATGACCGATCTCATTTGTACCTCAGAAAAGCTACCCTTCAATATCCACTGCTTGTCCGTATGGGTAAACCGTTCACCACGCACACCCCGGCTTTAAGCCCCTACCACAGGAATAACCGCCTGTGGCTCCCCACTTTAGGCCGCGCATGCGTGTAATAGGCACACGCGGATTCAGGGGACTTGTGGTTGATTACACCGGGGTTCCGTCAGCGGTAACACGTCCGGTCCGTGATACTAACCCAACGGCAAAACGCGGCCGTCGGGAGATTACCACAGACCGGGCCCTCAAGGAGCTACGTGGGTGTACTTGACGGTGTGGACGGGCTCCGCACCTAAGGCTACACATAGGGGCAGTGCGAAGGGTCCGCTCAACCTTCACTTTTGAGACCTCCGGAGAGCACACATGTCGGAAGCCGCGCTGAAAACCGTGGGACAGAACCACGGAGATAGGAGAGATCCCTGCTGGTGAGACAGGAGTTATAAACCTAAGACCTTAAGTACTAATAATCATAATAAAAACTAGAAGGGGAAGAAGGTGATGCATACTGATCAGCAGTAGCACAGCGTGGCACAGTTGATGGAGGTGAGGGGGATGAAATGAGGGTGAGTGGCTAGGGACCCCGGGTTCGCCAAACCCGTACCTACCGTAGTAGGTCCCTGGGGGAGAATACCAGAGCCTCTTCTGCCAGTTTTCGGGGTTACTGATGGGCCTTCTCGGCAGCCGTAGCGGTCGTGGGTACACTAAGTCCCCACCGTACATCACCCCATCAGTCAGTCCCCTACTTCCTGTTGCCCACCCCTCGGGACGAGGACCGCAGAGGTTGGATTTTGAGGGGTACTGGGAATAAGTATACTGGCATCGAGATGCCTTCATGGAAGAAGAAATAGAAAGAATAGCAATCAATGTGGGTTTTGATAGCAGTGATGATGAGGAAGCAGATACCCTAGTCGGTCTTATAGATTCTATAGAAGACAACGACAGTTCTACAGACATAACTGGTATGCATCGCCACAGTTGGAAGCTGTAAACGGATATTCAGGAATAAGACTTTTCACATCGCACTGAAATAAGTTAATTTTGTTCTGCTTCTTAGCGAAGAACACTTTCTGCCTTCAATAATGTACATACGAGGGGGGGGGGCAAAAGAAACCGGATTGTTATAAAAACTTTAACTGATGAACCTTTTTACAAAATTATTTCAGTCACCTTCAAAATACTCTCCATTACATGCGATGCACTTGTCAAGTCTCTTTTCCCACTGTTGGAAGCATGTTTGAAACTCTTCATGTTTGGTATTGTCCAGTGCCCTTTGCGAAGCTGTTTTTACCGCCTCCACATCGTCATAATGCTCCCCTTTTAACGTTTTTTTTTTCGTGGAAATAGGAAAAAAAAGTCGCACGGGGCTAGGTCCAGCGAATACGGAGCGTGGGTAACGACAGACCACCTCTGAGACGCCAAATAGTGCGTCACTCGTAAGGCCGTGTGTGCTGGAGCGTTGTCGTGATGCAGAAACCAGTCACCTGATCGCCAAAGTTTCGGGCGTTTCCTCCTCACATCCTCTAGCAGACGCCTTAAAACATCCAAGTAAAAGTGCTGATTAACAGTCTGGCCAGGGGGTACGAATTCCCGATGCACAATTCCACGAACATCAAAAAAGACAATGATCATCGTCTTCACATTTGACCTCACTTGCCTTGCTCATTTTGGTCTGGGAGATTTGGGAGTCCTCCACTGGCTTGACGCTTGCTTGGTTTTTGGGTCATACCCGTAACACCAACACTCATCCCCTGTAATGACTTTGTTCAAGAAGTTTGGATCACGTACAATCTCTGTTTTCAAGTCCTGACACACGTTCCTGTGGGTGGTTTTGTGCTCCTGTGTGAGAAGGCGCGGAACAAATTTAGCAGCAACACGTCTTATGTGCAAATCCTCCCTCAAAATCCACTGGCACGAGCTCCAACTGACTCCTGTGACTGCTGCAATTTGGTCGATCGTTTGGCGACGATCCTCGTTGATCTTTTGGCGGACCTTTTCAATGTTCACCTCATTTCGCGATGTTGAAGGGCGTCCAGAACGAGCTCGGTCTTCAACACATCTCACCACGTTTAAAGCGCCCAAACAACTCGAAAACATGTGTGCTGCTCATAGCGTCCTCCTGGAAAGCTTCCTGAAGCATTTGGTGTGTCTCCGTTGCAGTTTTTTAAGCAGGAAACAAAATTTCACACACACTCTTTCCTTTAAAGTTCCCATAACGACTTCGCAGAGGTAACCCGCCAACAGAGAAACACAGTACCACACTTGCACGTTCAGCTTTACACTGACGCCATCTTCACAGTTATTTCATGGTCTTTTATTTTAATTTTCCGTAAATGCTTTTTAGAAATTCCCTTCATTCTAGATGACTTTTTCACGGTTAAGCCTAAGACATAGACAATAGCGTATTACAAAAAAAAAAAAAAAAAAAAAAAAAAAAAAAAAAGTAGATCTCCTCAAAATACAATACAATACTTGTCAAATAACTTTTCTCAAATAGGACGATCTTATTAGAGCGGTTCAAAGTAACGAGTTTTAAAGCCATCACGTGCCTAAAACATTTGACTGTCGCTTAAGACTGCTGTATTTGGTTATTACCTTCGTCTGTAACAAAGTATTTCTGCAAATGATTATCCCATTAGCATGAGGAGTAACATGTTTTTGTAACAGAAGTTTGTTAAGAATGGGGGGGGGGGTGCATTTAAATGTAACCAAGGTTTATTGTTTAATCAGTAATAAAAAGTATATCTCGAAATTTGTGGGATCATTTCTGAATGAGTACTACATAGGGTAGACCAACCGGGATGGTTCAGGCGGTTTCATCTGTGGCCCGCATTATGGAGGACCAGGTTCGATTCCCGTGCCAACGTACCTGACCCATTCGTTTTTGAGGGATTTTCGCCAGGTTAATGAGGGTAGGTTAACTACATCCCCCGAGTTTGCTGTCCCTCCATTTCATTTCTATTATCACTAGGCACCATCTCTCATATGGTGGTCTCTTTCTGGGGCCGCCTGCTGGGGTCGTTTCCGGACCTTAGTAGGGTGAAGGCTGGTTGTACTGGCCTGCCGGGGAGTTTCCCACTGGATAGTGGTCCTTGCGCGCTGCATTGTCGTGGCTCTTTGGCACGGCCGTCCTCTGCCCCCTCTCGGCTCATCTTTCATCCCGGGGATGCCCCATTTGGGGGCACAGGTTTGGACCTCCGTGCCGAATCCCCTCCGGGACAGTCCAATCCAATAAAAGGTATATCTCGAAATTTCTGGGCAATCCTTGTATATTCTGAATTAATTATTTTTAATTTATGATAAGAATAAAACAAACGTATATAAAATAGACACCTATGCAGATTTCTTAACACAGATTTTATGTCAAATCAATGTTCTCTTCGTGGTATTAAAAGTATTCGGTGCTGCAGTTAATTCGGATTACATTTCTTGAGTGTATTAAACAATAAAATGTTTTTCCATGTACTTATGTTTTGCTTCCACACGAGCATGAAGAAGGAGATACATTCTCGTCGAAGCAGGTATTTAGAGTGTAGTTTTGCACTGCATTTCTAACATTTCTTTAAGCCCGACGTCATTAATATGCAGTTTTTTATGAGAAAAGAAACGTTTCTTTGTTTTGCGGAGCTTCATTCCTTCCGTAGACATCATTAATAAGAGCGAACAAAGAAACATCGTGAAGATATGCTGAAGGAGGAGATTCTAATTTAATGAGTGCAGTTGCGATACCGATCATGATCCATTAACGATAACCAATCTCTCCTCTGAATGACACTTCCACCTAACAATACGTATGCGCAGTTTAGCAGTCATATCTACATAAGGAGTGTTCTTTAGGCACAGCCGAGCGAGATGGACAGATGGCGTCAATGGTTGCATAATGCAAATGCTGTTCTCAGAGTTGCATGGAGATTAAATGCGACGATCTACTCTCATTGGTCCTGGACCAGAACCCGGGACTCTCGGGTATATTTACCGTAGGACAGTACCTATTTTTGAAACTGCGCCCCCCCCCCTCTCTGCACATGGCAGATGGGACGGAAGTGGATACGCCACTTACGCGCCGGTCCTTAATGAACCAGCTAGCAAAAAACCTCGGTGGGGCCGCCTGGTGATCTAGCACACCAACTACTAGCTCTGCAGGCTAGCACCCGGGACTTATGAGGCAACCCTCTACCCCCTCCGGGTGGCCAAGGCCTGGCCGGAGGTACCTAATTTCCCGTGGGTGGCGTGAACAAACTGCCCCCTCGAGTCCAACCCAATCCGAACAGCTCTCAGAGGGAGGGGCTCGAATGTTCAACTCAACTCAACTCCATGCTGGCGGGCTGTTTGGAACAGCCCGGAGGGTGGTCAAATCGTGTACCTGCTCTGGGAAGAGCTTAACCACGTAGTGGCGGGATGTGGAAGTTGCAGGATGACGGGTGTAAATTAAGTGGGTGTTGAAAAGGGAGATAGCTTGTTGCTCCTCAGGGAATGATGAACCAGGTGCTACAGACAGCATGCACCCCTGGTGGATTAGTAATAAACTAGGAAGAAGATGTGTATAATTTTGAGCTTTCCAGAATAAATTTTGGATAGCTGTAATTTAGTTTAGGCTGGAATGGAGATCATGTGGTTACCGGTAATGACCGCAAGACATGCGGGGTAACCGGTATCGCTTTAAGCGACGCTCACGAGGTACATAATCCCCAAGGGATCTGACGAGGGCGCTCTGATGTTGGGGCAAACCCTCGAAGAATTTTGTCGCCCGACTCCTAATTTCATCCTCCACATATCGGAGGGATGAAGCCTCGTGAAGTAATCTCACGGGGAACCTTGTGCAAACAGAATAAATAATCCGAAGACGTTTATTCTGTGCACGTTGGAGCAGAACTAGATGTGAGCCTGCGGCCATACCCCAGACTTCGCACGCATAGAGCATGATAGGGAGGACCAGAGCCATAAAGAGGCGCAACTTTAGGGGAACAGACATCGCAGACCGAAGCACAGGGTATAGTGATGCCACGGCACCACACGACCCTTGAGCTGGATGTGCTCCCGAAAAGTTAGGCCCTTGTCCAGCTTGACTCCCAAGTACTTGATTGAATTTTCCCACCTGATCCCTTGCCCGAAGTAGGTAAATTGGGGGAAATTGGCGGGAAAGCGGCGCTTGGTGAACAATATCGCTTGGCTTTTCTCCGTATTAATGGACAATCGCCAAAGCGTGCACCAATCCTGGAGGAGGATTAGGTAACGTTGGATGGGGTTGAAGGTTCTGCGTGGGTGTCTATTTGTTGAGAATAGCAGCACGTCGTCAGCATATTGTGCTATGTTGACGTGCTGTTCAGTGGGAAGGTCAGCCACGTAGACGCTATACAGCGTCGGGGATAACACAGAACCTTCGGGGACTCGAATGTTCGGCCCGAGGTTCCTCTAGTAACGTCAGAGATAACACGAGTGCTAAGGGTCCGCAGCGCCCGCACTTTGGCAGCTGAAAGGAACGGATCCCTTCCCCTACGGGAAAGTTTCATGGAGAGGAGGCACATTACACCGGACCTCGAGGGTGCAGGGGGATCCTGGCGCTGTGATGAATAACTCTCAGCACTAGCTATGGATCTCCGCCAATCTCATTGGACCTCCTATGGTTCCTACATTTCATCCCCTCCTCCTTCAGTAATGATCTGTGCGTAGATCCTTAACAAACAAAGTATGTAGCTATTGTACCGAAAATAATAAACTAAAAAAACCAATTCTACTCTATTTTAGAAACCTTTATTGTTTAATTCATATGATGAATTATAGCAAAAAACCTGGCAAACTATACTTTTTTCTGTCATTTACGTCCTGCAACGTTAAGTCATATCGGACGGTGAATGAATTGGGTGAAATGATCCTCAAATGAGTCCAGGGTACATGGAGCTTAGAGTTACCCGACATTCGTCTTGAAGGATAAGGGAAACCCCCGGAAAAAAAGCTTATCCAGGTAACTCACCCTGACCGAGATTCGAACGCGGGACAGGCACGCTTCCACCACGCTACCGAGGCGGGCTGAAAACTATACTGAGAGAGCTGGTACCTGTAGATCGAATTCAGAAGATGTCTAGTTGATTCACGTTGAACCATTCACGTCTTTCATGTTCTTTTCTCTTGTTTCCAGAAGATTGAGAGGTGAACACTGACTTCAATTATATTGTGACTTCGTGGGTTTGTAGAATTAAAAGTCCAATTTGCCGAAATTCTAATGGTTCTTTATTTTCATACAAATACACTGATCACTTCTCACGTAACAACATTACATCACATATACAACACAATATTGCAAGGTCGATGACGATAACATACAGTTCTCGTTACAACAACACTTTATAGCTGTTTACTCTCCTGTTTACTGCTTACGTCTCCTCAAGACTGACTCTCGTTTTACAACTGTCCGCTGGCGTCCCCGTAGGGTAGGGGATCCGTCCCCTTTAGCTGCCGTGTTGCGGGCGCTGCGGACCCCTAGCACTCGTGGTACCTCTGACGTTACTAGAGGAACCTCGGGCCGAACATCCGACCTCCTCCCTTATTGGGAGTTGTTCGGATTGGGATGGTCTCGAGGGGGCAGTTGCATTGCAGTCTCGTTTCTGCAGCTGATTGTACAAAATGACCACATGGGTCATGATCTTGTAGAAGAAAGACAGCCAGAATACAAAATTATAATCTTTCAAAGTGGCCATAAACCCAGAAGCCTGAACAGGTGTGGCGTTGTTGTTTAACAGAGCTCTCTTCTGAATAACCTCCATGCATTTAATTAAATTCTTCCTGTGTTCGAAAAGCAGAGCACACAGAAGCTAAGCCTGAAGGTCACGCTATAGCCGTTGCTAAGAGTAAGAGAAGCTAGGTTTATAAACCTCCATTTAAGCAATGCATAAAAAGCCACTCCCCCTCTTCACCTTCCCGCAACCCCCTCAGAGAGCCTACATTTGGGTGAAATCGTAGGTTAACTCTTCCCTGCAAACCTGCGGCTCCTACAGCTAATCACTGTTTATTTCGACTTCTGCGGCCATGGGCAGCTACAGACGATAAGCGTAATTGAAACATGTTTGTATATAAAACAATGCGAACAAGTACAGCTTTTATGTGCAAAATGCACCTGTTGTACATTCAGAATCATTGGGTGTAGCGCAAACCTGCAATCTTATGGAGGAACCGCCACTGATCCAAATAATAAAAAAATTCATAGGTCTAGGTGATAATGGTTCCTCGAAACCTTGTCACAGGATCATACACGCAGAATGCAGTTCTGTGTAACACAACCAGTAATAAGGTTTCCAGTAAGTTTCCATTCAGAATAAGTAGGTAATGTTAAGGTGCACCAATATAAAAATATAAATTTGCAATATTTTGTGTGCCTGTGAATAAGCTTCCTCTAATGAAAAGTTAAATAAGTACTAAATTTCATAAGACCTGAAGCTTTCCTGGCGACGAATACACTCACTTTCTTCTCGGGCAGCCAGCACCTGAAACTCTCTTTCCGTCAAAACGGCTACTCCGAATATGTCGTTGAAGCCTCGATCACCAAAGCTAGGAAAGGGAAACCTGTAATACAGCAAGCGTCAGATAAGCCTACCGCTACAGCCTGCATCCCGTTTACCGGCAATCTATCCGGCAGTATCAGCAGAATTCTCGCCAAATACAACATCAGGACCATCCACAAGCCACCTCCGAAGATTAAACATCTGTTGAGACCAGTGAAAGACAAGCTGGACTTCCAAGTTCCGGGAGTGTACCGCATTCCCTGTGAATGTAGGACACCGTATATAGGACAAACCGGAAGGACTATCGCTACTAGAATAATCGAACATGAACGGAGCATTCGTTTAATGCAACCTGAGAAGTCTGGGCTGGCAGAGCATTGTTTTGATAACGACCATAGAGCCAATTTTCGGGAGACGACCATCTTGGCAAAATGCAGCAGTAACTGGGAGCGGAGAATTAAGGAGGCTTTGGCGATTTACTCTGAAATGAGCACGCTTAATCGCGATGCTGGATTTCAGTTCAGCTCCTCTTGGAAACCGGCCTCAAATTGGAAATCCGTCGAATTAAGAAGCAAAGATCAATACAGCTTGATAATCAAGGTAAGTAGTTAAGTTTCTTTGACACAATTTTCTATACTCACGCCATCTCCTGACCTGGCAGTTAATTTACTGAAAACAGTCTTTTGTTCAGTAATGCGAATTTTGTCTTTGTGTTTTGTCTTTGTTTATAGTTGTGTTATATCCAGTATTTCATTTGTGGTTATAACATTTTATAAATACCCTGATGATGGCAGAGATGCACATTCCCGAAACGTTGATATCTAATCACCTTTTCACCTGGCTGGCTGAAAGATGTCCAACTTTTAAACACACATTTTCCCCTACAAGATACGCTTTGGAAGGAAATATGTCTATCATTTGTGTATCAAAATATCTGTAACAGTTTGATTAAATCCTATACTTAGGTATTTATTGAATGAAGAAGCGTGCATCTGAAATAATCTGAGAATAACCTGCCGAGTCCATTTATGCGGCAAGAGATAGGAAAACCTGCCACATAAAATAGAGAGATTGTGTTAGAAACATATTTCCTATATATTGTTGTTTTATATTATTCTGAAGCTTTCATTACTGGCCCCCTCCCCATGTTGCATTGCTCTAATAACGGAGTGCTATAAATAGTTACAAAATCTGAAACTCCCAAACCTGTACTAAAAGCACTAGCTTTAGAAACTGTGAACAATAGATACCCACCCGAAGAATGGCTACATATCTACAGAAATGATTGTAACTTGGACAACAACTCAGGAGCAGGAATTTAATGTGCACTGTTCTCATTCTATCAACCAGCAGGATACCACACAACAAATTTTGATGCAGAAGTAACGGCTATTCATATTTCACTCCAACACCTTCTATATAGAATAGATAAATTCAAAAATGCTGTCATACTTTCTAATTCTAGAGCAGCATTATAATTATGCAATAAGTTTATATAAAATGACGTTAATCCAAATTAAAGAATGTCACAAAATGATCCAGCAAGTTCAGAAACTACAGAAAAGAATTAAATTACCTGCACATTGTGGAATTGCTGGAAATGAATCAGCTGATTTTCTCGCCAAAAGAGGTGCAAATTTAATTCAGAACAAAAATAAAAATTTATCCTTTACATGCATGAAAAGATTAAGTAGAAACATACAAAAAATCAATCAATATCTAACAAAACCAAAGATAAAAAATGGAACATTTTAATTAAAAACCCAAAATTATTCCAGAAATCTTTGGTAAAGCTGCCGTAGCAAATTTTAGATTACTTACGGAACATGATTATTTGGCCAAACACTTACACAGAATAGGAATTTATACAAGTCCAAATTGTCCTCTGTGCAACAAAGAAGAGGAAATGACTGAGGAACATCTTCTAACCTGTGAAGCCCTACCTGCCGGACCCACTACACAGAAATATTGGAGAGCAAGAGAGCTAATGGCTTCATTGCCAAAGCCTAGCATTTGACAACAAAGAAGAGGACATGACTGAAGAACATCTTCTAACCTGTGAAGTCCTACCTGCTGGACCCACTACACAAAAATATTGGAGAGCAAGAGAGCTAATGGCTTCACTGCCAAAGTCTAGCATTGACAACAATGAAGAGGACATGACTGAAGAACATCTTCTAACCTGTGAAGTCCTACCTGCTGGACCCACTACACAAAAATATTGGAGAGCAAGAGAGCTAATGGCTTCATTGCCAAAGCCTAGCATTTGAAAACAAAGAAGAGGAAATGACTGAAGAACATCTTTTAACCTGTGAAGTCCTACCTGCCGGACCCACTACACAGAAATATTGGAGAGCAAGAGAGCTAATGGCTTCATTGCCAAAGTCTAGCATTTGACAACAAAGAAGAGGAAATGACTGAAGAACATCTTCTAATCTGTGAAGTCCAACTTGCCGGACCCACTACACAGAAATATTGGAGAGCAAGGGAGCTAATGGCAAAGCCTAGCATTTGAAAACAACAACATAACGAATGTAGGTGTAATGAAAATATTTCTGGAAATGTTCTCGGTTAACACGAGGTAGATAGACAAACAAGCTTCTGTAAGAATGGTTTCCGGAATAATGGGTAGAGAACATTTTAAATCAAAAGTAAGAGCAATGTAATATCCTTGGGATGTCTACACTCCTTTATGAGCTACTGTTCCATACCAGCGTTGAAATCTCCTGGGAAGTGTAGGACGAAATAGTGGCATGACGACGTAGAGCAGGCGTGTCCAGTCGATACACCTGCTATGATTAATGTGAGACAGTCGCTTACCAGTAGTTCTGTTCATGATAATTTATTAATTTCACCTCGCGACAGGCAGGCAGGCAGGCAGGCAGACGGAAGGAAGGATATCCCGCAGATTTATAACACAGGCGTGGTCTCAGAGTTTATCAGGCATGTTGATCGCCTAGATGTGCGTCATTAGAGGAGGGTCCCTACAACTGTTCAACGGGGATATTCTGCAACGTATTAGCTCATCATTTATCGTCATCCCCTCTCAGTCGGTTATTAGCTGCCCTCCTAACGTCCAGATGTGATGTTTAGATAACTTTTACAGAGCGAGATGTATCGGTGGTGACGTATGGAGCTTATATTTGGAATGTCCCATGTTCGAGTCTCATCCAACGCTCACTCCGATCTTGGTTTGCTCTATTTGTAAGCTGGAGCAGTTTCTCAACTACAGCAATTACCTTTCTGTTATTTCCCTTCATATTGTTTCGTTCTCTTGTTTTAGGTGTGCTTTTATATTTCATGAGGTTTGGTGATGTCCTACAGATGGTGCAGATGCTTGCTCTAATGAGAGAGTGTTCCGTGTGGACATTAAGAGTTTCTTAGTTGGATAGCTCCAGTAGTGGGACGGTTCTTCGTGCCCACACCTGTTAGGGACTTACGTGGCATGTAGCCTGTTGTTCCTTCCTCCAGTGCCCGAGGTGTTCCTTCCGCTGCATATTCTCTAACCTATGGGTACATCTTGGTTTATCAATAACTTAGGTGGAAAAATATATTGCATTCCTTCTATTTTTATGTCGAAAATATCAGATAATTACAGAACTTGTTACTAAGTTCAGCATATTCAAAATATGTCACACTAAAATGTCTAAGAAAATCCCCAACTCCAAAATAGCGTTTACAGATACGTTTTTCAGTATATATTTTCTGAAATACAACCAACGGTTTTGATTTAAACCGCACACGTTTAAAATATTTACATATCAAATAAAATGCATATACTGATTTTATTTCTTATTCTAAATAACGTTCATATCACTGATAGACTCTTAAAAGACATACTCAAAATCTTATTTTACAAAAACAGATCTCCTTAATACGCATTTATTCTAAACAAATTGTATTATCTCTTAACATATGTTTCTTAATCGGTAAGTCGCTATTCATTTTTTCTCGTTGTGCAAACAGCGTCGAATTTTAGAGCTCTCAATAGTGGCAGGGAAAACAGAAAGAAAAGTTTACCGAAACAATATCTAGCGGGATTACTTAAGCGGTTTGGTCTGTGACCCGAGTCGTTTGCCGTGGCCTACCTACATAACCCACGGGGTTTTACAGGGGTTTTCCCAGGTCGTCAGGCGTATGCTGGGTATGTTAATTACATACCCCGAATTTCCTGTCCCTCCATTTCATCTCCGTTATTATTTAACACCATCTCTCATAGGATGGTCTCTTTCAGGGTAGAAATGTAGACGGGTGTCTGGGTGCTGTTGTCACTCCTTGGGTCAGCTGCCTTCTGTCTCCTCTCGTCTCATCCTTCCTCCCGATGATGCCCCACTTGGGACATAGGTACAGTAAACCATAGGTTTCGGTGCCGAGTCCCCTCCAGAGTAATCGTAATACTTGCCAAAACATAATTAAAGAAATGATCCTATAATATTTAAAACAAATGCTTTTACATATTAAAGATTTGCAACAGGTGTCCTTCGTTACTTTAAAATAGACTTTCTAATCTGATTTTATAATAATATCAATATGCAAAGCAGCAAATTATTTAGAGTGTTTAGACATTAATCATTGCTAAATACTTAAAATATACAGACAGACAGGAAAATTACTAGTTGCTTTGTCCTTGCTTAATACTAATTACTGTATATCACTAAAAGTATTTCAAGAGTAGAGGGCCTTTAACTTCTCATATGAATTCAAAGGAGAAAACTATATTTTCTCGAATGCTATAGCTAACTATAGTGCGATTTGGAGTTTCCAAACGTTTTTCAGAGAAATTGTTCAAATAGAATATCTTAAAACCAGAATATTGCTAACGGAAATTATTTTAAAATCGAGAAATTCATATCTTACAAAATATTGAGAAATACAAGTCCAAGGAAAATTTAAAAGGAGAGAAGAAAGAGTTTTTAAATTCATTAGAACTGCCTGGACTCCCGTGTCACAATTTAATATTAAAGGTAGTATCAGCTGTGATCATGCTGCGTGACATTAACCAACCACGAGACTAACTGTGAAAAAGTTAATGAATAAGGTCATCGAGGCCACAATCATCAGGGGAAAGTTCAAAGAAAATGATATCTTGATCCCACGTATTCTGATGATTCCAACGGATATACCCTTTTATTTTAAGCGTCTACAATGTCCCGTGCGTTTGGCCTTTGCAATGATCAGAAATAAATCGCAGGGGAAGTCGTTATAAGTTTACGGAATCAACTTAAGAGTTTTCCTGTTTCTCTTTTGGACAGTTATACGTCACGTGTTCGCGCGTCGGAAAACTGTCTTTATATATTCACGCACCACAGAAAAGACAAAAAATATTGTTTATCAGAGAGCTTTAGTTTAATTAATTTACTTGTAACTGTGTTGTATTTAAACTTCACCTCTAATTGCAGAATAAATAACTAACTAATACGAATTTGTTTTATTTAACTAGATAAGTTCAGACAACTTTATATCCGATACGAAATTCGCCGGGTCAGCTAATTTCATATAATGAAATTTTATCACATTAATAAGAAGCAGTTAGAAGAGTTATTTCTATAACTTCACTTTATATACAGAGTAAAAAATTCATGCAAATAAACCACACTATTCCTTATTTATTTGTTTATTATTTATTTATTTATTTATTTATTTATTTATTTATTTATTTATTTATTTATTTATTTATTTATTTATTTATTTATTTATTTATTTATTTATTTATTTATTTATTTATTTATTTATTTATTTATTTATTTATTTATTTATTTATTTATTTATTTATTTATTTATTTATTTATTTATTTATTTATTTATTTATTTATTTATTTATTTATTTATTTATTTATTATTTATTTATTTATTTATTTATTTATTTATTTATTTATTTATTTATTTATTTATTTATTTATTTATTTATTTATTTATTTATTTATTTATTTATTTATTTATTTATTTATTTATTTATTTATTTATTTATTTATTTATTTATTTATTTATTTATTTATTTATTTATTTACTTACTTACTTACTTATTTACTTACTTACTTACTTACTTACTTACTTACTTACTTACTTACTTACTTACTTACTTACTTACTTACTTACTTACTTACTTACTTACTTACTTACTTACTTACTTACTTACTTACTTACTTACTTACTTACTTACTTACTTACTTACTTACTTACTTACTTACTTACTTACTTACTTACTTACTTACTTACTTACTTACTTACTTACTTACTTACTTACTTACTTACTTACTTACTTACTTACTTACTTACTTACTTACTTACTTACTTACTTACTTACTTACTTACTTACTTACTTACTTACTTACTTACTTACTTACTTACTTACTTACTTACTTACTTACTTACTTACTTACTTACTTACTTACTTACTTACTTACTTACTTACTTACTTACTTACTTACTTACTTACTTACTTACTTACTTACTTACTTACTTACTTACTTACTTACTTACTTACTTACTTACTTACTTACTTACTTACTTACTTACTTACTTACTTACTTACTTACTTACTTACTTACTTACTTACTTACTTACTTACTTACTTACTTACTTACTTACTTACTTACTTACTTACTTACTTACTTACTTACTTACTTACTTACTTACTTACTTACTTACTTACTTACTTACTTACTTACTTACTTACTTACTTACTTACTTACTTACTTACTTACTTACTTACTTACTTACTTACTTACTTACTTACTTACTTACTTACTTACTTACTTACTTACTTACTTACTTACTTACTTACTTACTTACTTACTTACTTACTTACTTACTTACTTACTTACTTACTTACTTACTTACTTACTTACTTACTTACTTACTTACTTACTTACTTACTTACTTACTTACTTACTTACTTACTTACTTACTTACTTACTTACTTACTTACTTACTTACTTACTTACTTACTTACTTACTTACTTACTTACTTACTTACTTACTTACTTACTTACTTACTTACTTATTTATTTATTTATTTATTTATTTGCCTGCCTACTTATTCGTTCATTCATTAATTTACTTATTTATTTGTTATTTTAAATTTTCAATGGAGATATTCAGTACAGTTCGGGGAGAGGTAAGGTAACTTAAAAGAACATTGGCAGTAATATTATCATTGGACATGATTATAAAAAATTGTAACTTTGGAATAGAAAAAAATTAAATCCTTTAATCTTAACCTTTGTCTTTGCTTGGTCGTTACCAGGTGAATCTATCCGGTTTTTTCTTTGAGCTTATGAGTAATATTATGTCCCTTGGACACGCTACCAACGTATCGCAAGAGGAGGGCCTCTTTGAGCATCTCAACAAAACTCCTGCCTGTATTAACCCCGGTTAGAGGGTTGCCTCTTCCGCCCTCTTTGGCCGTTAAGGACTTCCTCCTTGTTACCCCGGAGATGGGTCTTCACTTATTCCCTTAAGATTGGGTGCCTCTTCCGTCAGTCTAACCGTTTGAAGAAAGTTCTTCATCGCTTACCCCGCCGTTGAGGTCTTCGCCCGTATCCCTGGGCAAGGGCCCCTTTCCAGGTACTAACCCCTCGGGGCAGGGGAACCTGGTGCATCATGTGGGCAGGGTCGCAACTCCCTGAAGTAGGGCTAGGATAAGGAACGATTTGGTCGAATGCAGACATTAATGTATCAGGAGCTAAATTGAAAACTATGTTGTATGCAGATGATCAAATAATAATGGCCACAAATGAAGATGATCTGCAGAAAATGCTGTATAGTCTAGATAAAACTGCTACAGAATATGGAATGAAAATATCAGCAAATAAATCCAAAATCATGACATTTAAAGGAATTAATCCAGTAAGATCAATAATAGTAGTAGATAACATAATAATTGACCATAAATCATACTTTAAGTATTTCGGATGTAATGTCTAGTACCAAGGGAAAACTGATATAATAGAGAAAATAAAAAATTTAAGTACATAACAGGCACAATAAAAAGAACATTAAAAAATAAAGCAAGTAAGGACTCTATAATAAAATTATACAAAACAATGGCAATACCAACTCTGATCTATGGATCAGAAACATGGACACTAACAAAAAGAAATAGTACGAGAATACAGTCATCAGAAATGAAATTCATAAGAGCAATAGCTGTATATACTAAAATAGATAAAAAACGTAGTCAGGATATTAGGACAGAATTAAAAGTAGAAGAAATAAACCATACTATTGAAAGAAATAGAAATCAATGGAAATAGCATGTTCAGAGGATGAATAATAACAGAATACCAAAAATAGCCTTAAACTATAAACCTATAGGAAGAAGAAATCAGGGAAGACCGATGAAAATATGGGCAGACCAATTTGGAGCCGGAACGGGATAAATAATCCAAAGCCGTGAGGCAGCAGAAGAAGAAGAAGAAGAAGAAGAAGAAGAAGAAGAAGAAGAAGAAGAAGAAGAAGAAGAAGAAGAAGAAGAAGAAGAAGAAGAAGAAGAAGAAGAAGAAGAAGAAGAAGAAGAAGAAGAAGAAGAAGAAGAAGAAGAAGAAGAAGAAAGAAGAAGAAGAAGAAGAAGAAGAAGAAGAAGAAGAAGAAGAAGAAGAAGAAGAAGAAGAAGAAGAAGAAGAAGAAGAAGAAGAAGAAGAAGAAGAAGAAGAAGAAGAAGAAGAAGAAGAAGAAGAAGAAGAAGAAGAAGAAGAAGAAGAAGAAGAAGAAGAAGAAGAAGAAGAAGAAGAAGAAGAAGAAGAAGAAGAAGAAGAAGAAGAAGAAGAAGAAGAAGAAGAAGAAGAAGAAGAAGAAGAAGAAGAAGAAGAAGAAGAAGAAGAAGAAGAAGAAGAAGAAGAAGAAGAAGAAGAAGAAGAAGAAGAAGAAGAAGAAGAAGAAGAAGAAGAAGAAGAAGAAGAAGAAGAAGAAGAAGAAGAAGAAGAAGAAGAAGAAGAAGAAAGAAGAAGAAGAAGAAGAAGAAGAAGAAGAAGAAGAAGAAGAAGAAGAAGAAGAAGAAGAAGAAGAAGAAGAAGAAGAAGAAGAAGAAGAAGAAGAAGAAGAAGAAGAAGAAGAAGAAGAAGAAGAAGAAGAAGAAGAAATCAGATAAATATTCGTAAGAAATGAGAGTGCATTTCAGAAAAGTGATACCGCTATTACATACTAAATAAGGTAAACAAAACCTAGTAATGAATTCTAAAGAGTTTAATTCATTTTGATTATATAGACAACGGCGATGGCAAATCCTACCTTGATGATTCATTGGATAATATTTTTTTTTTTATTTTGAATAGGTCATATCGGGCGGTAAACGAAAGAAACTGTTGAATTGATGCTGAAATGTGCCCAGGGTCTCCACGACTTAGAAAAAACTAGACATTCATGTTTCTCTAAAAGTAGATAAACTCAACCTGACTGTGATTCGAAGTCAGGACCCAATGACTGGGAGACCGACAAGCTGTCCAAACACACAGAGCTGGGTCAATTATGAATGTTTAACTTGCAGGTATATAATTCAGTTGCTTTGTATACTAAACTATGCATTTGTTGATGCTGAGAGACAAAATATGACTGGAAAATTCTGATGTAGAGGCCCTACGTCATCGTGGCATACTATTATATTTAATTAAACCCGACCTTCCTTCTACGCCACCATATTTTCTTAATCATATATCTCAGACCGCATGCATTCCGATGTCATATTCCAGGAAACGTACGGTGACTTCAACGCTGGTATATTGCACCAGCTTAGAGCTAGTCCTGCCTAGCTCTATCTAGCCGTACTAACAGTAAATAGATAAGTCACATTTTCCATTGAAAATATCTGGATTTCACTTGTCTGCATGTCTGTGAAAGTCGGTATACATCAGAAAGGATAGTGGCACTGAAGTAACAAATTTGGTTCTAATTTCAGCATACTTATACCTTTTTTGTTGCAACATGGTTGGTGGTAAGCTTGATTATTCAGAAGATTATACAGAAAATTTGAATGTGCTACAATATACAGCTCATTGTTGACAGCTATCTGAACTGGTCAGTGAGATAGCTGTGATTGAAAATGGATAAATCAGAGAGTTTCGTGCTGTTATTAACGTGTACATTTGAATGGCTGGACTGCCGCACAAGTCAAACCTGAATTGGATGAAGTTCACGCGGACTGTGCACCAACATTGAAGACCATTTAACTTTTGGATCAATGAATTTAAATTTGGTCGCGAGAAGCACCGAAAATGAATTTGGCTCTGGTCGCCTATTGAAGCCACCGCAGGACACCATTGAAAAAAGAATCCACGATCTGGTTATGCAAGACCGCCAAAACAAAATCCTGAGATTGCTGAAGCTGTAGGCATCTCAACTGATCGAGTGCACATTTCTTGCATGAAAAAATTGGCAATGAAAAATAAGTGTGCAAGATGGGTGCCGCGATTGCAAACAGTCGACCAAAATCGCATCCGGAAGAACACTTCTACCGAGTGTCTAGCGATGTTTAATTGCAATCCGCAAGACCTTTAGCGTCGATTTGTGATCGTGGATGAAACTTGGATCCATCATTACACACCAGAATCAAAACAGCAGTCAAACAATGGAGAAAGGCTGGTGAAAGTATACCAAAGAAGGCAAGGATCATTTAACTCTTTTTGGGGGATTCTCAGGAAATAATCTGCATAGACTACTTGGAAAAAGGCAGAAGCGTAACTTGAGCTTATTATGTTTCATTTTTCGATCGTTTGCAGCATGATTTGACTGAAAAGAGTACGAGATTGAAACGCAAAAAAGTGATCTCTCGCCAGGATAATGCACCATCGCACACATCAGCAATCTCAGTGGCGAAAGTGAATGAGTTGGGCTTTCAACTGGTTTCTCATCCACCTTATTCACCAGGCTTATCCCTAAGTGACTTCTACCTGATCCTAAACTTGTAAATTTGGCTTCATCAACTGAAGAAGTGATAGTCACCACCAACGAGTATTTTGTAGACCTTGAGAGACCAGGATGGAATACATCTCCTACCATGACCGATGAGTAATTTGAAAAATATTCTAATATATTTATCAAATACTGCATTGTAATGTGCTATTACACGCATTTTCGCTTCTCCAACCGAGCGGGATTGATTTTGTCCCTTATAAAGTTCCATCTCTACATACCGCGGGAATAAAGAATGTCCCGAAACAACCGCTTTATTTCGGGCTTCTTCTGTATTAATGGGCTTTTGTAGTAGCCGTCCACGATGGAACGGAATTTGGGACTATTCGTAGTTAATTTGTCTCCATCTTAATCAGCCACACGTTGGTGCGCAATTTGTTACGGGATTTCTATGTTTGAAATGGGATGCATGTTGACTTTTCGAAGATGCACGTCGAGAAGCCAGATATAACAAATTAGTAGTATTTTGATTTGTTTCTTGATGATTGTGCTGATTAACTAAGAGTCATGAGAATCTTGGTTTCAAGGCGTGGTTCGGAATAAAGTTTCGGAGAAGTCAAATTTTGTAACTATTTAATTGTATTATTTAGATTACATTTTACTTGAACTTCCTTTCCCAGTCACTTCCAAATTATCGATAACTTCTTGCTTTGTTATATTTAAACAGATTCAAACTATTACTTAAATGTTCTTGATCTTGCACCACTATTCATCACATTCACGATTACAAAACATCTCTACTAAGATTATCTATTTTTCGTAACTATCATTACTCCTATCTTAATTTTGTGATTGGCCGATTTGATTCCACGTCACAACATTACGTCATAAAATTATTACTACGTAGATTTACATAATCATATTATTTTATAAATTCATAAACTTTTCATAACTTTTCTAAATATAACTTGAAACTACTGTTACAAATGTCCCTCTTCGAAATATATGGAAAATAACCAAATAAAGGAATTAACAATATATTTCCATATATTTCGAATAATGGCCCCAATTAACAATTTCGTTTAGAACAATGAACTATAACATAAATATAACATACATAAAATATAAGAATAAACATACATTGAATGAAATATAATAAATGAACATTTAACAACAATTTAGCGTTACTATAACACATTTTTTTTAAAAAATTATATATATGTTTGTTTTCATGTGGGGTTGTGCCCCGCCCCAAATTTACATTAAAGTATTTTTAATAATTAACATTTTATTTATCACCTCTGATACTTGCTGTCTTATAGATATGGGTAAAGGTCGGCTTTTATGTGTATAAGGAGCAGCAGTATCATTCACTTTAAATGTTGTGTGTATTTGTTACACAGTCCAGGTTTTGAACTAAAGGCTTTCTGTTCTTTAATATACATAATATCAGCTGTTCTTTTCTCGCTTGGTCTAGATTGTATGTTTTTTTCTAAATTTACTTGTAATGTTCTCTGGAATTCTATTTCTTCCTCCACTTGGCTTATGTCGTTCTTATCTTGTAGAGTATATAATTGGCAACAATGCTTTTCAAGGTCAGTTACATTATTTTGCGCTCCATCAATAGTTAAATTCTTCCCACAACTTTCGTTTTCATCGTATTCAATATTACCATCTTCTTGCAAAAGTATATCTTCCACAAAAAAAAAAAAACCTTTCATTATTTATATTACCTCCATTCCCTTCTTTTCTTCCATTTTCGTCCAATAATTTTATTACTATTAAATCATTTTCTATCTTAACCTTCATTTCATGCATTTCGAAATTCAATACACGTTGCCATTCATATAATAAATCATTACCCACAATTACGTCTCTTGCCAAGTGTGGGATTACCAACGCAATGAAATCGAAATTCATTCACCTATTCGCCCCTTAATTAATACTTGATATTTAATTCTATCCTTTTTCTTCCCAATTGCAGTACTGCAGTAAACATTACACACATTTAAATATTCCAATTTATAGTTAGCTAACAGATTTTTAAACGATTCCTCACTTATCACTGTAGAACTGTCCCCTGTATCAATTAAGGCTGTATATTCTTTATCCCATAGGTAAATAATTATCTGAGGTGGGTTAACTAATTCCTTATTTTTCTGCGAGAGAGTGAGCTTATTTCCGTTGTGTTCAATTTTCAATTCGCCCTGTGTCATCCTCACCGGACCACTTTCCAGAGCACAAAATGATTTGGTTTTTAGTTTTCCGTCTCCCTCTGATTATTACTTTCATTGTTGGTTAGGTTAGTACTATCGTTTATATTCACATCATTCTCTGCGCTTTGTGTATTTTCTACTCCTTCATTTTGATTGGTTCTTTCAAATCTCGAACCCCTAAAATCGCTTTGATTTGCATTAAATAGACTAGTACCTCTACCCCTATTAAAGTTACTTATTCGTTGATTGTTTCCTCGATAAAATCTTACATGGTTTATTTGGTCATTTCTTCCAATTCTCGTCGACTGATTGTTATGATAATTCCTTTGCAAATTATTTTGAACTCCACTTCCTGTTCCGGGAATTACAGATTCATATGTTCGTCTAGGATCATAACCTCTTCCTTCAAATCTTTGATTTCTTACGGGTGCCCCGCCCCAATTTAAACTCGTCCTATTATTCCTAGTATTTGTAGGTTGTTATTCCTGCTGATTCCTTCCTCGCTCAATATGGACGTTATTATGGTTACCATCACACGAAGTTGTATCATTAATGAGGTTATGTGCTTCAAATTCGGATAATAACTCAATCATATCAGAGAAATCGATAGGCTTAGCCACAATTAAATGATTTCTGATATGTGGTGGATAATGACGTATTAGCATGTTGACAATTTCTGTCTCAGAAATTTCGGGATTAATCAACTTACTTTTGTTTGATAATTTTAAGAAATATTCAGTCATAGAAATCCCTTTTCTAAACTCAAACCTACCCGTTGCTAACTCAACTTTTATTCTTCTCTGTCTCTCAGGTCCCCAAAATCGATTTATAAAGAGAGTTCTGAAAAGTACTGTATGTTTCATGTGAAGGCAAGGTCAACCTCAACCACTCAAGAGCATTTTTCTTCAAACAGCGTTTTACTATCACCATCCAAAATTCATTCGGAATTCTCTTAATATGAAAATATTCTTCCAGTTCTCTAAGAAATACTTTTGGATTATCACCTGATTCCTCATCAAAACTTAGTGGACTAATATCATTTAGTGAATAATGTACACATTCATTTTGACCTAGACTGTGAAACTGTGTGTGTAAGGACATGTTTTGTGTGTAGTGTCGCCGGGTGTCTCGGCGTTGCATGGCAGGATGACATGCTCTGAGTGAATCTGTTCCTCCTCCGGTATGGCGGTTGCCGGTCTCGGAACCGCTGTAGGGATCCTAACCTCTGTACTGTCGTGGTTCCTTAACAGTTGCCCTTTTTCTTCTCTCCCCTCATACTTCCTCCCGGGGATGTCCCACTGGGGACATAGGTACAACAGATCAAGACTGACCTCAATGCCAAATCTCCTCCGTACTAATCCTAATCCTAAGTTTTTCTACATTAACAGGAAATAGACAGCCCACCTATGTGGTGCTGGGGGTCAAAGTTCGAATCTTGACTAGGGTGAGCTACCTCAGTAGAGTTTTTTCACTTATTTTCCCTTATGCTGAAAAGGTGAATGTAGTAGATAGAAGGGTAAGCCGTTGTAAAAATAGTTTGTAGAAGAACGAGTAGAGAAACCCATGTAAATTAAATATATTGTCAAAGTATAGATAGAGACAGTAGTGCCATGTACTATCGAAGTGGTCTAGTTGAGCACGTGTACATTTTTCGAGGAGCACGTAATCATAGATCACGTGTTCTAGAGCAACAAGTAAGCCCCATTACCTTACCAGTTATGTAAATCCTATTTGTAATTGCATTTTAATGTATGTAAATACAATTCCATGCGTTCAGCCCTCTATCGAGGAAAACACGGATGAAAAATGTTCCTCTTTACGCGAGTTAGTCCAGCACTCGGCAGCGGCTACCGTACGTAATTAAGCGAAGCTTTCCTGTTGCTAGCCTACCTACCAGGGTTCGACTGTTCCCTCTTCGTTGTGTTTCACGTTTTACTGCGAATGAAATGGTCCCTGCGTCGCTATGACGATACACGGCGACATGTTCCCAGACATTAAAACTGTCCGCTGTTGGTAGCACTCTCACGACATTAAATATTTAATGGACTGAAGGCGGTTTGTGGATAAAGATTAGCTACATGCGACATAAAAAACGCGGCAATTTCTTCAAGAAAATGAACAAAAGAACAGTTTCTATTAGAAAACACTCGACGATACGTTTCTAATATGGTATTGCAAGTGTTGTGAGGCTAATGGAAGTCCAAATATGTTAATTGGGCAAGCTCGCTAGGGTAAGCGACACAGTAACTTCTCATAAGATTGTATCTACTTTTGGAAATTAATTGTTGTTTCACACTTGGTCGTGTGTAGCATAAGGTTCGAAAGTTAGAATCAATATCGTAATCCAGATTTGAACCACGAATCATCAAACAACCTGACGTCACGATGGTAATTTATTAGGAAATCTCCTGCCTCCATATATATTAACTCCTGTACTGTTTGTTGACATTTTTCGCAACTAAATGCCCCCGTGCTTTAACTCTTATTTTTCCAGATTTCTTCTTCCTCCTTTGCCTCTCTCCTTTTGTTAAGCTTTCACAGTCGGTTAGTCGTCCTCCATGGTTAATAGATAGCATGCTAGCCTCTGGTTTTCGAGGTCTCTGGTTCTTTTCGAACGTAAAATTCTACGTAAACATCCTAATCCTTGTTTCACATAAGCTTACCCCGTATCTCTTAACGGTCACGTGACCTAGTCACCTCTCATTGGCTGCTATTGTAGTATAGACTGTTGTGCGGTAAGAATTAGTTCGTTATTTAACATGGTGATATATCTTTATATGTTGGAAGAGAATTGTCAGATTTATATTTTCGTAACTGTTTTAATTAAATATATTACGCGACAGAGTTGATTTATCTGAAATGCATGTTAATTCTTAAACAAACTAAAGAGGAGGTTCCTTTGCTCTCAAGCACATGGCACGATAGCAAGTGATTTGGCGGTAGTGATGACATATTTGTTTATATGACTTTTATCACTGACCTTGTTTTGAACTGGATTAGTCATATATCGTCATTCGAAGGTGTGTTGTGCCGAGTGCGAGAGCTAAATTATTTTACTGATCGTTTATTGCGCGTGTACTTATTATATGTATAATAGCAGAGTATACCGCCAGTTTTTCGCTGAAGCATCACAAGAGAAAACCTTTACAAAGCGGCGAAAAAAGAATTGTGGTGCATGTGTTTAATGCACTCACAGAGAAGAATCCGTCTTTGTCAGTGAGAGAAGTCGAACAGCTGTGCTCTGAACTTACAGGTGTGTTGGATGCGTAGGAACATCGCGACATGAAATTGAGACAACAGGAAAACTTACCACTCCAGGGGCGATATTGCTGTGTGGCGAAGACGTTATTTAAGGACAATAAAACTGTACCGGGGTACAAATCGCAAAATACATTACCTTGACGAGACTTGGATGAATGAAGGATACACAAGTATGGCGGGGCACGACTTTTAAGACTGAAAGACAAGCATTTTTGCATGGTGTGTGTGCTGGTTTAAAAAATACGAGTGGAAAAGCCCGAAGGCCTTTCATTATAAAGTTGTTTCAGTTTCATTGCTCATTCATTCAGTTTCAACTTGCTCAGGTTCGTTATAAACTTGTATTTTTGCATGCCTTCATATTCTTATTTGTAAGATTTTATCTATCTTCCTGGCAATTATTATGGGGTTTACTGCAGGCTTAAATGTGACGGGAAGGCACCGCCTATGGCCTGTGGCGCGAAAGCATTAGCCAATTAGGGCCAGGGGGAAGGTAGTTGCACGCTGAGTGATACATGTCAGCGGGGCAAGGTTATATGAAACAGAGATTAGCTACCGTCAGAAGGGAAGAAAAGTTGGTAGTCCCGTATCGTAGATTTATAGAGAGCAAAGAAGTCTTGCGCCGTGAGTCGATACTACACCTTGGGGCCTGCGATTGTTACGTCTGGGGTATAGAACTAGTGCTCAGTGCATTGTGAGGAAGTTGAGGAGCTACGCTAGGTAGTAAACCCTGGTCTAGAAAACCAACTTTCCGGCTGCGGGTACCTTCATGCTGACCTCATCTGCTCTCCGTATCGGTTGAATGACTACCTACCTCTGCCTTGCGTAAGTTGGCGGGAAGCCGACAGTCGGGTTGGCAGGCTCAGGTCCACTATGGGCTGTTATGCAATAGGTTATGGATTAAAAAGCGTCAAGTCTGATAAACTGGCCTCTGAGCCAGTCTTAAATTAAGCAGTCCTTCAGATTCCAACACGAATATGACACGCTGACAATCACAGCAGTTGAAAAGCGTCTATAAATAAAAACGTAATTACAACTTTACAATGTTGCACAATTTTCCACATATATCTCAGTTTTCCTTTATTATTTCCTCTAAGGTTACTTTAAGAACCTTCTTTTTTTTTAATTTACGTCCTCCAACTTTAAGTCGTGTTGGATGATGAATGAAATGGGTTACTAGATGCTCAAATAAGCCTAGGGTCTATGGAGCTTAGAGTTACACGACACTCGTCTTTTGGAACAAGGAAAAACCCAGGTCAAAAAGCTTATCCAGATAACTCACCCCGATCGAGATTCCAACTAGGGATCTCTTGAACGTGGGGCACACGCCTCACTAAGCTAAGTTACCGAGGTAGGCACTATTGCCGTTCTTATCCAAGTTAACCCATCATTCTTGTTACCTGATGAATATACTTTCTCTACCTCATTCTCCTTTTATTTTCCTGCAACATTTCTAATATATTTCATTTTCTGTACCTACTACACCTTCTCTCTTTCGATTATTTTCCTCTTACTTCTTCCTAATATCCTGTATTATAAATTTCTCCTCGTAATTATATATGTCATTCATCTTTATTTATTCAAGCACTTTTTTCAACCTATTCCCTCATTATTCTAAATGTTTATACCTTCTTTCCGCACCATATCCGAGGAGGGACCCAAAAGAAACCGGACTCCGAGGGCGCTGCCACTCGTAGACGTAGTGCAGAGTTCTCACGATAGATTATGTTAGTAGAGACCTGCATGAAATAGCTGTGCAAACGGCGTCAGTGTAAAGCTGAACGTGCAAGTGTGATATTGTGTTTCTCTGACTGTTGGCGGGTTACCTCTGCGAAGTTATGCCAACTTTAAAAGAACAGAGTGAGTGAAATTTTGCTTTCTTCTTAAAAAAAAACTGCAACAGAGACACACCAAATGCCTCAGGAAGCTTTCCAGGAGCATGCTATGAGCCGCACACAGGCTTTCGAGTGGTTTGGGCGCTTTAAACGTGGTGAGATGTGTGTTGAAGACCAAACTCGTTCTGGACGCCCTTCAATATCGCGAAATGAGGAGAACATTGAAAAGCTCCGCCAAAAGATCAACGAGGATCGTCGTCAAACGATCGACCAAATCTCAGCAGCGACAGGAATCAGTTGGAGCTCGTGCCAGCGGATTTTGAGGGAGGATTTGCACATGAGTCGTGTTGCTGCTAAATTTGTTCCGCGCCTTCTCACACAGGAGCACAAAACCATCCGCATGAATGTGTGTCAGGACTTAAAAACAGAGATTGCACGTGATCCAAACTTCTTGAACAAAGTCATTACAGGGGATGAGAGTTGGTGTTACGGGTATGACCCAGAAACCAAGCAAGCGTCAAGCCAGTGGAGGACTCCTAACTCTCCCAGACCAAAAAGAGCAAGGCAAGTGAGGTCAAATGTGAAGACGATGATCATTGTCTTTTTTGATGTTCGTGAAATTGTACATCGGGAATTCGTACCCCCTGGCCAGACTGTTAACCAGCACTTTTACTCGAATGTTTTAAGGCGTCTGCGAGAGGATGTGAGGAGGAAACGCCTGGATCATTGGTGATCAGGTGACTGGTTTCTGCATCACGACAACGCTCCAGCACACACGGCCTTACGAGTGACCCACTATTTGGCATCTCAGACGTGGTCTGTCATTCCCCACGCTCCGTATTCTCCAGTGCGACTTTTTCCTATCTACACGAATGAAAAAAAAAAACGCTAAAAGTGGAGCGTTATGACGATGTGGGGGCGGTAAAAACAGCTTCGTAAAGGACACTGGACAATATCAAACTTGAAGAGTTCCAAACATGCTTCCAACAGTGGGAAAAGAGACTTGACAAGTGCATCGCATGTAATGGAGAGTATTTTGAAGTTGACTGAAATAATTTTGTATATCATTTTTCGTAGGTCATTTGTTATTCATTAGTTGCGTGCGTTTGATCTCGATATCGTTTATCGGGAGAACTGCTAGACCTGCTTTACTCCTCCCAACAACCTGCCCCGCACAAAATAAGCACGTGTAGCTTGAATGAACTACGCATACGTGGGGCTAATAACCGATACAAACACACTAGTCTTATTTATTAAAATTATTAATCTACGAATAAGGTAAAGAATTATATAATGTTGTTCATTACACTCTCCTGAATTAACAATAAAATATCTAATTTCTTCCCTAATGCTGGTATATCAGTTTATTATTCACTTTAAAATTATTCGTCCATCCTCGTTCTATAGTTAGAAATTGTTTCCAATTAAGCAATAAGTGCCTGATTACATCATTTTGAAATAGTATTACTTTATTTCTACTTATGTATATTTATTTAAATAATTTTTTATTTTAAATGTTTAGGTTACTGGTTAGAAACACAGGAGGATCACCACGACCAAGGCTTGCCTATTGCACTTATAAATTCTCCAGGAGTATGCAATGAGAGAGAGAGAGAGAGAGAGAGAGAGAGAGAGAGAGAGAGAGAGAGAGAGAGAGAGAGAGAGAGAGAGAGAGCGAAGGTGGGCCAGATCTAATGGTGGCGGTAGTGGCACATGGGTTCTCTAACATTTCTAGATTGATCATCTTCTTGGACGATCAACAAATCGGGCATAAGGTGCCTGGCTAGGGTACATCCACCGCATAAAACACACCACCAATCATCGCGCCAGGCCCTGTAAGCTTGCAAGATGAATGAATTAAAAGTGAAGAATTAAGGAACAGGAACTTTCTGCAGTAAGTTATTGTCTATTCTTTCCGGATTTAGTGCTGCCAAATTATGCAATAGTCATTCACAAAGAAAGGCACTTCAAAGACTTCATGGTAGATATTTTATGTCACGAATAAACCAACAAGGGATTTCAGTTTCTCCTCAGGCAGCCAGCCAGGTGAAAAGATGATTAGATATTTATCCCAGCCACTTAAAACAGGAATTTCAGCACCTGAGACTCACTCTCCGTCAAAAGGGCTACTCCGAATATGACGTTGAAGCCTCGATCACCTAAGCTAGGAAAGGGAAACCTGTAATACAGCAAGCGTCAGATAAGCCTACCACTACAGCCTGCATCCCATTTACCGGCAATCTATCAGCAGAATTCTCGCCAAATATAACATCAGGACCATCCACAAGCCACCTCCGAAGATTAAACAGCTGTTGAGACCAGTGAAAGAGAAACTGGACTTCCAAGTTCCGGGAGTGTACCGCATTCCCTGTGAATGTGGGACACCGCATATAGGACAAACCGGAAGGACCATCGCTACTAGAATAATCGAACATGAACGGAATATTCGTTTAATGCAACCTGAGAAGTCTGGGCTGACAGAGCATTGTTTTGATAACGACCATAGAGCCAATTTCTGGGAGACGACCATCATGGCAAGATGTAACAGTTACTGAGAGCGCAGAATTAAGAAGGCTTTGGCGATTTCCTCTGAAAGGAGCACGCTTAATCGTGATGCTGGATTTTAGTTCAGCTCCTCTTGAAAACCGCCCTTATAAATGGAAATCCGTGGAATTAAGAAGGAAAGATCAATACAGCTTGATAATCAAGTTAAGTAGTTACGTTTCTTTGTCAAAATTCTCTATACTCACGCCATCTCCTGACCTGGCATTTAATTTACTGAAAACAGTCTTTTGTTTAGTAATGCGAATTTTGATAGTATTTTGTCTTTGTCTATAGTTGTGTTATATCCAGTATTTCATTTGTGGTTATAACATTTTATAAATATCCTGATGATGGGAGAGATGCACACTCTCGAAACGTTGATATCTAATCATCTTTTCATCTGGCTGACTGCCCGAGAAGAAAGTGAGCGTATTCGTCGCCAGGAAAGCTTCAGGTCTTGTTTTACAAGGGAACTATTACTATGCTCATACCTGTATTCGCTTGAGACTTTGATGACATTATCTCTGGTCTTTGTGGAGTCTGTGTGCCAAAAATTGGGTACTGAGTATAGCTGGAAGTACCCGAAATGAGTCCAGAATGCGTAGAAACATATAGGTATAACACAGCATTTTAGGGAGGGATTGTTCACCCCTGACGGGCAGTTCACATGACATACGTAAGGAGTGCCAGCACGAGGGATGCCTAGCAGCTCTTGCGAGTGTTCGCATGCAGCACTTTCCAGGCTTCGGTTTTGGGCATTACTGTTCTACTCTGCAGCAGATTTTTGGTGTACGTGGTTCTTGTACATCAGGCATTATACCATCAAATATTTGGGTACGTGACGGTTTGAGTACAGTGACGGTTACCTTGTTAGTATACCGTATTTTCATCCAATGTTTAAACCATTTGTTGAAAAATATAAAACTAAAGAAACCCCTTCGTGTAAAAAGAAAATCCTCATCTCAGTTTACACTGGGCAACAAAAACAAAATAATATTTGAATGTTTCGAGCACTTCCCTTTAATTTTGGGTTGTGAAAAACAAACATGACAATGAAACATTTTTATTAGCTCTAGTTTCTATGACAAACACAAGGTGGAAGTATTACATATTAACGGATTGAGAGAAAAGGGTACATTTTAATTACATAATGCTAACAACAATGAAAGTGCATTTGATTTTTTAACTGGTAATTACATGCTAAGAGTTCTAAATTGCTGGAAAAATACTTCGCAGATAGTCGTGTCTGAAGAGAATCATGTGGTGGCCTATTGACTTCGTCGTCTTTTAGCTTGCTTCTTGTGATGCAGTTCCGCAGAATCCCTATACAAAGACCAACAGTAATCCGCAAGCATTACTTCATTCCAACACGATCCTGATATCTTTGTTCCATAACAGAAATGTCCTGATGGAATCTCTCCCCATGTTCATCACCAACAGCTCCACAACTAGGAGGGAAAAAGTCTAGGTGGGTTGGTAGTTGTCATCTACGATATTTTGATATGTGTGCCAACTCCCTCAAAAAATTCCCCCGAATTTAAAATCTTCACTCTAAAAAATGAAATGTCAGTTTATCTTCAAAATAAGAGCTAATCTATCACTTTTATGGTGATTTTTGAATTCAGCGGATGGAAATACTTGTAAATTCAGTATTTTTATGCCCGAAAGATTTTCATTGTTGTCCAGTGTTATCTTTTGAAGGAGGTTTCTATTATTTTTTATGTAGACATTTTCAAAGGTAGCTGTCACGATCTTTATTCAAACACCATTGTTTAAGATATTTCCAGAAAAATGAAATGTATATCTATAATTTTCTGAGAATGTGAAGAAGTCCTCTTCTTTCTGGATAGTTTTGCATAACTGGTAGACAGTAAATATTACTACACAAAAACTACAAATCTCTTTAAAACTCATAACTGAATTCAAATACATATTTTTTTTTGACAGTGAACTAATTCTCAGATATTCCTTAATATTTGTCTGAATTTTTCAATACTTAGACGTTTCTCAAATGAGAAGTCGTTTTTCCATTTTTTTTTATCTCCTGGCCATACAAAGAGAACATAATTTCAAAGGTATCACATAGTGACTAGTTCTTTAAAGACTTGGCTATCGCTTAAAGACATCCGTAGGGTGTTGCAACTACGTTGCAACTACAAGGACATTAGCAATAAATTAGTTTCTGCAAATGTTTGTATAGATGAACATGAAGTAGTTAGAGGAATATATAAGGTTATAAGAGTACATGAAGTAGTTAGAGGAATATATAAGGTTATAAGAATACATGAAGTAGTTAGAGGAATATATAAGGTTATAAGGGTACATGAAGTAGTTAGAGGAATATATAAGGTTATAAGAATACATGAAGTAGTTAGAGGAATATATAAGGTTATAAGAGTACATGAAGTAGTTAGAGGAATATATAAGGTTATAAGAGTACATGAAGTAGTTAGAGGAATATATAAGGTTATAAGGGTACATGAAGTAGTTAGAGGAATATATAAGGTTATAAGAGTACATGAAGTAGTTAGAGGAATATATAAGGTTATAAGGGTACATGAAGTAGTTAGAGGAATATATAAGGTTATAAGAGTACATGAAGTAGTTAGAGGAATATATAAGGTTATAAGAGTAAGTTGCATAGGAATAGAGAACACCATATGAGTGCTTATGTCCTGGAGATGCAAAGATAGTGGAACGTCAAAGCCATCGTATAGTCACCGGCTCTTATAAGATGTGGACCGGACTGAACTGGACTATACTACGGAGTGGATTCGGCACGGAGGTCCAAACTTGCTTTATTGTAGCTGTATCCTCGGAAGAAAGGATGAGGTGAGAGGAGACAGGTGATGGCATACCCAAGGAGCCACGACAGTGCATAGGGCAGGGTCCCTACACTTTACCAGTTGAGAACTCCCCGCAGACCAGTACAACTGGCATCCCACCCTACTGTGGTCCATAAACGGCCTCACCAGACCGGGTTCGGAGATTGGAGACCGTCCTACTGGAGGAGGAAGTTTTACCAAGAACATATCATCCTGCCATGCCGAGATCCATCCAACATCCATCCTGCCAAGATACCCTGAAAGAGACTAGCAGATGAGAGATGGTGGGAAATGATAACGGAGATGAAATGGAGGGACAGAAAATTCGGGGATGTAGTTAGCCTCTCCAGCATTCAACTGGCAATCCGAAAAAACCGCCGAAAATTACCCATGGGTCAGGTAGTTCAGCCACGGAAATCGAACCCGGACCTCTCGAATGCGGTCCACAGACGGAACTGGCATATCGCTCGGTTTATAAGATGTTGCTATTTTTGATCAGCTATCTCCATTGTACTCACAAAGAAATATACTAGAAAGCCATTTCTACTAAAAGTAAGCAGAGAAAGCCATGTGAATACACACGTCGGAGTGTTTTAATTCCAAATACTACATTCACTTATTTTCTCCGCCAAAAAACCTGACGGAAAGTTACTATCTTGCACTGTCTGTTAGAAA
Source organism: Mantis religiosa (assembly GCA_030765055.1). Lineage (NCBI taxonomy): Eukaryota > Metazoa > Arthropoda > Insecta > Mantodea > Mantidae > Mantis > Mantis religiosa. The sequence continues at coordinate 139,908,216 of CM060954.1, read as the reverse complement.
ACAGCGGTTGACCTTAACCAGGACACTTACCCTAAGTTGCTAATTGAGAAATAAGGTGGGGGCTCCACTGTGCTACGCGACAACCTTGGGATTTCCATTTAAATTGGTAAAGGTGGTATACACAGGCAGGTTAATACATTATAAATCGTGTGGGAAAACTTTTACTCCCGAACAGGAACCATAGAGGAAAGATAGGAACAGTACGCTCTGCAATACATTACGGGGCGTTCGTTAAGTCGTAAAGTCAAAGCCCTCGTCTAGCTGTATAAACCAGTTGGATTAAAACAACTTTTATATTATCTCTTGCAAGATAACGTCAGACGTAATACAGCAATATTATCATTTCGGGTATGAGGCGTAATCAGATTGAAATAAGGTTCATAGTTGTCCATTAGACAGGATTGGCTTATCCTTCGGAGGGTACTCAGCACGGATTTCCAGTCTTGATGTATTGTACAAATGGGGCATCCCCGGGAGGAAGGATAAGGCGAGACGAGAGAGAGGGTGGCGTCCCAAAGAGCCACGACAGTACAAGGGGCAGGGTCCCTACATTTTACTTATATGGAAATCTCCACCGGTAGGGCAGGACTACGAACATTCCCCCCTACCTGTAGATCAGAAGCTGTACGAACAGTGTCCGATTATAAAATCTATAGGCCAAATTCCTAATATTAGTAAAAGGGCCATTGTTGCAGTTGTTCCAGCTGAACTCGCCTCACTATCTTAATATGTTTTTGCTAATATAGAATAATATTAAGATAGTGAGGCGAGTTCAGCGACAGTTTTTGTTAAGATCTACAGGAGCAAATGGAACAACAGCAACAATGGCCCTTTTAGTAAATTTAATAATCAGAAGAAGAGCAGTCATCTATTGGTTTACGAGAGCTAGATATGATAAGATAGAAGAGGTAATTGGAAAAAGATGTGCAAATAAACAGGAGATTAATGTGAAACTTCTGGATGACTGGCAGGATGAATGGAATGATATTGAAGTAGGAAGAAGAGTATACCAATTTTTTCCGAACATACGTCAACGTCTTAGAATGAAACATCTACATCCAAAACAAGGATTAATACATTTCTTATCAGGACATGGACCGCACGGTACGTATTTTATGAAAATAAGGAGTAAGGAAACGGATAATTGTTGTATTTGTGAACTTTAGGATATTCCGGAACATGTACTGTTTGAATGCAAAAATCATGAAGATCAACTTAGAGAACAACGGCACCCTTTAGAAGACAAGCTATTATATGATATCCTTAAAAAGAAAGAAGATTGTGAAATCTTAGAGGAACTTGCAGGCAAGGTATCAACACTAGGGCTAGAACAATACCTAGAAGAAAAGCAAAGAGGACAAAATAGATTATTAATAGGACAAATAGATCACCAACCACTGGGATGTAAGAAAGATTGAGGCAGGATATTAATCGAATAGACTAGTGGAGGAGCAGTCGATTCTACCCAACCCACTTCAGAACCAGGAGGAGCCCGTGATGATCAACCTATGATGACAACTTTGGACACTGAGGACAACATACATTATAAATGGGATAAGTGGATCACCAACAACCGAGGATGTCAGAAAGATTGAGGCAGAATAGTAACTGAATGGACTAGTGGAGGAGCAGTCGTTTCTACACTCAGATAACAACCTACTTCAGGACCAGGAGGAGACCGTGATGACCAACCTATGATCACAACTTTGGTAACTGAGGACAACAAACATAAATGGGATAAGTGGATCACCAACAACCGAGGATGTCAGAAAGATTGAGGCAGAATAATAACTGAATGAACTAGTGGAGGAGCAGTCGTTTCTAAACTCAGATGACAACCTACTTCAGCACCAGGAGCCCGTGATGATCAACCGATGATGACAACTTGGGATACTGAGGACAACAAACATTATAACTGAGGTAAGCGGATCACCAACAACCGAGGATGTAGAAAGATTGAGGCGGAATAGTAACTGAATAGACTAGTGGAGGAGCAGTCGTTTCTACACTCAGATGACAACCTACTTCAGGACCAGGAGGAGCCCGTGATGATCAACCGATGACGACAACTTTGGACACCCATGGAAGGATAGAGGCTGACAGATGTAGAATGGAACAAATCGTGATCGACAGGAAGAAATATGATAAATGCAATTTAGATTAGGTCAGCAATCTTATTAAAAAAATGAAAATATCATTTTTTTAGGCAGATGCTTGCAATTCGGTTAAAATTTTTAGTTGTATAATTTGTATAAGATTGCTGAATAGATTAGATTTATATTGTAAGCTGCTGGAAGTCAACAGCATTAGGTTTATTAGTTATTTAGTTTAATTAGAAATAAAATGTATCTCCATAACTCTGTTTTGTAAGAGCATAAAATAATAATGTTAAAAGGATTAAAATTGGTAGATACCATGCTTTGGTATAGCTTCTAGGTAATGCAGATTTTCTTTTGTAATTTTTTTTGTCCGAACAGTGCTTTCGAGACCGGCAACCCCTGCTATGCACCGCCGAGATACCCGCCGACACTTCTACTCTGAAAGAGATTACCAGATGAGAGATGATGTGAAATGATAATGGAGATGAAATGGAGGAACAAAAAAAATAAAAAAAAAATAAAAAAATAAAAAAATAAAAAAAATAAAAAAATAAATAAAAAAATCTGCATTACTATTGTCCTGGCATCTGGGATCTATACCAGGACACAGTTCCACTGATTTTAGTTTTTGTTTTCTTTGTACTTTATTTGTCCTGCGGAACAGAAAATTCGTGGGATGTAATTAACCTACCCAGCCTGGCGATCTGGAAAAAACCCGAAAAAAAAACCCATGGGTCGGATACGCCGGCCATGGGAATCGAACCCTGACCTCCCGAATATGGGCCATAGACGAAACCACCTGAGCCATCCCACTCGGTTTCTTTTCTTCTTAATATTCACTACATGTAAGTTTAATATTTTATCTGAGTTTAAATTAAATTATTAGGTTTTTTGTGAATGCGTCTATGTGGAACTCGCAAAGTATCTTGAGACGTTTCCCAACTCTTCTATGAGTCCGCAATTGTTTCATTCTTTGGCTATGGTCTTTCTTTCTGTCGTCTGTCCAAGTTGTTCCAGTCTCCCCCCCCCTCCCCCACCCTTTTGGTCAACTTTGGTGAGGACTAGGCAAGTTCAGACATGTTCAGTATCGCCTACCGCTGTAATGGAGGTAACATGCAGTTAAAGTTGATGTTAGAGGAAGATCCGGAGTTTCTTTCAAACGTAATCACTGCTGATGATGCTTGGCTACATCATTTTGATCCTGAGAGCAAACAGCAAAGCTCAGTGTGGAAATCTCCTTCATCACCAACCCCCAAAAAGGCAAAAGTGTTGCTTCTACTGGGGAAGTTATGCTTATCTAATTCTTTGATATTCATGGAATGGTTTATCAGCATCTTGTACCTGCACACACATCAGTAACTAGACAACACTACAGGGATGTCATGAAAACATTGCAAGTGCATATCAGGCGCAAAGCACCACATTTCCGTGAAGCAAGCTGGATGTTGCACCACGATAATGCGCGGCCGCATATTGCCAATGTTGTTGCTGAATATCTTGTAAAAATCAACGTGAAGTGAATCCCTCACCCTCCCTATAGTCCGGATTAAGCCCCATGACTCTTCTCTATTCCCTAACTTGAAGAAATGCCTTCGTGAGAGGCATTGTCCATCATCAGAAGTAGTGGCGAAGGCTGCGGAGGCGATTTTGAACGATCTCTCAAAAAATAATTTCCAGCATGTCTTTGAAGACTGTCAGAAACGCTGGGACAACTGCATCGCATTCAGGGGAGGCTATTTTGAGAAAGACAATCAAAATTATGAGGATGAGTAAAGGTACGTTGTCAAAAAAAGTTGTGATAATTCTTTATTGTACAGCCCTCGTATTTTCTCCAGTATACAATTTTGAGGGAAACATGTTATGTTTACGTACATATATAAAACACATTCAGAGCATATAGTACCGTTGATATTAATAATTAAATATTTATAAATTATTTTAGAAACATATTGTCGCGAAGCCGTTATCTACGATAGCGCGGCTTGTGTACACAAAGAGCCAGCAAATAAAGATAGCGGAGATAAAAGACTTGCCGACACAGATAAGTGAGGTAAATGGAAATTTCTAGTGACTTCTTGATTGATAGAGATTATTTGGTTTCTGGTTTGTTTTACAACAGTCTAGAAATTATCAATGGAGGTATATATAAGAGATTGTGACATGCCAGATTGTTGAGAATAGTAAACTGCAGCGCCACACTCCATACAGACACTGCTGCGCCTATGGGCACACCGCTGACACTTGCACCGCGCCTCCGCGGTGCCACTACTGTGGCGCTCCTAATCCCACAGCAGTATGTCAGGCACACGACCTCAGGCGACGACGCCGGTACTGCGCCACCTGTAATGGACTAGGCCATTTTACTGGTCAGGCGCAGTGCCCACTTTACCCACGCCGGAACACCAGTGGACCAGCACCTCGGAACACAACCATCAGTGAGCCCGCCGATTGGCAGCAAGCTCTTGGTAGTCTACGAGAGGAGCTTCACCGAACCAGCATCAAGCTATGCAGACTCGAGGAGCTCCTGACGACCACTGTCACCGCAGTCAACAACCGTCCCCCAGCGGTGGAAGTTCAGGACCTTCATTCTGAGGTCCTGAACATAAACCAACGCCTGGGCAACATAGAGGAATGCCTAGCAGCTGCTGCCGCCCAACGCGGCACAACCAACGCCGCCCTCCAGGATATGCAAGACAGGCTGACCACGCTCTACAGCCAACACATGGACGGACTTACACCGCAGGAACAGATAGAGTCAATCAACACCCATCTCCAGGCAGCGCAGCCCAATATGAAGAAGGGATTGCCGCTCTTCTGTCCAAAATTGATCGCATCACCAGCGCCTTCTGCGACGACCCATCCAACGACACACTAAGCTACTGCAAGGGCAAGCTTGAAAAGATTGTTGGATACATCAACGATACAGCACCCAACAAGAAGCTGCACGAAGCCCTTCGCGAACACCAGGACCACATCACCAGAGCATCTACGACTTGAAGATGTGTCTGGCTCCAGAGCACGGGGTCCCTCCGCCGCAACTTCTGCCACATCGAGACACCCGCACACGCAGGACGCCGCCGCCATCAAACCTGCAACGCCGCCTTCCCCTCCCCGGCCATGAGCTGTGACGGCCATGGCCCTTCTGCATCACCACAATCCAGTTCCAACGAGGACTTAACGACACCATCCAGTCTCGCATATAATCATCACCACTGTACACAGGTCGTAGCCAGGGTCTCCTGGATCATGACTGCTACCTGATCACCTCAAGCGGGTTCCCGCACAGCTAGTTTCTACCCACGAACAGCCGGGTTGCTCAGGCGGTACCGGCCACCAAATTCGCCTCATAGTCCCAACAAAATTAGCACCACAGGCCTCAATAAATAGAATCACCTCAGAACAACATCCCGCCCATGCCCCCATCCTTCTTCCTACCCAAATACCCAATCTACACTGTTGTTGGTTAATAAAAAAAAGCCAGAGTCAGTCGTAAACAATAGGAGTGGTGAACAGATGTTGTAACGAGAGCTGATGTAAACAGGTGTACTCAGAACGCTGTTGTTTTGATCGGAGCGCCATTCGAACGGATCGCTGTCGACATAGCTAGACCATTCCCAGTGTCCGACCGAGGCAACAAGTACCTGATGGTGGTCGTGGACTACTTCACCAAGTGCCTGGAGGTGTATGCTAACCCAAAACCAGGAGGCGAAGACAATCTCAGACTGCCTCGTGGAGTAAGTGTTCTGCCGATTTAGTGTGCCGTTAAAGCTCCACAGCGACTAGGGTACCAATTTTGAGTCCAACCTAATGAAGGAGGCACTAGAAAGACTTGGGGTTAATAAGACCCGCACAACACCTCTGCATCCCCAGTCGGACGACATGGTCAAAAGGTACATCAAGGCCTTAGAAGAACACCGGAGGAAGGTCGTGGCCAGCTATCAGCGAGGCTGGGACGTCAAGGTGCCACTTTTCTTGCTGGTCTACCGCTCGTCTACAAACGACACCACTGCGATGACGCCAGCCAGCTTAATGCTCGGCCGAGAATTACGCCTCCCCTGTGATCTGGCTTCTGGAAGCCCCCGGAGGCAAAACAGCCGGCAGCTGAGTATGTGGAGAACCTGGTGGACCATCTCCAAGACATGCATGAGATGGCTCGTCAGAACATCCAGAAGGCGAGCGACCGCATGAAGACCCGATTAGACAGGCAAGCCAACAGCCAAGTGTTCCAGCAAGGTGACCTAGTCGGGTTGTACCGCCCTACCTGGACCAAGGGACGCTGCCCGAAGCTTCAGCAGCCGTGGCAAGGACCGTAGCGGGTGGTGAAGAGGATTAACAGAAGGTATCCTGAGTGAAGATGTTGGTGGTACACCTGGATCGTCTAGCCCGCTACGATGGTGCTGTTCGGGACGACCAGCCTTGAGGAGGGTGCAGTGTCATAATGTCACAATATGAAACCAAAATACATTTAATATAAAAATAAACAGATATATAATTTCAAAACCTGATATTCTGCACTCATACCACTTTCTCTACTTATCTACTATTGTACAAACAACTCTTGAACTCAGTAGGCTGAGTTGATAGAATTTTAAAAAATGTATCACTATTCGCCAACTTTAACATAAATTTGCATGACCGCCAAATAAGAAGGCGAAATTCTAATCAATAACAAACCATATCTCTGAGACGGCTAATGTTACAACAAATGGTGAAAGTAAAACTAATCCATGGTGTAATAGCAACCTAGAGCCGGCTAACCTGACTGCTGGTCTCACGCCCACATACACAAAGCAGAGGTGGGCGATCATCCAACCGATAGGAGGAGGAGATGTGGTCAGCTTCACGGCACATCCAGCCGGAAAGTTAGCTTTCTATACCAGGGCTCGCTACCTATCGTAGCTCCTCAATTTATTCACGATACTGAGTGGACATCAATCCTATAGCCGGGACTTAAAATCAGCATCCTGCCCCTCAGGGATCGGTTCGATACTGGGCGCGTTCTGGTGTAGGGAACCACAGCACAACGCTCTGATCCACTATGTCAATGACATAAAATGTCTGCTTTAACGACATGTACAATTTTTCTGCTTGTTTCAGTTTAGCAGTTATACAAAGGTAATTCGGAATGAAGAGAAGTTCACCGATTATTATCAGAACTTTCAAGATATACCTACATTTAATTTAACATGAAAATGTGTTAAATATATAGCATTTTAATGAAAATGGTCTTAAACCTTTTTGAGAAAAATAAGTTTAAATTTATCCCATGTGAATGATAGTTTGGTATAGAACTTTAAAAAAAAAATATGTTGTATACATGGAAGATGTTGAACTTAACATCCAAATTTATTAATCAAGTTCTTTTTTGTATCAGAGCTTTTCTGTTCAAATGAACGTGATGCGCCAAGAGACTTTTTCTTACAAAAGAAGCTTTCCTTATTCATGTGTTAGAAAAATATTTGTGGTGAAAGTTTGGTTTGGAATTATTGAGTACAATGCAATACTTCAAAAACTTACTATAGGTAAGAGTTCAAGAAAATAAATTTTAATAAATGATTCATTTTATATAACGGACGCTAATTTGTTACTTTCCGTAATGTTATACACTTGTTTCTTGTCATAGAGATGACCCATGTACAAAATATGACTTTAATTTTATATTTTGCAAGGTATTACGTATTTTATGAACAGTCAATATAAAATTACTATGGGAGTCCTAGAGATTTTGCAATATAAGGTTTGAAGTATAGGACTATATCGAGTTGGAAGCATTATGGCTCCCCAGATGCAGATCTAGGTATCATTGCACTTTGGTAGCGTGTCCTTGGAGGAGCCGCGCCAGGAAACAAAGAGGTCCTCTGTCTCTCTCCCCTCGAGAGGGCTACCGTTTGATGAATTGGATATGCTACCTGCTTCATGATGAATGGTTCCTCGCCACATTACGATACTAAATCACGTCACTCCAATACATATTCAACATATTGGTTCTTCTCAGCCGACCGACTAGCTCTGGAGCAATCAACAGCGAGCGTTCCTTCATCAGGTTATAAATATACTAAGTACTTCATTGTAGATATCGAGAACGCTCGATTTACAGTCAAAACTGTAATCAGTTAGAAAATAGTTCAAATTGTAGGCCTTACTCTCATAAATATAAAATTAACTAGGTTCAGATCAAGTTATGTGTCGAAAATCAAGTATTATACCCATAAACCCCCCAAAATATCGAGGGCTGTTCAATAAAGAATGATCATAATTTCTTTACGGTCATAACTTTTCGCACTAAAATTCAATCTTACAATATTCTGTTAGTTTAATGGGAAACAAACACGCCGTAGTAGTTTCATTGTTGGTACTCCTGGTTACCGCCTGTGAATAACCAAGGAAATTCAGACATTCAGTATTGCCTACCGCTGCAATGGAGGTAACACGCGAGGAACAGTATGCGTCTTTGAAATTCTACTTTCATCTCAACAAATCTTCAGTTCAGGCATACACAATGTTACAGGCCGCCTATGGAGAGTCTGCTCTTCCCTACAGCACAGCTTGAAGGTGGTTTAAAATGTTTAAAGACGTGAGACAATCAATTTCAAAGGAAGGTGGACTCGGTGCTCCAGTTACTGCTGTTACGGAAGTAACCATCAACACTGTTGCTGTCATTGTGACAGAGGATCGACGAATTACCTTAAGATCACTTTCTGAAATACTGAACATTTCATTGGTTGCCACCCACACTTTGGCGACAGAAACATTACACACGAGACGTATTTGTGCGCGATGGATTCCAAGACTGTTGATTCCCGAACAAAAGGACATCCGCATGCAAGTCTGCATGCAGTTAAAGATGATGATAGAGAAAAATCCGGAGTTTCTTTCAAACGTAATCACTGTTGATGAAACTTTGCTACGTCATTTTGATCCTGAGAGCAAACAGCAAAGCTCGGTGTGGAAATCTCCTTCATCACCAACCGCCAAAAAAGCAAAAGTGGTTGCTACTGCTGGGAAAGCTATGGTCATCTCATTCTTTGATATTCATGGAATGGTTTATCAGAATGTTGTACCTGCACACACATCAGTAACTGGACAATACTACAGAGACGTCCTGAAAATATTGCAAGCTCATATCAGGCACAAAAGACCACATTTTCATGAAGCAGGCAGGATGCTGCATCACGATAATGCGCGGTCGCAAATTACCAATGTTGTTGCTGAATATCTTGCAAGAATCAACGTGAAGTCCATCCTTCACCCTCCCCATTGCCTGGGTTTAGCCCCACGTGACTGTTTCCTATTGCATAAGTTGAAGAAACAGCTTCGTGGGAGGCATTATCCATCATCAGAAGCAGTGGTGAAGGCTGCGGAGGCAATTTTGAAGGATGTCTCATAAAATGGTTTCCAGCATGTCTTTGAAGACTGGCAGAAACACTGGGACAAGTGCATCGCATTCAGGGGAGACTATTTATTGAATGACCATCAAAATTATGAGGATGAGTAAAGGTACGTTGTCAAAAAAATTGTGATCATTCTTTATTGAACAGCCCTGGTATGTGTGTACATACATACATACATACATACATACATACATACATACATACATACATACATACATACATACATACATACATACATACATACATACATACATACATACATACATACATACATACATACATACATACATACATACATACATACATACATACATACATACATACATACATACATACATACATACATACATACATACATACATACATACTTACATACATACATACATACATACATACATACATACATACATACATACATACATACATACATACATACATACATACATACATACATACATACATACATACATACATACATACATACATACATACATACATACATACATACATACATACATACATACATACATACATACATACATACATACATACATACATACATACATACATACATACATACATACATACATACATACATACATACATACATACATACATACATACATACATACATACATACATACATACATACATACATACATACATACATACATACATACATACATACATACATACATACATACATACATACATACATACATACACACATACATACATACATACATACATACATACATACATACATACATACATACATACATACATACATACATACATACATACATACATACATACATACATACATACATACATACATACATACATACATACATACATACATACATACATACATACATACATACATACATACATACAATACATATATGAGGTGTACGTGCATATTTTGACACCGGTAATATGTGAGGCTGGCATTAAATAGCGCACCTGAGTCTTTCATTGATTTCTCTGATCGTTAGGTGGAGGACTTTCATTTAATTAACGTTTTTCGACGTTAAAACATATCGGACGATGAATGAAACGGTGTTTAAGTGAGCCCATGGTTGATAGAGCTTAAAGTTACCAGACATTCATTTTTCACGATAAGGGAAAACCTACAACGTAAAGCCATATCGAAAAACGAATTAAATTATGTTCAAATGAGTACAGGGTCCATAGAGCTTAGAGTTACCAGACATTTATCTTTCAGGATAAGAGAAAACTTCGGAAAGTTTGCAAGCAATACAATCCTGATGAAGATTCAAAAGTAGGACCTCTTAACCGCGAGGCAGACACGCTACCACTTACGCTAAGGAGGCGAGCTGTTGGCAAATCCTGAATTTAAATAGAAGTTAGTGGATCATCGGATTTTTGAGTTATGCTGGTCACAGACATGTCACAAACACACATGAAAGCTTGGACGTTTTATTCTCCAAATGCTGATTTTGAGGGAGGTGTGTAAGGTGGATATTAAACTTTACGTAAAGTTCGAGGGTGGGTCAAAAAGTAATGCCACCTATTTTTTTCTCTCTTTTAATTGCCAAGAAAATTGAATCCAATTTACATAGGTTAAAAACTACAACATTGACGATTAATTTGTCACTATTCAATATAATCTCCGTCCTTTTCCACAGTTTTGGTGCACCTTTTAACTAGGGCATGTATTCCAGTGTGGTAAAACACGCGGTCTTGCTTCCTAAGCCATTGACGCACGGACGTTTTCACAGCCTCCTCATCTTCAAAATGAATCCCACGATGAGCTTCCTTTAGTGGCCCGAATAGATGGAAGTCTAATGGTGTTAGGTCAGTGAGGTAAGACTTGCCATCCCAATTTCTCAATTTCTGCAGTGGTGTAACGGCTGGTGTGTGGTCTTGCAAAAGATGAACATCCGTCATAGTTTTTGTTGGGCGAACTCGGCGAAAACGTGCCTTCAGATTTTTGAGAGTTCTAACGTATTGGACAGAATTTATTGTGCATCTCTGCTCCAAAAAATCAATCATAAGCACACCCTCTGCATCCCAAAACACTGTCGCCATAACTTTCCCTGCCGACCGCTGAGTTTGGAATTTTTTTTTTTCCTTTGGAGACGTGTGATGCCATTCCATTGACTGCCTCTTTGATTCAGGTTCAAAAATAAATAAATAAATAAATAAATAAACCCACGTTTCGTCTCCAGTAACAATTTTTTTTTTCAGAAACTCCTCTCCCTCCAAATTGAAGTGCTGCAAGTGTTCGGAGGCTATTGTTTTCCTGGTTTTGGGTGGTTAACATTCTTGGTACCCAACGTGAACAAACTTTTGAGTAATCCAGTTGTTGAATAATCGTCATCACACTGCCTTTACTGAGGGAGGTAATGCGACACAATTCACCTGTTACTACCCGGCGATCACCACGAATGATGTCATCGACTCGCTGAATGTTACATGGAGTCACTGCAGTCACCGGCCTGCCACTTCGCTTTTCATCTGCCAATGGTGTTTGCCCTTCAGCTTCGTTACAGCGACGAACCCATCGTCTAACAGTTCTGACATCCACCGTTGTATCACCATACACATTTTTAGCCTTTCGTGAATGCGAATTGGCGTTTCACCTTCCACAGTTACAAATTCAATCACAGAACGCTGTCTAATACGAATGTCGATGTCAGGCATTTTGCAAGAGGATGCAGTGCTGCCACCTGTTGACGTAAAAAGTTACTACTGCAGTGGATTGGAGAAGAAGGTTTGAGGAATTACGCCAAATTCAAAGTTTTCATATAACTTACTCATTTAAGGAAAAAGAAATTAGGAGGCATTACTTTTTGATCCATACTTGTACAATACTTAAATTACAAGGTAATGCGTGCGTCTCCCATCTAAGGGGTTCTAATTCGATTCTGGACGTCGACACACTCCGAAATTGAAATTTACAAGTTTTTATTGGTCGTTGGAGGAAATAAGGACTGGTGCCACAGTATATTTTCCATACGTTTCCTTCTCCTGTTTCAAGTGTGCTTCTAGGTTTCTTAGCTATACTGGTGCCGGGCAGATGGAGCGCCTGCCTGTTGAAAGTGGACAGTAAAGGGCTGTTTGATCAATAGATCATGCATTGGCTTCTCTCTAACTCTAGCATTGGGACGGGTGTTCTATTATGTGTTTCAAATGGGAAGGTGGTTGTGCTTGAGTGCTTCTAGGTGAGCAACCAATCGGAGTCCTGCGGTGTTGTCGTATTGCATTCCCGCTAAGTGGTGTGTGAGGAGCGCCAACCTAATCAATCTGTATAAAATACTATTCGCGCTAAGACAAAAATTCAGATTTTGCCAAAACTGATCCATGTGGAAGGTAGGGAGTAATGTATCTAACATAACCGTGAAAACCCCATATTTTTAGCTTAAATAGTTTTTTTCTAATACCAATAAATAAACCACTATTACCTGTATTATAACAATAAAACGCGACGTAAGCACTGTATGACTTTGGCATGTATGCATGTACGTATATTTGTAATTACTCAGAATTGAAACGTAAATGTTTGACATGACGTGATAAAAGAATTACTTTGAATAAGCCAATTCGAGCGAAAGGAAACAATGAATTTCCTGTTGCCCTGGCAGAACGTGTCTGGTCACATTATATCTTTGTTTATGAATGGTTCGTAATCTCTATTTACTCTAGAGAGTTCAAAGTGGTTGGTATGTATGTATGTACATATACTTTTAATTACTCAGAAATGAAATTTAAACTACTGAAATAACGTGATAAAAGAATTACTGTGAATATGTCAGGATTTTAAATTCGAGAAAGAGCAAACACTTCATTTCCTGTTAGCCTGTGGAATGCTGTATGCTTATGTTTATGAATGAATGCTGGATAAGAAGTGTTTATTTACTCTGTAGCTTTCAGATCAATATCAATCAGTTGTTCTTTACACAACAGTAGAGTAAGAGTTAAATAGTGCAATGGCTTCTTGCGCTGAATTTAGTGGCGAGTCAAAAATGCAGGCATTGCGAAGTCAGGCTCGAAGTATTGTTTTTAAGGTGTACAGGTTGTTCAAAAAAATTTCGGAAACAGAAACTAAAAATGAGTTATTGCAAAGAGTACTTCCGTTTAAAAAGTACTTCCGGAAAAAGTGTATCAGCTGGATCAACTTGCAATTGAAACGGGACACGAGGTAATACGCCTCCCCTCTTACCACTGCCAATATAATCCAATTGAGGTGGTGTGGGCTCACATAAAAAGGGGGATTGTAATCAGAAATAATACTTTTAAACCTGCCGTGTTAGGGGTCCTGGGTTCTATTCCCGACGGTGGGGATGGGGATTTTTCTCCGACCAAGATAATTCCCCATCTTCCCCAGAGTCTGGAAGTATGAATGAGAGTGTGAATGTGTGTGTGATGTAATGATTAAAAAACCTAACGAATACGAGTTAAGAGCTTCGGTATGTTCTATAGGAGAACGGCCGCTGATATGACCATTGGCGTTAAAGGCGGGGTATAAATGGAACAGGGGAAAAAAAGATACCTTTAAACTGACGGACATTAAACGATTTGTTCACGAAGAAATTGACAAGGTAACACAACAGGACTGGGAAAACTGCGTGAGGCATGCAGAAAACCTTCAAGAAGACGATTTTAAGAAAGTAATAGCACGTGACGAGATTTTGGAACCAATAATCATAAATTTGCAAGACTCAGACGATGACAGTGGCAATGACAAATTGTCTCTTAACGGAAGTGACATTGACACCGATATGGATGAGCCACTGGCAGTTCCATTGCATTAGAAAAACAGGTAATTCATAAACTATAATTATAGTTTTAGTATTTAAAAATATACATAATTTGCGAAAATGCTTCTTCCAATTTTGATTTTGGGAACTGCATCATTGTAAAAGTTTGTAAAATATAATTTGCTTACTCTTACATCTAGCGCCAAGCAGACCTGCATGTTGTATGAGTGTGTGAGAGAGAGGGAAATATAAAAGGTGTGGGGTAACAAGCTGGCAACGCTGAGTGTGATACGGCATCTGATTAGCTGGGCTCCAGAACTCTTCCCATTTGAAACACATAATATTTTGAAATGTTAACTATCGTTAAATTGTTAACGTACCCTCTGTGGCTCTTTCACTTCATCCTTTCCTCCTTAGGATGAGTGACATGAATTTATGGGTCTAAGCGTGCGATGTTTTTATAATTGTAACCACAATCTCTACTGTAGTTGTATAGTAGAAAAGTAGGTAAAAACTATATTTGTTGATGAGGAAGTACCATCGAAAGTTATTTGTACCAAAACGAGTTCAGTATTGCCAACAAATAACAAGCGATCTAACTTAAAAGACTATAAAGCCGAAAGAAAACGTCCTGAAGAGTAGAGGTGTAAGTGGAGTGAGAGTGGTAAATGGGCATTAGCTAAAGGTGAACAAGAGAAGGGAAAAGGAGAGAGGTAGAGGGCAGTAAAAAGATAGAGAAACAAAAAGGTGATGATGGCGCCAGTGTCTGGTTGAGGTGACCTGACGTGAGTCAGCAAATACTCACTCCACTTCCTGGAAGAGGACAATTCGCTGGGGCGAGAGACGAACCTGCGTGCCATCCACACAGACCAACCTGACGAGGTTTCACCTCCTCAATTACAGTGCTCGTGTATCTGTACTATAAATGTGTTTGTAGTCACCATTACAAGAACGGTGACCATTCTTGACCATTGTAGTCAAGAAAGTCAGATTTTATGTTTATCAGCGTATCAAGAAGATTACCACCTCCAAAAAATTTCAATTTTTATTTTCTCAGAAGTAGCTATCACCATTCTGAATAAAAAAGCCACACGTTTAAGGTATTTTCATGAAAAATAAAGTATATATCTTGTATTTTCTGGGCTAGTCCTCAGAAGTCCACTTCCTTCTGCATAACTGTAAAACGTAAGAAATAGATATCATATCATTACCCAAACAAAATATAGATATTTTAAAGGCACATAGTCAACGTTAACTATATTTTTTTAGGAATTAGCCATTTGGATAGTGCGATCCAATTAAACCTGAACCATTTCAATAGGCCATAACTTTTGAACCAATAATAATAACACGTGTGCAACTTTAAGAGAATATAATACACAATTGGGAGATTACTTTACACTATTTACATCTCAGAGAAAATGTTGGAAGTGTCCTCCACCAGCATCTATACATGTTTACACTCGTCTTACCATATTCTCTGAAGTTTTACAGAGAGTATCCTCGCCAATGTTATTTATTT
Organism: Mantis religiosa; assembly: GCA_030765055.1. Lineage (NCBI taxonomy): Eukaryota > Metazoa > Arthropoda > Insecta > Mantodea > Mantidae > Mantis > Mantis religiosa. The sequence continues at coordinate 139,892,477 of CM060954.1, read as the reverse complement.
CTATTCAAATGTATTCCTTGAGAACATCAATTGTCCATGGCGTATTCTTATACACTCCATTTTAGATACTCCCTAGAAGAAAAAATCCGGTGAGGTTAGGTCAGGGGATCTGGGGGACCGTAGATGTTTTGGGATTATTCGATTATCAAAGAAACTGGTTACAAGTTCCGTGGTGTCTTTAGATGTATGACACGTTGCTCCATCTTGCTGGAAATAACCATCTCTCAATTCGATATCATCTCCGTAAAACTTCAGAGAATATGGTGAGACGAGTACAAACATGTATAGATGCTGGTGGTGGACACTTCCAACATTTTCTCTGAGATGTAAATAGTATAAAGTAATCTCCAAATTGTGTGTTATATTCTCCTAAAATTGCACACGTGTCCTATTATTGGTTAAAAAGTTATGGCCTATTGTAATGGTTCAGGTCTATATGGATCACGCTATATTTTTCCAAACGTCACATAGCAGCTAGATTTTAAAACATTTGACTAGTGCTTAAATTCTACTGTATGGTCCTACAAATGTTTATCTCGATTAACGTGAAGTAGGTGTCCTGCGCCATGGCGGCCACGCCGTGGCTCAGTGGTTAGACCGCTTGGCTCTCACCAAGGCGGCCCGTGCTCGATCCCAGGTGACCGCAAAGTGAGATTTGTAGTGGACAACACGGCGTTGGGGCGGGTTTTCTCCGGGATCTCCGGTTTCCCCCGCCATTTCATTCCACCGGTGCTCCATCTTCATCTCATGCATCATCAGTGTCACCGCCTGTGATGCCGTATGTAGTAAAAGCGGGCGTTTAACACTACACATTTCATTTTATGCGCCGTGGCGTAGCTGGCTAAGGCTGCATGTCTTGGTCCCTGGCCACGGAAAGCGGCGCGGGTTCGATCCCATCCATGTGGTGGGGATTTTAGGTTCTGGGTATAGGACCGGTACCCACTCAGCATCGTGAGGAAAGTGAGGAGCTTACGCTAGGTAAGTGGCCCTGGTCACGGAAACCAACATTCCGGCTGGGGGATGCCGAGATGCTGACCACATCTCCTCCCCGTATCGGTTGGATGATCGTCCACCTCTGCCGTGTGTAAGTGGGCGTGAGGCCGGCTGTCGGGTTGGTAGGCCTTGGCCCTTTAAGGGCTGTCACGCCATGGGTTATTATTATAACGTGAAGTAGGTAGAGAAATAAGCTTTCACACAGCAGTACTGCAAGTTATGAGAGTACAAACATCATGTCTTCTTCTTCATCTTCTTCTTCTTCAAGCATTAAACCTCCAAAGTTTTGTTCCGTGCTCCAAATTTCATTGAGTTATCCATCGTTTTTAGGCCTTTTGATGTTTCATTTTCCTTTAGGTTTTCAATTTAACATTTTCTTCGAGTATCCTTCCTTGTTTATTCTAGCTACGTGTTCTAGCGTCTTTTGTCTGTTATGAACTATCACTTCATTTACGTTATGGATTTTTAACTGATTTCTCATTTCATCATCCTTTGTTCTGTCTCTTCTATTGACTCCCAAAACTGATCTTAAAAATCTCATTTCTGCCGACTGTAATCTGCTTTCATCTTTGCTTGTCACTGTCCAAGTTTCGCTGCTGTATAGAGTTATTGGAACTGCCATGCTTTTATAGAATTGCATCATCTTATCCTTTCTTACGTTATTTTTAAAGCTATTTTAATTCTCCACATAGTTTTTAAAAACGTTAAACTTTACTTCCAATATCTACTTCTTTAATGTGTGATACTGTAGCTCTTAAATGAAAAATAATATTTTATAAAACAAAATTCATATCTCTGTGAACAGAACAACTGAAAAAAGGTACTTGCTACTCACGTTCAGCAGCTTCCAAAAGTGAGACACTAAGATTTTCAATAAATCTCTGGTACTCTAAGCTCTATGGACCTTGGGCTCATTAAGCATCCTATATGGTCAATTTTGGAAACGTTAAAAAATTTATACATCGAGCACTTTTCGCTAATGTGGTTATAATCATTTTATTTTCAATAGCATATGATTAAGATAAATCTATACTTTCACATTTTCTAGGAATATTTGTTGAATTCTTCTTCATTCTGAACGCATTTTGCATAACGGGTCAACTGGTCAGGGGATAAAGTGCCCTGCATCTGTGATTAGCATGCTAATCATTAAATCCACAGGTCCGAGGTTCGATTCTCATCTTCAGGATGTAAATTGTTCTTTATGCAGGATAATGTCCCATAGAGTTTAGAAATATGAACAGAGGGTGAATGTTTGAGACAATGTAATAAACAAGGGTGATACTAGCCCAAAGATAAACATTTTAAATGAGTGAACATGATTATCGAAGAGCAATTGTTTCAAAGTAAAAAGCCACCGATGTGACTCTATATAATATAAATGGACCACAAAACAGTGATATAATTTTATTGAAATGAAATCAATCCTTAAGTTACAGTCATTATTTGCATTAATCTTCTAGCATCAAGCACAGAATGTGTTTAAGAACTCATAGCAATATGTTACAAATGTCGGCATCTCACTCTTAGAACTCTGAGTAAATGTCGAATCAACAACAACCACTGACTCACGAGCAGACTGTTTATGTGAAATACACTCGGGGAGTTTAAGAGTTCGCGGAAGACGGATGAAAGAAGCTTCCAGAAGAATATCGGTGGAGAGCACTCCTTCGTTTCTTTATCTCCACTCATCTCTTAACCATGCCAATGAATAAATTCAAGCTATACTTCGGTCACATAATAGTGGTGATTATTACTTTATTAGTTTTCTTTTACATCCCTTAATTAAACGCTCTTTATATCTCTTTCCTTTGACCATGTTTCGCTGATGTACGCATTTCCAGTTTCCATTGTTTTAGATGATATGACTAAGGCTGGATCGTCTTGAACGTTAATATCCAAATATAAGTACGAGATATAAGGTCAAAAAGTGATGCCTCCTACTTTTTTCCCCTTAAATAAGTAAGTTATGTGAAAACTTTGAATTTGGCGCAATTTCTCAAACCTTCTTCTCCAATCCCCTGTAGTAGTAACATTCTAAGCCAACAGGTGGCAGCACTACATTCTCTTGCAAAATGGCTGACATCGACATCCGTATTAGACAGCGTTCTGTGATTGAATTTTTGACTGCGGAAGGTGAAACGCCAATTCGCATTCACGAAAGGCTAAAAAATGTGTATGGTGATGCAACGGTGGATGTCAGCACTGTTAGACGATGGGTTCGTCGCTGTAACGAAGCTGAAGGGCAAACACCATTGACAGATGGAAAGCGAAGCGGCAGGCCGGTGACTGCAGTGACTCCATGCAACATTCAGCGAGTCGATGACATGATTTGTGGTGATCGCCGGGTAACAACAGGTGAATTGTGTCGCATTACCTCCCTCAGTAAAGGCAGTGTGATGACGATTATTCGACAACTGGGCTACTCAAAAGTTTGTTCACGTTGGGTACCAAGAATGTTAACCGCCCAAAACAAAGAAACAAGGAAAACAATAGCCTCCCAACAACACTTGCAGTGCTTCAATTTGGAGGGAGAGGAGTTTCTGGAAAAAATTGTTACTGGAGACGAAACGTGGGTTCATTTTTTTGAACCTGAATCAAAGAGGCAGTCAATGGAATGGCAGCACCCAATGTCACCGAAGGAAAAAAAAAATCAAAACTCAGCGGTTCGCAAGGAAGGTTATGGCGAAAATGTTTTGGGATGCAGAAGGTGTGCTTATGATTGAGTTTTTGGAGCAGGGATGCACAATATATCCTGTCCAATACGGCAGAACTCTCAAAAAGCTGAAAGCACGTCTTCGCCTAGTTTGCCCAACAAAAACTATGGCAGATGTTCTTCTTTTGCATGAGAATGCAAGACCACACACCAGCCGTTACACCACTGCAGAAATTGAGAAATTGGGATGGCAAGTCTTACCTCACTGACCTGGCACCATCAGACTTTCATCTGTTCGGGCTACTAAAGGAAGCTCATCGTGGGATTCATTTTGAAGATGAGGAGGCTGTGAAAACGTCCGTGCGTCAATGGCTTAGGAAGCAAGACCGTGTGTTTTACCACACTGGAATACATGTCCTAGTTAAAAGGTGGACCAAAACTGTGGAAAAGGACGGAGATTATATTGAATAGTGACAAATTAATCGCCAATGTTGTACTTTCCAAGCTATGTAAATTGGATTGAATTTTCTTGGCAAGTAAAAGAGAAAAAAATAGGAGGCATTACTTTTTGACACACTCTCATAACACATGTTATTCAAGTCAGGGTATCTGCATGTTCATGATCAGGCGTAGGAATTCTTAAGCAGTTAGATTCATGTTAACAATAATAAGCCAGCATCTTACATGGCACCTTGTTAGACCCTGGTATACCGATCCTAAAGTCGCGGATTCAAACCCGGTCCATACCGAAGGATGCTTTAAGTACTCTTAAAACTCACAGCACCATGTCATCAGAGTTACTGGTATGTTAAATGGATTTCTTCGGGACGCTAATAAGATCCCGGAAACGGCGTCGTTAACTAACAGAATATGAATGTCATATAGAAGGTAAACGACTGTAAGTCACTGACATCAGGCAAAACGCATTCTCGTAATTGATCTGCATAGAACGGACTATAGCTGGAGGATGGGTAGTTACCTATCTACGGCGTCACAGCGTAAATCCGGAAACAGTTCAAAATAATTTTCTTTTATATTGACTAATCCTTGGAAATTCTAATGCCTGCTTGTGATACAAAGGTTTTTATGTCAGTAGGAGCTGCATTGAAAAGCACTGGGCTTCCCGAAGGTCATAATCCAAAAGGCGGATGTTAGTTTCAGTCCCAAATAGAATAAAGGAAATAAATTGAAATGGACACTAGAGAATGAAAATATTGACGTCATCAAACTTGTTTACGAAAAAGCTTTGACTATTCGGCGAGTAGAAAATAGTTGGCGTTAATCCACAAAAAACGTGTGTCACAAGATATTTCATTCCAACTGATACTCGTACATAGTCACAATTTAGTAACTAGAAAAAAAAAACAAGATAATCACATCTGTTTGTAAATAAAATATATATCAGGTACTTATCAGTGTGTACTAAATAATAATTGTATATGAAATAATTGTTCTTTCATACTAGCCGTGTGTAGGACGCACTACGAAAGTGTAGAGCCAGACTGAAAAATTCAATGTCATAGCCGGGATTTGAACCACGGATCTTCTGGTTTCCGTCCAGCCGTTCTGACCATTTGAGCTACTATATGACATTAAATTCTTCAACTGACTCGTGTTTCTCCCGGTAAACCACTTAGGAGTTCTCATAAACAAACGAGACAACTACCTTAATGGCGACTTACTATGCTGTAAGTACTTTAAGTACTATAATTCATCATAATTATACAATGAGCACAAATTATGCCCAAAAACTCAAATTACCTAGCGCTATGTATAATTAACCAAAGAAAATGTTAAAGAGTTTATTAATTCCTTTAGTTCTCTATTAACCAATAGAGATTTCGGTACCAATTTTGCGATGGTTGTTAAACTAACTTAACCATATGCTCTAGAGTTGACACTGTATAGGTAACTCAGAACTGCATGACTTTGCAATTATATCTCACTTTCAACAAAATACCTTCACTATTTTATTTTACGCGGAAACATTTTCGGAAATTTTTATTTTTTCCAAACGGCTCTAGCAATTTTAATTAAAATACAATATATTTATGATATTTTAATGAAAAATTAAATGTATAGTAGAACCTGCCTAAAGTGGATCCCTCATATACCGTAAACCTAAAACAAAAGGAAAATAAATTTGGAAACGGAGCTATTTCCCATGTAAAGTTATACCCAAAACCGGAAAACTGACTAACGTGGAAAGGGATATATTTTTTGGGAACCGTTTGCGTAAATAACCTGATTAAAACGGATTAATTTATGTGTAGGTTACAAAGTATATATTTTAAAAACTGCAATAATTTTGAGGCAACTGCACCTGCACCTAGGTTCTATGTAGCATAAAGTCAAAAACTGTAACCCTGAGGGGGAAAACATTAGCTCTCTCAAGTCATCTTGCAACACACATGGTAACTGTGCAAGTGTTTTATAGGGTGTTCGTTGTCAGTTTTGTTCTTAAAAGTGATCAAATAAGAGTGGAAGAAAAATTTTAACTTCTCTGATTTTGAAAAACATAGTTTGTACGTACACAAATTCTGCAAAATGAGTTATAATCATAAGATTTTATCTGGATGAGTAGAGCCAGAATGAAAAATTCTGTGCCATTGCCGGGATTTGAACCAAGGAGCTCTCGTTCTCCGTTCAGCCGTTCTAACCATTGATCTACTATGGCCAACGTGCCATAAGAACAATTAATTTCCATTAATTGACCTAATAGTGGTTCACTATAAAGCCCGGGTCTTAAACTACTTACAGCATAGTAAGTCGCCATCAAGGTAGTTGTCTCATGTGTTTATGAGAACCCCTAAGTGGTTTACCGGGAAAAACACTAGTCAGTTGGAGAATTTAATGCCATGTCGGCATGTTGGCCATAGTAGCTCAAATGGTTAGAGCGGCTGGACTCTGTGGTTCAAATCCCGGCTATGGCATTGAACTTTTCAGTCTTGGTCTACCCTGTTATTCCTTATTTGTCTGAGATTTCCAATACTTATAGTTTTCTCAAATGTAAAGTTGTCATTAACATTTTTATCTCTTGGTCTGCAAAGAACTGCAACACCATAATATTGTTGATTAAAGTTGATATAGGAGTAATTATTAGAACAATTTGTACAAGAGTGCGGAAAGTCATGCGAGAGCGGTACATTACATTTTATGCTTCCCCCATTATTTTTGGATTGACCTCATGTATTCGAGGTGAAATTTTGAAAACAAATTCAAAACTTTCTCTACTGCCTCGTATGTGGTAGACAAGTAATAGGAAACAACAATATCAATATCTGCTGTAAGTGTTTGGCAGCAGACTTTTCGAACCATATTTCGTAACTAACTTTGGACTTCTCAGGTGTAAAAGTTGACTAGATGGTCCAAGGCGACAAATATACTTGAACTACCTGTTCGATTCGGTTGTTTATACATGGCAACAAATGAGCTGGATACGAACCAAAATCTGGAGGTGAGTGACCTACTGGAAGACACCCACGGCCACTCAGATAATATGCTAAACAGACGTCAGACCTGTGACAATCCCCTCCTTGGCCGATCAAACTGTGACGCTGGGTGCAACAAGGACATAAATATGTTGTGTTGGAATCCGCCACTGGCTACACTACTCTTAGTGTCAGATTGAGAGGATTAGTGCCAACAAGTAAACATTTGTATTATCTCCTTAGGGATCTCTGGAATGTGTCAGTTTGGGCAACAGGGATCAAGTTTTGGTAGGTACCTACATCAAAAAATTTCTGGTCCATACACGAAGGCTGCCATTACAGGTTTATAATAATACCTCTCAAATTTTACAAGAATGCCTGGGATACCTAATAGTTCACAAGAAATTTGAATATACACTGGAAATAAATAAACACGAAATAAGGAAAATAAGGAAAAGAAAAAAGTTTGATGTATGTGTTTCATATGCCCCCTTCTACTCTTGTACAAACTTATTGCCCTACTTCATGTTAATCAAGATAAAGGTATATTAATTTTCTTGTAGGTACAATTAAATATAGGAATTTTAAGTGATAGTCAAATGTTTTAAAGCTGGCCATTGTTAGCTCTGAAATTCCGATCTCTCTGCACGGTAAAAAACACTTTAAAAATAGAATGGCAACTTTCGTTTTAGGAAAAGTGACAATAAATTTCAAATAAATAACAAGGAATGACTTGGAAATGGTTCACTTTAGATAATATTTGTAATTTACATAAATTGTGGGTTTTAACAAGTTCTAAATTCCTGAATATTAAGGGAGGACCGAAGTGCTAAAAGTGACTTTCTAAACTCTAAAGCTAGAGCCTCAATTTTTTGTACAGCTGTTACTAGTAACTAAAGAAGTTGTTCGTCAGTTCTCATTCCAATATATAACTGCATTCTTGATATATGAATTTATTTATGCACTTTTACTACTTAATCAAAATCTATCTTCTTTGACAGATATTGCACAATAAATCTCATTTTGATACAATTAAATTCCTTAATACCTTGATAACAAATAAAATGATCGGATTTCTGAAATTCTGCAGAGTTATTTTTTAAAAAACATATTTTATATGTCAAGGCTAAGAAAACTCCAAAAATCAGTGCTTGGTCATTGTAATTATTTTTTAAAAATTAAACTATGAGCAATATCAAAATTCCCATATATCAGTTTGTTTTAAAACTTCTTTAGTGTATTGTGTACAATTTTCAGAGCACTAGCTATAATATTGTGGGAGAAGATAGATTTTGAATATGGAAAAATAACAACAAAAACTGAACTTGAGAAAATGGATATAAAGTTTTGCATGCAGTTTACATGATATATATATATATAATTTCTTTATATTAGAAAGCTCCAGCTTTGTAACTGACATCTCCTGCCCTCCTAGAAGCTTCTTGAAGTTTAGGTTTTAGATGTATTTACTGAAATAGTAGTCTATTTTCACATCCCACCACTAACTGAGAAGCAAAACCAGGGGCGTGAAGCATCTCCAGGTTCAGAGTTTGTGAAAACAATGTCGGCATGCTAAATCTTTTATCGGTTCTTTCAACTGGCCAAAATCTAAAATAATATATTTGCTCTCACCTACATCCTCCTCTGGTACATAAGCACTGCATTGCATCTCCAATTTAGAAAGGCTTATGTTTTTCTTTTACAGTGCTACAGGTTCAGTTACTTCCTGATTTACTTCAACTGAAGTGTCTTCCCCCTTCTGCTCTTATTTATTAATTTACACAAAGCGGCTCTACTACCCTTTATCTTTGGCACTCTAAAACAGTAAAGTAATGCAGTACCATATAAATGAATATAGGTACCTTAGCCTCTTTAATGTCACAATACATAATTGTTCTACGTAGATTTACTGAAATAAACTTGTATCACAACTTACGGTGTAATTTTAGGCACAAATGGACAGTTGAGTATAATAACTATAATACAAAGAGGAGAAAACCTAAAAATAATAGCTTCAAATGCCAAGTATCACTTTTAAAACACTGTAACAACAAAAGAAAACCAACAAACAAACATTTCGCACTATTACACAAGAAGTATATCAAGGAAATGACTAAAAACATCCGGAAAAATCACTGCCATCTAGGGGATTCGTATGAAAGCTTGTTAAAATAGACTACGGTGGCTTAATAATATTTTAACGTCTATTTTAAAATCAAATCGTTCCTAAGTTCTGTGCATTCAAACATGTGGGCGTCCCATTTAAAGCATGGAGAGGCATTTAACCAGCATGGAGTTTTAAAAATTGCGCCCAAAACAGGTTATGTGTTTGCCCTACGAGCATGAAACTTTATAAACAAGTAAATTAAATTATGGTGCATATTTTGCAACAAAAATCCAAAATTCCATTTTTTTTCTTCATGAAAATGACTAAAACAGCACTTCTGTCCCCCATTAAACCGCGAGAAATGAAATGTGTAGTGTCTAATGCCCGCTTGTACTACATGCGGCACCGCAGGCGGTGATATTGATGATACATGAAATGAAGATGGAGCACCGGTGAAATGAGATGGCGGGGGAAACTGGAAATCCCGGAGAAAACCCGCCCCAGAACCGTGTTGTCACCCACAAATCTCACTTTGCGGTCGCCTGGGATCAAATACACAGCGCGGCCCAAGCGTTGAGGGACAGACAGCCTTTCTACCAATAAACGTCAATCTAGTTAAAATATAGACTTACATATATTATAAACATTTTAATGGAAGCAACCGTTTTCTTGTTATAGATTTAAATTTTCCAATACTGGCTATCTCAATTTTTCTGCAAAAATCGCAAAATTACTCTGAAACTACACATCACAGGAAATAAGAGAACGGCGACTTAGTACTTTCAAAATGTAATATTTCAGAAGAATTAAACCAAAAACAACGAATATCTTTGAAGTGACTAATTCCACAAAGATCTATTCGACAAAAATATGTATTATAAACATCCTTAGGTATATTTTCTCGAATACTTTGACTTGGCCTATCTTAAGTTTTACCAGTTATACAAAATTGTTCAAAATAAAGAGGGCTTAAAAGGCTATTTACAGAAAATTCAAGATATGTACTTTATTTACATGACAGTTGCTTCGGTCTTTTTACGAAAATGAAAATTTATGAAAACAAGTCTCTGTGAAGGGTTATTTGGTACTGTTTTCTTGAAAATCTTTGTGGTGCATCTTCTTAAGCAGCTCGAATTAATGATAGAATGTTGCATATATTCGACATTTCCTTTTTACAATATCACAATAATATACGCGGGCTGTTCAATAAAGAATGATCATAATTGTTTACGGTCATACACTTTCACCCTAAAATTCCAACTTATTATATTCTGTTAGTTTAATGTGAAACAAACACGCCAAAGTAGTTTCATTGTTGGTACTCCTGGTTCCCGCCTGTGAGAACCAGGCAAGTTCAGACATGTTTAGTATCGCCTACCGATGTAATGGAGATAACATGCAGTTAAAGTTGATGTTAGAGGAAGAGCCGGAGTTTCTTTGAAACGTAATCACTGCTGATGAAACTTGGCTACATCATTTTGATCCTGAGAGCAAACAGCAAAGCTCAGTGTGGAAATCTCCTTCATTACCAAGCCCCCAAAAAGCAAAAGTGGTTGCTTCTGCTGGGAAAGTTATGCTCATCTCATTCTTTGATATTCATGGAATGCTTTATCAGCGTGTTGTACCTGCACACACATCAGTAACTGGACAATACTACAGGGATGTCCTGAAAACATTGCAAGTCCATATCAGGCGCAAAAGACCACATTTCCATGAAGCAGGCTGGATGCTGTACCACGATAATGCGCGGCCGCATATTACCAATGTTGTTGCTGAATATCTTGCAAAACTCAACGTGAAGTGCACCCCTCACCCTCCCTATAGTCCGGATTTAGCCCCATGTGACTTTTTTCTATTCCCTAACTTGAAGAAACGCCTTCGTGGGAGGCATTATACATCACCAGAAGCAGTGGTGAAGGCTGCGAAGGCGATTTTGAAGGATCTCTCAAAATTTTTTTCCAGCATGTCTTTGAAGACTGGCAGAAACGCTGGGACAAGTGCATCGCATTCAGGGGAGATAATTTTGAGAACGACCATCAAAATTATGAGGATGAGTAAAGGTACGTTGTCAAAAAAAAAAAAAAAAAAAATGTGATCATTCTTTATTCAACAGCGCTCGTACCATCAGATGAGAGATGATATGAAACAATAATGGAGATGCTATGGATAGACACGAAATTCGGAGGATGTAACTAACTTATCCAGCATTTGGCTGGCACCTGGGAAACTCCGAAAATATCCTTAGATCAGGTAGGTCGGCCACGATTTCGAACCCGGGCCTCTCGAATGCAGACTATAGATGAACCGCTAAACCATCCCGCTCGTTTAAATATTATTGACAAACTATTTTCAATTTTAATTTAAAATTGAAATACAGTAGTTACAGAAAAATGATTAATGTTTTACCTGTCAATGAGACACCTGATACTCCAATATCTTGTTTGATTGATGTTATAGATACTATAGTGCGTTCGATATTAACGTAAACCATTTCAATAAGGCTTAACTTTTGAACCAATAATAGGACACAAGTGCAAATTTCGGAGAATATAATACACAATTGGGAGATTACATTACGCTATTTACATATCAGAGAAAATGTTGGAATTGTCCTCCACATCATCTATGTAAGTTTGCACTTGTCTCTCCATAGTTTCTCAAGTTTTAAGGAGGGTATCCTCGCCAGTGTTACTTATTTCGTTGGAATGAATTACTTGAGAACATCAATTGTCCGTGGCCTATTCTTGTACACTCTATTTTTAGATATCTCAACAAGGAAAAGTCCCGTTAGGTTAGGTCAGGGGATCTGGGGGTCACAGACGTTTTGAGATTATTCGATTATCAAAGAAACTGGTATCAAGTTCCATGGCGTCTTCAGATGTATGACATGTTGCTCCATCTTGCTGGAAATAACCTTCTCTCAATTCGATATCATCCAGCTGCTCCACAAATGTCTTCAAGATACTCATATAAACTTCAGTGTCTACAGTTGCATCAAAGAAAATGGGACCAACGATCCATAGATGCTGGTAGAGGACACTTCCAACATTTTCTCTGAGATGTAAATAGTGTAATGTAATCTTCCAGTTGTGTATTATATTCTCCCAAAGTTGCACGTATGTCCTATTATTAGTTCAAAGGTTATTGCCTATTGAAATGGTTCAGGTTTATGTGAATTGCATTATAGAAGCGAACTGTTCAGTTTGGACCTCAGTGTCGAATCCCCTCTGTGGCATAGTCCACTCCAGTCCAGTTCAGTGAACAAATGACTGGACTGTCGGTGGTTCGCGTTATCGACGCGCACTTCGTATGTTTGAGCCTGGAGAACACAGTTCGCATATGCATGTGCTACTGAAGATAAAAGTATTTCTTGGTATTTCATGACTGGTTTCCTACTTTAGCTACCTCTGCTTGCGGTACTTTAACTAAACCTTCTCATTTTTCTGCAAATGCAGGAGCTCCGTCTGTTGTTACACCAGATAGATTTATACATTTCTAGTTCAGGCTTTCATTTACCCCCGATAAATCATTTGCCTTAGAGGGAGAAGGGTGCCTAATGTTTCTGTAATATTGAAATCTTAATCAACCCTTCATAAGAAAATTGCTGACTAGGCAATATTGCTAGGATCACCGAGTGTATAGAACTGGAAATATGTGGCTCGGTATATTGGACGCTGCAAGCTTAATTTTGCTAATCACCAAGATATATAATATGATCAATCCTCTCAAAGCACTCTTTAACAAGTTCCCATCCGTTTGGAAATTTGTGCCATAATTTCTGCTACTGTGTACTTACTTTTACCAGAGATTCAGTTTGAAATTAAACATTCTTAAAGTTGACTGCTCTCCCTAAAGTTTAGTTTAGATACTTTTACGAAATGTATCATACTAAGATACATGTTTGGTGTTGTAAAGACGCCCTTTTTTGTTGTAATTTACGTCGTCCAACGTTAAGTCATGTCGGACGGTGAATGAATTGGGTGAAATGATGCTCAAATGTGTCCAGGGTCCATGGAGCTTAGAGCTACCCGACATTAGTATTTAAGGTTGAGGGAAAACCCCGTAAAAACCTTATCCAGTTAACTCACCCTGACCGAGATTCGAACTCGGGACCTCTTGAAGGTAAGGCAGACATGCTACCATCTATGCTACCGAGGCGGGCACGACGCTTTATGTTATACTGCTTAAACACTGAAACTGCTTACTGTAGCTTAAACTGATGCTATATGCCTGCGAGATCTGGGGCATGACCGCAGTTAGCTGGTTGGCATGGCTTCAACGTGCACAGAATAGAGGACTAGGGTCTATCTATTCTGTGGGACGTTATTTCCCTACCATGTTGCTCCACGAAGCATCGGGTCTTCCATACGTGGAGGATGAAATTAGGCGCCGGGCTTCAAAATTATACGCAAGTTTACCATCACACAGAAGTGCCCTTGTTAGATCATTGGGAGATTATGACCCCACTAGACGCCGATCTACACTGCACCGGGTCCCCCGTAAGGCATGCGGGCACCCTAGATGACCCAGGAGCTAATCCTATCAGCAGCTAAAGCTGAGCTCCTCATAATTCTTCTAAGCTGTTTGGCATCTAAATTTTTCCCCAACTAAAAATTAAACAAACAAAATATTTGGGTGCAAAGTACTGCATTCTCCCCTTCAACCCGAAGGTACTTCGGTAACCTCTAAATTAACTCCCAACCAAAAGACCTACACCACCTTCATCCTACCTGCGGTCAAACCCTTAACGAGTGGGCACGCAGCAAAAACCTTCTGGCTGTGTACAGCCAGCCAGCACGAGCGAGTAGCTTAAATACACTACTTTGTTATTTACTTCAGTAAAAGAGTACTGATTTGTCCGCCTGAAACTTTTCGTTTGTTGCCGCTAGAATTAGAGGCTATAATTCTCCCTTATAAAAACAGTTAAATTCCTCAAATCCCTTAATATCACCTCTACTACAATGTGAGCTAAAAACTACAAACTGGAAACCAACTTGACATTTGTAACGACAAAAAAATACTTAGCCGTTGAAAGTAGTAATCGCGCACTAAACAACGTACGGGGATCAAAAAGTGATGCGTGGTAGGTAATATACGAGGGCTGTTCAATAAAGAATGATCACAATTTTTTTTTGACAACGTACAATTACTTATCCTCATAATTTTTATGATCCTTCTCAAAAGTCTCCCCTGAATGCGATGCACTTGTCCCAGCGTTTCTGACAGTTTTCAACGATATGCTGGAAACCATTTTTTGAGATATCCTACAAAATCGCCTCCGCAGCCTTCACCACTGCTTCTGATGATGGATGATGCCTCCCACTAAGGCGTTTTTTCAACTTAGGGAATAGAAAAAAGTCACATGGGGCAAATTCCGGACTATAGGGAGGTTGAGGGATGCACTCCACGTTGATTTTTGCAAGATATTTTAGCAACAATATTGGCAATATGCGGCCGCGCATTATCGTGGTGCAGCATCCAGCCTGCGTCACGGAAATGTGGTCTTTTGCACCTGATATGGACTTGCAATGTTTTCCGGACATCCCTGTAGTATTGTCCAGTTACTGATGTGTGTGCAGGTACAACATACTAATAAACCATTCCATGAATATCAAAGAATGAGATGACCATAACTTTCCCAGCAGAAGCAACCACTTTTGCGTTTTGGGGGTTGGTGATGAAGGACATTTCCACTCTGAGCTTTGCTGTTTTCTCTCAGGATCAAAATGATGTAGCCAAGTTTCACCAGCAGTGATTACATTTGAAACAAACTCCGAATCTTCCACTATCATCAACTTTAACTGCATGCGGATATGCATGCCAATATCCTTTTGTTCGGCAATCAACAGTCTTGGAACCCATCGCGCAAAAGCACGTCTCATGTGTAATGTTTCTGTCACCAACGTGGCAGAAAGTGATCTTAAGGAAATTCGTCGATCTTCTCTCACAATGACAGCAGCAGTTTTGATGTTATCTTCCATAAGAGCAGTAACTGGAGCACCGGGTTCACCTTCCTTTGAAATTGATTGTCTCCTCTCTTCAAACATTTTGAACCACCTTCGAGCTGTGCTGCAGGGAAGAACAGACTCTCCATAGGCCTCCTGTAGCATGGTATAGGCCTCAACTGAAGATTTGTTGAGATGAAAGCAGAATTTCAAAGCTGCATATTGTTCCTCGCGTGTTACCTCCATTGCAGCGATAGGCGATACTGAATATGTCTGAACTTGCCTGGTTCTCACCAGCAGTAGCAACAATGAAACTACGGCCGCGCCGTGGCTCAGTGCCTAGACCGCTTGGTTCTCACCAAGGCGACCCGGGTTCGATCCCAGGCGACCGCAAAGTGAGATTTGTCGTGGACAACATGGCGCTGGGGCAGGTTTTCTCCGGGATCTCCGGTTTCCCCCGCCATCTCATTCCACCTGTGCTCCATCTTCATCTCATGTTTCATCAGTGTCATCGCCTGCGGTGTCATATGTAGTAAAAGCGGGCGTTAAACACTACACATTCAACAATGAAACTACTATGGCGTGTTTTTTTCACATTAACAGAATGTAATAAGATTGAATTTTAGTGCGAAAAATTATGACCGTAAACATTATGATCATTCTTTGTTGGACAGCCCTCGTAATAAAAAACCGGGCTGGGTATTTCTTAAAACATTTGTGATTCTTCATGTTTTAACACGAGTAGAACGAACTTCTGCAAATACGTATGTTGGGAAAGAAAAAGAAAGTCCTGCTCTTTCAATTTTATTATATTACATTGTCAAGAACGTTTCTAGAATTTTTGATTAACATACTATAAGTTAAATATATTTTCCTGTCAAAAGAAGCTCGTCTCTGTAGCGTAGATGGTGTTATTGTGACGATATATAGGAATATGGGTATATATCTGCAATATTATAACGTTAACACAAATCAGTCAGATGCGTCATACATATGACTATGACAGAGTGTGACTAAGCCTCCCCTGACGCATCTGACTGTGACCAGTCTTACTCTGATTTGTGTTAACGTTAGAATACTGCAGATATATACCCATATTCCTATATATCGCCACTGTATATCTGTCTCAGATTCAAGAGCTCCCGAGTTCAAATCGCGGCCAGGTTGAGTTAAGAGGGTGAGGTTCTTCACGAGGTTTTCCCTTATTTTGAAAGACGAATGTGGGTCAGCTCTATTGGGCCTGAACTCATTTAAGGAGCATCATTTCACCCATTTCATTCACTGTTCATTATCACTACTTTGAAGGATATATATTTTCAGATCATCAAAAATGACAAAATTAACGACACATTCAATTTTCTGGGACTGCTCTTAGAAGGATCTATCTTCATTCTCCATGACTTGTGTCTAAGTGGCAAACTGTAACAGGTGGAAAAATATATTACTTAACAATGAATGTATATCTGGAAATGAATTGTTCTTTCACACTGGCCATGTGTAGGCTAAATTGTGGAAACATAGAATCAGACTGAAAAATTCAATGCCAGAGCCGGGATTTGAACCACGGATCTTCTGGTCAACGTCCAGGCGCTCTAACCATTTGAGCTACTAAACGTGCCGACATGACATTAAATTCTCCAGTGTGAAAGAACATTCATTTCCATTAATTGTACCTAATAGTGGTCCGAGCTATAAAGCCCGGGCCTTAAAGTACTTACAGCATAGTAAGTCGCCATTAAGGTAGTTGTCTCATTTGTTTATGAGGACTCATAAGAGGCTTACCGGGAAATATACGAGTCAGTTGGAGAATTCAATGTCATGTAGGCACGTTGGCCATAGTAGCACAATGGACAGAGTGGCTGGACGGAGACCAGAAGCTCCGTGCCTCAAATTCCGGATTTGGCATTGAATTTTTCAGTCTGACTCTACGTTTCCACAATGTATATCTGGTTAAAACACCCACCTTTTGCCAAACAATTTGTGTGTGTGTGTTTGTGTGTGTGTGTTTGTGTGTGTGTGTTTGTGTGTGTGTGTGTGTGTGAGAGAGAGAGAGAGAGAGAGAGAGAGAGAGAGAGAGAGAGAGAGAGAGAGAGAGAGAGAGAACAGTCAGACAAACAGAGTAAGTGTGTAGTGAACCATTTCAAAGATATTCCTCAGCCCGCCTTGGTAGCGTGTCTGCCTCACGTTCAGGAAGTACCGACTTCGAATCTCGGTTAGGGCGAGTTACCTGGATAAGCTTTTTCCGGGGCTTTCCCTTATCCTGATAGACAAATGTCAGGTGACTCTAAGCTCTATGGACCCCAAACTCATTTGATCATCATTTCACCCATTTCATTTATCGTCCGATATGACTTAACATTGGAGGATGTAAATTACTAACGAAATCCTTGTATGGAAAAGTAGAATCAGACTGAAAAATTCAATGCCATAGCCGGGATTTCAACCACGGATCTTCTGGTTGCCGTCCAGCTTCTCTAACCCTTGAGGTACTATGGCCAACGTGCCAACATGACATTAAATTCTCCATCTGACTCATGTTTTTCCCTGCAAACCACTTACGAGTTCTCATAAACAAATGAGACAACTACCTTAATGGCGACTTACTATGCTGTAAGTACTTTAAGGCCCGGACTTTATAGTTCGGACCACTATTAGGTACAATTAATGGAAATTAATTGTTCTTTCACACTGGCCGTGTGAAGGCCAAAGGTAGAGTCAGACTGAAAAATTCAATGCCATAGCCGGGATTTGAACCACGGATCTTCTGGGTGCCGTCCAGAAACATGAGTCAGTTGGAGAATTTAATGTCATATTGGCACGTTTGCCATAGTAGCCCAAGGGTTAGACCGACTGGACGGCAACCAGAAGATCCGTGGTTCAAATGCCGACTATGGCGTTGGATTTTTCATTCTGACTCTACCTTTCCACACGTTAGCCTACACACGGCCAGTGTGACAGAACAATTAATTTCCAAAATCCTTGTAATTTGTTGTATGAATTTTCCAATACAAATACTCTTCTCAGACGTGAGGTCTTATTCATTATTTATCTCTTGATAAGATTTGACTATCCCTTAATTTCTACAGCATCCCTATAATCCACTAATGGAAAGTTAACAATAATTAATGTTTATCTCGGTTAACATGAAGTAGATACTGGAACAAGTGTTTATAAGAGTGGTTTGTGCAGGAGAAGTGAAGCTCGTGTGAGTGCAGCGCATCGGATATTTTACATACCTAAACGTTCTCATAGGACTATGAACGTATGAAGCAAATCCCGATCCGACAGTCACCCACAGCAGTTGAAGTGAGATAGCCCACTGTTGCTATGATACACCTAGAGCAAGTGATCGCTTGTCACTTGTCACAAGGCAGCTGTAGTCCAGGGTGTCAAACTGACACTGCCATCTTCAAAACGATGTTAATCTTACTTTTAATTTTATTTTTCTCTTCCAAGCTGCTTTTCCCCGAATCTTCTTACAGGGTTGTTATTATCACAACTAAATATTTTCAGACAAAGGGTTTCCTAGAAGATCATACATAACTCGACCCCCTTGTAATTATCTCTGTCTGCACCGACAAATTGAATACTGTCACTTCGGCAGAAAACAAGAGGGCTGTTTCTTTTGTCTAGTGGGCGTCTGTTTATTTACCTTACAACTTTAACGTCGGTGGCTTCCTGGAGTTATCTGCGCGTTGGGGGAATGTTTCTGCCGAGAATTGTTATATTGGCACTAACCTTGGTGTAGTGGATACAGGGCGTTCTACACAACCTTGGTTAGGACGCTGTTTGTCAGTGAAGTCGGATACTTTGAGCCTCTTAAATTAAAGCACATATATTGTATAATCATACACGTTATAACTACAATAATAGTTCACCTTCGCCTTGTGGGGATAACATGTGTACCTGATGTTCATAAGATCGTGAGTTCGAATCTCGGGTAGAATTAGTCGTCTGGATAAATTTTTACCGGGTTTTTGCCTTATTCTCTGAAGACAAATATCGGTAACTTTAAGATCTATGTAACCCTAGATCATTTGAGAATCAATTCACTGATTTCATTTATTTCGAACGATCTAACAGGATACAGGACGTTAACCTTAGAGACAGAAAGAAACAAACAGAAAGAAAACAAAAGAAAGAAAGAAAACAAAAGAAAGAAAGAAACAAAGAAAGAAAGAAAGAAAGAAAGAAAGAAAGAAAGAAAGAAAGAAAGAAAGAAAGAAAGAGAAGGAGGGTGAGCGAACGGTGGATCGGAAGGAGGAAAGAAGGGAGGGGAGGGAATAGAGGGGAGGGGAAAGGTGGGAAGTTCTAGCACAACAAAAATATGTTTTAACAAACTCTGTATTAACACTCGTTAATCTTTCAGAGCCTTCTAAATTAATGCATGCTTTTTCTGTAACAGAACAATAAGGTGGTCATATGGATTCCCAGTTGAAGATTGCAGATTAATATCAGTTAATAATTAAATAATTAAACTTCAGTTATCCTTTTATATTAAAATATCATATAAAATAAATAAAGTAAAAGTTTAAAAAATTAATTTAAAATTTTAGAATTATTTTTAAATTTAAAAATGTAATTAAATATAAATTTAAAATAAATTAAATTAGCCATATACAGGCCATGGCATTGTATTTTTCATGTTGACTCTATCAAAGAGCCTATACGGCTAGTGTGAAAAAATGATTAATTTCCATCAATTAACTAAAATAGTAAGAGTTAAATGATGAAGCCTGGGACTCAAGTACTTACGATAGTGAGTCGCCACAAACGGTGTATCTCGGATGCGAGAGCCTCTACTTACCGGCGAAATATACGAGTCAAATGGACAATTTAATGTCGTGACGGCAAGTTGGACATGGTAAGTTGGACGGAAACCAGGAGATCCGTGGTTCAAATCCCGGCCGTGGCATAGAAATTTTCGTGTTGACTCTACCTTATCATATAAAGTTCATTGCGGGGTATCCATTTCAAAATATTCGGTGCAAGTGTTTGAAAATACATGCAATTCTCAACTGGCGAGAGGTATTGTTTACTTGTCAGAGCTATCATATTCACTATTTTACACAAAATGTGTAATGAAAGCTTATAGGGTTTAAAATTTCGTGGTTAGAATGAGAAGCTCTTGTAAATAAGGATTAAACAACACAAATGCATTTCTGCGATATTATACAAGGGCTGTTCAATAAAGAATGATCACAATTTTTTAATTTTAATAACGTACCTTTACTCATCCTCATGATTTTGATGGTTCTTCTCAAAATACTCTCCCCTGAATGTAATGTACTTGTCCCAGCGTTTCTGCTGGAAACCATTTTTGAGAGATCCTTCAAAATCGCCTCCGCAGCTTTCACCACTGCTTCTGATGATGGATAATGCCTCCCACAAAGGCGTTTCTTCAAGTTAGGGAATAGATAAAAGTCACATGGAGCTAAATCCCGAACTATATGGAGGGTGAGGGATGTGCTTCACGTTGATTTTTGCAAGATATTCAGAAACCACAGTGGCAATATGCGGCTGCGGATTATCGTGGTGCAGCGCCCAGCCTGCTTCACAGAAATGTGGTACCCAATGAAATGTTTAGCATTTCAGAAAGTGATCTTAAGGTAATTCGTCGATCCTCTCTCACAATGGCAGCTGCAGTGTTGTCGTTTTCTTCCTCCCATCTTTAAACATTTTAAACCACTTTCGAGCTGTGCTGTAGGGAAGAGCAGACTCTCCATAGGCCTCCTGTAACATTGTATAGACCTCAACTGAAGATGAGTTGAGACGAAAGCAGAATTTCAGAGCCACATATTGTTTCTCGCGTCTTACCTCCATCGCAGTGGTAGGCGATACTGAACATGTCTGAACTTGCCTGGTTCTCACAGGCGGGAACCAGGAGAACCAACAATGAAACTACTACGGCGTGTATGTTTGACATTAAGCTAACAGAATATAATAAGATTGAATTTTACTGCGAAAAATTATGACCGTAGAAAAGTATGATCATTTTTTATTGAACAACCCTTGTAGTAAAAGAGCAGAGAATAAAGGGTAGAGAAGGGAAACACCTCGACCACTTGCACACATGCATGACTAATACCCTTCACGAGGAAGAGATACTGTAAAGGAGCCGCAGTAAGCCATGGAGTCCCGGGCTAAAATGTCAGAGATCCAGGAAGTCCTTAACTGGATTGTTTTGTACTTGAGTATGACTGATTCAGTTTTTCCGGAGTCAAGAAGCTAAAGAGCTGGTCAGTTATGAAGTTAACGTAAAATTGTCTGTTTCCTTGCTTTTGACGTGATTACCTATTGTAGATAAGGGTCACTAGGTTATACATATCCAGGTAGTTATAAAATGGATAAAGTAAAGCTGCAATAAATGTGTTGGAACATTTACAAGAGCAACAGGTTGTGGTTCATCTACTCTTAGTGTTAGGTATGAAGAGAGCTCCTGAACACAGTTCTTAAACAGTATTCTTAGTAAACAGTCAGAAAGCTTACTTTAAATAGGCCAACATAATCGGAAATATATGAATTTGTCAGCTTCTGGTAAAATGTTACGTGAATCTGCGCTTTTAGTTGGGATACTTCTCAAAATTCTATGGAAGGTTCATAGTACGAGGGTGGGTCAAAAAGTAATGCCTTCTTTTTTTCTCTCTTTTAATTGCCAAGAAAGTTGAATCCAATTTACATAGCTTGAAAACTACAACATTGACGATTAATTTGTCACTATTCAATATAATCTCCGTCCTTTTCCACAGTTTTGGTCCACCTTTTAACTAGGGCATGTATTCCAGTGTGGTAAAACACACGGTCTTGCTTCCTAAGCCATTGACGCACGGACGTTTTCACAGCCTCCTCATCTTCAAAATAAATCCCACGATGAGCTTCCTTTAGTGACCCGAACAGATGGAAGTCTGATGGTGCCAGGTCAGTGAGGTAAGACTTGCCATCCCAATTTCTCAATTTCTGCAGTGGTATAACGTCTGGTGTGTGGTCTTGCATTATCCTGCAAAAGAAGAACATCCGCCATAGTTTTTGTTGGGCGAACTCGGCGAAGACGTGCTTTCGGCACGTATTGGACAGAAATTATTGTGCATCCCTGCTTCAAAACATCTATCATAAGCACACACTCTGCATGCCAAGATACTGACGCCATAACTTTCCCTACGAACCGCTGAGTTTTGAAATTTTTTTCCTTCGGTGAAGTTGTGTGATGCCATTCCACTGACTGCCTCTTCGATTTAGGTTCAAAAAAAATGAACCCACGTTTCGTCTGCAGTAACAAATCTTTCCAGAAAGTCCTCTCCCTCCAAATTGAAGCGCTGCAAGTGTTCGTAGGCTATTGTTTTCCTTGTTTCTTTGTTTTGGGTGGTTAACATTCTTGGTACCCAACGTGAACAAACTTTTGAGTAACTCAGTTGTTGAATAATCGTCATCACACTGCCTTTACTGAGGGAGGTAATGCGACACAATTCACCTGTTGTTACCCGGCGATCGCCACGAATGATATCATCGACTCGCTGAATGTTGCATGGAGTCACTGCAGACACCGGCCTTCCGCTTCGCTTTTCATCTGCCAATGGTGTTTGCCCTTCAGCTTCGTTACAGCGACGAACCCATCGTCTAACAGTGCTGACATCCACCGTTGCATCACCATACACATTTTTTAGCCTTTCGTGAATGCGAATTGGCGTTTCACCTTCCACAGTCAAAAATTCAATCACAGAACGCTGTCTAATACGAATGTCGATGTCAGCCATTTTGCAAGAGGATGCAGTGCTGCCACCTGTTGACTTAGGAAGTTACTACTGCAGGGGATTGGAGAAGAAGGTTTGAGGAATTGCGCTAAATTCAAATTTTTCACATAACTTACTTATTTAAAGGAAAAAAATAGGAGGCATTACTTTTTGACCCACCCTCAACCGCTTTTTTCGCTACAGATTGCTGCACAGGAATGACATTTAGAAATTATTCCACATTATAAAATCAGTAACATGTTGGGCATCTTTGTAACGTAAAAGAAAAAAAAGAAAATAGAGAAATAAGCCCTTTCTAAATCACATGGTAATGTAACGGATAAACTTTGGAAGAAAGCTAAGCAAATACAAGACTTATTGAGACATTAAGTCGGATGTAACGGTGTATCATATTGTGACTTTGTGGGTTCGTAAAATTAAAAGTCTGAGCCAGCAAGAACAGTGGCACCTTGTAGTCCCAGTCTCGCTTATGGCTGGCCACGACCTTCCTCAGGTGTTCTTCTAAGGTCTTGACCATGCCATCTGACTATGGATGTAGGGGTGTGGTGCGGGTCTTGTTCACCCCAAGACTTTCCAGTACCTCCTTCATCAGGTTGGACTCAAAATTGGTGCCCTGGTCGCTGTGGCTCTTTAACGGCACCCCAAATCGGCAGAACACTTGCTCCACGAGACAGTCTGCGATTGTCTTCGCCTCCTGGTGGTAATTTCTCACGCCTGACATCAGTTGTGACTTTGTGGGTTCGTAGAATTAAAAGTCAAAGTTGCAGAAATTGATAAATTCGAGAGGTTTCTGGATCAAATAAGGAAACAACTTTTCTCTGTCAATCAAGATATCACTAGAACCTTCCAAACGTTAAATCCTATCTGTGCCGGCAAGTCCTTTATCTCCGTGATACACTATCCGTCTGTTATTTATCGGCTCTTTGTGTACACTAGCCGCGCTATCGTAGATAACGGGTTCGCAACACTGCTCCATCCTCAAGGCTGGTCGTCCCGAACAGCACCATCGTAGCGGGCCAGACGATCCAGATGTACCACCATCTTCCCTCAGGGCACCTTCTGGATGCGATAGACCACGTCGTTAATACTCTTCACCCGGTACGGTCCTTGCCACGGCTGTTGAAGTTTCGGGCAGCGTCCCTTGGTCCGGGTAGGGCGATACAGCCAGACCAGGTAACCCTGCTGGAACCCATGACTGTTGGCTTGCCTGTCGTATCGTGTCCTCCTGCAGTCGCTCGCGTTCCGGATGTTCTGACGAGCCATCTCAACCATGTCGTGGAGACGGTCCACCAGGTTCTCCACATACTCGGTTGCTTTTTAATTATGTATGCTTTTAATTATGAAATAGCTGTGTACGAAGTATTGGATATGCAGGTGTAACGAAACAGCTTAAAAGTCTCTGAATAACCTTCATTCTATATCTATAAATCTATCTAGTAATGTTTCTAGATGCCAAAATATTTAATTACCATCATGTAAAGAAATTTTGCTTTATTTTCTTTCGTAATGCAATAAAATTCATGAGCATGTCATGCTAAATACTTGTAGGTTTAAACAAAGAAAATAGCTAACATTAAAGATCAATAAAGTAAACTGATAATTCAAAAAGGTTATGGATCATGGACCATGTGTCTTTTACTGTTCGAAGAGCGAAAGGTCGTAATATTCACCAGCTGCGCTTTTATTTCTTTGTATATATTAAGATTTTCTCTATTATTTGCAGACATAACATAACTTCTGTGTCACAGAATAACTACCAGGCTAAAGTTTCCTCCTGCAATTTCCTTTTTGCTTCTCATTGTAACACTCACACTCCTTGAAGCACTTATTTTAGATATAATTTCATTGACAGTTACAAAAATTACGTATGTTAAAATTAATTGAAATGTTTTGTAAACTTTTTTGTAGGAGGGTGAAGCTTCATTCAAAATACGAGTACAATTTGAATTATAATTCCTTTTCCCAAAACATAAAATATGTTACGTATTGTGGAAACGTAGAGTCAGCCTACACACGGCCAGTGTGAAAGAACAATTAATTTCCATATTACGTATTTATTTTTTTCTGTAAGGTAAGTTTTAATGGCAAACAAAATGTAATTCTTGTGTAATAATTTTACAATTATAATTGTAATGCATATGATAAAATTTTAATGAAATGCTTTGAAGTACGTATGGATCAATTCCTGTACAATGTCCTTGACATTACAATTAGGTTCGTATGGGAAAAATTAAAGACATGCCCGGAAAAACGAGCTAACCCTCAAAATAAAGCATTTTGTGATAAGTGCTGCCCTCTGCTTTTGCGGCAGAGAGCTATCTTTTCTTGTGTTGGTCTATCCTCCAGCAATTATATTAGGCTAAATAGAGAGAGATGAAGTTCTTAAGTTCCGTGATGTGCTACTGGTATAATCTCAAAAATGGACTAACCTGTTCATCCTCTGTGCCTACCATCTAGTGGCCGATCAAAGATTTTTACCTTGTGACCGTGACTTCGGCCTTATGGAGAAAAAAAGAGACAAGCAGCTTACATTTATGTTTCAGATCAGTGAATGGAGCTAGTGAAAAAAAAAAAAAAAAAACATGGTAAGGAATCCTTTTCATATTGTCAAAATGACAACTAACATGTTCATTTCTGCAAAGCCTCTTCTGTATGAACTACAGAAAAGAGCAGTTTCAGAATCAGAGCAGAATATGCTTCTGAACGAGGTGGCATGCATGAAAGTATTTAAAGACCATCTTTTTTAGCTATATTTTAAATATACTTACGGTGCTATTGATGATAATGACATTTTGGACATTAGAAGGAAAATATCTGGCAAACCTTCGCTTACATGATATTTCGTCCAAAATAGAATGGTCCAAGACCTATAAATGCTGCGAAATTAAACGACTTACAGGATCTGTTGAATAATGTCTAACCAATTTAACAAGAGTACTATAAATCTCTTAAATCTGAGACCACAGCTTCTCATAATATTATGATGAACCTTTTTTATCAGCTGAGCTACAGCTAAAAAGCTTGCACCTACTTTCCAAAATGATATACTTATTGAAAAGTGGAATATTTCAAAGTGTACAATGTTTAAAAATGCCAAAAGACATATTTAATTATTAATTTTGCCTAAAATATATGTAAAATATATCTGGAATAAAACTTGAGTAAACGCTGACAAAGGTTTTCACTTTATTTTTCTTATTTTATTTTTATTAATTTTATTACATCATCTATGTTTTGAGATCTATTAAGGATAACACTGATAAAATATACTGTATTCTTAATACGCATATTCTCAGAGGTAAAATAAAATAATGCTAACGATTCACAAAACCTCATTCACAAAACACTTTTTTCCTCCATTTAGAAAAATGTGGGTTAACCCGTTTTTCTGGGCATCTCTTCATTTAACAGTTCGACCAATGAGACCTTCCGGCCGATCCATCTTGCTCCATTACGACTATCCTTAAACAAGAGAGGAATCTCTATAAGGTATAAGGAATACAGGCTTTTGTTTTAACTTTGATAAAGTAGTAGAAAATAACGATCAGAAACACATCGGCTAGAAAATCAGGCTGTAAATGAATTATTTCAAACTGCCAGGTATGCCAAGTTTACGAAGTCCGGCGCGAACGTGTTTTTGCTTTATTTGTGGGGTATTAATATTCTGACGACATTTAGTATACAAAATGTTCCTCTATACATCTACAGTGACGTTTTGAATAACTGTTTTAATTTACCTTCCTCTCTACTAGTAGACAGAAAATAGTACATTCTACTCAACAATTCTATATGGAGACTTCATAAAAAATGTGTATCTTATGGACTGCTGGATTACATTACAAAAAAAGTCAATGTTCGCTTGTATGTTGTTCCGTCTGTAGGCGACTTCCAGCAGCATAACTAAAAAGGTTAATTAGTTTTTGTTTTTTCTGAGGGGACTCGGTACTGTGACCAGTCTTGGTCTATTCTGCCTAATGCCTGCAAGTGGAGCATCCCCAGGAGGAAGGATGAGGCCAGAGGAGACAGGACGGCCACGACAATGCAGAGGGTAGGGTCCATACATTTTACTTAGATGGAAACCTCCCCTGGCAGGCCAGGACAACAGATATTCCCCCGTACTGTGGTCCCAACAGTCGGTTCGGAGAATGGCAACCGACCTACCGGAGGAGAAAGTGGTTCACTCAGACCATATTATCCTGCCATGTAATGCCAGGACACTTATACCCTGAAAGAGACTACGAGATGAGAGATCATAAAGGAGATGAAATGGAGGGACAGTAAATCCATGGGATGTAATTATCCTATCCAGCAGACAAAGGAGGTTGTGGCATATGCGGATGATATACTGATAATGGTGGAGCCTAATAGTCGAACTGAGTCGGAGGCACATACCAATACAATCCTGCAACTTTTCAATAAATGCTGCAAAAGAGCAAAATTGCAAATTTCAGCAAACAAGTCAGCGTATGTTCTACTCAGAGGTCACTTTAAGCGAGATCCAATTATAAAAATAGAAAGCAAAAGTATAAAAAGAGAGAAAGTAATAAGGTATTTAGGCATACAGATTATTGCAGAGGTTCCACCCCCATTAGTCCTGGACCCGTAGGACCAAGCACCCGGGTCTCCTTCAACCCGGGAGCGATAGATACTCTGGGGGTTTTCCATGGGGCCATACCTTGAACCTAAAAAGCCCCTCCCCCCATCAAGACGGGAGGAAGTGGATACGCTACTTACGCGCGTCAACCCCGCAGGGAAGACTACCGAAAACCTCGGTGGGGCCGCCTGGTGATCTAGCACACCTTCTACTAGCTCTGCAGGAGCACAGCACGAAAGTGTCGTTGAAGGTGAACCCTGATCCATGGAGCAGGGGCCTTCGACTTGTTGCCATCCCGGGACACTGTCCCTTACTGGCATTATGTGGGGATTAAGTCATCGGGCGGTGGGTAGATGGTTGGATTTTGTTCTGGAGTAATTCTTTTTATTATGTTTGATAAGAAAGAGAAGAGATAGAAGGATAGAAGAATAGAAATAGTATATGATTGGGATGTTAGAATTTATGGTAAGCCTAGAGTGGTTCGTGGATGTTTGTAGGTAGCCCCGGGGTCTATATCATATTCCCCGAGACCCCTGATAAGATAGTTGAAACTGGATGGTAGGTTAGAATAGAATTTGTGCGAAAGAGTTAAGATGTAATTCGTGAGAGTGGGAAATGAGAGGTCATTGTGTATGTTTGTGTTGGGGATGTACCAATCAGCACCTGTAGCAATTCTGAGAAAACAATTCTGCAGGACCTGGAGTTTGTTTAAGTGTGAAGATGCTGCAGCACCCCAGACTTGACATGCATAAGTAATAGCCGGTCTTAATATTTGTTGATATATGAGAATCTTATTTCTGAGACTCATAGGTGACAAGCTCTGCAGGCTAGTACCCGGGACTTATAAGGCAACCGTCTACCCCCTCCGGGCGGCCGTAGCCTGGGCGGAGGTACCCAATTCCCCGTGGGTGTCGGGAACACGCTGTCCCCTTTGAGTCCAACCCAATCCGAACAACTCCTCGACAGGAGGGGCTCGGCAGGTCGGCCCAAGGTTCCTCTAGTAACGTCAGAGGTACCACGAATGCTAAGGGTCCGGAGCGCCCGCACCTCGGCAGCTGAAGGGGACGGATCCCCTCTCCTACGGGAATTTAGGCATACAGCTCAATGAAAAAAGACATTTTGATGACCATATAAGGAAGAATCAGGAAAAGACAAGAAACGTGATGATAAATTTATCAACGCTAGCCACAAGAACGTTGAAACTGCCACCAACAGCGGTAAAGATATGCCCTATGAGCCTCATGGTAGGAATAACAGCGTATGGGTCAGGGATATGGGCACAAAAATGCGCCTGAAGAAGAATGTCAAAACGATAAGAGGAGTACAACGACAAGGACTAATTAAAAGTATTGGTGCAATGAAAACCACACCTACAATGGCCTTACTGGTAGTAATGGAGATATGGCCCTTGGATCTGATAATCAGACATCGAGGAGCAAGATTCTGGCTTAAGGAGGGAAACCACATGAAGGTTGAAGAAATAATAGGGAGTCCATGCGCCACAAGATCAAAAATAGCACAGAAGCTACTTAATGAATGACAACAGGAGTGGGATGGGATACCAGAAGGAAGAAGAACGCATGAATTATATCGTAATATCAGAGAAAGATTGAAATTAAAAGTGATACAACCCAAAAGAGGAGGAATACACTATTTTACTGGACATGGGCCGTATAAAACCTATTTCTAAAAGATTGAGAGTCAGGATGATGATATATGCAACATATGTGAAAGAACAGATTCGCCTGAACACGCCATGTTTGTATGCGCAAATACGAGGAGAACTTAAAACAACAAAGGAAGTCACTGCAAGGAAAGCAAATGTGGAACATCATCAGGAATGTAAAAGACTACAAAATACTGAAATGGCAGAAATAATATCAGGGAAAGTAATGGAAGAATACAATCAACAACGACAAGAGTGGGAGGTAAGAAGGAGAGACGGCGACGCCAAACAGGATCAATTATAATGGGAACAACACCAAGAAGGTCGGAAAGATTAAGGCAAAGGCAACCTAGAATTACAACACAAGAAGAAGGGGCAGGGGAACAACAAGAAGTGAGGGATCAATTGGAACAACAGTTAACGCCGGACAGGATAAATCGAAGAAGGCAGTATTGCACATCAATATGGAGAATTGGAACCGGTTCTAGCACCAGAACGGAGGAAGATATAGAGGAGGTCGACTAATGTGGACTTAAGACATGGACCGAAGACCAATTACTCGTCAGAGAAAGAGGCTACACTATTATCCGAGTCGAGTGGATTTGGACATCGGATCATACTAACAATCGAGAGTCGGACTTGTAGTAGGAATTATAGTGTAATACGTATTTTGATAGAAAATTTGTAAAGCTACTGGTTTCCAGTAGCTATAGGTTAGAGTAGATATAGGATAGGATAGGATATATCTGCACAGATTATGTAATTTAAATGATGAAATAGATAAACAAGGTTAGAAAATAAAATTTACGGACACATGTGCTTTGGTATAGCCTCTAGATGACAGGGCAGAAGATGAGCAGATTTTTTAAATTTATTTTATTTATCCTATCAAGCATTCGCCTGGCGACCCGGGAAAAAAAACCGGGAAAATCCGTGGGTCAGATAGGTGGGCCATGGGAATCGAACCCGAACCGGCGCAGTCCCGCTCGGTCGCTTGTGTCTAAACGAAAACATGCAAAACAGATGTACTAGCGTAACATGCAGCGATAACTAAGTTGTGAACGTACTAGATCATGTTTCTGTCTGCCTTCGTCTTAATTTCCAGCAACATTTTGTTTTACCAAGTACAAAAGTGCTGTTACAAAACAGAAGAAACTGTGGAACTATTTTGAAGTGAACAGTATTAATTATAACAGGGTTATATGTAAAATATGCATTTTCGGTTGTGGGTAAGCAACACAAATCAAGAAACCTGTTACATCTAGTGAATTTGCAGAAGCTCTATTGAAAAAGCAACAAGTTTTCCTTGGCTATCAGAACATAATGCCGCGACACTTGGAAATGAACTTGTGTTTACATACGCAAAAGTAATGAAAATAATTTAGTGAACAAGCTGTCGGTTTTACATCTTTTTATTAAATTATTAAATGAGTTTCGAGTATCGATTATAAATATCACTATAGTACCATACTTAATATATATAAGGAGACTGAATCGATGATCAAATCCTTAAAAAGGAGCTCCAATACTCTGGCTTAAAAATTTCATAATATGTCTACGGCTTCACAAGTTTCTTCTTTTACCCAACGCCCGCCTCCGTAGCGTAGATGATAGCATGTCTGCCTTAAGTTCAAGAGGTCCCGAGTTCGAATCTCGGTCAGGATGCAAAGGGTTTTTCCGGGGTTTTCCCTCATTCTTCAAGATGAATGTCGGGTAGCTCTAAGCTCCATGGACCCTGGACTCAGTTGAGCAGCATTTCACCCAATTCATTCACTGTCCGATATGACTTAACGTTGGAGGATTCAAATTACAAAAAAAAAAAAAAAAAACTTTTACCCAACAGTTGGTAAACTTGGCAGTTAATTATAAGTCTACGAAAGTTCAAAGCAATTAAAACTAATGTTTCTAAAATAGGCTACCAACAGCACAGAGTTATAAAAACGTACTCAGCATGAAGGATTCTTCACGACTATTTGAAGAAAATGCAACGGTGGTCTGAAAAGTTTCCGACCTAATAAAGATACAACACATTTTTTTCAGATATTTTATTTTATAACATTCTCTCTCTGTAACTCTACACACTTCTCTCAGCGATGCTCATATCACTGTAGTCCGTCTAAATAGTATTCGGCGACGCAAAATAATTTCTCACAGACGTGATTGCATCTTCTTTTGACGAAAATCTCTGCCTTCCGAGCGAAATTTTCAGATGAGGGACCAAAAAGAAGTCGCTTGGGGCTAGATCTAGTAAGTAAGGCGGATGGTGAAGCAGTTTAATCCGTAATTCGTGGATTTTCGACAATTGCAACCGCTAAGATATAAGACGGTGAGTTGTCTTAGTAAAATTGAATTTTCATTTTCTACAAATGAGGCCGTTTTATCGCAAGTTCTGCCTTCAGGTTGTGAAGTAATGATGCGTAGTATGGTCCTGTAATGGTTTTTCGTTTTTGAAGGTAATTGATTAAAATTACTCCATGACTATCCCCAAAAAAAAACAGTCACCATCACCTTACCAGCCGAAAAAAACAACAGTTTTTGTTCTTTTGGAGCAGGTTCCTCCTTTGCAGTTCACTGTTTGGACTATATTTTTGTTTCGGGCATATGATGGTGTATCCAAGTTTCATCTACGGTAGTTCATCGGCGCCAAAACTCGGATTTATTGCGCCTAAACTGCGCCAACAGAGCGTTGGAAATGTTCATTCGAACACGTTTTTGGTGTAACGTGAGCAAACGTGACACCCAACGCGCGGACAACTTCCTCATGTTTAAATATTGATTTAATATGTGACAAACACGTTCTTTTGACATGCTCGTAGCCTCTGCTATCTCTGTCACCTTAATTCGGCGGTCGTCTAGCACCATTTGGTGAACTCTGGCGATGTTTTCGTCGGTACTTGCAGTGTTCGGACGTCACGAACGTTCATCGACTCCCAAGCTCTTACAGGCACGTTTAAATTCAGCCGCCCAAAATTGTACTGTGTTAAATGAAGGTGCAGAGTCCCCATACACAGAATCTAACTCATCTTTGATTTGCGTAGGTGTACTGACTTTCAAAAACAAATATTTAATGACAGCTCCATACTCGATTTTGTCCATTTTCATAAAAACACTCACATCAACTCACTCAAACAACTGTTACATAACAACTGAGCGTCCAAAGTGGCTGAAACTTTAGTGAACAGATGAATAACGAAGTTCACTAGCTTTTATCTACGAGTGCTGTCATCTTCATGTTAAAATTGGAAACTTTGCAGACCACCCTCGTATATATGCATATTTTACTTTCCACGTAGACACAGTAAAGATCATTTAGAAGACTGACATTTACTTTGAAATACCCTTTCATTTAGGGATTTCAAAGCATGTTTTTATTGGGAACTTGCAGATGTAATGTAATAAGTACTCTACCCAGAGAAAATAAAAGTACGTTTTACAGATATTACCTCTGGAATCACAAGGAGAGAGTTATGTGACTGTTACAGATGTGAAGTGCTCGGCAAGCGCTCGTAATAACAAAGCAATAGAAGAGGACAGAAAATAAGAAAATAACATGAGAAGAGACAGGTCCTAAGGGATTAAATAAAATTCAGATATGAAGTTCCCCCACATCGCCTGTAGGGGGCCGTGTGGGTTATAAAATCACTTGCACGCAAGCTCCTTGTGTTACGCATGCGTACTGCTCTACACTGCCCAATCACATTCTTTTGTCTGCATTTTATAGACCAGCTATTGTACCACACATCTGCAAAATAAGATTTTAAAAAGTATATTTAATATCTTGGATTCGCAAGATCTAATAACTCAATCTGACAACCAAACGGAACATAATATCGTTTTAGCTGTCAGTATTGGGGTACTTAACTGCGAGATCTTGCGCCAATGTCCTTTGTAGCCTTTGAATAATTCCTGCATCGTAACAGGAAAATATTCATCGTTAAAACAACGATTTATATTAGGTAGTTGCTTTTGTTTTCTTGCGTTATTTCCGGCATTATGTTGCTTTGTATTGTATAATTTATTATAAGTAATTCGAAGTACTTTTAGTGAAGATTCTCTACTTGCTGCTTGTGGAAAGAATATTGAATTTCAATGTCAGCATATAGCAACTGCTTTTTAAGCACCTGATTATTGCTTCAGATTTCTATATCTCTCTTTAACCTACAAAGAAGTGTGTAATAAAACCATTTCTGAAAACTTTTATTTCAGTTAACATTAACTGGGTACAGAAAAACTTAAGTGACACTGCCACAGGTCAGAGCACCACGATGTTTGACCTTTGAAACGGAGTTATCAAATGACAACGGACGGATGTACGAATGGGGTCCCTAACATTTTCCAATTAGAATAAGACTGACACCGATGGAGCACACGGGGGTAACTTTTGGTGGGACTAGACGTTCAGTGCTTTATAAAGGGGACATTGACTACCGATCCCAACCCGCAGAATTGTATCTGTAACTGGCAATAAAGGAGGTAGGTTAGGAAATGAAGACGGGAAAATCTTGGTAAAAGAGGAGTCACTCCAATATTCAACAACCAACCAGGGAAAACATGATAAACGCAGAGGGGTGGGAATTCAATACGGAACCGCTCAATTTTTTTTTAATTTACGTCTTCCAACGTTGTCATATCGGACGGTGAATGAATTGGGTGAAATGATGCTCAAATGAGTCCAGGGTCCATGGAGCTTAGAGTTACCTGTCATTCGTCTTGAAGGACAAGAGGAAACCCCGGAAAAAACATATCCAGGCAACTCACCTGACCGAGATTCGAACTCGGGACCTCTTGAACGTGAGCCAGACATGCTACCACCACGCTACCGAGGCGGATCGCGACGCCATCTAGCTCCTTCACAGTTGGCTACAAAAATAACAATTGCTTCTCTACTGAACTACGCTACGGAATGTATTCGGCACGGAGGTCCAAACTTGATCTATTGTACCTATGCCCCAAGTGGAGCATACCTGGGAAGAAGGATGAGGAGAGAGAAGGCAGAGGGCGGTGGTCTCAAGGAGTCACGACAGTACACAGGGCAGGCTCCCTACGCTTTATCTGTTGGAGACTCCTCGGAGGCCAGTATAACTGGAATCCCACCCTACTGTGGTCCAGAAATGGTCCCACCTGGTCGGCCCGGAGACCTCAGACCGTCCTACCGAAGGACGAAGTCTTTACGAGGAGCCCCTCATCCTGTTATGCAGCGCTGAGATTCCCGCCGACTCTTGTACCCTGAAAGAGACCATCAGAAGTGGTCATGTGAAATGATAATGGAGGTACAGAAAATTCGGGGAATGTAGTTCACCTACCCAGCATTCGCCTAGCAACGCGGGTATGTCCGCGAAATATCCCATGGGTTAGGTATCTCGGCCACGGGAATCGAAACCAGACCTTCTGAATGCGAATGAAACCGCCTGAGACATGTGGCTCGGTTATTTTCTCGAAGAATAAGTAGGAAAGAATATGGAAATGCGACACATATTTTTGTAATAACTTAAAGGAAAGAAAAAACATACTTCTGGTGAAATGTTTATATCTAATTATTTTCTTAATCTCGTACACAGTAAGCAGAGCAAAATGTTATCTACATTCCGTCCAAACATCAGACAGGGAGATCTCACTGGAAGTATACGTTTTGAGATCTCTTGAATAAACAAACAAAACAAAAACAAGTGTATGTATCTATGGTTATGTTTATGTCTCGGTTATATTCCAATTTAAGTGCGATATCTTCCAAGGATGTGTCACAAACATTTTCAAAGTAACTTCCCTACCCCAAATTACCCTTTACATGAAATATTTTGTATCTCAAAAATAGCTCTAACGAATTTAAGATACGAGTACCTTATGTTTAAGATATTTAACGACAAAAGAAACGTATATTTTGACTTTTCTGAGAATGTCCTCAGAATCCTCTTTCCTCTGGACGACTTTTGCATAACTGGTAAACTAAGAGAGCTATTAAAACTTACAATTTTTGGCACATGCATTTTTTGTGGAGTAAAGCAAGTTGGATATATCTGTGTAAATATCTTATATAAATAATTTCATATTTGTGTAAATTTTACAATTGAAGCACTCAGATTCAGAAATTGTTAAGTCAGTGATTTTGACAAATCCTTTTAAACACAAATACCAGTTCTGTAATAGTGCTAAAAGATTTGCGGATAAGATGTTAGGTTTTTTTTTTTTTTTTTTTTTTTTTTTTTTTTTTTTTTTTTTTTTTTGCAATTTACGTCCTCCAACGTTAAGTCATATCGGACGGTGAATGAATTGGGTGAAATGATGCTCAAATGTGTCCAGGGTCTATGGAGTTTAGAGCTACGCGACATTGGTCTTTAAGGATAAGGGAAAACCCCGGACAAAACCTTATCCAGGTAACTCACCCTGACCGAGTTTCGAACTCGGGACCTCTTGAACCTGAGGCGGATACGTTACCATCTACACTTAACGAGGCGGGCTAAGATGTTAGATAGAACATATTATGACCCTGGCATGTTGAACGGGCATCAATTTCATAAAATAAGAGTTGTTAGGTCAACCTTTTCGAGTTAGATGTTAACTCATGTAGTTGCTGAGTTAGCCGTTTGGTGGTGCAACTACACTGTGCCACCCAAGCTCTTTGATATCAGCTATTGATACAGTTTAGACATTCCTCAAGTGCACTTTCAGAAAGTTTATCTGTACTTTTCAATATCACGGCTCTCTTTCATGCCTATTGACAGAATGTTTGGCAATGCTGAGAAAAAGAAACGATCAATGGATAAAGTGTTGGTCCCTTCCACATGGGTGAAACTGATCAAAGATTCACTACAGAAGCCCATTGATGTTGTCCATGTCAAACGTCCATTGATCTATAACGGGAAACATGATGGCACTCCAGTTGTTGACGTTTTTTACTTCAAAGATGCCCTCACCATGTCCTTGTAAGAAGTATTCCTGAATTCACTTTCATCCAGGATGTGTATTTCCAAAGAGGATGTGTACCAGAAGTTCGTCACACAGTATCTTCCTCACTTTATCGTCCCCAGTCTCTTATGAGAACAGTGGTGAGGCTGCAAGCGTTACGCAAGGCATGTGATAGTGCGAAAAAAAGAAACAAACACCAGATAGGCTTCGGAAGATTAAGAAGGCAAAATATTACGATTCGTTCACAACTGGAACATGCCACTCTACCAGAAGGTAGCACATTTTATGACACAATGACATATGGAAGAGATGTAGAAGAAGATGAAGTAGAGATGTGATGTTTTGATGACAATGTTGTATGTCATTTCATGAAGTGCATACTGGATTAGTCATAGTAGAGATGTATTGGTGAATATCCACGGCTACATATTATAATATTACATAATGGAAAGAGTCTAACATTAAGAATCAGAAGCTGTTAAGTCAAGTGACTTTACAACTTTTCATCCATTTTAAATTAAAATTTGTTGAATCCTAATAATAGAATATCCTGTCACACATTCTACGTATGTCAAACCTTGAGAAAGAGTTCAACACAGCACTTTGTACCTCCAAATGGACCCATCACATAAAATTCTCTCCTCTTGGAAACCGGCCTTAAAAACGGAAATCCGTCGACTTAAGAAGCAAAGATCAATACAGCTTGATAATCAAGTTAAGTAGTTACGTTTCTTTGACCCAATTAATGTTCTATACTCACGCCATCTCTTGACCTGACACTTAATTTACTGAAAACACTCTTTTGTTCAGTAATGCGAATTTTGTCAGTGTTTTGTCTTTGTTTATATTTGTGTTATATCCAGTGATTCATTTGTTCTTATAACATTTAATAAATATCCTGATGATGGGAGAGATACACACTCCCGAAACGTTGTTATCTAATCGTATTTTCACCTGGCTTGTTTCCCGAGAACAACTTGAGCATAAAAAAATTTTATTTGTATTATTATTTTGGTATTTAAAATTACTTTTGAAAACTTTGAGCAGCCCTCCTGCACAATTTTGAAACAGTGACCTAGCAACTTCTGCCTCTGACCGCTTCAATTCTTTTACTTTCATCAAGTGGGCTGTATTTTTTCCCAATAGCTATACAAAGAGAACACAATTTTAAAGCCATCGCTTATAAATCAGCTTTAAGACAGTTGACTATCAGGTAAAGTCCCACATTCCCTTGCACCTACAAGAAAATTAGCAAGGGATGTTTATTTTGATTAATATGAAGCAGATATGATGTGATATTTATTTGTACAGTATCCATTACAAATTCAGTACAATAAAATTTAACATAGAACATGCTGTATTATACCTCCTGTACAAATACATAAAATTGCTGACCTTAAGATTTACTTGCTGACTCAGGTCCCCTGGCTATAAGCCTTTGGTTTTCCTGAGCAGCTTGATGCCATTTCTTCTTGACCTTTTCTTCTTTTATCCTAATCCACTTTTCTCTTATCCTATATAAGAAATCTCCTATACATCTATTTTTCTTTTCTCCCATCCCCGTTAGCATGCGTACCGCCAATATCTCTTTACTTACACTGTCCCATTTTTTATCTCATATTTTTCTTCTGTAATTTGTTAGCTCCTTACATTCTATCAGGCAATGAACAGTGCTCTCTTCATCTCCACAAAATTCACATATTCCTACCTCATTACTTCTCAACCCTTTTAAGTATAATATTCCAACTCTTATCCATGCTATGTCTTCTCTTCCAGTTTTATTTTTCCCTACCCCATTCTGTCTTTAATTGCTTATAACATTTCAAAGATTTATTTTCTTCTATACTTTCCCATATCTCTTGCCTATCTATGTCTTGTAGTCTAGTTCTCACTTCCTTCCAAAAACCGCTATAATTTGTCTGCTCTGCTCTCCATAGATCTCCCATGTCTATCTTTAATATCAGTAATGCTCTAGTAATGCCACCTCTCTTGGTGCCGATGTTGGCAGCCCTAGTAGTTGTTTACAAAACAATCCATACATCTGGTCTAATTGTGTTCCTATCTCTGATGTGCCCCATACATTGTTCTGGCTTCAACGATCGCTTCATACATTCTTTCTAACCATCTAACTGACATCTCCAGTTTATGTTTACATATTCTTACCCCTGTCATTGCTGCCCTGCCATTAGCTATCACTTTTCTGGCTTGTGCAGCCCATCCTCCACTGCTACACATCCTTACACGTCGTTTACCACTTCTACCTTTTGGTCTCCTATGAACCATTCCTCTCATTTCCTGAGTATCGGTCCTCTTTTAAATAGCATTATTTTTATGTTTTTGCTGTTTATTCTTAGTCCCCAACCAGCGCAAAACCTATGGATTGCCTCAATTGATTTTTGTAGACCTATTACGGAAATTGCTCCTACTGTTAAATCATCCGCATACCATAAACCAGGGATCTCTTTGTTCATTATTATTGGGCAGTGGGCATTGCTTTCCTTAACCCTCTCTATTATGTCGTCTATAAATAACTTGAATAGTATAGGACTCAATTTGCACCCCAATTTGCAATTTTCACCCAATTTAACATGAAGCAGATAGAGAAATAAGCGTCTATATAAATAGTTTGTACAATAGTAAAGAAAGTTGTGTGTTTTATATTCTTTGTTTAATCTTATTTAATTTATTTAATTAATTTATTTATTTTTGGTGGAATACACACTCTCAGGTTATTGAACATAAGCAGCAAAGAAACTTCCAATATTGGGTACCACATCTTCTGAACGTGTTGATGTGATATTTGAGAATGACCATTGAGGAATACCAGGACGACAGTGAGCGGGCGCCACGTCTGTCGGCTGCACAACTTTTATCGTGAACAGTAGCCCACCTTATGCCCTAGAGATATGCACGCGATCTGTAACACGCAGCCAGCCAATGGCATCCAGAGTTGTTTATAAAATCTTGTTACAATTATCCCTCTTTTGTTTTTGTAGGTAGTCGGAATGTCTGATCGCCTCGCGTGCACTTGTTATTCTGCAGTCCTTTACCTGCGGGTCCTACAACAGTGATATCCTTCCAATCAAAAAAATATATCCTTACAAAGAGTAATAACAGACTATTTTCTCCGTTTCTCCCTAAAATGTCCGCGTTTAGGAGCAAAATAGTACGTGCCCAAATAGTTTTGTAACACGTTAAACTTCCGGAGGTTTAAAATAAGGCTTTCGAATATAACAGATCTGTTGTTTGGCCTACGTCGGAAGTCCAGGTTTAGTTGGTTATGTGCTAACTTCTGGATCTAAAAGCTGTGGGATCATACCCAACCTAGATCGTTTTTAAATGCGCTTAAAAGTCACAGCTTTACGTTAGTAGATTTTATTGACATAATTCCTGCGGGATCGATTTTCATCACACCTGGCAGCTTAAATAATATAGCTTAGTTTTAACTAGCTTACAGATGTTACAGGGCTAGCGTTTTAGTTACAGTGATGAATTAATTTCGTTTGTCTCAACACATTATTTTACTAATTATTTTACAGTATAACAGACATTTTTGTGAATCCCCCCCTTACAACTTAGATTTGTAAGTTCTTTGAGACCCGCATATTCCAAGAAGGGGATAAAAGTTCCCTGATATCCACAAAAAAAAAAAAAAAAAAAACATTGTGAAAATTGGTGATAAGTCTGACTTCATCTACCGACTCTTTTTAAAGTTGTAGAAACGCTACATTAGCCAGTGGACCAATCATCGGTCGGGATGGCTGAAGTATCTTTTAGATACCCACACTGGGTATAAATACCTTGACTTTAGGTTATGTGGCCGAGTAGTTAGAGTTAGACGCTCGCCTCTCATCTTGGTTTGATCTCAAGGGACCGTATGTAGGATTTTGATGAGCTAAGCAGCTTCTGGGCAGGTTTTCTCTGATTTCTCCAGTTTCTCCCGCCATTCATTCCAGCAGCTACTCCTTTCATCCATAGCATCAACGTTTAATCGTCCACTTATTCAACCATACACCAGATGTTGGACTGATCTAAATATTGTCCCTGATTTGGAGTTTCTCTGATCCTCGAGACGTATCTGCTCCAGGCACTCACCTGTAAGTCCTGAAGGATGCGACAGGATTATGGCTGATGGGGATGAATATGTTGGGATGATCTCCTGCCCTCGACGCTGGGTCCGACGTTTCTGGTTGCGATGGGTTCTTGTAGTTCCCAAGGCTTCTCTCGTCTTTGCATGGTGACCTCTTTACCTTGGACGTGGTCACAGATAGGAAGCGATGAGTATTTTGTTAAGAAAATGAAAAAGAAAAGTTAACTTTCTTTCGAAATTTAAATTTTAATGTATTAAATAATTTACACAAATTCGTACCCTTTAGGACGCGTTGATATTTCTTTTTATAGTTATACTTTATTCTCC
Source organism: Mantis religiosa (assembly GCA_030765055.1). Classification (NCBI taxonomy): domain Eukaryota; kingdom Metazoa; phylum Arthropoda; class Insecta; order Mantodea; family Mantidae; genus Mantis; species Mantis religiosa. The sequence goes on along the minus strand of CM060954.1, from coordinate 139,852,017 downwards.
ACAACGTCTATTTGCAAGTTTACGAACCCAGTGACATTTGCGTCCGACCTTGATGAAGTCTGTGCATAGAACGGTGCCAAATTCGGCTAGTCCCTTGTCGTTGCTATGACAATTCAACACAAGTTTATTGCTCCACGTCATTTGATCACTGAACTATGTTATTGGGTAATCTTTTAGATTTTTTCCCTTAAATCATTTCTAAACAATTTAACATTAAAACAATATTTCTTTAAAATTTACAATAATATTATCATTATTAAATCATTAATAATATTCGATTTCCTTTGTTTCTACCTCTTCAATAAATATTTCACTTCCAGTTTTTCTTTTTAACCTCGTTACATTTTTAATATACGTATATAAATGTAAATTGTGTACTTTAATAAAAACTATATATGTTATGCAGTAAGGTTTTATTTATTTCATAAAATTAACAGTTATACAACACTGTAAATGAAACAGTTATCCAAATAAAGACATAATACGCTATTCATAGAAAAAACAAAATGTGTATCTTATTACACGTGCAAATAACTTAAGCATGGGTCATCTTAATCAAGATTGTTTCAACCATTATTGGTGAAATAGAAAATGACAAAGTATCTTTGTAATAGGAATTTGGGATCGAAAGATTTTCATATACACACACACCTTTTCCCTTTCTAAAAGTAAGTGTTATTCATTCAGGCAACCCAAAACATATATCTTTGGTGAAATTTTTATATCAAATTTTTGGGTAGAATGCACTAAAGGTTACATAGGTAATGGAGAAAGAATAAAAACGCTTCGAACGCAAAGTAAAGAACAGAGAATGACGAAAAAGGAAAGAAATGGAAAATAACCGGGGTAAAAAACGAAAGGGGTAGAAGAAGCCAAAGAAATGTATGATGTAACAAAAAAGGGGTTGGTTTAGCCCTGAGGCCCCGTGCTCCCGGATTCCTCCACGCAGCAGCAGCAGTCCAGGAATGCGCCACTTTTTGGTAGAAAGTGTGTGGGGGTGTGGATATTTGCATCATGTGCAGGTTCCGCCCTAGATGTCTCTGATATCGGGACGTGTAAATTGCAAAGTATCTGCATGGGCGAGGTGCGAAACAAGGATTCATTAGAGATGTCTCTGGCGTGATGTGTTTGTTAGGCGGGACTTTACGTCGTCGTGGCACGCTCAATTTAGTACAACATTTACAAATTCCTAGTACCACGTACCTACTGCAAGTATTGGATCATTACATTCAAACATTACAGGATTTGAAATCTCTGTCTCAGCGTGCGTGCGTACGTGCGTGTGTGTGCGTGCGTACGTGCGTGCGTGTGTGTGTGTGTGTGTGAAGAGCATAACTCAAATATATCTCAGATATCAACATTTAATGGAAAGATAGAGTAAGACTGAAAAATTCAATGCCATAGCCGGGATTTGAACCATGGATCTTCTGGTTGCCGTCCAGCCGCTCTAACCCTTGAGCTACTATGGCCAACATGCCGACATGACATTAAATTCTCCAACTGAACCATGTTTTTCCCGGTAAACCACCTTAGAAGTTCTCATAAACACAAGAGACAACTACCTTAATGGCAACTTACTATGCTGTAAGTACTTTAAGGTCCGGGCTTTATAGTGAATCAATATTAGGTCAGTTAATGGAAATTAATTGCACTTTCACACTGGCCGTGTGTAGGCCAAAGTATGGAAAGATAGAGTCAGACTGAAAAATTCAATGCCTTAGCCGGGATTTGAACCACGGATCTTCTGGTTTCTGTCCAGCCGCTCTAACTCTTGAGCTACTATGGCCAACGTGCGGACATGACATTAAATTCTCCAACTGACTCGTGTTTTTTCCTGTAAACCACTTAGGAGTTCTCATAAACACATAAGAACTACCCGGACAACTTGTTAGGACTTCCGTGTCTTTGCGGACTATCGGCAACATTGTGGCCTCACTTTACCCCTTCCTCCTTGAGATAAGGGAGAGGAGCCGATTACCGAATGGTTTCCCATTATCGGATAGTATGATTTCCTTTCTTGTAACTGCTGCGCTCTGTCGTAGAACAGATGAAATATTTGGCCTTTCCCTCCTATGCACCGTTTACAGTTCACTTGCTATTATGTGTTTCAAATGGGAAGCATTCTGGAGCCCAGCTAATCAGATGCCGTATCACACTCAGCGTTGCCAGCTTGTTACCCCCACTCCTTTTATATTTCCCTCTCTCTCGCACGCTCACCCAACATGCACCTCTGCTTGGCGCAGACGTAAGGGTAAGCAAATTAAGTGCATTATTAATACTGCTTTAATTAATGCTTTTAATAAAGACTTTATGTATAAAAAAATTAAAAAATTGAATATCAAAAATGGAAATGATGCTTCTACCCTTAACAAAATAAAAGACAATTATAACTTTAAAAAAATTACTTACTATCCTGGGCTAATAAATTGTTTAAGAAATTTGGTAAAATTTTGGTTCTTCATACATAAAAAATACTCAATTTTTCTAAAATGGATATAACATTTTCGGTAATAAAATATGGTATTTATCAATTTGAGTGTTTAGATTGAAAGCGGGTTTACACTGAAATGACCAAACGTAATTTAGAAACCGGAATGGTGGAATATTTTAGAAATATTAGGTACAAACAGATTGATAAATTAGCACTGGCAGATCATTTTTGGTTATCTATCTATTAAATAAATCTAGAAGTTAAATTATTAAAGCTATTACATGGTCCGATAGATTTAATGGTTTGGGAGAAAATATTTATTTATATTAAAAAATAGGAATCGCGTGATGAATTTTTAATTACCGCCAATGGATTCTCTCATTTTTTTTTTTTTTTTTTTTTTTTTTTTTTTTTTTTTTTTTTACTATTGGATATCGCTAATAAATACAAAATTGAACCGTTACCTGGCGGCAGTAACGATAAAAACCGAAATCAACAAATCGGCTTAAGATGCAAATGAAGTATTGAAAACCAAAATTGTCAGTTGTGAAGAATTTTCAATTTCTTAAACATATAAATGACGTTCGTGAGAAATTACTATGTTTCATTGTCATTTTTATATTGCTTCACTTTTATTAACTTCAGGTTTTACGTATTACCTGGATAAGGTTTTTCCGGGATTTTTCTTATCCTAAAAGATGTGTGGTAACTCTAAGCTCTATGGACGCTGAACTAATTTGAGTATCACTTCATCCATTTCATTACAAAGTGTTTTTGTTGTTTTCAAATGCTAGGCTTTGGCAATGAAGCCATTAGCTCTCTTGCTCTCCAATATTTCTGTGTAGTGGGTCCGGCAGGTAGGGCTTCACAGGTTAGAAGATGTTCTTCAGTCATTTCCTCTTCTTTGATGTCAAATGCTAGGCTTTGGCAATGAAGCCATTAGCTCTGTTGCTCTCCAATATTTCTGTGTAGTGGGTCCGGCAGGAAGGGCTTCACAGGTTAGAAGATGTTCTTCAGTCATTCCCTCTTCTTTGATGCTCAGAGGACAATTTGGACTTGTATAAATTCCTATTCTGTGTAAGTGTTTGGCCAAATAATCATGTTCCGTAAGTAATCTAAAATATGCTACTGCAGCTTTACGTGGAATTTCCGGAATAATTTCTGGATTTTTAATAAAAATGTTCCATTTTTTTATCTTTGCCTTTGTCAGATATTGATTGTTTTTGTTTGTTTCTTTTTTCACTAATCTTTTTATGGAAGTAAATGGTAGGTTTTTACTTTTGTTCTGAATTAAATTTGCACCTTTTTTGGCAAGAAAATCAGCTGATTCATTTCCAGCAATTACACATTGTGCAGGTATCCACTGTAATATAATTCTTTTCTGTGGTTTTTGAAGTTGTTGGATCATTTTGTGACATTCTTTAATTTGGATTGACCTCATTTTATATGAACTTATTGCACATAATGCTGCTTTAGAATCAGAAAGTATGGCAGCATTTTTAAATTTATCTGTTCTGTATAGAAGATGTTGGAGTGAAATATGAATAGCCATTACTTCTGCATCAAAATTTGTTGTGTGGTATCCTGTTGGTTGATAGAATGTGAACAGTGCACACTTAATTCCTGCTCCTGAGTTGTTGTCCAAGTTAGATCCATCTGTGTAGATATGTAACCATTCTTCAGGTGGGTATCTATTGTTCACAGTTTCTAATGCTAGTGCTTTTAGTACAGGTTTGGAAGTTTCTGATTTTGTAACTATTTGTTCTAAATCTAATTGAATATTATTTGGTTAAAAAGTCAGTGGGTTTTCTTTGATTATAATGTTTTCTTTAGAATTAGGAAGATTTAGATCTGTGTTTAATTCCATAACTTTTTGTAGGAAACTTGTTTGTGTTACAAAGTTTCAAGACATTAATTATATTACAAAAATTATTCCCTTTTACCAACAAGAAAATTAGCAAGTGTTTGTACCAGAGTACAGTGGAGTGGATCACATCATATTTTTGTAAAGTGCCGTCGCTGTTTACATAGGAACATCTGACTATCGTACCTAGTACCGTTGTATGTACCAGGAAACAATTTGTGCAAATGTTGATTAACTTGCTGTACATAGAGGCAATGGCCATTGTTTGACCATATGGGGTATATCTGACCACATCATTGGTATCTAGCCGCCCGAGGTAAGGAAGCGATTTTGAATAGGCCTTATAATAAACGGGCGCCCTTACCTTATTATGTACCAAACGAACAACACGAAATGCTTCGGCGTAACACAGGTGGCTTAGGGCGTGTCCATTTTAATCGCTCCTCCTTTCTGGGGGGAGAGAAACACATTTGAAATTTAAATAAAATGCTACTGTGTGTGATGTATTAAACCGCCTGCAGGAGTCTGCTGCACACGATAACTCGTATGCAAAGTAAAGGGTAATTATCTTTTGAGGGTCAGCACACACTCTTGAACATCTTAAATCACACCACTGATATGTCTTAAAGTGTTTTACTAAGTCAAGCAGCTCGGAGCTTATGACTCGGCTCTTCTACCAAATTACCTCACATAAAGGGCTGCAGTAAACTAAACATAAGCACTGATCTTGACATTCAAATTTTTGTGCGATATCGCATGGAACAACTGATAGCAGCACACTTTCAAACATACGAGGGTGATTGAAAAGTTTCCGATCTTAACATTAAGATGGCAGCACTCGTAAATAAAAGCCAATGATTTTCCTTTCTCATCTGTTGGCAGTTGCTTACCAAAGTTTGAGCCACTTTGGACGTTCAGCCGTTATGTAACAATCGTTTGAGTGAGTTGATGTGAGTGTTTTTATGAAAATGGACAAAATCGAGTATCGAGCTGTCATTCAGTATTTGTTTTTAAAAGGCAATACGCCTACGCAAATCAAAGATGAGTTGGATTCTGTGCCTGGGGACTCTGCACCATCATTTACCATAGCAAAATTTTGGGCAGCTGAATTTAAACGTGCCTGTAAAAGCTTGGGAGACGAAGAACGTTCCGGATGTCTTAAACTGCAACTACCTACGAAAACATCGCCAAAGTTCTCCAAATGGTACCAGACAACCGCCGAATTAAAGTGAGAGAGCTGGCAGAGCCTATGAACATGTCAAAAGAACGTGTTTGTCACATATTAAATGAACATTAAGACATAAGAAAGCTATCCGTGCGTTGGGTGTTGCGTTTGCTCACGTTAGACCAAAAACGTGTTCGAATGAACATTTCCAACGTTCTGTTGGTGCATTTTCGGCCAAATAAATCCGAGATTTGGTGCCAATTAATTACTGCAGATGAAAGTTGAATATACCATTATACGCCCGAAACAAAAATACAGTCCAAACAGTGGACTGTAAATGGGAAACCGGCTCCAGAAAAAGATAAAAATGTTTTTTTTTTTTTTCGGCTGGGAAAGCGATGGTGAAAAATAATCTTTTAGCAGTATTACTGGAACGTTTACTTCCTCTGGAACATGAATAAAAAGAAGCACTTCTGGAAAAGGTTTCGTATATAAGTGTTTGTACGCACGCGCGCGCGCGCGCGTGTGTGTGTGTGTGTGTGTGTGTGTGTGTGTGTGTGTGTGTGTGTGTGTGTGTGTGTGTGTGTATGAACACCTCAACTGAACGAAGTTTCTCTTAAATACCAAACTTCTCCTTTATCTAACTTGTCATTTAAATTCGTTATCTTTCAAGCGTGCTACAGAAGACCTACAAGAAAGCCTCTTTGTGCCAAATTAATTTTTACATGAAAATTATTTTGGAAAAATTTGAAGATTTCCAAAAAATCAGTAACAATATTCATTAAAATGTCATGGGATTCAAGCGTTTTCATCCCAGATAAAATGTTTTTTTTTTTTTTTTTTTTTTTTTGAAGTGTGCGAATAATCTCAAAGTCCACTTCCTTGTTAATCACTTTCGCACAAACAATAAAAAATATACAAAATCTTACTTCAGAATAAAAATGTAAATCCCATTAAAATAAGAATTTTCAAACAAATGTTTGTCTAGATTATCATGAAGCAGATATATCATTTCAGCATTCATAATCTTATCATACTTGATACGAGAACAGAAATGACAGAACAAAGTGCCGATATAGAAATGTAGAGTCAGACTGAAAAGTGCAATGCCATAGCCGGGATTTGAACCACGGATCTCCTGGTTGCCATCCAGCCGCTCCAACCCTTAGCTAGCCCGCCTCGGTAGCGTAGATGGTAGCATGTCTGCCTCACCTTCAAGAGGTCCCAAGTTCGAATCTCGGTCAGGGTGAGTTATCTGGATAAGGGTTTTTCCGGGGTTTTCCCTTATCCTGATAGACGAATGTCGGGTAGCTCTAAGCTCCATGGACCCTGGACTCATTTGAGCATCATTTCACCCATTTCATTCACCGTCCGATATGACTTAATGTTGGAGGACGTAAAATTACCACAAAAAAAAAAACCCCTGAGCTACTATGGCCAACGTGCCGATATGACATTAAATTCTCCAAATGACTCGTATTTTTTCCGGTAAACCACTTAGGAGTTCTCATAAACACATGAGACAACTACCTTAATGGCGACTTACTATGCTGTAAGTACTTTAAGGCCCGGCCTTTACAGTTCGGACCACTATTAGGTCAATTAATGGAAATTAATTGTTCTTTCACACTAGCCGTGTGTAGGCTGAAATATGGAAAGATAGAATCAGACTGAAAAATTCAATGCCATACCCGGGATTTGAACCACGGATCTTCTAGTTTCCGTCCAGAATCGAGTGGTCTAACCACTCAGCCACGGCGTGGCCTATTTCTGGAACAGCCTATAAATGTGCTCATATCGGAGGCTTTGATCGAAACATATCAATGTGCTTTATACTCTTTGAACTTGCCCCCTCGTATTTAAGATCTTGGGGCTGCATCAAGAAATCTAATATTGAAGTTATACAGAAATTTCAAAACAAAGTACTGGTAATATAGTTAGCACCATGGTACATCAGGAATGACATCAATATGAATTTAAAAATCGACACCACCAGTGAAGAAATATGAACCATGGTAATAGAGCATTAAAGGCGACTTCATCGCCATTCAAACATTATTGGGCTTCAACTACTGGATACCAGTGCTGTATCCTTCAACTGCATTTTTGTTCGCGTTCTAGTTATAGATAAAAATGCAAATTTCTGAAAGGCACACAAATTTTGGATAGGTAGAGACAGACTGAAAACTCCACGGATCTCCTGGTCTCGGTCCGGTTGATCTTAACCATTGAGTTACCATGGCCAGTTCACCAACATGATATTAAATCACTCAACTAACTCGTACTTTTACGAGTAAACCACTAGAGATCTGATATGCAAAGAGATACGCACCTTTTGTAGTGACATATTATGTTGTAAGTACCCACACTTATATCCAAGGCTTCATAGTTGAACCACTATTAGGTTAAATGAGGAAATTAATCGTTCTTTCACATTAGCTATGTATACGGCACTGTTTATTATTTTGCTGGCATGTTGCAATGGTAGCTCAGTGGTTAAGAGCAACCGGACGTACAACGGGAAATCCTGGTTTAAATCCCGGCTGTGGCATTGCATTTTTCAGTCTAACTCTACGTAACCAAATCTTGCCGAAGCACAGCCAGTATGAAAGAACAATTAATTTCCAGACCAGTTTTGTCAAAAATACCTACTTGTGGTATAAACAACTCCCGAAATATTTGTTATTACTGGTTTCGATTTTCAGATATTCATACTTTTCTCAAGACACAAATCGCTGTTCATTTTCTTTCTTACTCTCTCTGTCTGGATAATGGAAAGGTAAACACATTGCAAATCCATGACATAACGATCTGCTCCCAAAAAATTTGACAATCGTTTGATTCCACTGTTTTTGTCTAGAGGGAAATGTATATGTAACAAGACGGTTTATGGTAATTTTCAATGAAACAGATAGGAGAGTAAGTTTTTGTGAATGTACTTCGTAAAATAATTCATAGGAATATTGATGTGAATGAAACACATAAAATGTCAATGCTTTAGGTGTAAATGTTAGCAACTACCTCCTATTTGAAAGATGAAAGGATTAGTATATTTTCCCATTGTACCCAGATGCTCGCGCTTGATATTGTTAGTGTAAATTTCGGGTAGTGAAACAGAAGTATTGTACCTTGAATGTTTTATAATAGCTGCCAAGTGGAGACAGACGTAAGGAAATTCTGGACATTCCACAAGTCAGAAATACTAGGGCAGGCAGTCAGGACGATATGGCGCCCGCCCGCCATGATGTTACAGCTGCCGCGGGCTATGGTATCTCTCTCTTCTTTTGTTTCTCGAGATGTGATTGCCGGGAACTCGAGATTCTTGTGATTATAGGTTTTCTGCGAGCGGTACCTACATATGTGTATTTCTGTTACTTATACCTGGTACACTCGCTGCCTGCTCGCAAGTGGACTTTAACCAAATTATACACAAACTGACGTATAATCACCACACATTGGTAAATTCCTGTATAATTCTAGCAACGGTTGCTTAGCAATAATGACGTAATACCTGCGTTCAAATAGTGTGTTTATAATTCCATCTTAAACCGCAAAATTCCTACGTCTTCTGCAGTATCACCCCTTTTAATGCTATTCATTTGCGTAGGCAGTGGAACGAATTGATTCCTTCTTTTTCTATTTTTTGGACACGGGCCAAGTATTTGCATCTAGTAGGCAAAGCATATTGTGACTTTGTGGGTTCGTGAAATGAAAAGTCCAATTGCACCACTCAAAAATGTTCTTTATTTCCACCGACTTACAGTTAAACACTTGCCAATCACACAGAATTACGTAATGCACACAATTACGATTCACCAGTTCGTCCGTTACAATTCCACTTTGCTCTCGCACTTACGTACAATCCTCTGATGCACGTACAGTGTTCTCGTCCGTACACTAGCACTGCACTCTTACGCTGCTCACCAAGAACTGACTGACTGACTTAATTCACTCACTGCAGCCCTTTTTATAGGGATATCACTGTTTTCTAGAAGTCTCTGGTTTCAGTGAATTACCGCGAAGATTCCAGAGGACAGGGAAAGGGGAAAGAGGCGGCCAGCGACAAGTGACACTCCCCTAATCAACCCCTCAGTTAGTGACTGAGATTAATGGCAAGGTGTGGCTCGGCTGCCTCTGGTCCCTTCTCAGCTGTCGTTGGTTGTGCTTTCCGCTAATTGGGTGACAATATATTAAGTAATAACCAAAAATTTCATTTTAACCAACATAAATAGTTAAATTTGTAATACACTCTCTTATAGTTTTCTCTTGCACAAAAATGTAGCCTATGGCTGAATTACTGAAAACTAGTTGCAGCACAAGATACAAGAGTTTGGTTTTAAAAATTTACACACGACTTATTTATGGTAATCAGCAATCAACTTTAATAAACTTGTTGTCTTCTTTTCCGTTCATAAATTATTGTGTGGTTATTTATATTTCTTTGGAATAACTTCTTCAGTTTCTTGAAGTTTTCGAAAGTACAGGGATATATTTATACATTTATAAGTAAATAAACACCACGCATGACAATTTAAACAACTAAGCAAGCATCGCTCGGCTGATATGAAACAATGACGTCAGTTTTTCAATTAAAAAGAGTATAACATGAATTTTAACTTTTATGTTTGTACTATCTCTCTCACCAGTATCTGAACTTACAATCGAAAAACAATACTCCTAAACTGTCAAACGTTAATTAACCTTTTGGGATAAGGTAACCGTACAATATTTAATGTTTTGAAAATAATTACGGTACCATAGGGACTATTTATCATAAATTGGGTACTTTAATGCGATCTACATATGATCACTTTCTTCTCGGGCAGCAGCCAGGTGAAAAGATGATTAGATATCAACGTTTTGGGAGTGTGCATCTCTCCCATCATCAGGATATTTATAAAATGTTATAACCTCAAATGAAATACTGGATATAACACAACTATAAACAAAGACAAAACACTATCAAAATTCGCATTACTGAACAAAAGACTGTTTTCAGTAAATTAAATGCCAGGTCAGGAGATGGCGCGAATATAGAAAATTGTGTCAAAGAAACTAACTACTTAACTTGATTATCAAGCTGTATTGATCTTTGCTTCTTAATTCGACGGATTTCCATTTTAAGGCCGGTATCCAAGAGGAGCTGAACTGAAATCCAGCATCACCATTAGGCATGCTCCTTTCAGAGGAAATCGCCAAAGCCTCCTTAATTCTCCGCTCCCAGTAACTGTTGCATTTTGCCAAGATGGTCGTCTCCCGAAAATTGGCTCTATAGTCGTTATCAAAACAATGCTCTATCAGCCCAGACTTCTCATGTTGCATTAAACAAATGCTCCGTTCATGTTCGATTATTCTAGTAGCGATGGTCCTTCCGGTTTGTGCTATATACGGTGTCCCACATTCACAGGGAATGCGGTACACTCCCGGAACTTGGAAGTCCAGTTTGTCTTTCACTGGTCTCAACAGATGTTTAAATTTTGGAATCGTCAATTGTTGCGTGGAGTTGCTGGTACTTTAGATTTTTAATCATTGGATCAGGCATCCATTCCTACTTCCAGATTCTGGGGAAGATTTGGAATCATCTTGGTTGGAGAAAAATCTCCAACCCAGCCCAAAATCAAACCCGGGACCCCTCGCACTGCAGGCAGGTGCTCTACCGACTAAACTACGGTGCCAGCCAAGGGAAATCTGTAACATGTCTTCAAGACTCGATTGTTATTCGTCGGTCTTCTCGAACAATGCCAGTTGTGCCGGCCTCGGTAGCGTAGATGGTAGCGTGTCTGCCTCACGTTCAAGAGGTCCCGAGCTTGAATCTCGATTAGGATGAGTTATCTAGATAAGGTTTTTCCGGGATTTTCCCTTATCCTGAAAGACGAATGTCGGGTAACTGTAAGCTCCATGGATCCCGGACCCATTGGAGCATCATTTCATCCATTTCATTCATTGTCCAATATGATCAAACGTTGGAGGACGTATATTAGACACCAAGAAAGAATCAGTTGTGTTTTCATGGTTCGTTTATTGCTGTTCCTGGAGCAACTTTCCTACCTTGCTTTGTTGCGAACCTTCTTAAATTCCTTGAATCATCGAAGTGCTGTGGACTGCGCCAGACCATCCTGTAACTTTCTGTAAGCTTCCATGCTGGAGTTTTGGAAACGAAAGCAAAGCTTCAATACATTATATTATTCCTCACGTAACAGTTCGTTTCCTATGAACGAGGCTGGCGAACTAACTTTATAATATCGTAAATAAATAAAAATGTCTTACAGAATAGTTTGCGATTGACAGGTTCTTTTGAAATTCTTCATGTTGTATTATTGCAATATTTTGCAAGAACTTGGATACCAAATTTGGTATTTGTCTGACACAGCTAGTATGGCCATTGTTGCCAAGCAGTGAGCGTACAGGCAGCAACAAATGAAATGTGCGACTGATGACTATGATACGGACAGTTGTATAATGGCACGTATGGACGATAAACAGACACACATCGGCCATGTGATTACCGAAACATCGAGATTGTGTTCTAAACAAAGGGTTGCTTGCTACCTTGTTAGCTTCTTCCTGGTCTCCTATGTCAATACTGTCGTCACGACTCCATCACAACCGAGTCCTTCTAAATATTACACAGTATTTAACTTCTGAAAACGCGACAGGAATTTGCACCTGGACTAACATTTATATGAATCATGTTTGTAATATTTTGATTTTCTGAGAAATGGACTAACAGTTTGGTTTAAAAAACAACAGTTTAAAATATTTTCATAAAAAATGGAATGTTATTTTTAACATTCCAGGAATGTACTTAGAAGTCCCGCTTGGCCTGGATGAATGTTGCATAAATGGTAAACAGTAAGAGATAGACAAAGGAAGAGTAGATCTCTTGAACTCGTTTTCTCAAGAAATACTTTTAATGTGTTTACTATTTTCAAAAATATTCGTTGATATTTGTTTGAATTTTCAAATGCTTAAGTTCTGCAAAATATGAAGTCGCTGTTCGGTTTGGGAATGTCAAAACCACCACATAGTGACCACTTCTTAAGTTACTTGACTACCACTTACTGCCTACTGTACTCCGCAGTTTCCACACATCGGATGTTTTGAATAATCCTCCATTCTTTCCTTTTTTTCAGTTAATTAACATGCTTAAATAGCAAGCCTAGGAATCACTTTTGTTTTAATAAACTGCCTATAGCCAATAAAACCACTTGCAATTTTTCAGCACCTAAAAAGTCAGTTTTGGCGTACTTGCTAGACCACTGTTTTTATTCTGTTAGTGAATTTATGGAAAGTTTATAATATTGTTACATTTATGAATTAATTGTGTATATTATAAAATTCTTGAGATATCTTTATAAAACATTATTTTGTACGTACACTGACTTGTCCTTATTGGATGTGACTTGTTAATTTCAAAGTATAGTTAATTGAACTGTAAATTCACAATTTGGCGTGTCTTATATGATAGTGCTCATGTGTAATGTATGATTTACAAGATGAATAAATTATCTATCTTTATCTGATTTGGCAGTAATGATCTAGCTGTTGCGTCTGTCAATTGCAAGGATCATATCAATGCTGCCGGTGTACCGAAATTCCGTCCAATAGTTCTTTTACATCCTAGTAAATATGCTGAAATGGGGCTTTCACTTTTAAGGACACTTAAAAACCATCGATCTGCGACCTTGGCATCTAATGCACTGAGAATACTACAGTTTGAACGTAAATCTAGCATTGTAAAGAGGTCCTGATTTCAGAAGCTATCGCATTTATAAGATACTGTTAACCACTGCACACCTCATGTTTATCAGTTCCTCTCACACATTCTTTGTCTTTCTCCTTATTTAATACATAATTGCTGCACTTATATACGTTGCTATAACTACTAAAAATAAAAATACGAGGGCTGTTCAATAAAGAATGATCACAATTTCTTTTTGACAACGTACCTTTACTCATCCTTATAATTTTGATGGTTCTTCTCAAAATAGTCTCCCCTAAATGCGATGCACTTGTCCCAGCGTTTCTGCCAGTCTTCAAAGACATGCTAGAAACCATTTTTGAGAGATCCTTCAAAATCGCCTCCGCAGCCTTCACCACTGCTTCTGATGACGGATAATGCCTCCCACAAAGGCGTTTATTCAAGTTAGAGCATAGAAAAAGGTCACATGGGGCTAAATCCGGACTATATGGAGGGTGAGGAATGCACTTCACATTTATTTTTGCAGGATGTTCAGCAACAATATTGGCAATATGCGGCCGCGTATTATCGTGGTGCAGCATCCAGCCTGCTTCACGGAAATGTGGTCTTTTGCGCCTGATATGGACTTGCAATGTTTTCAGGACACCCCTGTAGTACTGTCCAGTTGCTGATGTGTGTGCAGGTACAACATGCTGGTAAACCATTCCATGAATATCAAAGAATGAAATGACCATAACTTTCCCAGCAGAAGCAACCACTTTTGCATTTGGGGGTTGATGATGAAGGAGATTTCCACACTGAGCTTTGCTGTCTGCTCTCAGGATCAAAATGATGTAGCCAAGTTTCATCAGCAGTGATTACGTTTGAAAGAAACTCCGGATCTTCCTCTAACATCAACTTTAACTGTGTGTTAGCTCCATTGCAGCGGTAGGCGATACTGAACATGTCTGAACTTGCCTGGTTCTCACAGGCGGGAACCAGGAGTACCAACAATGAAACTACTACGGCGTGTTTGTTTCACATTAAGCTAACAGAATATAATAAGATTGAATTTTAGTGCGAAAAATTATGTCCGTAAAAATATTATGATCAATCTTTATTGAACAGCCTTCGTAGAAAAGAAATGTGAAAGAAATTCTTACTTTGCTAAACATATACGTTTTTATCCTAAGTTTTATACAACTCAAGTCCTGCGCCGTGGCCTAGCGGGCTAATGCAGCATGCCTTGGTCCCTGGCCACGAAAAGCGGCCCGGGTTCGATCCCACCCATGTGGTGGGGATTTTAGGTCCCGGGTATAGGCCCGGTGCCCACTCAGTATCGTGAGGAAAGTGAGGAGCTTACGCTAGGTAAGCGGCCCTGGTCACGGATGCTGACCACATCTCCTACCCGTATCGGTTGGATGATCGTCCACCTCTGCGTGTGTAAGTGGGCGTGAGGCCGGCAGTCGGGTTGGTAGGCCTTGGCCCTCTAAGGGCTGTCGCGCCCTGGGTTATTATTACTATCCAACTCAAAAGCATAAAAGACATTTACTGACATTAAAAATTGCAGATAACTTAGGAATACTGGCTTGAATGAAATTTAGAGTGAAGTTATTTTAGGGCAAGTTTGGTATGTGTAACACACTTGAAAATAGTGTCACCCGAGCGTTGGAACACCCTATAGAAGCAGCTGAGAGCGGAAAGCAGGGGAGGTCCGTGTTAGCCACGCCCCCCCTCGTTTGTCTTATAGTGGTGACAGGCGGTGGCTGGGAGAAAAAACATCATTGTGCCATCTGTTTCTGTTCCACCTGTGTTCTCGAACTTACAGGATATTTCCTCTCATCTGGAACCTTCCGATCGACCCGCTGGCCCTATATAAGCAGCACGTCGGGCAAGAGGAGTCAGTCAGTTCTTGGTGTAAGAATGCAGTGCTAGTGTACGACGAGAAGACTGTGTGAGAGCATCGGAAGATTGTACGTAATTACGAGTGCAAGTGAGATTGTAACGGACGAACTGGTGAATCGTAATTGTGTGCATTACGTAATTCTGTGTAATTGGCAAGAGTTTAACTGTAAGTCGGTGGAAATAAAGAACATATTTGAGTGGTGTAATTGGACTTTTCATTTCACGAACCCACAAAGTCACAATAGCTATATGTATCAGCTATTTTTAAGGGTTTGTTAGTGAAATTATCATCTAGAAAAGTGGACCTTTCTGATAAAAACCTCTCTTGATTTTTACAGTCTATGTCCGTAACTTAAACTGTAGATTTTGGCGTGTATTTTTGAAAATCAAATCATTAGGTACTCTATGTCAGAAACTTATTTTTCTGACTCTCAAAAATGTTATATTTTTTGCATCTCAAAGTTTTCCTGCTCCTCAAAATCGGGCCGTTTGTAAACAGGGGACATGGTTGTAATGTAACTCTAGACCGTTAATGGACCACCAGTTCTGCTGTAATACGAGGCATGTCTGTAAAATAAGGTTTCCAATTTTATTTAATATAGAAAACATGTTTATTGCCAATGAATGTTACATTTAAGAAAGGCGGAACTTACAGCTATTTTTAAACGTAATCACCATTGCGATCGATGCACTTTTGCATGCGCTGTGGCAGTTTTTGTATACCCTTGTCATAACACTCCCCCGCCAAGTTGAGCAGGTAGCGCTCAAACTCGTTTTTCAAATCAACGTCGGTCTGGAAATGTGTTCCTCCCAGGTGTGACTTAAACTCAGGAAACAGATGATAATCACTAGGTGCTAAGTGTGGACTGTAGGGGGGATGGGTGAGGATGTCCCATTCAAATTGGGCCAGGAGATCAGCATTGCGATAATGCAAATGATCGGTCAAAATCTTGTCAATCGTAGTCTTACTAACTTCAGGGATAAGTTCGCACAGCTCGCGAACTGTCACACGCCGATCTTTAAGCATTTCTTGCTCCACTTTTGCAATTGTTTCAGCTGAAAACGAAGGCTGACAACAACGCTGTTCGTTATGGACGTCTGTACGTCCGTCTTTGAACTCTCTGACCCACTTTCGCACGTTTTTGACGTCCATACACTGTGGCCCATAGACTTCGCATAGCTGCTGATGAATTTTAGTAGGGGTAGTTAATTAAATGTGAGGATCTACCCCCATTAGTCCTGGACCCATAGGACCAGAACCTGGGCCTCTCGGGTATATTTACCGTAGGACAGTACCTATTTTTGAAACTGCGCCCCCCCCCTCTGCACACGGCAGACGGGACGGAAGTGGATACGCCACTTACGCGCCGGTCCTTAATTAACCAGCTACCAAAAAACCTTGGTATGGCCGCCAGTGTCTAGCACACCAACTACTAGCTCTGCAGGCTAGTACCCGGGACTTATGAGGCAACCCTCTACCCCCTCCGGGCGGCCGGTAGCCTGGCCAGAGGTACCCAATTGCCCGTGGGTGACGGGAACACACTGCCCCTCGAGTTCAACCCAATCCTTACAGCTCCCAGAGGGAGGGGCTCGAATGTTTGGCCCGAGGTTTCTCTAGTAACGTCAGAGGTACTCGCAGCGCCCGCACCTTGGCAGCTGAAAGGGACCAATCCCTCTCCCTACGGGAAGTAGGGGTAGTGCCCTTGGCACTCAAAAAAACGGATCACTGCACGCAACTCGCACTTGGCGGCGGAAGTGATAGTAAGCTCGATCGCAAACGGCTGCCCAGCCAAGACTAATGGTTGCAACGGGTTCTCGTTGGTGGGGATTTGAAGGAGTGAAACCAGGCTACACGCCAGTGTTGCCAGATCTCGCGTAATAGCGTTCCTCACGGCTCCAGCACCTTCGAGACCTTATTTTACGGTCACGTCTCGTAACAATAGAGTTACGTTACTAGGATAAACAAGGTTATTTAAAGCGCTTTTGTTTCTTCCTAAAGAGATTTTCTCAAAAAAAAAAAAAAAATAGCTACGAGGCAGACTGAATGTAATAAGGTCGAAGCCACTCAGCTTCATAATTTGTGGTTAACAGTGGTTTTGCATATTATTTTCTCGGAATTTTTATTGTATTATTTATTTTAGTCATTATAGTGAGCTGAGTAGTTAAGTGTGTAAGGTTCCTGTGTGCGCATTTCATACGTGCCTACAGAGAAATGCAAGGCTATTGGACAAGTGCAACTACGGCTGAAGATAAATTGTCTGACCACAAAGCAACGTTCGTGTAGCTAACGACATTAAACTATTTGTATATAAATGTTTTAAGGGACTTAGGAGTCATTAGGAAAGAACGACAGTTCTATAACTCCTGATTACATAATATACACTAATGAATGGAACTAAATTTGAGTTCGTTAAACTTTGTGTTTCTGCAAATAGTTAACGCTTCCTTAAAGTTGTGCAAAAGTGATATTACTACGAGGGCTATCCAGAAAGTAGATTACCTTTTGGAATAAAAAGTAAACAAAGTATAGGAAACAAATTTTATTATATACAGATGAAAGCCACACTCAAATACTACTTTTCGACATAGTCACCATTCAAATTAAGGCATTTATCGTAGCGATGTACGAGCTTGGAAATTCCTTCGTCGAAAAATTCGGCCGCCTGCGCCTTCAACCACTTCGTTACCTCTTCTTGCAGCTGTGCGTCGTCATCAAAACGCTGCATAGCCAGCCACTTCTTCATTGCTGGGAATAGGTGGAAGTCGCTCGGTGCCAGGTCGGGACTGTACGGCGGAAGAGGAAACAACTCCCACTTAAAAGATTCAAGAACTTCACGAGTGACATTTGCCGTGTGGGGCCGGGCGTTGTCGTGAATCAACAAGATCTTAGAGCTCAACATTCCTCTGCGCTTGTTTTGAATGGCTCTTCTGAGTTTTTGGAGAGTTTGGCAATACCTTTGAGAGTTTATTGTAGTGCCTCTTTCCAGGAAGTCCACCAAAATCACACCTTTTCTGTCCCAAAAAACAGTCGCCATCATCTTCCTTGCCGACATTGTTTGCATGCATTTCTTGGGTTTTTGGGGAGAACTTGTGTGCCCCCACTGCATTGATTGCAATTTCGTTTCACAGTTCACGTGTTTCACCCATGTTTCGTCACCAGTAACGATGCGATCGAGTAAAGAGTCACCATCCTTATGGTAAACGTCCAAAAAGTTCAACGCTGCAGCCATTCGCTGATTTTTGTGGTCCTCTGTCAAGATTTTTGGAATCCATCTTGCACAAAACTTGTGGTAACCAAGCTTTTCGCTGATGATTTCGTGCAACAAACTTCGCGAAATTTGTGGAAAACTCAAAGAAAGTTCCGTTATTGTGAACCTTCGATTTTCACGGACTTTAGCATCGACTTTTTCGACAAGTTCGGCAGTCACTATGCTGGGTCTCTCACTTCGATCTTCGCCGTGAACATTGGTTCGGCCATTTTTAAATCTGATGACCCACTGACGCACTCCACCTTCAGTGATAATGTTGTCCCCATACACTTCACAAAGCTGCCGATATATTTCTATCGGTTTACAGTTTTTTGCAGTCAGAAACCTTATTACTGCACGCACCTCGCAGCTCGCGGGATTTTCAATTAACGCAGACATTTCAAACCGTCACAGTATCTGAACGGAGCACAGCACGAACCTCTCACTAGCACGGCTAGATGCCGACTGAGCTGCGCAACGCTCTGACCCCAAGATGGCCGCGCTAGCCCCGCCCCTAGCGGAAACAGACGAAAACGTAATCTACTTTCTGGATAGCCCTCGTAATACCTTCTTAACACAAACTGTTTAACTCACCTTCTCATGCACTTTCCTCCTGCGATATTATACGAGGGCTGTTCAATAAAGAATGATCATAAGTTTTCGCACTAAAATTCAATCTTATTATATTCTGTTAGCTTAATGTGAAACAAACACGCCGTAGTAGTTTCATTGTTGGTACTCCTGGTTCCCGCCTGTGAGAAACAGGAAAGCACAGACATGTTCAGTATCGCCTACCGCTGCAATGGAGGTAACATGTAGTAAAGGGTCTTAAATAAATAGTCATAACATCCAAAGTTTTCAAGTTAGAGAAGCGAAACTTAGCATACTTATTTAAGATAATACAGTTATTATGCACAATTTTTTCATAATTTTCCATTGTTTATAACTAATGCTACATATGTTTTCTATATGCAGAGATATTTATAAACTTGAGCCCACTTTTTTTCAAAATTCACATATGCTATCTTTCTGAAATTTGGTATGTTATTTTAAAACACACTAAAAATTAATTTGTTGGATTTAGATTTATTATTGAAACTGTATAGAATTTAAAAGAAATGTTAATCACATGCATACTTTAAAAATTAAAATAATTTCATATATTTTGTATCATCACATTCCATCTGGAGCTTATTCTTAAATTCTAGAACCAACAAAATGTTCATTGTGGCATAAGAAAGCTGTGTGTTAAATTGCATCACTGTAGATGGAGTAGTTTGAGAGAAAAATGGGTTGAAGTTGTAGAAAATGCAAGTTACGCGGAAAGGCAATTAAAAATACAATAAGTATTATTCAATTTGCCTTTTAATTTTAAGTCAGAACTTCCCATATCCATAGTCTGTATCCTCATTCTGGTATTCTTCAGCCTTTCTTTTTAAATTCCTTTTCTGTCTTGCTTCTTTCTGCATTAACTTCATAGCTCTTTCTGCACCAGCGATACGAATGCTGTCGATACTCTGCAAAATTGTTACCATAAACACACCAGGTTGATACCCTAACTGATGCATAACTTTCTTTCTGCCAAAATTCCCATCATTAAACACTATCGCAGCATCAAATGTAACAATTTTCACCACTATGGCAAACACAAATGATGTATTGGGACACCTTTTCCATATCCAACTGTGAGGCTTTCATTTGGATATTGTGTCTCTCCATAGAAACATTTGTTTAGCAAGTCTGGGTATGCTAAGAATTCGCAGGTGGGCTTTGTAGATTCCAAGACAGCTGTGTTGCTGCTATGCTACTATGCAACACTAGGGCATTTAATTTTTTAAAGGTACATACAGACCATGTACAATCATAATATTTTGGTGTTTGATAGCTAACGCTATATACTATTTTAAAAAGCAATAAAAATTGATTTTTTGAACATTTTCTCGTACGTCCCGCCTTAAAGTTGAAGTTAAAGGAAGATCCGGAGTTTCTTTCAAATGTAATCACTGCTGATGAAATTTGGCTACATCATTTTGATCCTGAGAGCAAACAGCAAAGCTCAGTGTGGAAATCTCCTTCATCACCAAACCATAAAAGAGCAAAAGTGGTTGCTTCTGCTGAGAAAGCTATGGTCATCTCATTGTTTGATATTCATGGAATGGTTTATCAGCATGTTGTACCTGCACACACATCAGTAACTGGACAATACTACAGGGATGCCCTGAAATCATTGCAAGTCCATATCAGGCGCAAAAGACCACATTTCCATGAAGTAGGCTGGATGCTGCACCACGATAATGCGCGGCTGCATATTGCCAATGTTGTTGCTCAATATCTTGCTAAAATCAACGTGAAGTACATCCCTCACACTCCCTATAGTCCGGATTTAGCCCCATGTGACTTTTTCTATTCCCTAACTTGAAGAAACGCCTTCGTGGGAGGCATTATCCATCATCTGAAGCAGTGGTCAAGGCTGCGGAGGCGATTTTGAAGGATCTCTCAAAAATGGTTTCCAGCATGTCTTTGAAGACTGGCAGAAACGCTGGGACAAGTACATCGCATTCAGGGGAGACTATTTTGAGAAGGACCATCAAAATTATGAGGATGAGTAAAGGTATGTTGCCAAAAAAAATTGTGATCATTGTTTATTGAACAGCCCTCATAATTGTTGAACGACGCTTTTACACAGTGTTTCATGTTGTTTTTATTTAATCATTGCTTATTTTTGTTTGTAGTGTCTGATAGCTTTAATTAAATATTGGTGTTTGTCTTGTGTAATAACTTTAAAATAAAGTGCAATCTAAGAAAAGTAAAGAAAACTCATCAAATCATGAAAACAACACCCGATAGTTAGTGATATTTACACTAGTAAATAAACAGGCCTGGACTATAACTTCCGATATAGACATTTACACATTTGTAACTGACAATATGATATTCCTGGGCTATACTTCGACTCAGTGATATTACCGAGAAGATCGATAATGAAATAGGAGACCTAGATTTGGTTTGGGAGTAGATGAGAGACCTATTCTGATTACAGAGATGACGTTACCACACATGGAAGTACACATAAAGCACCCAGACCTTTATATCTGTGGCCCGCATTCGTGTGCTTATAGGATTTTCATTCCCATGGCCGAATTCCCTGACCCAGTGGTTTTCCACGGTTTTCTCGGGTTGTTTGAGAAGTACTGGGAGGTATAATTACATTTATAGAATTTTGGTCCCTCATTTAACCTCACTAACCAGTTCAATTAATCTTTTACCCTGGCCACCAAGGCGGCCCGGGTTCGATCCCAGGCGACAGCAAAGTGAGATGTGTGGTGGACAACACAGCGCTGGAGCGGGTTTTCTCCGGGACCTCCGGTTTCCCCCGCCATCGCATTTCACCGGTGCTCCATCTTCATCTCATGTATCATCAGTGTCACCGCCTGCGGTGCCGTATGTAGTAGAAGCGGGCGTTAAACACTACACATTTCTATTTTACCCTGGCTGGTTCATTCCATTATTCTAAATGTGGGAGGGAGTTTCGGCACACACAGCAGAGAATTTGTCCTTTGTAAACCTCATGCTTGGTATATGTGGAGGTCTCCATTTCCTGGACTTCCCAAAGGATGTGCAAGCCTTCAGACGGAGGCAACCGGTTTTGCTAGCCCACTACATGACTTTCTATTATTAGCTTATTATTCTCTCACTTCACCCCACCCTTCAGGAGGAAGCTTCGTCAGGGGCGAAGTAATAGTCCTAGTCACTCCCTAGAGAAGCATAGGGCCTTGATAAAAGCCCGTCATTGAACCCTGTTGCTTGCCAATGCTTTAGTCTAATGTCAGCTTTTCCCTGCCTGTTTCGTGTTATAACATGCTGCCCTAGGTCTTCCTCCACGTCTACTCAGTTTCTGGCGCTTCCAATGAATGTCATTTTTGTAATGTCATTTTCTCTCCTCAATACATGCCGATGCACTTCCACTTTCTAAATTTAATTTCTCTAGAGATTTCGTGCTGATCTGCTCTTTTCCATAGTTTTTGTTGGTTATAATCTCCAGCCACCGGATACCTATTATTATATTTCTCAGGCAACGGTTTAGGAAGACTTATAATTTCCTTCCAATTTATTTGGTTGCTTTCAAGGTTTCACAGTCATATAGTAAAATTGATTTAGTATTTGAACAAAATAATCTTAATTTAAGCCTTAAGAAAATTTGCTTTGATTACCAGATTGATTTCATTTGCATGAAGGCATATTTAGGTTTCTTTATTTTTCCACTAACACCTTCATCCCAGCTTATACTGCCCTGGCACGTAAATTCATTTGTACCTTATATTTCTCCTCCTTCTAAACATAAGAGCAGAATCAACTCTGTTATTAATTTTCATTGCTTTCGTTTTATGCTTATTTAATTCCAATCCAGCACTGGATGCAAATTTATGTAGGTATTAAGGTTTTTCACTTATCTGTAAATCTATGTGCTAGTAGACAAACATCATTTGTATATTCTAGACTTTATACTCTCGCATTTAACCTCCATTGTATACAACGACACCTGTTACCACTTACGCTATACATTATATCATCCATAACCAAAATAGACAAAGCTGGTCCCGTAGCTCAGTCGGTGGAGCATCTGCTTGCTGTGCAAAGGGTACCGGGTCCTATACCTGGCTGGAGTGGGGATTTTTCTCCAGCCAAGATGATTCCCCATCTTTCCCAGAGTCTGGAAGTAAGAATGAGAGTGCGAATGTGTGCGTGATCCAGTGATTAAAACCCAACCTTCGAGATGTTCCAAAAGGAGAACGGCCGCCGATATGACCACTGAAGTTAAAGGCGGGATATAAATTAAACAAACAATTCCTCTGCAGGGGCAGAGTAACAAAATGACTTTTATAGCGCGAGGTGGCAAGTGTTGATACCGAAATTAAAGGATTGCAATGAGTAAAGAATCGAAATGGATTTCAAAGGAATATTGTATCTTTGTTACAACACGTGCAGGCAGGCGCTTGAGTCGTTTAACAAAAGAGACGTGTAAGAAACAGGGTTTTCTTAGCAGGAATTCTAACTGTATAATACTTGTATCCGTTTGAAAAGGTATTGTTCGGCGTGACCGAGACTAATAATCACAATGGACAAAATAGTCACAAAAGAAGTTTTGGTGTGAATAAAGACAGGGCTTCAAGAGGTGAAAGTCACACACACGCTGCTGCAGTGCCCCAGAGACAAGCAGATCGTGGCTGTTGGCCCAGTAAGACGGTAATCTGGTTGGGTCTTGGACGAAGGCAGACAGAAGTGATGAGAGAAGATATCTGTCGGTTCCTACGTAAATAACGAATTAAGTGTTATCGAGTAATAAGCATTCTACATACGATAAGTCTAAACAGTGATATATTGGTAACCCTTGGTCGGCAACTTCGAGTTTGATGTGATGATAAAAAGAAGCAGTCATTATAACAGTTTGAAACTTGCATTCCAGTGTCATTAAAACCATCCTTACTCATATACCTAGCCAAGCATACCCTGAGGATAAAGTGCTTTACCCTGCTCTACGCACCAAGCTTATTTGCTACAAATTGTCGCACCAACGTGGAACTCATCGCTCAACCCGGCTCTACCAATCTCGCTGTTACAGTCTGCTGTTCGAATCGTGTCATAGATTCAAGTACAACAGACGCTTCACTTCCGTCACTACTTGAAGAAGTATAAACAATAACTCCATATGGATTATTATCAGGATTTCATTACGGAGGGTATTCGGTACGTAGGCCACCATGTTGCCCCCAAGTGGGGCGCACCCGGGAGGAAGGATGAGGTGAAGAAGACAGAGGACAGCCGACCAAAGGAGCCACGGCAGTACAGAGGATAGGGTCCCTACAGTTTACTTGGATAGAGACCTCTCCCGACAGGCCAGAACAACGAATAAGCTCTCCTACTGCGAGACGGCAACGAGCCCAGCAGACGAGCTCCAAAGGTCCCTGGCTGGCGGTCCCGAAATAATCCCAACAGAGGAGCGGAGACCGGCAACCGATCTACCGGAGGAGGAACTAGTTTTCCTCAGAGTATATCATGTTGCCAAGCACCGCCGAGACACCCGCCGACACTTCCACCCTGAAAGAGACTACCAGATGTGAGATGATGTGAAATGAAAGATGAAATGGAGAGGAAATGTAGAGACAGAAAATTTGGGGGATGTAATTAACCTACCCAGTATTCCCTTAGCTACCCGGCAAAACCTCCGAAAGAAACCTTGGGTCAGGTAGCTCGGCCACAGGAATCGAACCTGGGCCTCCCGAATACGGGCCACAGACGACACCGCCTGAGGCATCCTGCTCGGTGCTCCATCTGGGAAGTCAGACAAATTATACCGGTCTCATACAAATGTCAGACAATACTGAAGCACTATATCAGTCATATTTCTACATTTGTGGTCTAGGAGTAACATGTTAGTCTCTTGTTTCTGAGATGGTGGATTCAAACCCAGCGAGGAAAAATACATTATTTGAGTAAGTGAAAATACTTAGCATGGCTTTCTTCGGAAGTGAAGTGAAGCCGGTGATCCCGTGTCGTAGATTTACGTGACGTAGAATCTCTAGCCTGTGAAGACTATTTTGTAATTTATACTGATGGCTCCAAGAGCTCAAATGGTGTTGGTTGTGCTTACGTGTTTGGAGGCGAACTATATACATTCGGATTCCACACTAGCACTTCCATTTATACTGCAGAGCTTTATGCAGTATATCGGGCCATTTTACACGTACGTCGACGAAAGTTGGGGGGACTGCTTAATCCTGAGTGATTCCTACAGTCACTTCAAGGCCTACGTCAGCCGTACAACTACCACCCTATTCTGCAGCGTATCCAGGATGCCCTCCACGTTCTACACACTTCCGGCGTTAGCGTGGAGTGTGCATGGATCCATGGTCATGTAGGCTTGCGGGAGAATGAAATGGCGGATTCAGCAGCCAAGACGGCTACCATGAAGTCCAGGGATCGAGTACCATCTGTGACATAGGAAGATTTTAGGGCCGTATTGCGGAGAGCTGTGCAAACCTGCTGGCAGGAAGAGTTGTCCGCTCTCCCCAGCAACAATCTGTGAAAGAACTTCCGATTCCCTGGGTTACCTCCTGTCGTTCATCTCGTCGCCGGGAGGTGAGTTTGGCTCGATTGCGCATTGGGCACTGTTTTTTTACTCATAGTTTTCTATTTAGAAAGGGGCCTGCTCCAGTCTATCCGTTTTGTAACAAGCGTTATCTGTCCGACACGTGCTGCTAGAGTGTTTTTGCCTAGCACACGTTAGGACGTCTCTGTAGCTGCCGGCCAGCTTTGCAGAAATGCTAACGGACGATAACAAAGTAGTGGAGAAGGTTTTTTGGTTCTTTTCTAGGTTAGACTTTAGAATTTAACGAAGGGAATTTTTGGTAGTCTTTTATTTATATTTCTTTTTACTTTTTTGCTTTGTTTTTTGTTATGTACGTGTATTTTTTGTAAGTTTATTTACACTTGTATAGATTTTTAGAACCATTTATATCTGGCTTTTGCCATGATTAGTTTTTCAAAGGGCGCTGATGACCACTGTAGTTGAGCGCCCTTATACACATCATCATCATCATCATCATCATCATCATCATCATCATCATCATCATCATCATCATCATCATCTAGCCTCTGAGCAAAATAAGCCGGTGATTCCGTGTCGTAGATTTACGTGGCGCAGAATCTCTAGCCTCTCAGCAAAATTAAGTGGTCTTTCATCCCCGAAAAAGGAATAGAATACTGAAAAATCAGCAGTTCAAGACAGTTCATAAACCAAAAAATGTACTCAATTTTGAATTTCTTAACTCACCTGACTCCATCACAAAGTTCGAAAGAAATATTTTTATACTTTAAATAATGAAATCTTTAGTGCGAGGACCGCCGGGATGAAGCTGAGTTGAGAGGTGAACAGACCTGAGGAGACACGATATGAGAGTACACGTTCCCAGGTCGTGGCTTCCTACTCCCATATGACTTATACATCTCTTGGAGAGCCGATACTCGGACACCTTCCGCGATCTGACTGTCGAGGACTTAAGAAGAGCAAACTCCCTACCGATATTTACAATAATGAAGCAGACACCCAGGACAAAAGGTAAACTGAAATGGAGGGACAGAAATTTCAGAGGATGTAATTATTCTTCCCCGAAAAACCATGATTTAGGAAAGTCTGTTTCGGAAATCAAAAACCTACGAGCTTCCGAATGCGGGCCAACGCCAACCCGATCGGTATTCAAAGACATTCTTGAATATGCATTTCACAAATCATTAATGCTCTTAAAGAATTGTCTGAAGTGCGAAGCTGCACACATTTCACGTGGAGTTAACTTTTCCAGACGTCCATCCTTTACCACGAGCACAACAATGTTGGTGTGTTACACTTACCCACTATAGCAATTTTCCGTCAGATTGCACAACTCACTAACTGGAGAAATATGTCAGTATATGTTTAATGGTTTATACGACTTTTCTAACAGTTGTTTTAGTTTAGGTCCCGATAAATTAGAAATATTTAAATATGTTTAATAAAAGATCGGTATGGGAAAGTAAGAAATGGAAGTGCGAAATTCAGTGGGTCATGATATGATGAAATGTGGAAATGCCGTAATGCAATGTGTTGGTATTGGTTGTTATAATTGACGTGGACAGTTGAGAAAGAAGTTGTTTGTTATATAGAGCAACATAAGAAGAAAAATCAATTATCTTGGATAAGCAGCTAGCAAAGTTAGCGTCTTTTGACTTGGGAACGTCGAAGGGAACGGACTCACAATTCCGTGTCACGAACAAATATTGTAAAACGACTTAAGATTGATTTCTGGAAAATTATAGCAAAGCAATACATTTCTTGTGTAAAGTTGTGTACGATAAACAGAAGAAGAAAAAGTAAGAGTTTAAAGTGAATTAAAAGTTTGGAATTTGAAAATTAAAAAACAGTGATTTATTTCGAAATTTATTTTATAAAGGTTATTTCCTTCCTTCACGAGCACATCTGAGTTCACAGAGTTCATATGCACCGACTGGGGCAGCGCTGGGGACCGAGCAACAAATCTGGGTAAAATATTCAGATTTAGGAGACCATCATTCCAACATTTTCACCGTCGGATTTCGGCAACCTAGGATCATCCCAATCAGGAACCAGGAAAACCTCTCGGTTACATATGGCTTCCCAGCGTAGTTCTGCGAGAACATCTTCACACATGTAATTACCGTTGCATATGGCTACCTAATCCGGGGCTTCCAGATAATCAACGCAGAGATCTTCGTATGATCATCTCAATCATCCCACATACGTAATTCTGTTACACACTTCGGCCCTGAAACAGACCACTATTATGTGTTTCAAATGGGAAGAGTTCTGGAGCCCAGCTAATCAGATGTCGTTTCACACTCAGCGTTGCCAGCTTGTTACCCCACTCCTTTTGTATTTCCCTCTCTCTCGAACACTCATACAACATGCAGGTCTGCTTGGCGCAGACGTAAGAGTAAGCAAATTATATTTTACAAACTTTTCCAGTGATGCAGTTGCCAAAATAAAAATTGGAAAAAGCACTTTTGCAAATTATGTACATTTTAAATATATAACTATAATTATAGTTTATGAATTACCAGTTTTTCTAATCCAATGGAACTGCCAGTGGCTCATCCATATCGCTGTCAATGTCACTTCCGTTAAGAGACAATTCGTCATTGTCACTGTGTTCATCGTCTGAGTCTTGCAAATTTATGATTACAGGTTCCAAAATCTCGTCACCTGCTATTTCTTTCTTAAAATCGTCTTCTTGAAGGTTTTCTGTGTGCCTCACGCAGTTTTCCTAGTATTGTTGTGTTACCTTGTCAATTTCTTCGTGAACAATTCGTTTAACGTCCGTCAGTTTAAGAGTATTATTTCTGTTTGCAATTCCAATTTTTATTTGAGCCCACACTAACTCAATTGGATTATATTGGCAGTGGTAATGTGGAAGGCGTATTACCTCGTGTCCCGTTTCAATTGCAAGTTGATCCAGCTGATACACATTTTCCGTGTTTTTAAACGGAAGTACTCTTTGCAATAACTTATTTTTAGTTTGTTTCCGAAAATTTTTTGAAGAACGTGTACACCTTAAAAATAATACTTCGAGCCTGACTTCGCAATACCTGCCTTTTTGACTTGTCACTAAATTCACCGCAAGAAGACATTGCACTGTTTAACTCTTACTCTACTGTTGTGTAAAGAACAACTGAATGATATTGATCTGAACTCTCCAGAGTAAATAAACACTCTTATCCAGCATTCATTCATAAACATAAGCATACAGCATTCCACAGGCTAACAGGAAATGAAGTGTTTGCTCTTTCTCGAATTTAACACCTTGACTTATTCACAGTAATTCTTTTATCACGTCAAGTCAGTAGTTTAAATTTCAGTTCTGAGTAATTAAAAGTATATGTACATACACACACCAACCACTTTGAACTCTCTAGAGTAAATAGAGATTACGAACCATTCATAAACAAAGATATAATGTGACCAGACACGTTCTGCCTGGGCAGCAGGAAATATATTGTTTCCTCTCGCTCGAATTGGATTATTCAAAGTAATTCTTTTATCACGTCATGTCAAATGTTTACGTTTCAGTTCTGAGTAATTACAAATATACGTACACGCATACATGCCAACCAATAATGACATTGATACAGTGCTTACGTCGCGATTTATTGTTATAATGCAGGTAATAGTGGTTTATTTATTTGTATTAGTAAAACTAGTTCAGCTAAAAGTATGGGATTTTCATGGTTATGTTAGATGCATTACTCTACTTTCCACATGGATCAGTTTTGGCGAAATCTCAATTTTTTCTTAGAGCGAATAGTATTTCATACAAATTTATTAGGTTGGCGCTTTTCACACACCACTTAGCGGGAATGCAATACGACAACACCGCAGGACTCCGATTGGTTGCTCATCTAGGAGCGCTCAAGGACAAACACCTTCCTATTTGAAACACATAATAGATTTCAGTTAATCCAGCATTCGTCTGGGGACCAGGGAAACAACAAAAAAACATCGGTTAGTAGAACGGCCATGGGAATCAAACCAGGGCCTCTAAAATGAGGGTCACAGACGAAACCCCTTAGCCATCCCGCTCGATTAAGCTGTTATTTTAAACACAATCGCTGGAGACATTTTTCTATAAAATCGAACAGCTAAGATTGGACCACTTTCTTAAGAACTTTCCTTCACATCGTTATGAAATGTTGAACTGTAAATGTAAGTTTGGTTTCTAAGTGAGTTTTCTTTTGTTTATTTATTCTGTTGACAGACATGTACAGGCAAACATCGTCTTGACGAGGTTGAACTGTACAGTTCGTACGGCAGATCGTGTCTGTTGCCACGACAACGTACACTGTTTAATAAGTGGTTGTAGCTGGAGTGTTTTCGTGTTTGTGTGAGCAGTCTGGGCATGCACGCACGCGCAGGGCGGATGGTGGATCAGCGGCAGAGAAATAAACGGTTGGTAATGGAGCGGTGCTACCGAGAAATGCGATACATAATGACTGCTCGCCAGACAAGGCTCCCGCACACACTGCCTAATCTCATCACTCAACTTAGCTTCAATTACATGATCAAATTTGCAAGAAACAGCATCATACATTTGTGATGGAAAAGCCTTACTTACACTTGTTACATGGCATATTTCGAAGACCGGTCATGCTACGAAAAAGTATTTTGCTTTATATTGATATGATCCTTACATCCTTTGTTTTAGTACAACTTCTACAAACCATTCTTAATTTTCAACCTAATTCATATTAATCGATATAAACCTTAACAATAATAGTTGCATTACAGATTTGATTACAGGTGCAAGAAGACTGCAGCAAATCGTACTAATAGCCAGATGTTTAACAAATAGCTGGGTATATGGTGGTGGTCTTAAAATACATTACTCTCTCCATGACATTGGCAGAAACAGTTGAATAGCGACAACAGTAAAAAGTGAAGTATTGAACTAACGCATAAGCCGACACTGTAAGACTATTATTCGAAATAAGTTGTCTATTTTAAAGAGTTTTGCATTTTCTGGGGGTAAGTTTTCGTCTATTTCTCACGATTTGTCACTTAAATAGGCTTTTCCAAACAACCGTTCAGAATGAAACCGACTTCAGACGCTCCTTTCAAAAAATTTCAAGATTTACATTTCATATCTCTATTTTTTTTATTATTTTGACACAATAAATACACAATTGCTCATCAGCAATAATGTGCATTGGTTTAATAATCCCGTAAGTTTACGTCGGTTGTGCCCGCCCCGATAGCGTAGATGGTAGATGGTAGGTTTGTCCCTTATCCTTCAAGACGAATGTCGGGTAACTCTAAGCTCCATGGACCCTGGACTCATTTGAGCATCATCTCACCCATTCCATTCATCGTCCGTTGGAGGACGTAAATCACAAAAACAAAAACAAAAAAAAAAACAAAAAAACGTCGGTTGCTTTTTATACACATTAAATTCACTCACACATTTACAATATTACTCAACTTCCATTTGGAGAAGCTTGCATCGGGACTCAAGCCCGGAATCGCTTGATCTAGAAGTTATCTAGTCACAAGACTACGAATCATTTGTTGTCATTTACATATCTTAAACATATGGTACTTTTTTTTTTTTAATTTACGCCTTCCAACATTTAGTCATATCGGGTGAAATGATGCTCAATACGTCCGGAGTCCATAGAGCTTAGAGTTACCCGACATTCGTCTTTCAGGATAAGGGAAAACCCCGGAAAAACCTTATCCAGGTAACTCACCCTGACCGATATTCGAACTCGGGACCACTTAAACGTGAGGCAGACATGCTACCATCTACGCTACCGAGGCGGGCCTATGGCACTTTAATAACATTTTTACTATCTCAAAAATAAACATAGATAAAGATATAAGTAGATGAATAAGTCTCAGTAACAATTGTTTGTATAAGACTGAATAGAGAATGTCATGTGAGTACACATATTAGTCACGCATAGAGCATGGAATTTCAAAGTCATCCGCTTTTAAATATCGGACAATCGCTGGAATCTGTCTTCTTATAACTGGAAACAAATACGTAACGAAAGTTTCCCTCGTTTGATTACACTCGTGTCTGAAGAGAAACATGTGATTACCTATTGACTTCGTTGTCTTTTAGCTTGCCTCTTGTGATGGAGTTCCGCAGAATCCCTATACAAAGACCAACAGTAATCCGCAAGCATTACTTCATTCCAACGGCCCTGGTATCTTTGTTCCATAACAGAAATGTCCTGATGGAATCTCTCGCCATGTTCATCACTAACAGCTCCACAACTAGAGGGAAAGAGTCTAGGTGGGAGTGGAGAAAATGGATCTTAAGGGACATGTTGCATCCAAGGTTACGGAATATTTGCAGGAGCACTGCCACCAAATGCTTGTAGTTGTCATCTCTTTTGTTGCCTAAAAATCCATGAACAACACCCTTGAAGGCTTCCCAAGCTTCCTTTTCTTTCGCCTCCAAAATTTGGTCAAATGCAGGATCCTTTACAAGTTCTCTTATTTGTGGTCCGAAATAAATGCCTTCTTTAACTTTTGCATCACTTAATTTCACAAATTTCTCTCTGATTGTGTTTTGTTATTTGACAGGTGTGCCAACTCCCCCGAAACAAATTTCCCCAAATTTAGAATCTTCACTCTATAAAATGATATGTCACTTTATCTTTAGAACCAAAGCTAATTTATGATTTTTATGGCGATTTTTTAATTCAACAGATGGAAATACATGTAAATTCACTATTTTTAAGCCCGAAACATTATCATTGTTGTCCAGTGTTATCAAGAAACAGATAAAAGAGAGCCCTCTTGTAAGCACAGTTTGTACAAGAGTGTGAATTAACACATTATTACTTTTTGATAAGCTTTACAAGGATGTTCTGATAGCGAAAGTAAAATATATTTATTACCGAGCGGGATGGCTCAGCTCCGCATTCGAGAGGTCCAATTTCGATTCCCGTGGCCGGCCTAACAGACCCATGGGTTTTCTCATGGGGTTTCCCAGGTTGCCAGGCAAATGCTGGGTAGGTTCATTACTGTATATCCAGCACAAGAAAGCAAGCTATAGAAATGTGTAACGTAATCACTTTTGCTGTCCCCACGGTGTTTATGCCCGCCTTCCGAGTATGACAAGGATGCTAGACTCGTTTAAAATACACAAGTGTTGTCACATAACTCACCAACACATAATATCTATCACTACAGTTGCTGCAACAAACATTAGATCTGGCATTAGGATGACTCATGTGCACCCTCACACTCATTTCACTACCAGAGCAGATAAACAATTCAAACCCCTCTCCCCTTCATTCGTCTCTTACCTTCCTGTTATGGTTTTGCTGTCCCTCTATTTTATCTCCATTATCGTTTCACATCATCTCTCATCCGGTGGTCTCTTTCGGGGAAGAAGTGTTGGCGGGAGCCTCGGCGTTGCACGGCAGAATGATAAGCTCTTGGTTCACACTGCGCCCTTCAATAGGATGGCCTTCGGTCTTCGGACCGGCCTAATGGGCCTTTTCAGAGCCACAGCGAGTGGGATGCCGGCTATACTGGCCTGCCGGGGAGATTCCAAGTGGTCAACTTTATAGAACCTACCTTGTGCACTGTCGTGGCTCCTTGGGTCTGCCACCCTCTTCTCCTCTCACCTCATCCTTCCTCCCGGGTATGCCCCACTTGGGAGCACAGGTCAAAGTGCCGAATCCCCTCCTGAAGAATCTATCCTATCCTAATATATTTATTAGCCAAAAGCAACAATTACTTATTAAAATGAAGTTGGTATATTACCTCTCTTATTTTAAAGACATCGGCATATTAGCTTCTTGTTATTGAAAACCTCTTACAGTTTCTTTTCAGTGAGATGAAGCAAAGAACACATTAAGGATCACAAATAAAACACTGACCAGATACATTTTTCCCCCCTAGTTTATCAGAAATGTAAATGTACCATTTGATGATTAAATGAGGCAAAGAAAACGCTGGAAGTTAAGAAGTTAGGTTTGCGGTAATGAAATAATGAAGCTATAAGACATATTTACTTGTGTAATTACGCGTTATTATTTCTCTGCACTTGCTCGTTGTCAGCACTCCATGCATGAAGTCGAAATTGTCGAAACAAAGAAATAGCGGTTTTCCTCAATGATCCGTGGGTAACCAATAAAAAACATTTCATATTGGCATAAACATTTCATTAAAACGGGTTTGGTGGTTGCCATAGAAACCGGGGCGGGGGGAGGGGGCGATGTGCAAGCAAGTGTTCTGGAAATGGGAAGAAAAAGTAGACGGCACTTTACAGCCTACTGCACATCCTCCGTCCGTCTTTTGTTTCCTCTTACACTCACAGGTGTCTATACTAGGCAGACAGGCTACTGTGCTCCACCTGAGAATTCTATATTGCTTTTCTCGACAGAAATAACTTTTTGAGTTTCCGTGAATGCAAACATAAAAACACTTTTTTTAAAAGTTCGATATAATCGCGTGTGTCCCTGACCATTCTAATTCCAAAAAGAGAGATAAATGACAAACTTGGTTCTTTAGTTGAATTGCTTTCCAAAATACGATATGAGGACACCCCACCCATTCTATGGTGGTTGGGTTATACTTTACAAGAAGTGAGCAGTGAGTGGGTGAGTGAATGAAGGAATGTGTGAGTGGATATGTGAGTGGGTGACTCAGTGAGTATCTGACTAACTGATTGATTGATTGATTGATTGATTGATTGATTGATTGATTGATTGATTGATTGATTGATTGATTGATTGATTGATTGATTGATTGATTGATTGATTGATTGATTGATTGATTGATTGATTGATTGATTGATTGATTGATTGATTGATTGATTGATTGATTGATTGATTGATTGATTGATTGATTGATTGATTGAAAGTGAGTGTGTTCGTGCGTGAATTAGTGAGTGGGTATTTGAATGAATGAATGAATTAGTGAACGAATGAGTGAGTGAGTTAGTGGGTGAGTGCGTGAATGAGTGAGTGCGTCAGTAAAGGGGTGAGTGGGTATTCGAATGAATTAATTAGTAAATGAGTGAGTAAATGAGTGAGTGAGTAGGTGGGTGGGTTTTAAGAGCTCGTCGACAGCCAGGCATTTGGGCCTGCCTCTACATGGAAAATGTTTCGATATATTTCATTTACCTAAAAGTGGCCTTGGCAATTTAGACTAAAATAGGCATTTACATACAACATAAAGCATACTCTTACGACGGCTGTTCAATAAAGAATGATCACAATTTTTTTTTGACAACGTACCTTTACACATCCTCATAATTTTGATGGTCCTTCTCAAAATACTCTCCCCTGAATGTGATGCACTTGTCCCAGCGTTTCTGCCAGTCTTTGAAGATATGCTGGAAAACATTTTTGAGAGATCCTTCAAAATCACCTCCGCAGCCTTCACCACTGCTTCTGATGATAGATAATGCCTCCCACGAAGGCGTTTCTTCAAGTTAGGGAATATTAAAAAGTCACATGGGTCTAAATCTGGACTATAGGGAGGGTGAGGAATTCACTTCACGTTAAATTTTGCAAGATATTCAGCAACAACATTAGCAATATGTGGCCGCGCATTATCGTGGTGCAGCATCCAGCCTGCTAGGGGAGACCCAAAAGAAACCGGACTGCCACTCGTAGACATAGCGCAGGGTTCTCACGCTAGATGGTGTTAGTAGAGACCTTCATGAAACAGCTGTGCAGACGTCGTCAGTGTAGAGCTGAACGTGCAAGTATGGTATTGTGTTTCTCTGACTGTTGGCGGGTTACCTATTGGAAGTCGTTATGGCAACTTTAAAAGAACAAATAGTGTGTGTAAAATTTTGTGTCCTGCTTAAAAAAAACTGCAATGGAGGCACACCAAATGCTTCACGAAGCTTTCCAGGAGGACGCTATGAGCCGCACACAGGTTTTCCAGTGGTTTGGGCGCTTTAAACGTGGTGAGATGTGTGTTGAAGACCAAGCTCGTTGTGGACGCCCTTCAAGTTCGCGAAATGAGGAGAACATTGAAATGTCCGCCAAAAGATCGAGGATCGTCGCCAAACGATTGACCAAATTTCAGCAGCGACAGGAATCAGTTGGAGCTCGCATGAATGTGTGTCAGGACTTCAAAACAGATCCAAACTTCTTAAACAAAATAATTACACGTGATGAGAGTCGGTGTTACGAGTATAAGCCTGAAGCCAAGCAAGCGTCAAGCCAGTGGAAGACTCCCAACTCTCCCAGACCGATAAAAGCAAGGCAAGTGAGGTCAAATGTGAAGACGATCACCATTATCTATTTTGATGTTCGTGGAATTATGCATCGGGAATTCGTACCCCTTGGCCAGACCGTTAACCAGCACTTTTACTTGTATGTTTTAAGGCCTCTGTGAGAGGATGTGAGGAGGAAACGCCCGGAACTTTGGCGATCAGGTGACTGGTTTTTGCATCACAACGCTCCAGCACACATGGCCTTACGAGTGACCCACTATTTGGCATCTCAGAGGTGGTCTGTCGTTCCCCACGCTCCGTATTCGCCGGACCTAGCCCCGTGCGACTTTTTCCTATTTCCACGAATGAAAAAAGCGCTAAGGGGAGCGTTACGACGATGTGGAGGCGGTAAAAACAGCTTCGCAAAGGGCACTGGACAATATCAAACTTGAAGAGTTCCAAACATGCTTCCAACAGTGGGAAAAGAGATTAAAAAGTGCATCGCATGTAATGGAGAGTATTTTGAAGGTGACCGAAGTAATTTTGTAAAAAAAGGTTCATCAATAAGGTTTTTATGACAACAATCCGGTTTCTTTTGGGTCCCCCGTGTATATATATATACTCTAATAATGAGTATGAATTTGGCAGAATAGATGGTGTTTTTAATCTCTCCTTTAAATGCTGAAATTACTTAGTACATTTCAGTTGAGTCAATATTTGTTTCGAAAGTTAGGTATCACCTGCTGATACATAGTTCAAGTATAATTAATGTTATTGATCCAAATTATATTGAGGAAACTAACACATTCTCAAATAAAGCGGTTCAAATTTGCTTAAATCAAGAATTACGGTAGTAATTGCAGGAAAAACTGTATTTCTCACCTTGAGGTTTAAAATAAAAGAAAATATATAATATATTATAATATACGAGGGTGGGACAAATTGCTTAAACCTTCGTCTCCAATTCCCTGCAATAGTAACTTTCTAAGTCAACAGGTGGCAGCACTGCATCTTCTTGCAAAATGGCTGGCATCGACATTCGCATTAGACAGCGTTCTCTGATTGAATTTTTGTCTGCGGAAGTTGAAACGCCAATTCGTATTCACGATAGGCTAAAAAATGTGTATGGTGATGCAACGGTGGGTGTCAGCACTGTTAGACGATGGGTTCGTCGCTGTAACGAAGCTGAAGGGCAAACACCATTGGCAGATGAAAAGCGAAGCGGCAGGCCGGTGACTGCAAGGACTCCAGGCAACATTCAGAGAGTCGATGATATCATTCATGGTGATCGCCGGTAAAAAAAAGGTGAATTGTGTTGCATTACTTCCGTCAGTAAAGGCAGTGTGATGACGATTATTCAACAACTGGATTACGTCACCCCCCATACAGCCCTGACCTGGCACCATCAGACTTCCATCTGCTCGGGCCGCTAAAGGAAGCTCATCGTGGGATTCATTTTGAAGATGAAGAGGCTGTGAAAACGTCCGTGCGTCAATGGCTTAGGAAGCAAGACCGTGTGTTTTACCACACTGGAATACATGCCCTAGTTAAAAGGTGGACCAAAACTGTGGAAAAGGACGGAGATTATATTGAATAGTGACAAATTAATCGTCAATGTTGCAGTTTTCAAGCTATGGAAATTGAATTCAATTTTCTTGGCAATTAAACGAGAAAAAAATAGGAGGCATTACTTTGTTACCCACCCTCGTAGTTCCTGCCACGTGTTGCATACCAGGGTTGTAAGGGGGGTTGAAAGACTTACAAACCTAATCTACAACTGGGGGTGTAGCTATTGGGATGGTAGAGTAAAGAAAACATCAAAAGCGACCAGCCAATTTGTGCTATTCCCCAACGCCTTGAAACGCTAGCTCCAACCCAAGACACCTTCTCTACGATACCACTCTGAACAACGTGCTCTTGTAGAAAGTAGGCTTTCCAAGGAAGGGGGTTGCGTGTTGCCATGCGGAGTCCTGAGGGATTACAGAACACTCGTGAGAATCAAACACCTTCCTTTGTTCCGGACCTGCTTTACTTTGGGTACCGTTGTGACGTCACGTTTTCTCAACAAAATATTGTTTGTACATCGTAACAAACTGAAACATCCGTGGTTTGAAGATTTATTACTACAGCTTTTACACTTGTCCAGTTACTTAGCGTTTCTTTCATCACATTTATAGACTATGAGCTATCTTAAGGAATTAATTAAGATGCTCTGTTTACAGTGCAAACACAACACTGAGGAATCACTACACTAAAGCACTGTTATTACCACAGATTTTAATGTTATAGTAGCTGAGTGACATCATGTTTGGACTATTTTATAGACAGAGTAAAATTGGCAAGCGTTAACAGTACCTCAATATACCTTTATTCATTCCATAATATACGAGGGTGGGTCAAAAGGTAATGCCTCCTATTTTTTTTCTCTTTTAATTACTAAGAAAATTGAATCCAATTTACTTAGCTTGAAAGCTACAACATTGACGATTAATTTGTCACTATTCAATATAATCTCCGTCCTTTTCCACAGTTTTGGTCCACCTTTTAACTAGGGCATATATTCCAGTGTGGTAAAACACACGGTCTTGCTTCCTAAGCCATTGACGCACGGACGTTTTCACAGCCTCCTCATCTTCAAAATGAATCCCACGATGAGCTTCCTTTAGTGGCCCGAACAGATGGAAGTCTGATGGTGCCAGGTCAGTGAGGTAAGACTTGCCATCCCAATTTCTCAATTTCTGCAGTGGTGTGACGGCTGGTGTGTGGTCTTGCATTTTCATGCAAAAGAAGAACATCCGTCATAGTTTTTGTTGGTGAACTCGGCAAAGACATGCTTTCAGCTTTTTGAGAGTTCTGACGTATTGGAAAGAATTTATTGTGCATCGCTCCTCTTGAAGATCAATCATAAGCACACCCTCTGCATCCCAAAACACTGTGCCATAACTTTCCCTGCCGACCGCTGAGTTTTGAAGTTTTTTTTCCCCCTTCGGTGACGTTGTGTGATGCCATTCCATTGACGGCCTCTTTGATTCTGGTTCAAAAAAATAAATGAACCCACGTTTCGTCTCCAGTAAGAATTTTTACAGAAACACCTCTCCCTCCAAATTGAAGCGCTGCAAGTGTTCGGAGGCTATTGTTTTCCTTGTTTCTTTGTTTTGGGCGGAAACGTTCTTGGTACCCAACGTGAACAAACTTTTGAGTAACCCAGTTGTTGAATAATCGTCATCACACTGCCTTTACTGAGGGAGGTAATACGACACAATTCACCTGTTGTTACCCGGCGATCCTCACGAATGATGTCATCGACTCGCTGAATGTTGCATGGAGTCACTGCAGTCACCGGCCTGCCGCTTCGCTTTTCATCTGCCAATGGTGTTTGCCCTTCAGCTTCGTTACAGCGACGAACCCATCGTCTAACAGTGCTGACATCCACCGTTGCATCACCATACACATTTTTAGCCTATCGTGAATGCGAATTGGCGTTTCACCTTCCGCAGTCAAAAATTCAATCACAGAACGCTGTCTAATACGAATGCCGATGGTAGCCGTTTTGCAAGAAGATGTAGTGCTGCCACTTGTTTAGTTAGGAAGTTACTACTGCAGCTGAGTAGAGATGGTTTCAGGAATTGCGCTAAATTCAAAGCTTTCACATAACTTACTTATTTAAGAAACAAATAGGAGGCGTCACTTTTTGACCCATCCTCGTACAAAAAAACTATCTTCTAAGAAAACGGAAGAAATTCAAAATAAAACGAAGAATAAATTGGATTGTCTTATGATCGTTGGTCCTTTAGGCCATATAAACTAATTATTTGCATGTTGGTAATGTTCGAGCTTTGCCAAAGACACAGACTTTAACTTCTGAAATCCTTCTCATTATCTTGTTTAAAATGAAAAAGTGGCTGCGCCATGGATGAGTGGTTAAACCGCTTGACTCTCATCTAGGCAGACTGGGTTCGATCCCAGGCGACTGCAAATTGGGAGTTGTTGTGGACAACATGGCGCTGGGGTGGGTTTCCTCCTTGAAAATGGAAATCCGTCGAATTAAGAAGCAAAGATCAATACAGCTTGATAATCAAGTTAAGTAGTTACGTTTCTTCTACACAATTTTGTATACTCACGTCATCTCCTGACCTAGCATTTAATTTACTGAAAACAGTCTTTTGTTCAGTAATGTGAATTTTGATAGTGTTTTGTCTTTGTTTATAGTTGTGTTATATCCAGTATTTCATTTGTGGTTATAACATTTTATAAATATCCTGATGATGGGAGAGATGCACACTCCCGAAACGTTGATATCTAATCATCGTTTCACCTGGCTGGCTGCCCGAGAAGAAAGTGAGCGTAATTTTGACTGTACTGCAGAAATTTCAAGTTTCATAATCTTGTATTGCTTCACAAAATTAAGAATTCCCTTTATATCATTATACTGTACTGTTTTATTTACTAATATCATTTAAACACTTTAGGAGACACGTATCGTCAGAGCTTTGGCAGGAAACGGTGCTGCATTACTAAGTTCTCAGTCGAATATAGTCTTGTTACCATGGAAACAGCATCTCCTGATATGAAGTTGAGAGTCTCACTAACTCAATTAAAGGAACGAATAGGCGCAATATTACTTGTGTACTACTCAGGAAAGTGGATCTGCCTCAATTTGGTATATGACGGGAAAAATCAACACAGAAAGAATTCCTTTTGCTGGCGTTTATGATACATAAGGTGTTACATGTTTATCTTCACTTTCACGATCAATATTCATTCTGTGTTTAAATATGCATAGGGATATAATCAGTAAAATTGCTCAATAATAATATTTTAGTCGTCGTTAAACGTCTTTTAAAAAACATTCAGTTAGCATCTAGTACACCTTTTATAAATTTTTAACCAAATGCAATATCCCTCCCCGATTCTGGACTGGACTACGTTACGGAGGGGATTCGGCACGGAGGTGTAAACTTGGTCTATTGTACCTATGTGCCCAAATGGGGCACTTCCGGTAGGAAGATGAAGCGGGGGAGACAGAGGGTGGCCGTTCCAAGAAGTCACGATAGTGCAAAACGCAGGGTCCCTACACTGACCAATTGGAGACTCCCGTGCAGACCCGCACAACTGGTATCCTACCCTACTGAGGTCCGGAGACGGCCCCAACAGACCGTTAATTGCAGAGGTTCTACTCCAGATAGTCCAGGACCCGGAGGTCCAAAGACCCTGGCCTCCTTCGACCCGGGAGCTTAAAACTCCGTGATTCTTTCCATAGGGCAATATCTGGAGTCTAAAAAGCCCCCCCCCCTCCATCTACTAAAACGTCAAGATGGGTGGAAGTGGATACGCCACTTACGCACATCAACCCCGCAGGGAAGACTACCGAAAACCTCGGTGGGGCCGCCTAGTGATCTATCACACCTTCTACTAGCTCTGCAGGCTAGTACCCGGGACATATTAGGCAACACTCTACCCCCTCCGGGCGGCCGTAGCCTGGCCGGTGGTACCTAATTCCCCGTGGGTGTCAGGAACACACTGCCCGCTCGAGTCCAACCCTATCCGAACAACTCCCCAATGGGAGGAGCTTGAATGTTCGGCCCGAGATTCCGCTAGTAACCGCAGAGGTACCACGAGTGCTAAGGGTCCGCAGCGCCAGCACCACGTCAGCTGAAGCGGACGGATCCCCTCCTCTACGGGAGGCCCCAACAGATCGGGTTCGGAGACCGTAAACCGTCCTACTGGAGGTAGAAGTTTTAATCAGAGCACATTATCCTTCCATACAACGACGATACACCCGCCGACACCTCTACCGTAAAAGAGACCACTAGGTGAGAGATGACATGAAATGATATTGGAGATGAAACGGTCGGACAGGAAATTCGGGTATGTAATGAACCTACCCAGCATTCCCCTAGCTATCAGGGAAAACCACATGGGTCAGGTAGGTCGCAGGAATTGAACCCGGGCCTCCCGGGCTTCAAACTAAACCGCCTAAGCCATCCCGCTCCAATATAAGGCAATGGTTCTCTATTTTACTGTATGTTCTTTGGTCAACATATCTACCTTGCCAATGTGAACACAAATCCTAGTAATTAAGAAAATATTGAGGTTAATTACACATCGAAATAGGTATTAAGATTAATTTAGACTGGAATAGTCCAAAATTGCTGTTAGGTACCTGGTATTGGCTACAGTGTTGCTGTCACGACGTTTGAGGTCCCGAACTTAAAAGGACGTCAATAGTTCCTCTTTCAGCCGCTTGGTAATACCTCAGCCAATCAGATGCATCAGTGGACTAGGCTTCGCTGTCTTGTACAGAGGCTGCGAATTAGTTGGAAGAGCTGTGTGCTGTAAGTTTCTTCACTTTTCCACTGAATGTCCTAAATAAGGAGAGAAAATTGTTGATCACCAAGAAGGAAACAAGGCATGCGTCACTATGGTAATGGAACCTGCTGGTGTCCACAAGGTACCTAGAAGGAAATAAATGCGATTGTTACCATGGTAACAGCTAGTATTGGTGTCAACAGGGCACCAGGGGCAAACAAAAGAGTGGACGTTACCATGGCAACAGGATTGTGTTGCTGTCAAGCAGGACACAAAGGTAGATGTCACTATGGTTATAGAATGAACTGGTATCAAGAAAAAAAATGTAAGTTACTGTGGTAATAAGAAGAACTGGTGTCAAGGAAAAAACAAACATTTGGATATTAACTGTGGTAACAAAATTCCATTACCATGGTAAGAGGATGTAGTGGTGTAAAGAAGGAAACAAACAGTTGGACGTTACCATGGTAACAGCACTCAGACGAGGAGAGTTACAAATTTCCAGTACGTAAATGAGATGCGGTGCGTGGTGTTGTTATTATTAACATTCCTCTAACGATATTTATTATATTCCCTCGATCCAGGAGTAACACGGTAGCACGCGATTTTACCAGCCTTCATCCTTGTTAGCCTACTTCTCCACGTCCTGTTGCTCATGCAATATAACAATCCCTTTGTTGATTAGACAAACGCTTGTGATTCAATCTATCTAACGAAAAGTTTTGTGAAACAAATAACAGCATTACAATAGTGAATTTAGGCACAGTTTATTTTGGATTTTATTACAAATTAACCTCAATAGAAAACACATTTTAAAGCGTCGAGAAATTTTCTCTAAACACATATACTTCCAAAAGGAGTCTATCGTATTTTGAAATCACTTTGATTCTGAGGAAAAATTATGGGGGAAATCTTATTTCTAAAGTTAAAGAAGCAACGACTCAAACGTTCTGGAATAATTGTCTAGAAACTTTCTAGGTACGAGGGTGGATCAAGTGCCTCCTATTTTCTTTTCTTAAATAAGTTATATGAAAACTTTGAATTTGGCGCAATTCCTCAAACCTTCTCCATTCCCCTGCAGTAGTAACTTCCTAAGTCAACAGGCGGCAGCACTGCATCCTATTGCAAAATGGCTGAGATCGACATTCATATTAGACAGCGTTCTGTGATTGAATTTTTTACATCGGAAGGTGAAACGCCAATTCGCATTCACGAAAGGCTAAAAAATGTGTATGGTAATGCAACGGTGGATGTCAGCACTGTCAGACGATGGGTTCGTCGCTGTAACGAAGCTGAAGGGCAAACACCATTGACAGATGAAAAGCGAAGCGACAGGCCGATGACTGCAGTGACTCCATGCAACATTCAGTGAGTCGATGACATCATTCGGGGTGATCGCCGGGTAACAACAGGTGAATTGTGTCGCATAACCTCCCTCAGTAGAGGCAGTGTGACGACGATTATTCAACAACTGGGTTACTCAAAAGTTTGTACACGTTGGGTACTAAGAATGTTAACCGCCCAAAACAAAGAAACAAGGAAAACAATAGCCTCCGAATACTTGCAGCGCTTGAATTGGAAGGGAGAGGAGTTTCTGGAAAAAATTGTTACTGGAGACGAAACGTGGGTTCATTTTTTGAACCTGAATCAAAGAGGCAGTCAATGGAATTGTATCACACAACGTCACCGAAGAAAATAATTCAATTCTCAGCGGTCGTTAGGGAAAGTTATGGCGACAGTGTTTCGGGATGCAGAGGGTGGCTTATGATTGATTTTTAGAGCAGGGATACACAATAAATTCTATCCAATACGTCAGAACTCTAAAAAAGCTGAAGGCACGTCTTCGCTGAGTTCGCCCAACAAAAACTATAGCGGATGTTCTTCTTTTGCATGACAATGTAAGCCCACACACCAGCCGTTACACCAGTGCAGAAATTGAGAAATTGGGATGGCAAGTCTTACCTCACTGACCTGGCACCATCAGACTTCCATCTGTTCGGGCCACTAAAGGAAGCTCATCGTGGGATTCATTTTGAAGATGAGGAGGCTGTGAAAACGTCCGTGCGTCAATGGCTTAGGAAGCAAGACCTTGTGTTTCACCACACTGGAATACATGTCCTAGTTAAAAGGTGGACCAAAACTGTGGAAAAGGACGGAGATTATATTGAATACTGACCAATTAATCGTCAATGTTGTAGTTTTCAAGCTATGTAAATTGGATTCAATTTTCTTGGCAATTAAAAGAGAAAAAGAATAGGAGGCATTACTTTTTGACCCACCCTTGTAGAAAAGCACCAAGTTTACAACCTAAATAAAACAAGAAGCAAAGCACAGGGAAGACCATAAATCCAGTTGGAATCAACAAAACTCATGCCACAGTAGTTCGACTTTGTCACTTATTTTCCACTTTTATTTATGTTTTATTGTGTTTCGGAGATTCAAAGAATGCACTACAAGAAATTCAAAGATAAGGAGGAAAAAATACCTTTATAGAAAAAGTGGTAGTAGTTGGAAATGTTTATTCCAAAGCACTCTGTTGTGGTATGAGATAAAAGTTTTACTGCTAAACCAGCAGGACATAGGAGAAATGATACAATTACAACAGTGTTGGCGTTTGTCGACCACTTGTTAAGAGTGTTTCAGGAGCGAGACATGTGCCTTCCCTTAGAATCATATAGACTTAACGTAAAGGGTTGAAAATTGAACCTTTTTGCTAACAACATAAAAATTTAATTTAAAGTGTCATTGAAACAAACAGAGAGCAGTACAAAGGGACTAAGCAGTGACAGAGGCACTTAACAGTAGAGTATTTACTTAAATCAGAAAATACCTTATTTCATCGAAATGTTCAAATCTTTATTACAGTCTGACTTTCCAGTGTTTTGGTGAGGGTGGCTTTTATAGCGCTTGAAAGCACTTATATGTAGTTTAGGTGCAATTGTGGGTCCTAGCACTGAATACACCGTATA
This sequence comes from Mantis religiosa, assembly GCA_030765055.1. Lineage (NCBI taxonomy): Eukaryota > Metazoa > Arthropoda > Insecta > Mantodea > Mantidae > Mantis > Mantis religiosa. The sequence continues at coordinate 139,807,190 of CM060954.1, read as the reverse complement.
GTATGTATCTAGCGACTAAAGTAAAACTCGAAATAGAAAATAGCTCTGGTACAGTTTAGGGCATGAACTGGTAGGTCAGGGTAGTTCAGAGGTTAGACCTACTGATCCGTTCAAACCACGTCCCATATCCAGTAGATTTACTGGCATATAGAACAACTTCTATGGGACGGAATTTCGACACACCGGTGGCGCTAATACGTTGATAACGATGTTTCAACAAATATATAACGCGGAAGCTTGCACAGTGTATGTTATAGCTGTTGTCGATAGCTGTGATGTAGGAGGCTGCATCATGTAATGAAGAAGTGTCAGCAGATATGGAGCCTCCTGCAGCTCCTTCACTTCATCTCTCCCTCCTGAGGTTGCAGAAATGCCTACTGTTAACACTATTATATGTTTCAAATGGGAAGGGTTCTGCAGTCCAGCTAATGAAATGCCGTATCTCACTCAGCGTTGCCAGCTTGTTAAACCACTCCCTTTATATTTCCCTCTCTCTCTCTCTCGCAAACTCATACAACATGCAGGTCTGCTTGGCGCTAGATGTAAGCGTAAGCGAATTATATTTTACAAATTTTTAAAATTGGAAAAAGCATTTTCGCAAACTATGTATATTTTTAAATACTATAACTATAATTATAGTTTATGAATTACCAGCCTTTCTAATCCAAATGTGGGACACACTTGTTTTACCTACACCACACGCTTCAGCAGTAAGCCGTTGAGCATTTTTGAAATCGAGCTAATTTCTTTATTCCTCATTACCAAATTTTTTGAAGAACATGTGCACCTTAAAAACAATACTTCGAGCCTGACTTCACAATAATTGCCTTTTTGAATTGCCACTAAATTCACCGCAACAAGCCATTGCACTATTTAACTCTTATTCTACTGTTGTGTAAGCAACAACTGAATGATATTGATCTGAACTCTCCAGAGTAAATAAACACTTCTTATCCAGCATACATTCATAAACATAAGCATACAGCATTCCACAGGCAAACAGGAAATGAAGTGTTTGCTCTTTCTCGAATTTAACACCTTGACTTATTCACAGTAATTCTTTTATCACGTCATGCCGTAGTTTAAATTTCAGTTCTGAGTAATTAAAAGTATATGTACATACATACACACCAACCACTTTGAACTCTCTAGAGTAAATAGATATTACGAACCATTCATAAACAAAGATATAATGTGCCAGACACGTTCTGCCAGGGCAGCAGGAAATTTATTGTTTCCTCTCACTCGAATTGGCTTATTCAAATTAATTCTTTTATCACGTCATGTCAAACATTTACGTTTCAGTTCTGAGTAATTACAAATATACGTACACGCATACATGCCAACCAATAATGATATTCATACAGTGCTTACGTCGCGATTTATTGTTATAATACAGGTAATAGTGTTTTATTTATTTGTATTAGTAAAACTATTTGAGCTAAAAGTATGGGGTTTTCATGGTTATGTTAGATACATTACTCTCTACCCTCCACATGGATCAGTTTTGGCGAAATTTGAATTTTTGTCTTAGCGCGAATAGTATTTCATACAGATTGATTAGGTTGGCGCTCGTCACACAGCACTTAGCGGGAATATAATACGACAACACCGCAGGACTCCGATTGGTTGCTCACCTAGTAGCGCTCAAGGACAAACACCTTCCCATTAGAAACACATAATAGTCATTCGCGCATTCATTGCCGAGTATAGGATGGGAGAAACAGAGCTTTGCCTTGCAGTATTCCTAATGGAACGATGGGTCACGGTTTGACACGAAAGAACCTCAGTCAGTCAACAAAGAGGTCCTCTTCCTTATGGTCACGTAACTTCCTTTACCCTTTCCTCCCCAGATGAATGCTTTTCTATCCATTTCACATTATTTAAGATAAACATTATTTGCAGATATAGCCTGTGCGAATGTTTTACAGAACTATAATAATGATGATAGAGATGATGATGATGATGATACTTGTGGTTGTTTTGTGCAAGGGAAACATTTTAGATAGTTGTCTTCAAGGAGTGAACACTCACCATAAAATACTCCTACTAACTACCGGATTTGACTCTCGTGGCCGACCTATCTGACCCCTGGGATTTTGAGGGGATTTTCCTGGGTCACCAGGTGAATGCTGAGTAGGTTAATAACATTATCCAAATTTCCTGTCCTTCCACTATCATTTCATATCATTTCTCACCCGTTGATCTCTTTCGTGGTAGAAGTGTCGGCGGATGTCTCGGCGGTGCATGGCAGGATGTTAATGCTCTGAGTAAAAGCTTCCTCTTTCGGTAGCAGACCAGCTGCCAGTCTCTGAACCCTGTCTCGTGGTGGAACTATTTCCGTAAGGGAGGGGATCCGTCCCCTTCAGCTGTCATGGTGCGGGCGCTGAGGACCCTTAGCACTCGTGATACCTCTGACGTTACCAGAGGAACCTCGGGCCGAACATTTGAGCCCCTCCCTTTGGGAGCTTTTCGGTTTGATTTGGTCTCGAGGGGACAGTGGTTCTCGATACCCGTGGGAGATCGGGTACGTCTCCGGACGGGGTTGAGGGAAGCCATTAATATTCCCGCGTACTAGCCAGCATAGCTAGTAGAAGGTGTGCTAGATCAAATGGCGGCCCCACCGAGTTCATATCGGTAGCCTTCTCATTTTGGAGTTGGCGCGCGTAAGTGGCGTATCCACTTCCATCCCGTCTTGAGTCCATAGGACCAGATGGGGGGGCCCTTGTTATTAACCCAGGTCTTGCCCAATGGAAAGCCCCACGGAGGACGCCGGGCGCCCTTTGGGACAGCTCGGATACTCCCTGGTGAAAGAGGCCCGGGTCCAGGATTAATGGGAGTAAATCCTCTGCACTCAAGTATTCTAACTATTTCCTAACCACAGATGGGGAAGTTTCCATCCAGTAAAATGTAGAGACCATGCCCTTTGAATTGTCAAGGCTCCTTGGGAGAGCCACCCTCTGTCTCCTGTCGCTTCGCACTTCTTCCCGTGGTGCCCCAATTGTGGGTATAGGTACAATAGGCCTCATTTGGGTCTCCGAGACGAATCCGCTCAGTAAAGTAGTCCAGTCCAGGAGTCTCAACCTTGCTGAGATCAGTGTGTTTGCTTAAAGGACGCTGAGTAGCTAGCAAGGAATCAGAAGGCGTTCTAGCCAGGACCAGTAACGCTTTGGTCCTATCGGCGCTAGTAATTCTCACCTTCCATCGCATACTCAGTAGTAGTAATAGCAGTAGTTGTTGTTGTTATGTAATTGGGGGCTTGAAGTTTAACATCCTTTTTCAGGGTAGAGTGTTATCGAAAGGTTGAAGCAATGTTCGAATAAACCCGAGGTCCATAGAGCTTACAGTTGTCCCACATTCAACTTCTAGGGATAAAGAAACACTACTAGAAAGGAAGAAAAACAAAAGGAAAAACATTTATCCTCTCCGAGATTCAAATTTTCCACCTTCACAGCACTTAGTCAAATGTTTTGTTCGTATAGTGCCCGTTCTTACTGCGTTCTTCACCGCAGGTGATGGTGACTGACGGTATGTACATGAAATAAAGTGATAATCGGAAATAAAACTTCCAGGTTTAATCTGGAACTTCCTCAACATATGAATTAAAGAAAACTTACAAAACAGCTGTCGTGCAGGACTGTCCTGGCGGGAATTCAACCTTAGACTTCGGTTTACGAGTCCTGTCTTAACATTCTCGGTCACTTGTATTTGTTCCACTGTTTACCTGGCCACGGAACGGTTGCTTAGCGCTTCAGTATTGCATAATGTAGTTGAAACTGCAAACAAATAACAAGGAATCTCGGAAATTTTTAATGCTACAGAAACAATTATTAGATATATAAAATGTATGTGATTATGTGCTGTTCAATAAAGAATCATCACAATCTTTTTTCGACAACGTACCTTTACTTATCCTCATAATTTTGATGGTCCTTCTCAAAATAGTCTCCCCTGAATGCGATGTACTTGTCCCAGCGTTTCTGCCAGTCTTCAAAAACATGCTGGAAACCATTTTTTGAGAGATCCTTCGAAATCGCCTCCACAGCCTCCAACACTGCTTCTGATGATGCACAATGCCTCCCACGAAGGCGTTTGCTCAAGTTAGGGAATAGAAAACGGTCACATGGGGCTAAATCCGGACTATAGGGAGACTGAGGGATGTACTTCATGCTGACTTTTTGCAAGTTATTCAGCAACAACATTGGCAATATGCAGCCGCGCATTATCGTGGTGCAGCATACAGCCTGCTTCATGGAAATGTAGTCTTTTGCGCCTGATATGGACTTGCAATGTTTTCAGGACATCCCTGTAGTATTGTCCAGTTACTGATGTGTGTGCAGGTACAACATGCTGATAAACCATTCCATGAATATCAAAGAATGAGATGACCATAACTTTCCCAGCAGAAGCAACCACTTTTGCTTTTTTTGGGGGTTGGTGATGAAGGAGATTTCCACACTGAGCTTTGCTATTTGCTCTCAGGATCAAAATGATGTAGCCATGTTTCATCAGCAGTAATTACGTTTGAAAGAAACTCCGGATCTTACTCTAACATCAACTTTAACTGCATGTTACCTCCATTGTAGTGTTAGGCGATACTGAACACGTCTGAACTTACCTGGTTCTCACAGGCGTGCGAAAAAAATTATGACCGTAAAAAAATTATGATCATTCTTTATTGAACAGCCCTAGTATTTATTACTCTGGACAGATATCATTGCATTTGTTTGTGTGCTCTGCAACTGGTATATGTAAATACGATAACAACTCTACTATGTACATGTACATTGTTAACAGTTTACAGTTACACTAAATTCAAAATTGTGCTGTTCATTTAATGAACACTACTTCATGGACTATCTCCAGGAAATTCAAGAAATGCCATATCAATAACTTAAATTACAAGATGTAATGAAAATCATTATACCTTTTTGTCAGCCCAAAGGCAACGAAAACATTGCCTATAAATGGTATTCTGTTTTAGGTAATTTGCTTTAAAATATACACATTTTGCTAAAAGCTCTTCTAGGGGAGCTCCAAACGCGAATTTCTGATGACTAGGTTTCTGTTTTCAGCAAAACTGCCGAAGGTAGGCTGTCAGTTCCGTGTTCACATGCGAGAGGAAGAACCAAAACAAAACAACAACAATGGTTACCTGTCATGAAAGTTGTGTGTTGATGCTAATGACTCATAACTTTACCATGCAACTGCCGCGGAAAATTTTTCATTAAGTGCGCTTCTTAAAGGAGTTGCCATAAATCGTGATAGTAAGTGGCCAGACTGTTAGCCTACCTCCATGTTCGGAGCTCAAGTTTCTGGCGGTAGCGTCTTAGAGCTAGATTCCATAGGTGTCCCTGGTCACTGTTCCTCCATTTTATCTCACTTCATGGTTTATCCTGTCTATTATGTGTTTCAAATGGGAAGAGTTCTGGAGTGCAGCTAATCAGATGCCGTATCACACTCAGCGTTGCCAGCTTGTTACCCCACTCCTTTTATATTTCCCTCTCTCTCTCGCACACTCATACAACATACAGGTCTGCTTGGCGCTAGATGTAAGGGTAAGCGAATTATATTTTACAAACTTATACAATGATGCAGTTGCCAAAATCCAAAATGGAAAAAGCATTTTCACAAATTATGTATATTTTAAAATACTCTAACTATAATTATAGTTTATGAATTGCCTGTTTTTGTAATCCAATGGAACTGCCACTGGCTCATCCATATCGGTGTCAATATCACTTCCGTTAAGAGACAATTCGTCATTGTCACTGTCTTCATCGTCTGAGTCTTGCAAATTTATGATTTTAGGTTCCAAAATCTCGTCACGTGATATTTCTTTCTTAAAATCGTTTTCTTTAAGTTTTTCTGCATGCCTTACGCAGTTTCCCCAGTCCTGTTGTGTTACCTTGTCAATTTCTTCGTCAACAAGCCATTCAATGTCCGTCAGTTTAAAAGTATTATTTCTGTTTGCATCCCCCTTTTTATTTGAGCCCACACCAGCTCAATTGGATTATATTGGCAATGGTAAGATGAGGCGTATTATCTCGTGTCCCATTTCAATTGCAAGTTGGTCCAGCTGATACACTGCTTCCGTGTATTTAAACGAAAGTACTCTTTGCAATAACTCACTTTTAGTTTCTGTTTCCGAAAATGTTTTGAAGAACGTGTACACCTTAAAAATAAAACATCAAACAGAACTGCAAACAGCAGAAGGCGGACTATATACACCCAGATGTATCGCAAGGCTAGAGGTTTGAATCTACGTGCAGAAGAATTAACATTTCACAGCTCAAAACTCGTTTACTTTAAAATTGAATACTAAGTGCAGAAGTATTATAGTCTAAATCGGCGGACATAGATTAAAGGATAATATCCCATCCTAAATGAAAATCGACAAGCAACTTAGTTGAAATTCACTTTCTCTGTACTGTGACGATTTAATGCCGATATAAAGCACAGTCCCAAAATAGCCAAGTACAACGAATATTTACAATGGCTTAAACCTATAATGAATACCTCTTTAAAGTCAAAGTGTGCACAGATTTAGGATCAAATACACCAGAAGAAAATTATTCTTTGCAATTCTTTCAAAAACCTTAAGAATAGAGTCACAAAGGGTAACTTTGAAACTTCCAATACTCAGAGCACATAATTAAGTGCCTCCGCTTGTAGTACTGTAACCTAATGAAGGTATTTGCTGTATTATTATTATTATTATTATTATTATTATTATTATTGTTATTATTATTATTATTATTATTATTATTATTATTATTGTTATTATTATTATTATTATTATTATTATTATTATTATTATTATTATTATTATTATTATTATTATTATTATTATTATTATTATTATTATTATTATTATTATTATTATTATTATTATTATTATTATTATTATTATTATTATTATTATTATTATTATTATTATTATTATTATTATTATTATTATTATTATTATTATTATTATTATTATTATTATTATTATTATTATTATTATTATTATTATTATTATTATTATTATTATTATTATTATTATTATTATTATTATTATTATTATTATTATTATTATTATTATTATTACTGACGTCCTTAAATGTTTATCATCAGATGATAAATTATTCTCAAATGAACGAAGGATCCTTAGTGCTTAGAAGTTACCCGGCCTTATCTTTCATGATAAGGGAAAACCCGAAAAAATCTTATATAATTCACCATGGCCGAGATTCGAACTTGGGACCTCTTGAACGTGAGGCAGATACGCTACCAACTGCACTACAGAGGTGGATTCTTGATATTTTTAAGGAGCTTAAAAGTTACACACATTGACATCCAGTAGCATTCGCCTACACCTCATACAATTATTCCAGCAAACCGGTGAAAGGATCTTAAGAAAGCAAAATCTGTCAATTTTAAACTTTATTTTTGGAATCTTCTACTTAGTTTCATGTATTTTATGATAAACTTTCATTGGTAAGTAACATTTCCTCAAACTCTTTTGGTTAATCAGTTATAGGAATGTCATCCGGAATGAAGAGTACTTCAGGGCTTTCAATACAAGGTATACATTTCAATGGTTGTGTAAACTTAAACCAACTTTACTTAATTGATGCAAATTAATCATTTCTCCACACTAACCTCATATAGGCTAATGTCTTTGATAGATATAGTCAACATGAAAAATTCAATGCCACGGCCGGGATTTGAACCACGGATCTCCTGGTTTCCGTCCAGTCGCTCTTAACCTTTGAGCTACCATGGCCAACGTGCCGTCCTGACACTAAATTCTCCATTTGACTCGTATATTTCCCCGTTAAACCACTAGGGGCTCTAGCATCCGAGATACACCGTTTGTGGCGACTTACTATCGTAAGTACTTGAGTTCCAGGCTTCATCATTTAACTCTTATTATTTAAGTTAATTGATGGAAATTAATCATTTCTTTACACTAACCTTATGTAGGCTAAGTTTATTGATAGAGTCAACATGAAAAATTCAATGCTACAGCCGGAAACCAGTAGACCCGTGTTTCAAATTCCGACCATGGCATTGAATTTTTCATGTTGACTCTATCTATTAAACCGACTTTTTAATGAAAACGTGTAATTGCCATTTTTGAGAAAATCAAGATTGCTCCATGTAAGGGGTAGTCTGAGAATTTTTTAAAGATATTCGTGTCGTATTTGTTTAAGATGTTGAACTTAAGTACCAAGTTTGGTATTTGATCCAACTTTCCGCTTTTAACTTACGGAGTTCACAGACAGAGAGGATGAAAAAGCAGAGAGAGAGAGACAGAGAGAGAGAGAGAGAGAGAGAGAGAGAGAGAGAGAGAGAGAGACGCATGCAGATTTTTTTCCTTTGAACCCTTTCTTTGTAGGGCATCAAGACATGAATTTGTTTGACGGAATGCTATATGTACCTGCCGTATTTACTATGTACCAGATAAAGTAGGTAAAATTTACTCGAACATTCCGATAGATGATTCGTCCACTACCATACTTTTACACAAAGCAGCATTTCCAGAACTTCGACAATCGAGGAGGACATTAAGGAAGTGAGACGCAAATGTTTCACATATTTCGTGTGAAGCCCTGGATATTTCTCAACTATTAAATGTGCAGTACATTTGTTTCATAAATAAAAAAAAAAATACTCGTTATTAGAGTTCAGAAAACTAAACTTACAACGTTAGGCACACAATTAGGTCAAAAGCCTCCATTCAGTGTTTATCTAGAGTGTTTGTATTTTAAACGTAAACAACTTTCAAAATGCAATATTAGTTTCAGAACTTGAGTATGTTTAACGCTTTTAAAATGTATGAAGCAAGTAGCGTGCTTTTACCTAATCCGTCATTATCCAATTTGCTGACTGTCAATTGTTTAACGTGGACTCACCCCACAGCATCAACAGCAACAGTGAAATAAAATATCTCTTAATGGCAGACTCATCCAGTAGAGGTGTATTTGACCCAGGTAGCTCAAAGTCAATCCACCAGAGAGAAATTAATCTAGTACCTTAGCATATAATAATGCAGTTGACAGTTTCGATGTGAGAAACTAACCTTTAAAAATTACAGGAAACAACTTAAATGAAAGGAATAACTCTGTTATCCAGGCAATAAAATTACAGAAATGACCGCACTTTTAAAAATGACGATTAAAAATTCAAACCAATAACAAATGGTTAAAACGTTCAAAGCAGTAACAATAATGTATATCTCGCTAGTGGCTCGTGACAAACAAAGACCTAACTCCGCCACTTATTTAAGAGAAAAATAAAATCATGACTTTTAAAACGGTGGACCCAGACTGAAAAATTCAATGCTATAACCGGGATCCAAACCACGGATCTTCTGGTTGCCGTCCAGCCCCTCTAACCCTTGAGCTACTATGGCCAACGTACCGATATGACATTAAATTCTCCAACTGACTTGTGTTTTTCCCGGTAAACCACTAGGAGTTGTCATAAACACATGAGACAACCACATTAATGGCGACTTACTATGCCCGGGCTTTACAGTTCGGACCACTATTAGGTACAATTAATGGAAATTAATTGTTCTTTCACACTGGCCGTGTGTAGCACGCATTATGAAAGAGTAGAGCCAGACTGAAAAATTCAATGGCATAGCCGGGATTTGAACCACGGATCTTCTGGTTGTCGTCCAGCCGCTCTAACCCTTGAGCTACTATGGCCAACGTGCCGACATGACATGACATGACATAGTGTGAAAGAACAATTTCCATTAATTAACCTAATAGTGGTCCGAACTATAAAGCCCGGGCCTTAAAGTACTTACAGCATAGTAATTCGCCATTGAGATAGTTTTCTCGTGTGTTTATGAGAACTCTTAAGTGGTTTACCGGGAAAAACACGAGTCAGTTGGTGAATTTAATGTCATTTCGGCACGTTGGCCATAGTAGCTCAAGGGTTAGAGGGCTGGACGGCCACCAAAAGATCCGGGGTTCGAATCCCGGCTCTAGCATTGAATTTTTCAGTCTGGCTCTACCGTATCATAAGCGTCTTACACACGGCTAGTGTGAAAGAATAATTAATTTCCAAAATCATGATTGTTATTATCACATGAAATTCAGATAACTATAGCAAGGTTCGAAGGCCACCATAGATTATGGAAGATACTTTGTGTCTTTGTCTTTGACAGGCATTTCCCAGGAGGGAAGGATGGGGTGAAAGCAAACTGTGGACGAGCAGATCTGAGACGAAGGCAGAAACAGGGTTACAGATTTAAACTCCCCGATGTCATTCAGGGATCTCTGAACTTAGAACCAGGATCAAAGGAAAAATTAAATAGGAAGTGAGGTGAAATGGAGAGGAGACACAGAAAAATTCGGGTTTCTAATTATTCTTCCCATTAGGTCAAGAAGTTCGACTAAGATAATCAAAACCACGACCTCCCTAATGTCAGCCATCTGGTTTCATCAGATAGTAAAACCATGTCTAAACTTTCACTTGTTAAAGTTTATTTTGCAACAAGAAGTAGACCCAATAACCTTTACAGAATTAGACGATGTATTGAACACTATTAAAAATCGAAAGGCACCAGGAATAGATGGAATGAATGGAGAACTTATAAAATACAGTGGAATAATGTGCAAATTAAGAATACCACATTTAATTAATAATTGTTGGCAAAAATGTAAAATAGTTGAATCATGGTCTATAGCTCTAATCAAAAGCATATTCAAAAAAGAGATCACAAAAACTGTGGAAATTATAGACGGATAAGTTTAATGAACACAAGTTACAAAATATATACTAAAATAATAAATAATAAACTGAAAACTATTACAGAATGCCTTATTGGAGAAGAGCAGAGTGGATTACGCAAAGGCCGATCCTGTAGAGATAACGTGTTTGTCCTTAATCAAATAATTGAACAACGAAGGGAAAAGAATTTGGAAACATATCGCATTCATTGACCTGGAAAAGGCTTTTCATAGCATAAATAGATCAAAGCTGTGGCAAATATTAGAAAGTAAGGGTTACCCACCACATTTATTAATGCAATAAAAGGCATATACACAAATACAATTATAAGAATTGATACTGGGGATAGGTTAACAGAACAAACTTCTACCAATACTGGACTAAGACAAGGGTGTAGCTTATCACCTACTCTTTTTATTATATATGGACGATATTCTAAATGAATGGAAGATTTAGTAGACCCAAGAATCAAAATAAAAGAAAATATTTATATTAATACCCTGCTGTTTGCGGATGACCAAATATTGATTCATCAGAATGAAAATCAACTGCAAAAATCAAGGTATATTCTAAATAATATAGTATAGAAGTATAATATAGTACAAAATATCAGAATAAAAAACAAAAATTATGGCTTTTAAAGGAAATTATAGTGTAAGATAAAAAATTATTTTAGGAAATAGGATTTTAGAACAAATATCGAGTTTTAAATATTTAGGATGTAACATAAGTTTTAGAAACAATGCTGATATAGAAGAAAAAGTAAACAAATTCGGAACAATATGTGGGACAATCCAAAGAACTTTTAAAAACAGAGTGAGAAAGGATACAAAAATGAAAATGTATAAGGTAATGGCTATTCCAACTTTACTATATGGAAGCGAAACCTGGGTGCCAACACAAAACTATTTAAATAAAATACAAACTGCAGAAATGAAATTTTCAAGAAGTGTTAAAGGTTGTACAATATTGGACAAAATAAGAAATGAGGATATTAGAAAGGAATTAAAAATCGAACCAATCCAAGAAAAAATATCAGAACGAAGGCAACAATGGCATGAACATATATTAAGAATGGAGGATGGAAGATATCCAAATGCATTACTAAACTATAATCCAAAAGGAAGAAGAGACAGAGGACGACCCAGGAAATGTTGGAGAGACCTATGAAGCCGGAACGGACGATATGCCCAAACCATAGAGTGAAGAAGAAGTTTATTTTGTTTAAATTTTATTTATAAATATACTTACAATCCAAAAATCCTTCCTGTAACCTCTTCTTGCACTCTTCTCTATCCTCCCAAACAAATTCCTCCAGACCAAGTTGCGTCATTATTCTTTCAATATTATCGATCCATTTAAGTCTAGGTCGACTACATCTTCCTCTTCTTAGTGGGTTCCATCCTAAAATGCAATTTGGTAATCTTATCTCAGACATTCTGCGGACATGTCCGTACCATTCCAGCTCGTATAAAATCGAAAATTGAATTTTAAACTTTCAAGGCTTGTCTTATCACTTTGTTAGAGATTTGTTCTAATTTAGAGTGTGTAGTGGATCACTTGAAACAGTCCATTTCGTAGATAATAATTTAAAATTTAAATTCGTATCCAGTGTCTAAATATCTGCTTCATAAGTTAATTTAATTCTAATTTATTAATTCATATATCTGTAATTTCGTTTTTAAATTTATATTCTTGTCTCATAAAACCGCTTTCAGCATAGATATTACTATTCTAACTTTTTGTATTCTATATTTAATGTCATCTTCTTAACTACAATTTTCAAATTATTTAAATTACCTCCATATTTATTAAATATTTAGCTTTTTAAGAAAAATATGCTGCGAAATAACCTTTATAAAGGGTACAAAAGGTACTTTTGCGACTGTTACGCGTCAGTGTGGAGGGAGGTCAACAAAAACTACTGTTCCCCCGGATTTCCGACAACGTGAATCACCAGCTAGGTCAGCCACGCGACTCCTTTGTTTCTCTACGCGTGCCTAACAACCTTCTGGTGGGGTACCAACTTGTTGACGAATTCCATGTAATCTGTATTATATTTAATGTCTTACACTCACATTATTCTCTCTATATCTCAATATCGTTTATTACTTTCTATACTAAGCATAGCAAGTACCAGTTGTATTTTATCAAAAAATTCCATGTCAATGTCTCCCCCCTAAATATATTTTGGACCAGTTTTAGATGAATGTCCGTGATGTGGTGTATCTATGAAACTGGGTAAATAATTAATAAAAATTATCTCAAATGCTAAACTTAAACTTTTCTCAAGGATGTGATATGTGCAACATGAAGAGTGGTAAATCACTCCACCGAATAATTTTATTTTCTCAAAAATGTTTTAAAATACTTCATTATAATGTTTAAGTTAATTTCATAAACATGAAATATGCATAACTGTAAAAGCTTATAGTTAGACAAAAGCTCTACCCACAGTTTATGGGAATAAAATGTTTTGTAAAATTAACATAATATACTTTTGTCAAGAGAAAAGTCCTATTCTCTCTCTTTCTTTCTCTCCCTCTCTATCTCTATCCTGCCCATGCAAAGGGTAGGTGCGAAATTTCAAACACATCACCATAGCAACCAATTTTAAAACATTTGACTATCACTTAAATCTACTGTATTCCCTTCTATCTACAATACAATTAACAATAAGTTAATGTTTATCTTGAAGTACACAGAGGAACAAAATTACTAGCAATAGTTTGTACAAGAGTAGAAAATATTGCGAATTCTGCTTCATATTAATAGAGTTATATATACGAGCCTAGGTGACGTAAGAAACGACTGAATAGCGACTGTACATTTAAAAATCTTATATGTTGCATTCATAGTGTTTGTCCATTTACACATTTGATTGTACCGCTAATTAGATATTAAAAAGCGAGTCGCTATGTGATGTCTTTGAAATTCCTTGCTCTTTGCATGACCACGAAAAATGAAATTTGAAGGATCAGACCAATAACAGAGAATATCTTGGAGGTGGTGAATGCTATGAAAATATTAGGCACGAATTGTGTAATTTAACGGAATATAATTGTAGTTTTGAGTGATGAGATTCTGTCTAATTGAAGAGATTCTCCGCTTTTCACCAGCTATTGCTAATTTCTATATGGAACACCTAGAACATGAAATACTTGCCACAGCTCCACTTAAACCATCTCATTTCTATAGATACGTGACGACACTTTTGTAATTTGGCCACATGGATCAGACACTTTGCCTAGCTTTCTTGTGCATCTCAACAGCCTTCGACCTCAATTACAGTTTACCATGGAAGTGGAGAAGGGTGGAACTCTTTCATTCCTGGACATTCTTGTTTCAAAAAACAGCAACGGTACACTGGGGCATGCTGTATATTGCAAGCCTACACACACCGATCTCTATCTGAACGCTCATAGTTTCCATCATAAGTCTCAACGACTGGGAGTTCTCAATACACTGGCACACAGAGCTTTGTCTATCTCTGATCCCAGCCACTTAAAACAAGAATTACAGCATCTGAGACTCACTTTCCGTCAAAACGGCTACTCCGAATATGACGTTGAAGCCTCGATCACCAAAGCTAGGAAAGGGAAACCTGTAATACAGCAAGCGTCAGATATGCCTACTGCTACAGCCTGCAGTCCGTTTACCGGCAATCTATCCGGCAGAATCGGCAGAATTCTCGCCAAATACAACATCAGCACCATCCACAAGCCACCTCCGAAGATTAAACATTTGTTGAGACCAGTGAAAGACAAACTGGACTTCCAAGTTCTGGGAGTGTACCGCATTCCCGGTGAAAGTGGAACACTGATATAGGACAAACCAGAAGGATCATCGCTACTGGAATAATCGAACATGAACGGAGCATTCGTTTAATGGAACCTGAGAAGTCTGGGCTGGCAGAGCATTGTTTTGATAACGACCATAGAGCCAATTTTCGGGAGACGACCATCTTGGCAAAATGCAACAGTAACTGGGAGCGGAGAATTAAGGAGGCATTGGTGATTTCCTCTGAAAGGAGCACGCTTATTCGTGATGCTGGATTTCAGTTCAGCTCCTCTTGGAAACCGGCCTTAAAATGGAAATCCGTCGAATTAAGAAGCAAAGATCAATACAGCTTGATAATCAAGTTAAGTAGTTACGTTTCTTTGACACAATTTTCTATACTCATACCATCTCCTGACCTGGCGTTTAATTTACTGAAAACAGTCTTTTGTTCAGTAATGCGAATTTTGATAGTGTTTTGTCTTTGTTTATAGTTGTGTTATATCCAGTATTTCATTTGTGATTATAACATTTTATAAATATCCTGATGATTGGAGAGATGCACACTCCCGAAACGTTGATATCTAATCATCTTTTCACCTGGTTGGCTGCCCGAGAAGAAAGTGAGAGATTCTGTCTTTTTCTTACGGTTTACCAGTTATATGAAAGTCGTTCGGTTTCAGAGGTTATTTCCAGAAAAGTCAAGATATATATTTATATGTGTATTTCAAAAGTAAGTTCAGCATTAAATCTCCATAAATGTTATAATATCTCAAAAAGGAAAGAGAACGTGACAGTGTTGGGTAAACAATGGAGCTCCGCGCCTCTGATCAGATGTAAGTGAAAGCACGTGTCTTACGTTCAGGAGGTCCCAAGTTCGAATCTCGGTTAGGATGAATTATCTGGATAATATTTTGTTTTTCCTGGGTTTTCCCTTATCCTTAAAGTTGAATGTCATGTAACTCTAAGCTCTATGGACCGTGGACTCATTGAACATTATTTCACCCGTTTCATTTATCGTCCGATAGGACTTAAAATTGCAGGACGTAAAAATTAAAAAAAAAAAATGAGGTGAACAAAACATCAGAAAGATGTCCGGTGTTCTTTTGTTCAACGTGAAACACTGGTCTGTAGCATTTTGTTGATAATGCTTTGGAATATTGGCAATTTCTTGCGAGGCACCATCTTACTCTGGAGTGGGGTTGTTGGGTGTGACACGAAATTTCGTTGCTTAAACTAACTGCGAATCCAAAAGGAGGCAGGATTAAGATCTGCAGGCTACATTGTTGGGAAGTGTCTTCTGATGATGCGTTCAGTATGACACGTGTGCCACATTTAATGAGAATAGGCCAATAATAATGATACTTTAATTCAACAAGGTGGTTCAAAATTACTGTTTGTTATAGTTTCATTATTGGTCCATATTTGTTCTAAGAATGGAAGAATAAACGGAGAGGGCTCCTACAGAACCGTCAGCTCTAGGCTGAGGAATCACGATATGGTAAACATAATCTTCTTGCACCACTCTAAATCTAAATTAATTACTCAGATGTTTGGCGACTGTGTACAAAAAAGACTCAGAACGCTGAAGTAACAATCAATACTTATACAATGAATATATTGTCTTTGAAATACTATATACTCTGGGTATGACACGTCTCGGAAATGTTTAAGACCGTAAACAAGTCCTTTGCCATAAATTCTATGTTTTAACGTGTTCTCAGTATTGTATAGTAAGATTGTGAATTATACATAATTCATTCAGCATAACAAGGTATTCAAAGGTTATTTTAATTTCGAGATCAACATCTTGGATGGTACTTAGTGTTAGAAAGGGCATTAAATATCTGAAACACTTGCTAGCCCGAGCCTACTTGGTTGCTATGGACACGCCCTGTTTGTATTATGCAGACATTTTGTGTGGGTAAATCAGATATCACGAGCCGGAGTGACATCTTTAACAATGTTTTAATTACATCCACAACAGCACTGCCTTTCCTTCCCCAAATTGATAATCAGTACGATATGAGTGGTACTGCCCCAAGGTGGCGATATGTATCGATCTTTATTTATGTTTCCCAGTCGATATGTATCTCGATTAATATCGCACTGCGCACTGTTTGCTTTAGCTCCTGAAATAGCTCACAGTCTGTTGCCAGGCAACATGGAGCAGCAGTGAGCCTGGTTACGCAGATAGGTTGTCATGACAACTGCCAATCGAAAGCATTGGACGGCCAAAACGGTCGAGGCCAGCAAAAGTCTCGTGTGTTGCTTTCCGTTGGAAATAGAGTTTCTACTTTATGAAGTAAACATTCTCACCTTTCGCACAAACCTCTGTTAAACATCATAAGAGGAGCCCAACCAATCATATCTGATATCTCGAAAATGCCGAATGTTACAAAAAGAAATTATTTGAAATAAACTGTTTGTTTTTAAGTGATATATATTTTTTGCGAATATCCTTTTGTCTATTGTTTATTGTTTAACAATTACACAAAATTGTACAAAATTCTTTAAGAAAAACTACAATTTCACATGCTATTCTCCGAAAATGTAAGATATCTACACTTTACGTATTATGTAAATATATTTATATGTAGTATTTTAATGAAACTTGTCAGAGCCAAATTTAAAAATCGAGTAATATTTCAAGAATGTACTTCGTCAAGGATAGTTCGAGGTGGCGGATTTTCTTGAAAACCTTTCTGTCACGTTTGGTTGTTGTCTGACCACAATTTATAACATCGTAGGGTCCTTAAAATGTTAAAATTTGTTTTATCTGGTGCTCTTATAGATTGGTGTCATTAATGGTAGCTTATCTCTAAAGCATTTAGGTTTCACGTGCCCAATAGCCTTGCTTTTCCTTTTTTTGCTTTTTTGACATTTAATAAATATTACACCGTACGTGTCACTTACAGAGTTATTTAAAACTGCGAGGGACTATAAAGACAATATATAATACAAATATAAAAATAGTATACAAAATCGTTAACAACCACAAATAGTGCAGTTTCAAATTAATACAACTCAGTAATTTGCACATTGTTGCATTCCAAGTCAACAGTAACCAACATATGGCCGCGCCATGGCTCAGTGCTTAGACCGCTTGGCGGTCCGGGTTCAATCCCAGGCAACCACAAAGCGGGATTTGCGGTGGACAACATGACACTGGGGTGGGTTTCCTCCTGGTCCTCCGGTTTACCCCACCATCTTTCCACCAATTGCTCCATCCTTTATTCATCCCAGGTGTTGGGCCGACTCCCCCCCCCCCCAACCCTGATCTCATCTATCAGTTCAATATGATTCGGCTCTCTCGCTCTTAGGGAACCCAAGTGACTCCTAACACCAGCATGGTGAGTAAGGAAGAAAAAAAAACAGTAACAAACATGCACAAAACTTCTAAGAATATACAAGAAAGTCAAAACAAAAGACTGTGTTATGTCTCAATGTTAGAGATCAGTTCAACGAGTAATATAAACTCGCCGTTCTTTTGTTTTTTGTGACTCCATGAAAACGTGAGTTTTTGCTTTCTTTAGCAAAGTTCAAACTGCGATTACCTTTGACACAGATTTAGATTGTCTTACGATATTTTATAGGTATTGTGACTTTGGGGTTCGTAGAATTAAAATGCCAAGTTGCAGATATACTCGTACACTGCTCAATTCTCACGTAACAATATTACATCACCAATACAACACAATCTACAGCACCAAGGTCGATGGCAATAACACTCTTGTTACAAAACTACAACTCACTCTGTTTACAACTGTCCGGCTGGCGTATCACAATCGCTTATATATCTCCTAGATCATTCTAAAATAAACCAGAAACCGCATTATCTCTATCAGTCCAGAAGTTACTAGAAACTTCCTTTTGTTTCAGTTTGTTTGTTTCGGCAGACCTTTATCTGCATGTTATCTTGTCTGTCGGCACTTGGTTTTCACACTGCCCGCCTATCAGTTCCTTTCTGTGCGCAAGCCGCCTTATCGCGATTGGCTTCCCGACAGTATTGATAAAGTCAAATAGTGAATTGTGTGTCATTGGATTCTACGGTACGGAGGGGATTCTGCACTGCGACTATTCTTTATCTATTGTACTTTTGCCCCGAATTGGACAACCCCGGGAGGAAGGTTGAGGGGAGAGGAGACGGGGCGGTCGTCCTAAGGAGCCACGACAGTGCATAGGGCAGGGTCACATTTCACTGGTTGGAAATTTCCCACCAGGTCAGCACAACCAGTAGATAACCCGATTGTGGCTCGGAAATGCTCCACCAGTCCGAGCGCCGGAGAACGTCCTACCGGAGGAGGAAGTGATTTATTCAGAGCATATCATCCTGCCATGCAGTTCCGACACACTCGCTGACACTTCTACCCTGAAACAGACCACCAATGAGAGAGATGATATAAAATTATAATGTAGAAGATGTGGAGGAATAGGAAATTCGGGGTACATAATTAACCTACCCAGGATACGTCTAGCGACCCGGAAAACCCTCGAAAAATCCAATCGGTGAGGTAGGTCTGTCACGGGAATCGAACCCGGACCTGCCAAATGCAGGCCACAAACGAAACCATCTGAGCCATCCTCGGTAATTGTGTGACAGAGTGGAGTTTTGAAATTTTGAGTTTTAAGAACGAATTAACAGAGTTATTATGTCATTGTTGCCTCTGTTATGTACGGTAACACAGTGACTACGTAAAGCTAAACTTGTTACAGCTTTTGACCTTGTTACATACACGTTCTCCGGAGCAGCACAAGAAGATGCAAGATGAATGAGTTGGCAGCAGTGTGCTAATGAAAGGGTTGCCAACCAGTGATGCCGAGAGCACCAATTAGCGTCAACTCCTCGGGATCACGTACCTACCGGATATTGAGTTTTGCTTTGTTTTCGACAATAGTAGAGGCCAATGTACTGATTTGGTACAGATGCCTGAAACAGTAGCCTTCTGCTGGTCGTCGAATGTTTTATAGTTCCACTCGGTACAACAACGAGCTACAGACCTCGTCAACATGGAAACGGCATTTCAGAGAAACACTGTAACTTGCATAAAGCATTGAACATACTTGTCACTGCAGATGACGTAACTAAAGGACAAAATCGGTCTCCTCACGGGGTTAACCAACAGTATTTTCAGTATGCTGAATAACTGGTTTAAGATTGACAAAATGCTTAGGTATAATTCTTTAAAAATAAATATATTCTTCTTTTTCACAAAAAAAAGAAAGATAAAATGAAGGTAAATATATCACTGAAATTTTGACTTAAAATGTCTAAATCGTAACACGAAAAGTGCATATTGACTGCATAGCACCGAAACTAGCTCTACATGTTTTGCAATCAGGTCATTAATTCAGTTCACAAATAAAAGCATACTGTGACTTTGTGGGTTCGTAGAATTAAAAGTCCGAGTTGCAGATATTCCAAATCTCTACAAAATGCTACCAGAACGTTACTCCATAAGTCACAACTGAATGATATTAATCACAGTATACAGTTTTAGTATTGTCGCGAAGCCGTTATCTACGATTGCGCGGCTAGTATATATAAAGAGCCGGCAAATAAGGATAACTGAGATAAAGGACTTGCCGGCATAGATTAAGTTACGCTTCTGGAAGGTGATAGAATATTCAGTTTCTTTATTGTTATTATATTCTTTATAGGAATTCCAGAATGAAGAGGACCTCTGGGAATATTCCCAGAAAATTCAAGTTAGTTATGCATGTCATTTACTGTTAAATATGTTAAACATATAGTATTTAATAAATCGTTAGAAACATTTTAATAATTTCAAAACTTCCAAAAAAATGTTCTATGTAAAGAATAGTAGATTTTTAACAACAAAAAAATATTCGTATTGCATCTTTGGAGAGAATTTAAATAAAATGTTTGTTTTTTAACTGAATTTACGTTTTTGTGCTACTCTGTTGTTCATACAAACACAAATTTTTAAAGCAATGATTGTTTTTTTTTTCTTTTTAATGCAGAGAACCTCAAAACGTGCATCTGGGCTGAAATCTCGGTATAGAAGTTTCAAGTGGAAGGCAACACTTCCTCTACTTGCTGTAAATACATAGTAGAGAATTAAGAACGAGAATAAGCTGTTTTAGCGTATGCACTGCCATCTGCCCGGCACATGAAGAAGCAGAAATACAGTTGTCTAACACTAAGATGTATGTGGACGCGTATCGAAGCAAGATGGTGTGCTACACCAATGAGACCTAGAGAAATTGGAACTTGGTTTCGTTATCAGGCTTGAGGTTCTTTTATATGTGGTAAATCTACGACACCAGGACCGGTTTTGCTTTCCCTCCGAAGAGCTTTTATACCCTCGACCGGGTTTGAACCCGCGATATAGGAACAGAGCCTGGCACGTTACCCCTAGACGATAGACGACCTCACAGACAACTAAATGTCATCACTAGGGCCCGGATGTTTACCTAAAAATTCTCTGAAATGAGCTATAAAATGTCCTTAAAATATAAACAAATGCACATCAAATGTGAAAAAATGACCTAACAAAAATTAACAATCTCTTTCATAATAATAAATTAATAACTGTCACAGACAACTAATGAATATATGGTTCGAATAATCACATTTTAAAATTAACTTTCTTAGTAAATAATGCACTTGCTACTAAATAATAAATAAATTAAACATTCATCAGATCATTTTCAATTTTATAAAATATGAAAAAATAAGTTACTGTACTCATTAGCCAAAACATACCTTACTTAGCGTTGCAGTACATCACCATGGCCATCTTCAAGTTATCAAGGCCGCGCCGTGGCTCAGTGGATAGTCCGCTTGGCTCTCACCAAGGCGGCCCGGGTTCGATCCCAGGCGACCGCAAAGTGAGATTTGTGGTGGACAACACAGCGCTGGGGCTGGTTTTCTCCGGGATCTCCGGTTTCCCCTGCCATCGCATTCCACCGGTGCTCCATCTTCATCTTATGTATCATCAGAGTCATCGCCTGCGGTGCCGTATATAGTAAAAGCGGGCGTTAAACACTATACATCTAAACACCACACATTTCAAGTTATCAAAAGTAAAGGAATGGCGGTTGTCAGCTACAACTGTTTTATACTTTGAGAAACTTCTCTCCACTTCCACAGATGTTATAGGTGCATATTTGAAAAACACTTTATCAGTGGCAATCTGACAAACTGTTTGGTATCCTTTATTTTTGTCCAAAACAAATTTTAGTGTCTGTCTAATTTTCTCCCCAATCTAACATTTTACATTTTGTATCCTCTCTTCCACAATCTTCACAAACTCAATCGACTAATCCAATGTCATACCACTTTCTTCAAGGCGGGTTATGTTATCCTTCAAAAATGTAAAATTTTATTTTATGAAAGCTAATTTATCTTGGATTTAAGCATCAGAAAACAGATCCTATGCACTCTCAATTGCCTTAGAGTATACCCTATCAAAGATATTCACAACTTCTCTCACTATTTGAAAATTGTCACAATGGTACATACATGCAGTTAACCATGTACCCCAGCGTGTTAAAATTTGTGCCGGGGCAAAGTTATATTAGGGGATTTTTCTTTGAAATACATAGTTTGGATTGGCGCTTTCAAAAATATTTTCTTTGCTGTGGAAATTAATTCTTTGCTTCTGGAAATGTTGATTCCACTAGGCCACAATAACCACATGGATTTATCGAACAGTTTGCATCTCTGACAGTGGTTCACAGCTTCCATAACCTCTAAGGTGAGAAGAAACATTTGTCCGGCACTAGTAGCTTCTAGCGTATCTATCACTACATTGGCTACATAACACCCCTCTGAATCGGTCGTCTCATCAATTGATACATGCACTTTTCCCCATTCATACACTTACATATTCGGCTTAACGTGTCTTCATAACATTTTTTGTAGGTAACGTTTACGCAAATTCATCTGGAATTGTATGACCAGTGTGGGACAGGAATTCTTTATCCACAGTTAATTTATCTCCGTCTTCATCAGCCACACGTTCAGGCGCAATTTGGTGCGGGATTTTTATGTTTCAGATGGGATGCACGTTGACTTTTCGAACACCCACGTCGAGAACCCAGATATAACAGGGTTAATTCGTTGTATTTTTAGTTGTTTCTTGATGATTGTGTTTGATTAAATAAGAGTCATGAGAATTTTGGTTTCAGGAGTGGTTAGGAATAAAGTTTCGGAGAGGTCAAATTTTGTAACTATTTAATTGTATTGTTTGGATTACATTTTGCTTGAACTTCCTTTCCCAGTCACTTGCAGGTTACTTCAAACATTTCGATAAATTCTTACTTCGAAAGGGTAGAGCCAGAATGAAAAATCCAATACCAAAACCGGGACTTGAACGACAGATCTTCTGGTTTCCGTCCAGCCGCTCTAACTATTTTAGCTACTATGGCCAACATGCCAACATGACATTAAATTCTCCAACTGACTCGTGTTTCTCCCGATAAACCACTTAGGAGTTCTCATAAACACATGAGACAACTACCTTAATGGCCTAGTAGTGGTCCGAACTATAAAGTCCGGGCCTTAAAGTACTTACAGCATAGTAAGTCGCCATTAAGGTAGTTGTCTCATGTGTTTATGGGAACTCCTAAGTGGTTTACCGGGAAAAACACGAGTCAGTTGGAGAATTTAATGTCATGTTGGCACGTTGGCCATAGTAGCTCAAATGGTTAGAGCGGCTGGACGGAAACCAGAAGATCCGTCGTTCAAGTCCCGGCTATGGCATTGAATTTTTCATTCTGGCTCTACCCTTTCATAGTACGTCCTACACACGGATAGTGTGAAAGAACAATTAGTTTCCAATTCTTACTTTGTTATATTTAAACAGTTCCAAATATTACATAAAAGTTCTTGATCCTGCACCATTATTCATCGCACTCACCATTACAAAACATCTCTATACTAAGATTATTGATTTTCCGTAACTATCGTTACTCCTATCTTAATTTTGTGATAGGCCGATTTGATTCTACGTCACAACATTACGTCATACAATTATTACAACGGCCAATCACGAAATTACATATATTTTTACTTATTTAAATTACGAAATAGATTTACATAATCATTTTTCATAAATGTATAAACTTTTCATACCTTTTCTAAATATAACTCAAAACTACTGTTACATGTGACGTTCAAGAAAATCTCGTAATTTGGAATTGCTTAATTTTCCTAGCGGAATATTTGTATTAAAGGAAACACCATATAATTCTTTATAAAAAGAAGGCGACTTATTACTTGACGTCGAAGCCGTTTCTTTTAACAGTAACTGAGACACTTGTCTTTTTTTCACATTTTGAAGAGCTCGCAAATGTTTATCCCGCCCCACATATTGTTGTACGGTGAACCGTTTGTCTGCAGCGACTTTAATTTCGCACAATTTACATAACAATACAGTTCCATCAATACAGCTCCATGAGTAGAGAATATATTTCCGCTAAACTCTGAAACGTACTGATTCAAACGGGACGCAGTTGACTGTTTTTGCTTCGGCTTTTCAATCCCACAACACAACAAATTTACACACCTCACAAACAACCCTCCTTACTGTGACACTTCTAGCTCCAGAAGTCCTGACTGATGCAATCCACACGTATTGTATGATGTAATCGGCGATTCCTCGGCGTCATAAATTCACCAGCACTGTTAGGACGCTGACCTGTGTAATTACATGTTTAACACACTTGCAAAGTTACTATTTCATAAAATGTATATAAATGAACTTTTAATCACAGATTATTTTAAAACAAAAAAGCCCATGAGTCAGGGTCAGGTCCGCCACGGGAATCGAACCCGGACCTCCCGAATGCGGCTACAGATGAAAATGCCCTACAAATTCGTGAAACAGAAAGAAAATGACCGAAAAGGCATCTGAATATTAAAAAATTAATTAATTTTAAAAATGTTGAAAAGATGCATTGTGATGACCTAAAAAAACTATATATATATATATTGTGACGTTGTGTGTTCGTAGAATAAAAGTCCAAGTTTCAAAAATTCCAAATGTTCTTTATTTCCGTAGAAATACACTCACAGTAGCAGCATTACGTCACATACACAACCAAGTTCGATGGCCACAACAAACAGCGTTCTTATTACATCTGTTTACTACATTAGCTCTCGTTACAACACTTTACAATCCTGTTTACGACAGACTCTTGGCGAGTCGTTGCTCCCTTAAATACCTCATTGATAATTCTAGTTATTTCCAGAACAAACAAGAAATCGAATGTTCTATAAAACAATCAAGATGTCACCTGAATGTTCCATAAGCTTATATTAATCTGTGCCGGCAAGTTCTTTATCTGCGCTATCTTTATTTGCCAGTTCTTTGTGTACACAAGCCGCGCTTATCTCTCTGCACCTAACCTTTTGTGCGTGTCGCCGCGACAATATATGACCTATTTGTTCCAGAATGTACTTAATTTCCAGCAAGCATCGTCTATGACGATGACTTTTCATCAAAGTCCGGGCCCTAGTCCTCACTTACTAATCCACGAGGTTTGTCCTAAAAGATACGTCACTATATGACAATGTTGAAGCAGAACAACAAACGAAGGAGGATAAATAATGTTGAAATTGACTTTTGATTACATTTATACATTAAAATGATTATAAAATCAACTAATATACAGATTACATTAATTTATAGTGCTGAAATAAAATACATTCAATTTATTTTGGCTACTCAAATTTAATAAATTATACAATTGAATTCAATCCTTTTTATGTTACTTTACTGAAGTTACACGCAAGCATCATACAGAATAATTCGATGTAAGCTGAAATATGGGCTATGAGGCCCATAAACAAAACCAAAATGTTTAGGAAAAGGTCGTATGTATGGATCTGTGAACACGACATCTCAAAAACAAAAACAAAAGTAGTTCCGTACCAAACGTAACCTGCGTCGTGGCAGCATGGCTTGGCTCATGGCCCCGGAAAGCGACCCGGGCTCGATCCCATGGTTGGATGTAACTCCCGGGTATACGGCGGTGAAAGTGAGGAGTTTACGCTAGGTAAGCGGCCCTGGTCACGAACCAACCTTCCGGCTGGGAGATGACTAGATGCTGACCACATCTTCCCGTATCGGTTGGATGATCGCCCACCTCTACTTTGCGTAAGTGGGCGTGAGACCGGCAGTCGGGTTGGTAGGCCTTGGCTCTCTTAGAGCTGTAGCGCCAGGCTTTTTTTTTTCATACCAAACGTGTTATTTAAATTCAGATTCATCTAAGGATGGACACAAATACCATCCATATTTAAACTATCGCGTATCGCTTTAATTTTACTGAAATAGCCTAAGAAGTCCTCTTTATTTTGAACGAGTTTTGCATAACTAGTAAACTTTAAGAAATAAAAAAGTATCACTACATAAAAGGTGTAGTTGTATCATATAAAATATAACGTTAACCAATTCCGAGATAGGAAATTGTTTCTTTCATACTAGTCGTGTGTAGGACGCACCATGAAAGTGTAGAGCCAGACTGATCTTCTGGTTCACACGGATCTTCTGGTTTCCATCTAGCCGCTCTAACCATTTGAGCTATTGTGGCCAACATGCCGACATGACATTAAATTCTCCAACTGACTCGTGTTTTTCCCGGTAAACCACTTAGGAGTTCTCATAAACACATTAGACAACCACCTTAATGGCGACTAAATATGCTGTAAGTACACCAAGGCCCGGGCTTTAAGTTCGGACCACTATTAGGTACAATTAATGGAAATTAATTGTTCTTTCACACTAGCCGTGTGTAGGACGCACTATGAAAATGTAGAGCCAGACTGAAAAATTCAATGCCATAACTGGGATTTGAACCACGGATCTTCTGGTTTCCGTCCTGCCGCTCTAACCATTTGAGCTACTATGGCCAACCTGCCAACATAACATTAAATTCTCCAACTGACTCGTGTTTCTCCCGGTAAACCACTTAGCAGTTCTCTTAACAAATGAGACAACTACCTTAATGGCGACTTACTATGCTTTATGAGAACTCCTAAGTAGTTTACCGGAAAAACACGAGTCAGTTGGAGAATTCAGTGTCTTGTCGGCATGTTGGCCATAGTAGCTCAAATGGTTAGAGCGGCTGGACAAAAACCAGAAGATCCGTGGTTCAAATCCCGGCAATGGCATTGAATTTTTCAGTCTGACTCTACACTTTCATTTCCGAGATATTATTTTTAATTAGGTCGAATTTTCAAGTATATTTTCTAACTGCAAACCACTATTCCTCTTCCTTCCTTCCTTCCTTCCTTCCTTCCTTCCTTCCTTCCTTCCTTCCTTCCTTCCTTCCTTCCTTCCTTCCTTCCTTCCTTCCTTCCCTCCTTCTCTCCTTCCTTCCTTCCTTCCTTCCTCCCTTCCTCCCTTCCTCCCTTGCTCCCTTGCTCCCTTCCTCCCTTCTTCCCTTCCTCCCTTCCTCCCTTCCTCCCTCCCTCCCTCCCTCCCTCCCTTCCTCCCTCCCTCCCTCCCTCCCTCCCTGCCTGCCTCCCTCCCTTCCCTCCCTCCTTCCCTCCTTCCTTCCTTCCTTCCTTCCTTCCCTCCTTCCTTCCTTCCTTCCCTCCTTCCTTCCTTCCCTCCTTCCTTCCTTCCTTCCCTCCTTCCTTCCTTCCTTCCCTCCCTCCTTCCTTCCTTCCTTCCTTCCTCCATTCCTTCCTTCCTCCCTTCCTCCCTTCCTCCCTTCCTCCCTTCCTCCCTTTCTCCCTTCCTCCCTCCCTCCCTCCTGCCTCCCTCCCTGCCTCCCTCCCTGCCTCCCTCCCTCCCTGCCTCCCTCCCTCCCTTCCCTCCCTCCTTCCCTCCTTCCCTCCTTCCCTCCCTTCCTTCCTTCCTTCCTTACCCCCCTTCCTTTCTCCCCTTCCTTCCTCCCTTCCTTCCTCCCTTCCTTCCTTTCTTTCTTTCTCTCTTTCTCTCTTTCTTTCTCTCTTTCTTTGTTTCTCTCTTTCTTTCTTCTTCTTTTCTCCCTCTTTGTTCTTTTGTTTTTTTGTGTTCACGATAGAGTACAGAATCTCAAACTCATCATATCGCTAAAAGTCTTTGAAGACTTTTGACTTCCGTTTTGAAGTGTTGCAATGCACCAAAAATTCGATAAGCACAAGATGTGAACAAAAGCATACATTTTGGGACACATTTAATACAAAAAGCAAAAAGAATGTAAAATAGTATCAGAAAATGTCGTCTGTATGTGAACAGACGGTGATATATCAAATTCTTTTTTCATGTTTTGCCTCTTCTACTGAAACTAGTTGGTAGATAATGTCGTGTGGTTGATTTTTGGAATAATTATTTCTCCGTTTAGGAGCAAACCGTCTGCTTCGAGATTTCTGGACTACGTATCTAGACTTGTTCCGTGCCGTGCTATAAATGCTGATGAACGATAAAAAGTGAATATGGAAAAAATTTGAAATACAAATTACTTTATCTAAGGGCAACACTAAAATATAAGATAAAATAAAAATTTAAGAAGAAGAAAGTAAACACGATCAAGAGGTTTTTACCCGGAAGCTGTTGACCGCCGCATCTGTCCTCCAAAAAAAATGTTTCTTAGAGATCCATAACACACCCGAGCAAGATGCTTATAACATAACTTGCTAGAGGGCAATACTATCGCACAAGGAAATCTTACACCCAAATTGTAAAATTATACAAAATTATACATTTGTTATCAGTAGCAATCCGCGGCGCCATCTTTGCCCCTGGTGCGGTGACTTGTGGGAAATATTCCACGGCTTGCGATACGTGCAAGGCCTTCTCAAACATTAGATGTTTAATCACCATCAGCGCTATTGAAACACCTCAAGTCTTCACGACCCACAAATTGTTGTTTGGGGCTTTAGTAATACGTATGTGATTAGCAAAAGGTAGCCACTAGTAAATTAATAGATGTATTTGAAATTTATAGAAAGCACCTTTAAAAACGTAGATTCCCATTACATTTTCCCTGAACCTGGCAAACTCTATAATACCGATAATTTTGGTCTGTGTACAGTTAGCTTTCTCTTATTTTTCAGTTATATTTAAGAAGTCTATACCCAAGCTCTGTAGATACATCTACGTAGACTTCATCACGAGATATCCGGTAATCTTATTGTTCTTCTTAATGTTCCGTCACATTTATTGGATCTTTGTTTTATCCAAACATCACCTGGGTATGTCTAATTGTGTAATGCTTATCAGAGTGCAAAAGGTGTGGCGGATTTGTGTTTTATTGATGGAATTGTGAATCATAAGGTTTATATAAACATCCTAAAAATACATCTGTCCAGGAGTTTGAATAATATCGGTGTTTCTGAGGATTATATTTTCACAGAAGATATGATCCAAAACACACAGCTCTAGATGCAAGGCAATGGTTGTTGCATAGTACTCCATGATGGATGTCGACACTACCGCAATCCCCAGACATGAATCCAATTGAAAATTTGTGGAGTATACTGAACAAAAATATTAGGAATAATCAGATATCTAATATAAAGGATCTAAAGAACGCTATACTAAAGGAATGGCGTAAAGTTACAATGGAAACAACACAATTTCTGGTGAAATCAATACCAAGGAGAATGCAAGAGATTATAAAGAGGAATGCAGGTCCTACTAAGTACTAACCGTAACTTTCCACATCATTTTCAGTTCGCGGACGAATACTTATTTTGCATCCTATATTGCATATATTTACTTTCGAATGTTTAACTATGTTTATGGGAAAGATACTATGTGTGTATTAATTGTATTATCTTTTTCACTAATCAATAAATAAGACAGTGTCCCTGCTGTACTTTATTCTGATGATTTTGCAATATCCATACATCCTTAAACATAAGCTTATGCATTAGACGAATACTTTTTGGAGTAACCATATATATTATTTGATTCATCTATGAGAAACTTTTGTTATACTCTTATGATATAGAAGGCATAAAAATTATTGGCTATCTTACAAGTATAACAAACTACTACTGTACAATATTTATCGACCTCTTATGTACAAACCTGCACTTTTGAAACCATATGATCAAAATATTACAAAAATTTGCGATAGCAATTGTAAAATGGTAAAATTCCTACGTTATATTACAACTTCCGGTTTGTATCTATAGTTTATTTTAAATTGCATATAATTTGAAGTTTGTAAAAGCTACTCTTTATTTTCAACCCTTTATGAATAAAATTATACATTTTGATGAACAGGGTACAAATGCGTATACTTAGGCTACATTGCTTGACGAAATCTATAAGATATAGCTTCTTCATTTGATTAGCTTGTGGCCTAAAAACAAAGACTTTTCATATGGCCAAGCTTCACTCCTATTTCGTTATATATTATGAAGGAAACACATGACGAGTTTCAATCTTTATGAATGTGCTTTAACTGCTGTAATTCTGAGCGACCCATTCTATATTGGGCGTGAAATATCACTTAATTTTGCTCGGAGGCCTCTATTAGACTTGAGATTCTAGAGATGACGCCGACCATGCAGCTGTAGCAGAGATTGGTAGCACTTCTACAGAGACTCCAATAAGTAATCGGACAAAGCAGAATACCAAGTTTTGAATGTGAAAATCTACGTTTGATGTGCTATTTTATTGAAATTAATTTTAATCGACAGTTATATGGTTCGTTCTTGTAAGAAAATAAATATTATTTCACATAAATATTATATAATGCGTGCTTTTTTAAGAATTAAAGAGAAATATTGCATTTTTGGCCCTCAAAAGTAATCAGACAAAACAACTTGAGTGTGATACTAAATATAGTTTAGTGCTTTGTAACTCTCCCTCTTTTTTTCACTACTTCTCTCAACCTATTGGCATGCTGTGAGCCAGGTTTTTCAGGTAGGCTGTAGAAAGTTTGCTCCATTCCTCTAACAACCTCTTCTTCAAGTACTGCTTGAAGGTGATGGAGTCTTCCAGTTTATCCCATACTGCTTCTACGGGATTAAGATCCGGGGACTGAGAGGGTGGATGCAGTACATGAGGACAGTTGTAAAGTAACCATAGCTGTACAATGTGGGACGTATGCTTCGGATCATTATCCTCATAAAATGAGAAGCTGTCCAAAATATCCATAATTTCTGCACCTTATTTTAAATTTTGCTGTAATAGTCTAAGATAGGCTTCCTTGTTTATGGTTGTGTCTATGAATACCAGCTTTCCCACTCCCGTAGAGGAAATACAGCCCCATACCATTACACTCCTTTAGCCGTGTTTGACTGTGCCTTGTAAATTGTGGTCTTCCAGCTCCGTGTTTGGTTTCCTCCACACCATCACCCTGTCATCGGAACCAGCAAGGTTGTATTTGCTTTCGTCACAAAAAATAACGTGGTCCCACCAATCGGTTGTCTTGCTAACAAACTCTTGGAAAATTGTAATCGCTTCCTTTTATTCTTGCTGGAAATATACGGATTTTTTCCGTCTACCGGCCACTTATCACATATGCTTCCCAGGTATGGGGTACGGCTAGCAACACTCATCTCCGAAGGCTACAGGTCCTGCAAAATCGATTTATGTGCATCGCCACGGATGCCCCTTGGTACGTAAGAAATCAACAACTGCACAAAGAACTTGGTCTCCTTCCTCTTCACCAGTACATACGTCAGATCGCCTCTCGCTTATTCTCAAACCTGCCAGATGTTCCAGTAGCTGTGATGTACGACATCGGCGTACGAACCCGCCAGCCCACACGCCTGAAGAGACGACTCACACAGGATCTCCTCCTTAGTGACTCTGATTGAAAAAACTATGAATATTGTTTCAAAATGACTGTTGTTCTTATCTCTTTGATTACTTGTTTGTTTTAATTAACTTAGTTTTCTCTTGTTTCACAGTGTTAAGAAGATAATAGGAGCCAACTTGGTTTTCCTTACATGTTATTATATAGTTCATAGAGATTCAATTAGCCAACAAGGATCTGTAAAGCATGTACTGCTGATCGATCATTGAATAAAAAAAAAGTTCTTCCTGAACCTCAGCACAAATCACGGAGCACTTATACGTGGACTCCGTTTTACCTTCCGCATAATATAAGAAGTATATCGGTAAGAAGTTTTGGTCGCCCTGGCTTTGCTTGAGATTCAATTCTGTCTTTATACTTATACCGGTGAATTATGTCGCTAACTGTACTTTTGCTAAGATTCACAATCTCTGCTATTTTCCGGTATGTTTTGTTCTTTTCATAGAGATAAATCACTAACTGTCTCTGTTCAAAGGTACTCTGCTTACCTCAGGGCTCCATACTATACTCTTGCCTACTTCTTGGTGCACAGTAGTCGTACTTCTACGATGTTGTTTTGTCCACTGACAGACTTCATCTGCTCGTTTGTATTGCATTTCATTTGTG
The DNA here is from genome assembly GCA_030765055.1 of Mantis religiosa. Lineage (NCBI taxonomy): Eukaryota > Metazoa > Arthropoda > Insecta > Mantodea > Mantidae > Mantis > Mantis religiosa. Next base: position 139,775,336 of record CM060954.1, on the reverse strand, counting down.
CTGTCCGAATCTTTTTGTGTCGTAAACTCATGATGTAAACAAGGTTGAATGGGGAAGCTCTTAGTTTAGCCACATGTTCAGTCTCTAAAATGGATATTCATAGCAAATGATTTTTGCTTAACACAAGGAGTACCTTGAGATTGGTACACATAATCTATCCTGCCTTATAGGGCACTCCATAGAGAAATGCAAAGTCTGTCCGATTATTTATGGGAGTCAGGTACCTATTGTAGACACCAGCAGCACTATCGACAGACAACGAGAATCTTCTGCAAGTCTCGATTCCCCCGCCTCTCCAACGTTCTACAACTCTGTGTAAAATCCCAACGCCTATAAAAGTCAGCATTCTCACAAGAAAACAAGTTAGTAAGTGAGGTAGTGAAACATTTCTGATGTAAGTAAAGTGAATGAGCTTGTGATAAAATAAACATTTTGTTTGTTAACCACGCTGCCGATAGCCAGGTTCATGCAGCGTCACCAATGTGCAAGAACTTCCTTCAGCAGGAGTTATTTTTATTCCTGTAAATCTACTGGATATAGGAATGCCCCTTTTAAGCGTACTTAAATATCGTTGGTCTGAGCCTGGTTTGAACCAGAAACCTTGTGATCAGTAGGTCAGCGCCTCGCCTTCTGAGGCCCCCAGAATGACCAATGTTGTGGTGCTATAATCTGTCCCAAACAAGAACGAATCTATTCTAAATGTTCTCAGGCTTCAAGCCAGGCATGAAGATGATTAAACATCGAAGTTACGTGAGCGTGCATCTCTCCCATTATCAGGAGAAGCCCGAGAATATCATGAACATATTCGTCGTCAGGAAAGCTTCAGGTCTTATTTTAGAACGAATCTGTTGTAACATATGGGAGGCGAGAAAGGGAGACATTATGCAAAGCAGACAAAGCCATTACACTGATGCCATTTTTTTCTGTATTAAAAATGTATAAAATTTCACTTAACCTCATTATATAAACATTACTGGACCAATCCTGAAACAATCCTTCGAGACTATCGATGGGAGGTGGACAAACAAAATTCGATGTGTTACACTCACATGACTTTCTCTACCCCTTTACAAACTATTCTTACAAATGCTCATACCTCTATGTACTCCTTGTTAATATAAACATTGATGGAAATAATCATTTCTTCCGCAATAGCTGTGTGTAGCTAAAGGTTTGAATGAGTAGAGCCAGACTGAAAAATGCAATGTCATTGCCGGGATTTGAACCACGGATCTCCGTGGTTCAGTTATAAACATTGTCTTATTTTTTTTTTTTTTTTTTTGTAGTTAAAAGGGAATGTGGGAATACAGAAAGCTTTAAGTGATAGTCTAATGTTTTAAAGCAGCGATCAGCTGTAGCGTGCACCCTTGTGCTGCCGTCTCTTACCCGCATGCACGCTGCTGCACTCGGAACTGTTGACGGGTAAGCAGTGGTGCAGTGACGGCTTTTCCGTAGTGTCATAAAACTCTTTAGTCATGTTCAGAGATAATCGAAACATACAATGTTCACATGTATTTAAATGAGTATATGTTATGTAATTAACTAATTACTATACCAATTATTCAGCCGTTTCTTTTAGGAAATTAATAGGCTAACATAAATATATAATATACTCTAGGACAGTCCTATTAATGCTGTGCCATATAGAACAACTTAATAATAATAATAATAATAATAATAATAATAATAATAATAATAATAATAATAATAATAATAATAATAATAATAATAATAATAATAATAATAATAATAATAATAATAATAATAATAATAATAATAATAATAATAATAATAATAATAATAATAATAATAATAATAATAATAATAATAATAATAATAATAATAATAATAATAATAATAATAATAATAATAATAATAATAATAATAATAATAATAATAATAATAATAATAATAATAATAATAATAATAATAATAATAATAATAATAATAATAATAATAATAATAATAATAATAATAATAATAATAATAATAATAATAATAATAATAATAATAATAATAATAATAATAATAATAATAATAATAATAATAATAATAATAATAATAATAATAATAATAATAATAATAATAATAATAATAATAATAATAATAATAATAATAATAATAATAATAATAATAATAATAATAATAATAATAATAATAATAATAATAATAATAATAATAATAATAATAATAATAATAATAATAATAATAATAATAATAATAATAATAATAATAATAATAATAATAATAATAATAATAATAATAATAATAATAATAATAATAATAATAATAATAATAATAATAATAATAATAATAATAATAATAATAATAATAATAATAATAATAATAATAATAATAATAATAATAATAATAATAATAACCATAATGATAACAGACAATACAATAATAGCAACAACCGAACTGTAACTGTTTGCTGGTGTCCCGTAACTACTCCAGCATTGTGATTCGCTTATCACCTTCTAATTTATCTTATTCACTAGCATGACAGTCACTATGACTAGTCATAGTGGCGCTGGAGATTATGTTTTCGTATGACATTCAGTACCTTATTGCACATTAAACATCGCGCAGCATTATCAAATGGTGTAAAAAATATGCCTGCTCCTATGAAGGGTTAAATAATGCAGGGGTAGACTTTCGTGAACATGTAGCAATCTCGTACATAACGTCCATACACAGGTAACTAACGAGCTTGTACTGATCACCCCACAAGCTAACAGGTTGCCCCTCTCTCTCCACCTCTCCCGCCCTAAAGTGCATTCGCTGGTGCACTGCTTACCCAATAATCGTTTTAGCGTGTCGTGAACTCCACTGTTTTAAAGCTTATCGTATGTAACGGCGTTGAAATTTCCTTCTCTTTGAATGGCTAAGAGATTAAGCAAACTGAATAACGGTTGCAATAAGTATTGGAAAATGTAAATAAAGAATAAGGAAAATCTTGGAAAATTGTTAATTAAAACAGAACCTATGGACAGAAATTGTGTTTTAACGATATATACATAAACTTTTTGCACAGTAACATTTTGTCTACCTCTTACGGTTGTAAGTTACCCAGAAAGAATAAGATTTCTAAAGATGTCCCCCAAAAATCAAGATATACATTTAATTTGTCATGAAAATATCTTAAAAATGAGGTACTTTAAGAACATTAGCAGAAGAATATTATAGTAGATCAAAATGTAGTAAGATTTTTATGTAAAGGGTAGTCTGGAATGGAGGGAGGCAGATTTTCTTGAAAATTTTTGTGACGCATCCTTGGAAGTAAATCAACTTCAATGATGATGATGATGATGATGATGATGATGATGATGATGATGATGATGATGATGATGATAGTTGGCGCTACAGGCCATGCAGACCCTTCGCCACCCTAATCACCCTCTTCTATTCTAGTCGGTCCTTTGCTTTCCTTCTCCAGCATTTAACCCCCAACTTTCTCAAGTCATCTTACATTCCAAGTTACCATTACCAGATCTGTTTTCCGTTTCATTAGCCGTTTACCTCAGCGGTTTGTCTCCAGATTATCCGAGTTAGTCCGAGGCTGTATTAAGGTATCCGTAACAGAGTTCTTTTTAGAGTCTGTCTAGTGCACCTCAAAGAAAACTCACCCTACCGCCCACTAATGTCCGTCATAAATCTATCTCCACACTTCAGAAATGGAACACTGTCGTTGAGGACCAATAGCAACCCTGATTTTCTCGAAGTGAGAGTCGCATGTCTACTCCACGTGGAGTCTCAGTTGCCAAAGTTCCAACTTCCAGTTGATCTGTTTCATTACATGCAAAAATTCGTTGTGTGTCACGATGTGAAGACCGTGGGAGGGAAATGCAGTGGTAAATGCAAATGAAGTAGTAGATAACTTTCAGTCAAGTGACAATAATCAAAGTGATGACAATAGTAGTAATAACTGGACCGAGTTATATTACTGAAAAGGCCACAAAAAACAAAGTTATAACGGGAACTGTTTCTAAGCAAATTCAAGCGCTTGTTTTGAACACACATAAATATGTGCTGACAAATAATCTTGGTAAGGGGTCGTGCAATGAACCTGATGATAAATTCTGGGTATTCACAGATATACAGTAAGAAATATTGTGACGAAAGGAATAACAAAGACACCAATCAAGTGTGAAAACAAAAGGAAACGTTTCTCTAAAGTATATAATTTCACATGCGATTTAATTCGTCGAGGAATTTATAGATTCTATGTAAAAGGGAGAGCGCCCACCTTAGATGAATTGGTTGCACATTTGCAAGAAATTTGTGATATTCCTTATGGGCACTGTACTGTACTGTACTGTAAAAACTAAGGAAGTTTCGCAGTAATGGACATAAGATAATTTATTTAGACGAAACCTCGTACGATACCCATGACGTATCGAGAAAGGTGGCAACCTTGCAGAACGGACTGGTAGAAGGAGGGCCGGGGTTGTAAAACGATTATAAGGGTTCGTCAAAGGCAGCGGCCGAAGTGTATATGAGTTAACTGAACAGACTCTACGAGGACCACGTACCACATTTATGTCCCCTGCGAGCACCGTGTGACTATTTTAGTCGCCTTTTACGACAGGCATTGTCTACTTTGGGGCTATTCCTTGCACCCGGCCACCACACGGGTGACTCAACTTCAATACCAAGTTTATAATTAGCCAATGTTTCATCCTTCAGTTATTCTATTCATAAGCACACAAACATACACCTGTGCTTTTTCTAAACTTTTCTTTTATTCAGGGACCTCAAAATGTGTATTTCCGGTGAGAGCTCGGTAATACTTGAAGGAATGATGAGACATTTTTGGCAAAGAAAGGAGCTGCTCTATTTTCACCCCTGGCTGTAAAACTGTGTGGGAATGTAGCAGCATGCTAATTGACCAGTCAAATGTCAGTATTAAACTATACTCTTTACGAGTTACCTACGTTCAGCGCAGCTTTAAGGCTGACGGATACTGTTCGGCGTTGCCATGGTTACCTGCTCACATTAAAGCAGTTGCACAGTCCAATTACAACGCTCCAAAGCCTAATCACTCTAGAAAAATTACAAACGTTTGCACTTCGGTCAACTTATTAGAAGTAGTATTATACAGTAGTATTAGTAACAGTAGCAAGACACGGTATGCCAAAGCCTGAAAGACCTATCAATGATTTTGAAATTCCAGTCTTCGCATGACCAGAAAAAGAACATCGATTTATCACTTGAACAAACATCCAAAATATGCTATCCTCTCTACTCGTACTTTTAGTAGGTAAAGGGTACTCAGTATCGCACACATAATGACTTCCGAAAGTAGGTACAGTCAATATTGAAAACTATTTTTGAAGGCATATTTTGTGTGTGTGTTTAACTATACCAAATATGTTATCCACACTTACAGGAGAGAATTTTAAGCATTTTAAATACCACAGTTTTCCCAATTGAAAACAAGGAAGCATATATCGCACAGTCTGAATATTATAAGACCACTTCTTTATCTCAATATACGAAGGTGGGTCAAAAAGTAATGCCTCCTATGTTTTTTCTCTATTAATTGCCAAAAAATTAAATCCAATTTACATAGCTTGAAAGCTACAACATTGACGATTAATTTCTCACTATTCAATATAATCTCCATCCAATTTCACAGTTTTGGTCCACCTTTTAACTAGGGCATGTATTCCAGTGTGGTAAAACACACGGTCTTGCTTCCTAAGCCATTGACGCACGGACGTTTTCACAGCCTCCTCATCTTCAAAATGAATCCCACGATGAGCTTCCTTTAGTGACCCGAACAGATGGAAGTCTGATGGTGCCAGGTCAGTGAGGTAAGACTTGCCATCCCAATTTCTCAATTTCTGCAGTGGTGGAACGGCTGGTGTGTGGTATTGCATTGTCATGCAAAAGAAGAACTTCCGCCATAGTTTTTGTTGGGCGAACTCGGCGAAGACGTGCTTTCAGCTTTTTGAGAGTCCTGACGTATTGGACAGAATTTATTGTGCATTCCTGCTCTAAAAATCAATCATAAGCACACCTTCTGCATCCCAAAACACTTTCACCATAACTTTCCCTGCCAACCGCTGAGTTTTGAATTTTTTTTCTTTTTTTCTTCGGTGATGTTGTGTGATGCCATTCCATTGACTGCCTCTTTGATTAAGGTTCAAAAAGCTGAACCCAAGTTCCGTCTCCAGTAACAATTTTTTCCAGAAACTCCTCGCCCTCCAAATTGAAGCGCTGGTAGTGTTCGAGGGCTATTGTTTTCCTTGTTTCTTTGTTTTGGGCGATTAAAATTCTTGGTACCCAACGTGAACAAACTTTTGAGTAACCCAGTTGTTGAATAATCGTCATCACACTGCCTTTACTGAGGGAGGTAATGCGACAGAATTCACCTTTTTTTACACGGCGATCACCACGAATGATGTCATCGACTCTCTGAATGTTGCATGGAGTCACTGCAGTCACCGGCCTGCCGCTTCGCTTTTCATCTGCCAATGGTGTTTGCCATTCAGCTTCGTTATAGCGACGAACCCATCGTCTAACAGTGCTGACATCCACCGTTGCATCACCATACATATTTTTTAGCCTTTCGTGAATGCGAATTGGCGTTTCACCTTCCGCAGTCAAAAATTCAATCACAGAACGCTGTCTAATACGAATGTCGATGTCAGGTATTTTGCAAGAAGAAGTAGTGCTGCGACCTGTTGACTTAGGAAGTTACTACTAAAGAGGATTGGAGAAGGTTTGTGGAATTGCTCCAAAATCAAAGTTTTCACATAAGTTACTTATTTAAGGGAAAAAAATAGGGGGCATTACTTTTTGACCCACCCTCATGTCTTTGTTTACCTTTTTACACAAATGTCACAGTTATAATAAAGGTATTCCCTTCAAGACTTGCCACAGTTTTCATGGTTCCAACCTTTGCATATGCGGCACTGGATCCAGTCTTAATGAAATGTTCGCACTAACAGCACTCACGCACTCTAACACTGAAACACAATTTACGAACCTGACAATATCCTCTACTGGATCAATCAACTACATTAAACATCCACTGACGGTCGTCTTCCACACAGCAATGGGGCTTTTCCATGCTATTATGCAGCCCACATCATCTTATGGAATCCAGGGTGAATGAAAAAGACGTGTCCGAGCGGTTAAAGCACTCACTTCTCACTAAGGCGAGAGAATGGGCAGCCGATCAAATAGCGCCATTCATTTTACCAACTTCTACGTCATCACCTTTTCTTTCATCACTTCATCATCCGTTCATCTTATCTTCTTCCACGGTATGGCAGGCTTCGAGTTGTGTTCCTCTCCATCCTTTCAGGTTATCTCCTCACCACATTCCTGTGTCGGGAGGGACTCGTGGCACAAACCACATCCCACCAACCGGTACTGCTCCTCTACTCGTGATGCCCGTTCAGAGCCCTTGGCGGGGGTTACGCAAACAAAGAATGTCACACACCTGTAAAGGACACTCGTCAAAATATACACCTTCAGGAAGAATTGGTATATCTTGGCAAGAGGACGTTCCTGACTCAAACACCACTTGCTAAATGAGGTCTTGTAAACATTGAGGGATGTAAACTCTATTCGACCTTGAAGTATGTAGGGATGTGGACATATGTCGTAGCACAAATCTTAGAGTGAGCGAAACAGTTACCATAGTGCATGCCTTGTCGCTTATTTCATACATTCTAGCAGTGAGCAGGGTGAATGAATACCGCAATTCAACTGCCTAAACATTTAAACACTACAGGCTTTAAACTCTTGTGTACACTACTCTTTGCTCACTTCACGTGCGAACGTGCAATTCAAGTAGCACGAGTGGACAGGTTTTCCAATATTCAAAAGTACTCAAGTAATAAAATTATAAGAAACCGAAAATGAAATTTGTTAAATAGTATTATATATATATATATATATATATATATATATATCCATACTTTAGCCTATATACGGCTACTGTGAACGAACAATTAATTTCCATTAATTTAATAGTAAAGCCCGGGTCTTAAAGTACTTACAGCATAGTAAGTCACCATTAAGGTAGTTGTCTCATGTGTTTATGAGAACTCCTAAGTAGTTTACCGGGAAAAACACGAGTCAGTTGGAGAATTTAATGTAATGTCGGCACCTTGGCCATAGTACCTCAATGATTAGAGTGGCTGGACGGCAACCAGAAGATCTGCGGTTCAAATCCCGGCTATGGCATTGAATTTTTCAGTCTGGCTCTACACTTTCAATATTATTACAGTTAACTACCGGAATAATTTAATAAACTTTTATAAAGAGGCCCCAGAAATCCTTGCACATTACAAAGTAATTGTGGCTAATGAAATAGGTTAACACGAATAAAAATAAGTAATGGTGACTTTGCTATACTGTCGAATCATAGAGATGAGTATTTCTTATTGAAACTTTAAAATGTTTCTTAGTATTTGTGTAACAGTTTTAACTAACACTAGCCTATAGATAGAGTCAACATGAAAAATTCAATGCCATGGCCGGGATTTGAACCACGGATCTCCTGGTTTCCGTCCAGTCGCTCTTGCCCTTTAAGCTACCATGGCCAACTTGCCGTCATGCCATTAAATTCTCCATTTGACTCGTATATTTCCCGGGTAAACCACTACGGGCTCTCCCATTCGAGATACACCATTTGTGGCGACTTACTGTCGTAAGTACTTGAGTCCCAGGCTTCATCATTTAACTCTTATTGTAGTTAATTAATGGAAATTAATCATTTATTCACAATAGCAATTTATTGACTAATGTTTTTGATAGATAGAGTCAACATGAAAAATCCAATGCCATGGCCGGGATTTGAACCACGGATCTCCTGATGAGTCCCAGGCTTCACCATTTAACTCTTACTATTTTAGTTAATTGATGGAAATTAATCATTTTTTCACACTAGCCGTATATAGGCTACAGTTTTGGATAGATAGAGTTAACATGAAAAATTCAATGTCATGGCCGGGATTTGAACCACGGATCTCCAAGATAGTAAGTCGCCACAAACGGTGTATCTCGGATACGAGAGCCCCTAGTACTTTTCGGGGGAATGTACGAGTCAAATGGAGAATTTCATGTCATGAAGGCAAGTTGGCCATGGTAGCTCAGTGGGTTAGAGCGACTGGACGGAAACCAGTAAATCCGTGGTTCAAATCCCGGCCACGGCATTGAATTTTTCATGTTGACTCTATCAAAATCCTTAGCCTATATACGGCTAGTGTGAAGAAATGATTAATTTCCATCAATTAACTAAAACACTAGCCTAGTTTGTGCATCAGTGACGCATGTTACTTACAGATCTGAGTGCTTTATTAAATCAAACTTGAGTGAAATTTCAGTTGGCTTTAGTTTATAGTACTTTCTTCTTGAAAATTTAACAGCTGTATTTTGCGAAATCAATGATTCGCAGGTGACCTGGTTCATCCTTTATTTAGACTCCCAGGGACTTACTTCGGTAAGGGTCAACAGCTCTTCCCGTTTAACATTTTATGGATATCAGACCCCTTTGTCTGTTAACGGTTTTATAGCTCACACTGTAATACAATTAACATGATCTGGACATTAAAATTAATCAAGTGAAAATGCAAATTTACACAGGATATTAACTGTAATGTACGATTATATTTGCCCAGAGGACATTTTAAAGTGGAGAGGTCTCATGCGCTGACAATTATCATCGATTTACTGTATCCTTTAAAGAAGATGGAGCGTATAACGTCATACTGAACAAATCTAATACAATACAAGTCATAATTTGACGTTAGAGTTACCTCTTGGTTTCATAACCTGTCACATTTAGGTCATTTTTTTATTTTTATTTATTTTTTTTATTAGTACTCCTATTTTTTGTGATACAATGTTTGTTTGTCTATCCCTTAAGGTCGGGTCGATAAACCGAAATTCTAGATCCAGTAAAGAACTCAGATGGATGATCAGCCCATGTCTGCCCGACTCGGTAGCGTAGATGGTAGCGAGTCTGCCTAACGTTCAAGAGGTCCCGAGTTCGAATCTCGGTCAGGGTAAGTTATCTGGATAAGGAAATTAATTGTTCTTTCACACTAGCCATGTGTAGGACGCTCTATGAAAGAGTAGAGCCAGAATGAAAAATTCAATGCTATAGCCGGATCTTCTGGTTTCCATCCAGCTGCTCTAACCCTTGAGCTACCATGGCCAACGTGCCAACATGACATAAATTCTCCTACTGACTCGTGCTTCTCCCGGTAAACCACTTAGGAGTTCTCATAAACACATGAGACAACTACCTTAATGGCGACTTACTATGCTGTAGGTACTTGAATTTTCATACGTGGCATTGAATTTTTCAGTCTGGCTCTACTCTTTCATAATGCGTCCTACACACGGCTAATGTGAAAGAACAATCAATTTCCATTAATTGTACCTAATAGTGGTCCGAACTATAAAGCCCGGACCTTAAAGTACTTACAGCATAGTAAGTCGCCATTAAGGTAGTTGTCTCATGTGTTTATGAGAACTCCTACGTGGTTTACCGGGAGAAACACGAGTCAGTTGGAGAATTTAATGTCATGTCGGCATGTTGGCCATAGTAGCTCAAATGGTTAGAGCGGATGGATGGAAATCAAAAGATCCATGGTTCAAATCCCGGCTATGGCATTCAATTTTTCAGTCTGGCTCTACTCTTTCATAGCGCGTCCTACACACGGCTAGTGTGAAAGAACAATTAATTTCCATTACTTGTATCTAATAGTGGTCCAAACTATAAAGCCCGGACCTTAAAGTACTTACAGCATAATAAGTCGCCATTACCGCCTTGGTAGCGTGGTGGTAGAGTGTCTGCCTCACGTCCAACAGGTCCCGAGTTCGAGTCTGCGTCAGGGTGAGTTACCTGGATAATGTTTTTTCCGGTGTTTTCCCTTATGCTGAAAGACGAATGTCGGGTAACTCTAAGCTCTAAGGACCCTGGGCTTATTTGAGCAGCGTTTTACCCATTTCATTCATCATCCGATGTGACTTGACGTTGGAGGACGTAAAACTACAACAACAACAAAATTAAGGTAGTTATATCATGTGTTTATGAGAACTCTTAAGTGGTTTACCGGGAGAAACACGAGTCAGTTGGAGAATTTAATATCATGTCGGCATGTTGGCCATAGTAGCTCAAATGGTTAGAGCGGCTGGACAGAAACCAGAAGATCCATGGTTCAAATCCCGGCTATGGCATTGAATTGTCTGGCTCTACTCTTTCATACCTGGATAAGGTTTTTTCCAAGGTTTTCCCTTATCCTAATAGACTAATGTCGGGTAACTCTAAGCTTTATAGACCCTGGGCTCATTTGAGCATCATTTCACCCATTCCATTCATCGTCCAATATGACAACGTTGGAGGACGTAAATTACAAAAAAGTCCCTGTCTGGTGTGATAGGAAAGATGGTAATGGAACAATTGGTGGAATCATGGCGGGGAAACCGGACAATTCGGATAAAATCCACACCCACGCTCTGTTGCCCTCCACAAATCTCACATGTGGTCGCCTAGGACCGAACCCAGGCCACCTTGGTGAGAAGAAAGTGTTTAGCCGCTCGGTCATGGCACGGCCGAGATATTATTAAACAACATAAATGATGACATTGCTAATCTGAGGGAATAACATCTGAGGTTTACAGATAAAAAATGTCAAAACTTCTATGAAAACATTTGGTACGCGTGTTGATCCCGTTTATTGTCATTTCTATTGTTTCAAAGGTCCTGCCATACACAGGAGTCTGATTTTGTTCTAAACGTGATTTGTCTTAGTCAATATAGTATTGACAATTAACTAATTCGATGGCTTCTATCGCTCGTGAGACAGCCTACGTTTATCAAACATTCCTACGTTTAACCTTACCATTGTCTCCAACATTTTAATGACTAACTTTTGATTAAGATTCGTCCATGAAGAAATGTGAGTGAACCCACTAACGCCATGTAGTATCCCACAGCCTTAAAGAGTGTCGCTGCGGGCAGCATTCCCTTAAAGTCTCACATTTTATATAGGTTATGGCACATTAAGTCGGTGGCTATCCGTTCCTGTGGTATAATATTTCTATTATAATATGTAGGTATGTATTTAGCGACAAGGTTCCCATCACCATGGCAACACAAAGAGCTGCTGGCTTTACAACATATGGTATATCCTTAAATTCGTAGTTTGTTCACCTTTCGTGTAGGTATATGAATACACACAAGTTTTAATTGGAGGAGGTCTTATTTCCCATTCAATGTATCGAGATAGATGGCTCAGACGGTTTCGTCTGTGGCTCGCATTTAGTTCGATTCACATGACCGGCCCACCTGACACATGGATTTTTTCGGGGTTTTCCCGGTCGTCAGACGAATGCTCTAGGATAATTACATCACCCAATCTTGGTGCGGGCGCTGCTGACCCCTGGCACTCGTAATACCTCTGGCGTTACCAGAGGAACCTCGGGCCAAACATAAGAGACCCTCCCTGTTGGCAGCTGTTGGGATTGGGTTGGACTCCGAGGTGCAATGTGCTCCCGATACCCATGGAAGATGGGGTACCTTTGGCCAGGCTTCGGCCGCCTAGAGGAGGCAGAGAGTTGCCTAAAAACTCCCGGACACTGACCTGTAGAGTCAGTAGAAGGTGTGCTAGATCACCAGGCGACCCCACCGAGGTTATTCGGCAGTCTTCAGTGCGTAGTTGATGTGCGTAAGTGTCTTGTTGATGACGGGGAGGGGGCGGCGTTTTAGATATTGCCCAAATGGAAAAGACCCCATCTCCATTATCAGTTCACATCATCTGTCATCTGTTGGTTTCTTTCAGAATAGAAGTCTTGGCACTGCAGGGCCGGATGGTATGCTCTTAATTAATGCTTTCGTCCTCCGTAGGATAATTTCCGATATCAGAGCCGGCCTAGGGGCCGTTTCAGGAACACGGTAGGCCGGATGCCGGTTATGTAAGGCTGCCAGGAGTTTTCCGAGCTCTAGCATGTCGGTCGCCGGTCTCCCAGCCTGCCTAGTGGGTCGTGGTGGGAAGGTTGTTGGTTGTTGAGTCTGTCTAGTGAACGCGAGTGCAGTTTGCCCCTCAAAGGGAACTCACCCTCCCACCCACTAATGACCGTCATAAATCCATCTCCACACTTCAGAAATGGAACACTGTCGTTGAGGACCAATAGCAACTCTGATTTTCTCGAAGTGACAGTCGCATGTCTACTCCACGTGGAGTCTCAGTTGCCAAAGTTTCCAACTTCCGGTTGATCTGTTTCATTACTTGCAGAAATTCGTTGTATGTCACGAAGTGGAGACCGTGGGAGAGAAATGCAGTGATAAATACAAATGAAGTAGTAGATAACTTTCAGTCAAGTGAAAATAATCAAAGTGATGACAATAGTGTGAATAACTGGGCCGAGTTATATTACTGGAAAAGCCTCAAAAAACAAAGTTATAACGGGAACTGTTTCTAAGCAAATTCAAACACTTGTTTTGAACACATATAAATATGTGCTGACAAATAACCTTGGTAAGGGGTCGTGCAATGAACCTGATGGTAAATTCTGGGTATTCACAGAAATACAGTAAGAAATATTGTGACGAAAGGAATACCAAAGACGCTGATCAAGTGTGAAAACAAAAGGAAACGTTTCTCTAAAGTAGATAATTTCACATGCAACTTAATTCGTCGACAAATTTATATATTTTATGCAAAAGGGAGAGTGCCTACCTTAGACGTATTGGTTGCACATTTGCAGGAAATTTGTGATTTTCCTTATGGGCGCTGCACTTCGCGCGGTCTCCTAAAGGAACTGGGTTTCGAATACCGCACTTTGAATAAGATAAGGGTTATTATGGAATCCAGTAGAATTGTAGCTTCGCGATATATATTTGTCAAAACTAAGGAAGTTTCGCAATAATGGACATAAGATAATTTATTTAGACGAAACCTTGTACTATACCCATGACGTATCGAGAAAGGTGGCAACCTTGCAGAACAGACTGCGAGAAGGAGGGCCGGGGTTGTTAAACGATTATAAGGGTTCGTCAAAAGCATCAGCCGACGTGCACATGAGTTAACTAAACGGACTCTACCAGACTGCAAGGAGTTTCTGAGCTCCGGCATGACAGATTCAGGTCGCCGAACCGGCCCGGCGGACTGTTGCACATCACACTAGTTAGAATGCTGGTGGTGCTTGTCTTCCGGGGAGTTTCAAACTAATAAGTGATATGTACCCTGCCCTCTACACTGTCGTGATTCATTTGGGTCGGCTGTCCTCTGTTACCTCTCTAACCTCATCCTTCCTACCGAGGAAGATCAACTTGAGGCTTAGGTACAATTTGGTATTAGAGCTCAGCATCTTCCAAAAGGCATCACAAAGATTTGCAACAAAATTCGCACACTCAAACTGCACTTTATATGCAAAATTTATAATTACCTCAAAAGTAGTCTAAAGATTTTGATTAAAACAACACGTGTATAAGACAATTTCATGACAAATAAAATTCATACTTTTAATAATATATGTTCATTTTCATTCTGAAGCAACTAGCAAACCGTAAGAGATAGACAAAAGCGTTTTGTTTACGTTTTAAAATATCTACCTTTCTTATACGTGAAGTCATTCATTTTCTTTTTTCATTTCTCTTGGTTATACAAATATAACTGGAATTTAAGGTCAGCATCTAGTGGCCAGATCTTAAAATATGTCATCTCTTAGAGCCTAATCATTAATATTTTCTTTGTACCTACAAAAAATATTAGTAAAAGAATTTCAGTAAGTTCTTATGTCAGTTAACATAAAGTAATTAGTAAAATAGCAGAAGCATGAATACATCATGTATCAGTGAGTGAAGAAACTCATAGGAGTGCAACATTTCTCTCTATCTCTTAAAGATTTCCTTAAAACCTTGTCAAGTTATTTGTTAAACAAAATCATCTGAAAGTTCACTTTCTTCTCTAGCAGCCAGCCAGGTGAAAAGATGATTAGATATCAACGTTTCGGGAGTGTACATCTCTCCCATCATCAGGATATTTATAAAACGTTATAACCACAAATGAAATACTGGATATAACACAACTATAAACGACAAAACACTATCAAAATTCACATTACTGAACAAAAGACTGTTTTCAGTAAATTAAATGCCAGGTCAGGAGATGACGTGAGTATAGAAAATTGTGTCAAAGAAACGTAACTACTTAACTTGATTATCAAGTTGTATTGATCTTTGGTTCTTAATTCGACGGATTTCCACTTATAAGGCCGGTTTCAAGAGGAGCTGAACTGAAATCCAGCTTCACGATTAAGCGTGCTCCTTTCAGAGGAAATTGCCAAAGTCTCCTTAATTGTCCGCTCCCAGTAACTGTTGCATTTTGCCAAGATGGTCGTCTCCCGAAAATTGGCTCTATGGTCGTTATCAAAACAACGCTCTGCCAGCCCAGACTTCTAAGGTTGCATTAAACGAATGCTCCGTTCATGTTCGATTATTCTAGTAGCGATGGTCCTTCCGGTTTGCCTTATATACGGTGTCCCACATTCACAGGGAATGCGGTACACTCCCGGAACTTGGAAGTCCAGTTTGTCTTTCACTGAAAGTGTTTCCCATAGATACAGGAACGATTATCATTTCAAGATAAACATAATGAAACCTGCACTTCGAAGATTGGACTATCACTTTGTGTTTCCATTATTTGATAAATGTGATGTATTTACAAATAAAAATATCTGACTTGTGACTTCCACGTGCCTTTCTCTATTAACTGTTTATTATATATATATATATATATATATATATATATATATATATATATATATATATATATATCCCATGAAGTGTTTCAGCAAAAGCTTGTGTTTTCTCACTTCTTTATGTTAATCCTCTACAGCTCAAATTTGTTCGCTACGATGGAAAAAAACTATGATGGAAAAATGCTTTTCCCAGTATTATTGTTTATAGTTGCATTATAAAACTTACAAGCTTTTGTCAAATTAAAAAAAAAATAATTCAAAATGGGAATCTTGTTACTCTGAAGTCATAATGGGCCACAAAGCCTACTGCAGAAATTACTTAAGGAATTACGAGGGTGGGTCAAAAAGTAATGCCTCCTATTTTTTTCTCCTTAAATAAGTAAGTTATGTGAAAACTTTGAAAATGGCGCAATTCCTCAAACTTTCTTCTCCAATCCCCTGCAGTAGTAACTTCCTAAGTCAACAGGTGGCACCACTGCATCCTCTTGCAAAATAGCTGACATCGACATTCGTATTAGACAGCGTTCTGTGATTGAATTTTTGACTGCGGAAGGTGAAATGCCAATTCGCATTCACGAAAGGCTAAAAAATGTGTATGGTGATGCAACGGTGGATGTCAGCACTGTTAGACGATGGGTTCGTCGCTGTAACGAAGCTGAAGGGCAAACACCATTGGCAGATGAAAAGCGAAGCGGCAGGCCGGTAACTGCAGTGACTCCATGCAACATTCAGCGAGTCGATGACATCATTCGTGATGATCGCCGGGTAACAACAGGTGAATTGTGTCGCATTACCTCCCTCAGTAAAGACAGTGTGATGAGGATTATTTAACAACTGGGTTACTCAAAAGTTTGTTCACGTTGGGTACCAAGAATGTTAACCGCCCAAAACAAAGAAACAAGGAAAACACTAGCCTCCGAACACTTGCAGCGCTTCAATTTGGAGGGACAGGAGTTTCTGGAAAAAAAATTGTTACTGGACACGAAACTTGGGTTTATTTTTTTGAACCTGAATCAGAGAGGCAATCAATGGAATGGCATCACACAACGTTACTGAAGAAACAAAAAATTCAAAACTCAGCGGTCGGCAGGGAAATTTATGGAAACAGTGTTTTGGGATACAGAGGGTGTGCTTATGATTGCTATTTTGGAGCAGGGATGCACAATAAATTCTGTCCAATACGTCAGAACTCTCAGAAGGCTGAAAGCACGTCTTCACCGAGTTCGCCCAATAGAAACTATGGTGGATGTTCTTCTTTTGCATGACAATGCAAGACCACACTCCAGCAGTTACACCACTGCAGAAATTGAGACATTGGGATGGCAAGTTTTACCTCACTGACCTGGCACCATCAGACTTCCATCTGTTCGGGCCACTAAAGGAGGCTCATCGTGGGATTCATTTTGAAGATGAGGGGGCTGTGAAAACGTCCGTGCGTCAATGGCTTAGGAAGCAAGACCGTGTGTTTTACCACACTGGAATACATGCCCTAGTTAAAAGGTGGACCAAAACTGTGGAAAAGGACGGAGATTATATTGAATAGTGACAAATTAATCGTCAATGTTGTAGTTTTCAAGCTATGTAAATTGGATTAAATTTTCTTGGCAATTAAAAGAGAAAAAAATGGGAGGCATTCCTTTTTGACCCACCCTCGTACTTAAGGAATTACATACAGATGAATCAAAATAAAAGATATTCTCCATAAACAGCTTTTTACTGTCCACTTCTCTAAGAATTTCCAAACAATGCACTAAATCGTTAAATTACAAGCCTGTATAAACTATGTAAAACATTTATGGAAAGAGACAGTGTATTAAAGATCTGGGAATCCTATAAATGGACATAAATATACAGTATCCTATGAAGTGTTTTATCTCTTCAGTAGTAACATTTATGCTGTTGACCGGATTATTTTGAACGCTGTACTGTTGTGTTTGATAAACAAACGAAAAAAGGCAATTGTCCTCAATGACTTTTCTCAAAATAGTGTATTTGTGGCTGTAGAGAATCAGAAGCTGTAAATAACTGCGCTGTCCATGGGTGTATTGGTTGAGCCAGTCTGTTTCTTGATGTTTTCCACATCACATTATTACCTATAGTTTATTTCCTTCTTCCACATATGGAACAGAGTGGCAGAGACTGCTGCTTCATTTACCTCATCAGCTGATTCATCCTCACTTTCTGGTACTTTGTGTTGGCACTAGTAGCTTGAATCTAGTTTTCTTCATCGCTGTCAGGGGGCAAGAACTGAGTCATCTGACTCATATACATTTATTGGACAAACAATTATATTATTTTTATTCACGCCATACAAGTAATGAGGATCCGTAATATTTTACCCAAAAGGAAATGGATTTTGTAAGCTTCATTATGTTCGTGAAGTGTAGGTATAATACCAGTGACGTATATTATGGGATATCAAAGCTGTCACCGAAGTCCATATCTAAAGTAAACTAGAAATTAATAAGTAATATTAATAATAATTGCAATACCATCCAGTTTCCCCCATAAAGAATTAGTGCGTAGGGTGGAATATCTCTTTTTAACTAACACTGAACAGAGGGGCAAGCAAAGCTTCGGTAGCTACTGTTGCAGCCTACTCTTAGGTAAGGGGCAGTGAGGGACGAGGGAGAGGAATGCAGGATTCGGAACCTTAAGTCGCTACACTCATACGAGCTTCTCCGAAATGTACCGTACGGACACGACTGGCGTTGTAATTCGGCATAGCACGTGGAGTTAAAGGAAAGAAAGAGCGTGTTTTCAATTAATGTGTGATTGTTGTGGTCCTCAACAGCCGTATTAGTATTGTTTATTTCATAGTGTATAATGTACCAAGACAGTTGCTAGTGCTAATTCTTCGAAATGGGTGAAGAATATGTAATTAAACAAATAGTGCAAAGACCGTTCTCGCAGTTTAAATACGAGGATAAGTTAGTGATAATAAAACAGGGAAGGAACACTCCAGTTCTTCCGCACTTGCAGTGTGAACACAAGGGAAAAAAACAAGAACCCTTATAAAAGGTATTTTAGTATAAGTAATTATGATAAGTATGAGTGGCTGTCTGGCTCATTCGAACTAAATAAACTTTATTGCTGGCCATGTTTGTTGTTTGCAACTGAGAAAACACCCTGAAATACTACGAGTTTCGCAAATTTGGCTTATTTAATCACATAAAAGAAAAACAACACATATAAAATATTTCATGGCATTAAAAGCTTTTGGCACTCAACGTGTAGACCATGCATTGAATTACTAAAAGAAACTTGCTGACGGTTTGCACAATGAAAAGTTAAGGAAAATAGAAATATATTGAAAAGATTGATTGATGCAGTGGTTCTTCTTGCAAAGCAGAAATGTTTGTTTAGAGGCCACGTCATTAAATAAAGGCAATTATATAGACTTCCTACAATTTCTGGTTAATTATGATACGGCACTGTCTCAGAATCTAAGGACAGCTGACGTTTTCAAAGGCACTTCGCTGTTTTAACAGTTTGTTTCAAGAAAACTTGATTTAAATGAACTGCTTGTGAAGTAAACATTTAATCAACAATCCCTTATTGTCCGGATCTGGTAGGCTTTGTAATAGCCCAGGTCACAATCCCAGCATACGCCACTGGTATCAAAAATATGATGTATATCAGAAATATAATTCCATTATTTATGCTTTATGTCAAAAGAAAGATTAATTGCAGGAAGTTTAGTATGACATTTTGGGCAAATAGTTTTCCTTCTAGTCCAGTGTACATCCATAACCTAACTTATTATGCTGACTATTGTGCTCCACTGTAACTTTCAGGTGAAAAACTATTTTGCTTGAAATAATAAATGGTACACATTATGTTTTAAATTATAATTTTGCTCTTACCTTTGGTGACTCATTTTTCTTTCAACTTATATTGCAGAGATATATAAAATAAACTTGTTCATATTGCCACTTGGCCACTAGTAACATCAAAATGGAAAATGACTGTGCGTGTTGCTTTAGCTGCAGCCTGTTGAGCACATTATGAACTAAATAACCAAACAAGTGTCATTCAAGGCCTCCATGTTGTGACTTTCAGATTACAAATGTCCACAATGGACAATTTTAATCATAGGATAACTTTAAAAGTAATTATTTCAAAGTCACATTGCGCCATATAGGCACAGAACATTTATCTCTAGGGTTAACTGCAGACGCAAGTTTGTCTAAACAGCTTAATTACGCATTTGGTGTAAATATTGTGTTTTAAAACCGACCACTAAATGCTGGCATTAAAATTCCATTGTATTGCCGTAACATACCGTAAAACAGTCATTAATCTTTAATTTCTTTGTGTAAACTCACATGAATTTCTCTACTACTTAACATAGTTTATTTTATAAAATCTCTTTAAAGTATTCCTATGAAAGGATATTGTTCTATCTGCCACATGTTAATAGAAAAGAATTTCTACAGAAATACTTTCGATGTAGATTTCGTAGTGTGTATTAGAGAGATTAGAAGAAATAGGTCCATCAGATATTTAAAATTGAGTACCTATGTACTGCCTTTTAAAGCCCATACTCCGACAGAAACAACTGATTAGCGACAACACTTTAAAATTACAAAAATGTTGAAGAAGTCAAATCATTACTAACTGATACCTGGAAAATTATTCGTGATTAACTTATGGGTAAATTCTGTTCAATTATTCCCGAACAAAGAGAAGTTAACAAGCTATTTCCAGAAAATTCTAAATGTGTATTGGGTCACAGGCAAATGCTGGGTAGGTTAATTACATCCCCCGAATTTCCTATTCCTCCATTTCATCTCCATTATAATTTCACATCATCTCCCATCTGGTGGTCTCTTTCAGGGTAGAAGTGTTGGCGGGGTCTCGGCGGTGCATTGCTGGATGTATGCTCTGAGTAAAGCAATTCCTACTCCGGTAGGAGGGCCTTCGATCTTCGATCCCGGTCTGGTGCAGTTGGTGACCTACTGGTTCTGCTGGCCTGTTGGGGATTTTCTAACTGTAAGAACCCTGTCCTCTGCACCTCGTGGCTCTTAGGGATGGCCACCCTCTGCTCCTCTCGCCTCATCCTCCCATCCGGGGATGCCCCACTTGGGGCATAGATACAATCGAACATCAACTGGATCTCCATATCGCGTTTTCTCCGTAAAGTAATGCAATCCAACACCGTTTGAGTAATTTTCTTAGTGTCGCATACCTGGAAGATATTGCTCTAATACCTATGTGCAATTAAAACACATAATCCAATTCTACTAAGATTGTATGGCCTTCCAAAAATACATAAAATTGATAATAGTATGAAAGCAATTATCAGGTCAATGGTCCAACTTACAATTTAGCTAAAGAGATGTAAACACCTTCACAAAATTTGACAGTTTCTAATTCTCTAAATGCAATAATAAAATTAAACACATTACAATGAAAAATGAGGATATATATGACGTCATTTGATGTTCAATCCTGATCTATGAGTATTCCAAAATATAAAATTCCAAACTTATTGAAAAATTTACTATACTCAATAAAGATTAACAATATGGAATGGCACAATTAATGACGCTTTGGATCGAACAGAATCATTTAACATTCAATAATAAATATCATAAACAAACAAGGCTTAGCCCTCCACCTTCACCTTTCTTAGCAGGTCTCTATGTGAACATCATAGACACATACCACGAAAGTCTTTTCATATAATTATGTTTAAACTCTGGGTCAGATACGTTAATGATATTTTAGCTATAATCCCGCAAAGGTTTTAAATGAATTTTTTGAAACTTTTGAATATACAAGATCACATTAACTTTACAAAAGAAATTGAGGAATACAGTCAATTACCTTTCTTAGATTTAATGATTATACAAGAAAATGATACTATAAAATTTGGAATCTACAAAAATTCTACTCATATAAAATGCAATACTTTCAATCGTCTTTCACATAAATTAGCAACTCTTAGAATCTCGATTCATAATTTAACTGCATATCTACAGATCCAAAGCTACGAGGGCTGTTCAATAAAGCACGATAACAATTTTGTTTTGACAACGTACCTGTACTCATCCTCATAATTTTGATGCTCCTTCTCAAAATAGTCTCCCCTGAATGCGATGCACTTGTCCCCGCGTTTATATCAGTCTTCAAAGACATGCTGCAAATAATTTTTTGAGATCCTTCAAAATCGCCTCCGCAGCCTTCACCACTGCTTCTGATGATGAATAATGCCTCCCACGAAGGCGTTTCTTCAATTTAGGAAATATAAAAGGGCCACATGAGGCTAAATACGGACTATAGGGAGGGTGCGGGATACACTTCACGTTGATTTTTGCAAGATATTCAGCAACAACATTGGCAATATGCGGCCGCGCATTATCGTGGTGCAGCATCCAGCCTGCTACAAGGAAATGTGGTCTTTTGCGCCTGATATGAACTTGTAATGTTTTCAGGAACTCCCTGTAGTATTATCCAGTTACTGATGTGTGTGCAGGTACAACATGCTGATAAACCATTCCATGAATATCAAAGAATGAGATGGCCATATCTTTCCCAGCAGAAGCAACCACTTTTGCTTTTTGGGGGGTTGGTGACAAAGGAGATATCCACACTGAGCTTTGCTGTTTGCTCTCAGGATCAAAATGATGTAGCCAAGTTTCATTAGCAGTGATTACGTTTGAAAGAAACTCCGGATCTTTCTCTAACACCAACTTCAACTGCATGTTACATGAATTGCAGCGGTAGCCGATACTGGATATGTCTGAACTTGCCTGGTTCTCACATGCGAGAACAAGAAGTACCAACAATGAAACTACTACGGCATGTTTGTTTCACATTAAGCTAACAGAATATAATAAGATTGAATTTTAGTGCGAAAAAGTATGACCGTATAAAATCATGATCATCCTTATTGAACAGCCCTCGTATATGATGAATTTAAATATATATTAAATACAGCGCAAAAATGGTTTTAATACAGATTCAATCAGACTATAGACAAAAAAAATTAAAAGAGATCACTACTCTTTGAAAGACATGGGAATTTCTTAAGTTTGAACAAATATTTAAAGATTATAACATCAATCATCACAAAACACATTTGTGCAGAAGAAGCTGTTAATTAATCCTTCAAAATACAAAATAGCAGCAGAACAAAAAAAATCAGGCATGTTTAGGATAGAATTGTAAATATTGTGAAAAATTCTATATTGAACTGACACCACAGAAACTAAAAGGTACAGAAACAGAGATATCGGCAGTTGCTTTTCATTTCTAGAAAGAGAGCCACTCCTTCGGAGAGGAGATTAAATTACTGAAGCCATTAACAACGAAACTTGAAGTTTCAGGATAGGTGAAGGTTTTTATTGTAATGAAATTTCACATATTCTTAATTTTGACGTGTCGCAGACCAATGCCCTCCGATGGAGCATAGACACAACAGATAGAGGAGCTAAGTACCTTCTCCAAACTTGTCACTCATTGGGTGGTATTCAATACCTCTATTAGGTACGAGTTAGAGGAAGTAATAAACGATATCGAGTAGAGAAAGTCATGTGGTGAAAGGTGTGTTTAACACAAGGAACGCAGAATAGCCGAATGTTTGTTTGGAATGCAGTAGAGAAATTAATGAATGATTGCACGCAGTAGCTAGGAATATCTTATTTAGATCCTTGGTGCTGTCAGTACACGCCATAAAAATCTTAGTCTTGATCGTGATGGCATTGTTCCGATTAGCTCGCCGCCGGAATATGTTAAAACTCGTGATCAAAGATCGGCAGATAATCTTGAAACAATATAACAGCGCTCACCGCATGAAAAATATGGCTTCATTTACAACAAAGGAAAACCGGCAGCAGTGACAACTTTATGAAGAGAAATTGAACCAGGGTGGCCACCGTTGGGGAGCGAAAATAGAAAAAGAAAAAAACAAATTCGGGGCCACACGTATTCAGATGGTGAAGCGTTTAACTCTACGGTATCAGTGGCGGAATGTCATAGATGAAATTAGGAGCCTTATGACACCCACGGTTTTATAAATATAAATGGGAAATAATTTGTGTGTTTGATACGTTAACTTCACACATGTAAACAAAAATTAGTCACGCAGCTGTAAAGGTCTCGACTGTTTACACTTCTTTTTTAGTTTGACAAAAGTAGATCCGAGAACATTTATAAAGTTACCGTTTTTGGCATGACAAATATAATGTCATTTGTTGCTATTTGTGAATAGCTTCTGCACTCTGTTGTTTCTGATATTTTAACACCTAAGAAAGTTAAGACAGTGACAAAGAACATTAACCCAAAAATGCAGATTTCGTCGAAACACTCATGTTATATCAAACAAATCAGGCCAAAATATTTTCAAAATATTATTTGCCTTCGATTTGAATTTTAAAATATGTTATATATTGTCATCTTGCTGTCCTGCGTGTACAAAGAATATATTTAAACTAGCATATAGTACCCAAGTAATTACCACTTTTCTCTCCTGATTTCTCTTATACCCACAACGAAAACCATTTTATCATATTTTGCTTAATTTTAGTAATATTAGTTTCTTAGGAAATGTGTAGATAGTGTTGCTAATTCAACAATGTGATTTTAAGACAATATGTCAAGCACGTGATATTTCTTACAACTATTTTATGAAACAGAAGGTAGATAATGGATGTTTTACCACATGCGGGTGAAATATTTAGCGATAACCTCTGAGTTACATTTTCGAAGAGTTTTGAGCTTGTGCTTTTGAATTACAGTTAAATGCTTTGCAGGAATGTAAAGGAGTTAAGTTAAAATTATACTATATCTGAATTTATTGTAACTACTGGTAATTGTCAGTAAATGAAGAAACATTATCTTAAGATTATACGACGGCTGTTCAATAAAGAATGATCCTTTTTCTTCTTCTTCTCCTTTTTTTTTTTTCTTTTACATCGTACCTTTTACTCATCCTCATAATTTTGATGCTCCTTCTCAAAATAGTCTCCCCTGAATGTCATGCACTTGTCCCAACGTTTCTGCCAATCTTCAAAAACATGCTGGAAACAATTTTTGAGAGATCCTTCAAAATCGCCTCCACAGCCTTCACCACTGCTTCTGATGATGGATAATGCCTCCCACTAAGGCGTTTCTTCAAGTCAGGGAATAGAAAAGCGTCACATGAGGCTAAATCCGGACTATAGGGAGGGTGAGGGATGTACTTCACGTTGATTTTTGCAAGATATTCAGCAACAACATTGGCTATATGCGGCCACGCATTATCGTGGTGCAGCATCCAGCCAACTTCACAGAAATGTGATCTTTTGCGCCTGATATGGACTTGCAATGATTTCAGTACATCCCTGTAGTACTGTCCAGTTACTGATGTGTGTGCAGGTACAGCATGCTAATAAACCATTACATGAATATCAAAGAATGAGATGACTATATCTTTCCCAACAGAAGCTACCACTTTTGCTTTTTGGGGGGTTGGTGATGAAGGACATTTCCACACTGAGCTTTGCTGTTTGCTCTCAGGATCAAAATGATGTAGCCAAGTTTCATTAGCAGTGATTACGTTGGAAAGAAACTCCAGATCTTCCTCTAACATCAACTTTAACTGCATGCAGACGTGCATGGTAATGTCGTTTTGTTCGGGAATCAACAGTCTTGGAACCCATCGCGCACAAACACGTCTCATGTGTAATGTTTCTGTCACCAACGTGTGGGTAGCAGCCAATGAAATGTTCAGTATTTCAGAAAGTAATCTTAAGGTAATTCGTCGATCCTCTGTCACAAGGGCAGCAGTAGTGTTGATGTTTTCTTCCGTAAGAGCAGTAACTGGAGCACCGGGTCCAGCTTCCTTTGAAATTGTCTTCCCTCTTTAAACATTTTAAACCACCTTCGAGCTGTGCTGTAGGGAAGAACAGACTCTCCATAGGCCTACTATAACATTGTATAGGCCTCAACTGAAGATTTGTTGAGACGAAAGCAGAAGTTCAAAGCCAAATATTGTTCCTCGCGTGTTACCTCCATTGCAGTGGTAGGCGATACTGAACATGTCTGAACTTGCCTGATTCTCACAGGCGGGAACCAGGAGTACCAAGAATGAAACTACTACGGCGTGTTTGTTTCACATTAAGCTAACAGAATATAATAATATTGAATTTTAGTACGAAAAATTATGACCGTAAAAAATTATGATCGTTCTTTATTGAACAGCCCTCGTATTAAGTAAAGAAATGAAAATTTTAAATCTTTGAGCTAATTACAATTTTAAATATGCAAAAATCGTATTTCAGCATTGTAGTAATGGAGTAAGATCTTAAAGGAATAACATAAAACAGATGCAAGCATAATTAAAACATCCTTGCAGCAACTTTGTGCTTTCACTAATGGTATATTAGTTTCTCTAAGTTCCCTTACCTATTTTAACATGTGTACAAAGTTATAATTTGTTCAGCAATAGAGCAATAAGTAACATTGATAACCATTTGCTATATATTTTCATATATATTTTGTTTTCAACGTCTGTAAAGCAGTGATTCCTTTGTAATAGGTCAGTTGTGTTACTGTTGTCTAGCAGATTGATCTATGTTTGTTCTTCTGATGTTTCTGATAGGAAAGACTGGATGCTCTGATCTGCTCTTTGATTGCTGAATGCTGTAAATGTTCAGGGATGCTAGCATTCGCTATAAGAGTTTGGAATTGAAAATACTCCTGTATGTGAACGAGTTGCCTATGTACCCTTTATTTAAATTGCAGTGAGCTTTCTTCTATTTTTGCCTACAGCCTTGTGTCGTGACTTTGCTTTCGATGAACAAAGTAGCTCGAGTTAATAAAGATCACAGAAATCAATACTGGAATCTAATGAAACGCATCTTTAGATCCTTCCACAGTACAGCAAAGTAGGGATTTGTGTATAAAGAAAAGAAATGATCGCGACTGTTGACGTCAAGTCACAAGAACGGTGTCGCAACTCGCATTCATGGAGGCAAATCCTAGTTCAGTCAGTTCCAAAAATCCAAAGCAACATCCACCACGGTAGCAGAAACAGTAGCAGCAAGTGAAGAAGCTAACGAGCTGATTTGTTTGAAAATATTACTATCTGAATTATCTAGAATCGTCATTAAAGACAAATATCCTGTGGCTTACAAAGCTAAATGTAGAAACTGTACAAACTTCTAGCGTATCATTGAAAATCAAGTCATGTAAAAGTTTGGTATACTTACGTCAGATAACAATTTTATGGAGATTTTGGCCTAGAGTACATATAGCCATTTAGATGATTTGTTGACCAAGTCATTGGAGAAATTGCGCTTCCAGATGTTCCATGACTAAATTGGAGTGTAGAAAATTAAATCTGTTCAATATATACAAATATTTTTCTTTTGAAGGAAGTTTTGTTATTAAAAGGGAAAATATGAATATGTGGTGGTATTTTTATGCAGAATTTCTGAACTACATAATTGTGTTGACACAACTGGAGACTATCTTTTTTGCGTGGTTTTTATTACAAACTGCTGAAAGCTTCTCTTTCTGTGATGCAAGTAATATGTAATTTGTTTTCATGAAGTTAAATGCTGTTAACAGGCAACTACGTCGAGGTAATGTTTCGTCTTTCTTCCCATGATGTGGAAGTTTGGGATTCCGATGAGTGTATGCCACACAATTGCATTGCGAATCGCCTTTCCTGCTCAACCAAAACAGGAGGAAACCATTGAGTAATAATAAAATTGATTGCAATCTAATTGGGATGCACAGAACACTGCAGGATGATGCCAACATTGAAATCATATGATTTGTGTGTTAAGGAGTGATATTGAAGTTAGTCATTGGAAATACGTTGGGAAATCGTTATAATAGTCAACTAAGTTCACTATAAACCGTTACATGAATTAATATTTACATGATTGGAGGCTTGAAGTAACATAACCATACTGTTAAAGCAAGTAAAACCCCAATGTTTTGATTATACTTTAGAGTAAGTCTAAGGAACAAAATGCTCCCTTCCTAGTGTAGAATCTAGCACCTTGGCTTGGCTCATCCCTTGGTCAACTGAGAAGGAAAGCTAAGCGTTAACAATTATTGGTTAAAAAGCACTGATGAACAGGATTTCTAAACTTTTGATCAATATGTTTACTCCCCGGTTACTCAAAGTTCAATTTCAGTATTTTAAAATATGGGGTTAACATTCAGCTATGCTACTTAAAATTGGAGTATTGACAAGCATGCTTAGGAATGAAAGGTTATTCATCATTCTTTCACGAATTTATAGTTGTAACCAACCCAACGAAAATAATGAATCATTTCCGATTATGTTAGAAAAAGCAGGCCATATGGTGGAAATTACAAAAGAAAGGAGTCAGCAAGAAATTTATTGTAGGGTTAGAAAATATTAATGGGAGAATAAAGTTTGGAACTAGAGTAGAGTAGAATAGGCTAACGGAATTAGTGGAACAGAGAATGGTATTGAGACAAGGCTGTAAGCTTAGCCCTGTGTTGTTTTATCGATGACGGTGGAGAAAAGTGTCAATCATTGCCCAGTTATTAGGAACAAGGTAATACCCGGATTAGTATTTGCACATGAACTATGTAATAGGACCTGTAACAGTGATGGGATTACAGAGAACAACAAATGAAATGTGGAAACGTAGAGTCAGACTGAAAAATTCAATGCCATAGCCGGGTTTTGAACCACGGATCTTCTGGTTTCCGTCCAGCCACACTACCATTGTGCTACTATGGCCAACGTGCCGATATGACATTAAATTCTCCAACTGACTCGTATTTCCCGGTAAACCACTTAGGAGTTCTCATAAACACATGAGACAACTACCTTAATGGCGACTTACTACATGTAAGTACTTTAAGGCCCGGGCTTTATAGTTAACCACTATTAGGTTAATTAATTTCCAACAAATGAAATGACTGTAAGGAATGGGGGATAAGAATGAATACAAGCAATTCAAAAACAGTAGTGTTTAAGAAAGGTAACAAGTTAAAAAAGGATGAAAAGTAGAATTTAAATGGTCAAAATTGGAAGTGGTGAAGGAGTTTGATTATTTAGGAATGAGACTGTGCTACAGTGAGGAGGAAGATAAGAGTGAAAGGGAAGACAGAGATAACAAATTGTCAGATATGTCAGATTCTTCTTAAAGGAATCTATAAAGCAATATTAGAATAAAAAATGACATATGGTGCAGAATTATGGGAGGTAACGAGATAATAAAGCAACATGAACACACATATGAACAGTTTTGTAAAAGAGGTATCAGGTTTGAATAAATCAACGCCATATGGAGTAGCTAGGTTTGAGCTTGGACCTTGCAGAAGTAATTTTAGAAAGATGCTTAAATATTGGTACAGCTCTATAAAATCGGATGATAATATATCAAAGATATGTGTAGAACAATAGAAGAACTAATTGGTGGTCGGAGAACGTTGAATAGAATAGGGATGGGGTATATCTGGCAAGAGAGAGGAAGAAGTGTAAAAGGTTTCTGGACAATGGTGAACAATAGGGTAGAGGACACTGACAGACAAGTGACATGGGGAAACCTGATAAGAAGGAAATCAATAAATGTATACCTGAAAATGAAGAGAGAATGGAGAAGGGAATATATATAGATTTATGTGATTGATATGAGAGGGAGGGTTTACCTTGGTTAAGGACAGGAGAAATGGTTCAAAAAAAGAAGTGCATTTTATCTAGAAATATAATAAGTATAGAGCACTCTTTAGTGAAATACATGGAAATATAAAACTGGAGGAAAATAATATGGGATAAGAACTGTGATAATAAAGGGGCTTGGATAGTAACAACAAAACTATTTTGAAGGGAGAGAAAAGGATAAGGGAGGTGGGAAAGTATGCAGACAAAATCAAAGATAAATGAATGAGAAGGTTGAGGAAGTTAAGAGGTAAGCAAACGGAGAACACAACGGAATATTAGATCAAGATGGCATTAGGGCTACAATAGTAGCCTTCAAGTGGACAGATGTTTAGATTGGAAAGCTCACATAAATTATATCTTACCTAAACTCAGCTCTGCCTGTTATGTCATCCGAGAGCTGGTTAATGTGAGATCTATTGACACACTTAAATTAGTATATTATGCATACTTTAACTCTGTTATGGAATATGGAATATTATTTTGGGGCAAATCAGTAGAAAGTAAAAAAATATTTCTTATGCAAAAGAGGGTTATAAGAATCATTACTAACACCCACACCAGATGCTCCTGTAAAGATCTTTTTACAATATTGAAGATATTAACGCTTCCTTGCATGTATATATTCTCGATCCTAAAATTCTTTGTTTGCAATCGTGTCTTATTTGCAACAAATAATGTAATTCACAAAATAAACACTGGACAAAAGTATAATATCCATTATCCCAGTGCTAAACTTTCTTGCTTCCAGAAAGGCGTGTATTATGAAACTACCAGAAGATTTGGCGCACTTCCTAATGTTCTTAAAGAAAAAGTTGATAATTTCGGTGCTTTTAAAAAAGCTGTTAGAGAGTACCTTTGCTCAAAATCTTTTTATTCTGTACAAGATTATCTGAATGACAAATTATCCTGATAATGCTTCTGTAGCTCTATAAGTAGTATTTAACTATTCCAATGACAAATCATCACTTATAAATATTTGATGCAAGTTGAAAGTTTATTTTTAATGTATATGTATTTAATAAATAACAAGAATGGTATCCATTGCAAAAAGGTTGAGACGTACTGGCATAAGCCAAGTGAAAGCTGGTTTAAAACGTGTTTTATTTTGTATCATATATAATTATTCCTGCTTTGTTTTCCATATTGTTGTTCATATTGCCTGTGTACTATAATATGTGTCTTATGTTAACTTTCGTACATATATATGCTATTAAACTTTATACCTCTGGACATGTTCAATGTTCACAGCCTTTTCTGGCTACAAGTGAACCTACTGAACGCAAATCAATCTAATCTAATCTAAACGGCCAAGGAGCCAATGCCACACTAACTCGTAAATATAAGCAGCTGACAATTCTGTACTATTGGAAAATTATGATTGGGATAGTAAGAAAATATTTTATATTTAACTACCAATAAACTAACTAGAAAAAACATTTCGCTTGTCTTTTATTGTTTGGAACCACTGAAACTTATTAAAATGTTACATTTGCATCTCCCACAAGTATTCCAATGTACACAACACTCACGAAATCCACATATAACGTGACTTTATTACTGAATGTTGTCAAGCGCATTCAACTGTTTATCTCTCTATTCTATGAGAACAACGTAAACTCACGCCGCATTAGCTCACGTAAAGTTTATTCATGCAAGTGACGCTTAGTCACCAGGCTACCAAACTTTGGATCAATGTGTCAGTAAACTAATTGTGGCATGCCATATAATGACACAGCCTTCATTTTAATTTTGGCCTTTTTATAAATATTCTTTCTCATTTCTGCAAAAAAAACCTCAAAATATGAATATCCATAAGATAAACATAAAAAGTTTCGGTTGGAACACAATGTTCGTAGTCTGCGTTAAGTAGATAAGTGGTAAAGAAAACAATATAAATGATTTTGATATTAACCAATTAGGGAAATATTCTGTGTTGTTCGTTTAAATTTTCCTAATGCAAAACAGCGAACTTCTAAATGTCAAATCGCAGTTTTTTCGTTTCTCATAACATTATAAATAATTACGTGACATGTACATACAATGCAAGCAAATGCAATATTACCTAATTATTAGACTTAACGGTGAATTTTAAACTGAAGTACATGCAACACTACGTAGATTAGACCTGATAGGAGGAACAGCCATTGATTAGGCCACAATGCTGTAAAGATTGCACCAAAAATACATATTTTCCCTTAGAATGCGAGCTGTATGCAAACAAAACGAACGAAAATATGTTTGATGGCACTTTCTCAGAAAGAACTATGTAGAAACCACATTGTTGAGGTGCTGAAGTGAATTCAGCCGCAGTGAGAAGTGACGCTGTAGTCTACTTTCCCCTGCGCATGTTCTAATGTGACGTAATTCCCTGCGAGCTGCGTCAGTAGCTGTTCAGTAGAGCGTCGTTCGTATGACGAGTCTGACGCTGCATTTGCAAAGTGCGCGTGAAGTACTGTGCAAACAATCTCACAACATGATCTGTTACAGATGCTCCAGTAGTTCTTTGGAGAAGAAAGTGAGGCTTAAAGAGCTAAATAAATCATTTCAGATTTAAATCTAAGTCAAAAGGAGGCAAAACCAAAGTGGATATACAAGAAATTTAGTAAAACATGTAAAACAGATTTTCGAGTGTGCTGTGCACAATGCACGTTTGCTTTCAGGTTTACTTTGCGACAACAGTGATGCGTAGGGAACAAAAGTAGTGGAAGGAGTAATACATTACTAAAGAATATAGCGGAAGTCAAAAACATATAACCACACTGGATATTAGTGCGTTCGGGCTCTTTAGTCCAAGGATATACTTACATTTTACAATAGTAAACAACTACACATGGATTATAATATTCGTCACTGAAGTAAGTACTACTTTTTAATGTATGTTTGTAAATGTGTTCTCCGTTTATTGTGAAATATTGTAGCTTTTGCACAAGTCGCGGCTGCATGGGAGTAAAGCTAACAAACACAGAAAGTAACGTAACTTTAACATATCTGATATTTTTCTGATGAGCTTAAAGACACTAAAACGTCAAATTTTCAACCAATTCTAAGCTAGATTTCACCTCCAAAACACATATGCCCGCCTCGGTAGCGTGTCTGCCTCACGTTCAAGAGGTCCCGAGTTCGAATCTCGGTCAGGGTGAGTTACCTGGATACGGTTTTCTGCGGGGTTTCCCTTATCCTTAAAGACAAATGTCGGTTAGCTCTAAGCTCCATGTACCCTGGACACATTTGAGCATCATTTCACCCATTTTATTCACAGTCCGATATGACTTAATGTTAGAGGACATAAAATTACAAAAAAAAAAAAAAAAAAAAAAAAAAAAAAAAAAAAAAAAGTTTCGGCTAACGCGTTTTCTCTACAGAGGAAGATTTTCCATAAAATTCCCCACGAGAATTTTCTCTTCCATTTCTGTTATTATTTTGCATGTTCTGAGATATAGCTCAAGCAATTAAACTGCAATATGTTTAAGATATGTTACTGCATAATAAAATGTGTAGCTTCAACTTTCTGGAAGTTCTTCTATACCAAAAGCAATTTATCCTCTAGCATTAGCCATTTTCGAACTATTCGTTTTAAATATTTAAGTTATCCCAAGTTGAAGCGTCATGTAATATCGAGGTGACTCAGCAATCTCATGAGGTTTGTATTTCGGACGTTCCAGCTTCAATTCCTGGTGGTCGCACGTTATGACTTTTTCCACGCTTTTCCTCTGGCCGCAATATCAATGAGGAAGTGGTGCATCTTCTACCATGACTCTACTCTTCCCCATTTCCTCTTATTTCCTCTATTTTTCATACTACAGGACTATGTATCGGTCGACGGCGGGGAAATGACGCAGAGACTTGCACGTTGGAGCTACTTATTGACTCCGCCAGAGGTTGGTTATTCAGCCTCTACTGCTAGTTCGAGCTTTCTCTGGTTTTCGCTGGTTGGGACACCCTCCGGTGGTTTTGGCTTCACCACAGGCTGGTGAAGCCAGTAAATGTTAGGGAACTCTGCATGTCTCTGCCACTTGCGTTGTCCGTTCCTGCAGCCTATTTCTCCTATGGTTCCTTCATTTTACTCGTTCCTCCCAAGAATGGATTAAAGATCCAATGGCAAGTCGAAGTCACCTCCGTAGATCAAAGTTGATCAGCTACAATTCGTAAAATTTAAATATCTACGGAAGTGCATCGAAATTACTGTCGAGAAAGTGACTTACATTGTTTTCTTTGTTATACTATTTGAGAATTTAAACGATAGAGAACTTTCAACAACAGGATATATCAAAAAGAAGCACCAGACTTGACTTTATTATATGAACGTAAGAGTAAATGTCCATTTTCCATAAGAGAGCATATGAACCGGAAGCAACAAGAGTAACAACAAAGCTATGATGTGAGCTATGAATGAGCAATAAATGCCAATTTCCCATCAGAGACAAATGAACCAGAAACCCAGCCATGCTTCATGCTATTCGTTACTGCTTCCGGAATGAGTTGAAATGCCTTTTAAGGACGCTGTCATTTGCCAGGGTTAAATCAGCGCCACCGGTGTACCACAATTTCATCCAGCAGCAGTTCCTTTTCATGCTGGTAATCTGCACACATGGGAGTATCACCTTTAGGCACATTTAAAAACCATCGGTGTGAGCCTGGTTTGAACTCGTAACCTTGAGATCAGTAGACCAACTCTTAACCAACTGCTACTCAGACCAATGGAACAAATTGACCTTGAAGAAATAGCGAATCCAATCATGTACCACATCAAAAAAATAAGAAAAAGTATGTCCTTGAACAGTTCTATCCTGAATTAGCAGCTCGACCTACATTGTTTTGTTTTTCCTTCTTTTTTTTTACGGCGGGGTGCTCTGGCTCCGCAGCCGATGGCTGCGGATGAGCTGACTTCAGGCGGTATTAGAGCCCCGGTGAGTCCCAAACAAGTGTAGGCAGTTTCTTCAATCCGATGGAGTTCAAGGTCGTCGTAAAGAGGCCGCCACCAGTCAACAAGCAGAAGAGTGCCTCTTTTCAACCGAACATGATACTTCCAGAGTACAAACTCCACTGCAGCGCAGCACCATAGACGACTTCGCTGACTCTTGTAACCTGGAAAGACTAGACTCAGTAAGTATACCACCCGGCTCGGTTCCATATGAAGCTGTAATGGAGAGAGAACCAAATACCAATCCACCACTTGCAACAAGTAGCTACAGGCAATTCAACATCCTCACATATGGTCATTGTTTGAGTGCACGTATTGCAAGGTTCCCACACAAAGCAGATCTCACAAAAAGACTCCGGTGAGGACATTACCGACCTGTGACTGGCAAATCAGTTTCAAACCCACGTCATCAATCATCGATTTTATACTGAACACTCTTTAACAGGGATGCTGTCCTTTACATTCATAAGGGAAAACTGAAACAAATTCTGACGACTAACATCATATCACTTTCTTTTAAGTTTACCAAGTATGTACACAAAAGCGTGCTATCTTCTCCACTAAATGCAGTAAATAGTACGACTAGAGCATTCTCCCAAAATATCGATAATGAGATTTTACTAAAAATACATGTTTTGACTCATTGAATTAAAAAAAACACCAATTATTGTGATATTTGTATGTCTATGTGTGTCTATTTGCCTGCTTGTCTCTTTGTCTATGAGCTGGATACTTAAAATCCAAAAGTGAGTTTAATAATATATTTGGACTCTAAGTTCAGCAACTTTTAAAGAAAAACATAGAATTACAACCAAATCCGTCCACCCCATATTCCATGACTAATCTATTCATGGATCATTTTTTGAATGTGTGATTTTTTTAAAAATTGTCTAATAAGTTTTATTACAATACCACATATTTAAGACGTTTCAGGGAAAATGAATTTTCTGAGAATGTCCTCTGAAGTCCTCTTTATTCTGGAGGATATTTGCATAACTGGTAAACCGTACTGAATTCAACTGAATTAAATTTATTCATACAACTTGCTGTTTAAAAAATGTTATATACATTACATACATATTTATTAGTCTAGGAGGGTGGGTCAAAAAGTAATGCCTCCTATTTTTTATCTCTTTTAATTGCCAAGAAAATTGAATCCAATTTACATAGCTTGAAAACTACAACATTGACGATTAATTTGTCACTATTCAATACAATCTCCGTCCTTTTCCACAGTTTTGGTCCACCTTTTAACTAGGTCATGTATTCCAGTGTGGTAAAACACGCGGTCTTGCTTCCTAAGCCATTGACGCACGGACGTTTTCACAGCCTCCTCATCTTCAAAATGAATCCCACGATGAGCTTCCTTTAGTGGCCCGAACAGATGGAAGTCTGATGGTGCCAGGTCAGTGAGGTAAGACTTGTCCTCCCAATTACTCAATTTCTGCAGTGGTGTAACGGCTGGTGTGTGGTCTTGCATTGTCATGCAAAAGAAGAATATCCAACATAGTTTTTTTGGGCGAACTCGGCCAAAATGTTTCTTTCATCTTTTTGAGAGTTCTGACGTATTGGACAAAATTTATTGTGCATTTCTGTTCCATAAAATCAATCATAAGCACACCCTCTGCATCCCAAAACACTGTCGCCATAACTTTCCCTGCCGACCGCTGAGTTTCGAATTTTCTTTCTTCTTCGGTGACGTTGTGTAGTGCCATTCCATTCACTGCCTCTTTGATTCAGGTCAAAAAAAGTACCCAAGTTTCGTATCCAGTAACAATTTTTTCCAGAAAATCCTCCCCCTCCAAACTGAAGGGCTGCAAGTGTTCGGAGGCTATTGTTTTCCTTGTTTCTTTGTTTTGGGCGGTTAACATTCTTGGTACCCAAAGTGAACAAACTTCTGAGTAATTCAGTTGTTGAATAATCGTCATCACACTGCCTTTACTGAGAGAGTTAATGCGACACAATTCACCTGTTGTTACCCGGCGATCACCACGAATGTCATCGACTCGCTGAGTGTTGCATGGAGTCGCTGCAGTCACTGGCCTGTCGCTTCGCTTTTCATCTGCCAATGGTGTTTGCCTTTCAGCTTCGTTACAGCGACGAACCCATCGTCTAACAGTGCTGACATCTACCATTGCATCACCATACACATTTTTTAGCCTTTCGTGAGTGCGAATTGGCGTTTCACCTTCCGCAGTCAAAAATTCAATCAGAGAACGCTGTCTAATGCGAATGTCGATGTC
This sequence comes from Mantis religiosa, assembly GCA_030765055.1. Lineage (NCBI taxonomy): Eukaryota > Metazoa > Arthropoda > Insecta > Mantodea > Mantidae > Mantis > Mantis religiosa. Next base: position 139,738,798 of record CM060954.1, on the reverse strand, counting down.
CGCTAATTTGCAAGAGGATACAGTGCTGCCACCTGTTGGATTAGGAAGTTACTGCTACAAGGAATTGGAGGAAAAGAGGTGAGGAATTGTGCCAGTTTCAATGTTTTCACATAACTTACTTATTTAAGGAAAAAAAATAGGAGGCATTACTTTTTGACCTACCCTCGTAGTTGTATAAATGTTGGTGCCGTTTTCCTTCTTAACCTAGCTAAGTCAGCCTGCTTGGCTCTCAGGAATTTTAGCATTGCTGAGTAGCTACTCTAGTTTGCTATCTGATTCCCCTTGTTATCCCAGGATATCTTCTTTTCCACTGTATACCTGCCTCATCCATTTCTCTTTAACTATCCTAAACAAGTTTCCCACATTGCTATTTCTACTTTTATTTTTCCCCGTTACCGCTAGCTTTGCATCTTTTCCCATTTCTTCTCTTGTACTTTCTGTCTATTTGCACTCTTTCAGAGCTGCTCTTCATGTTTCTCCACATAATTCACATACACCTAACCTACTACTTCTTAGTCCCCTTAAGAACATTGATCCTGCTCTAATCCAAGCCATTCCTTACCTCTTTTGCCTGTTATATTGGTTTGTATAACTGCGCGGTAGCCAAGTGGTTACGGCACTATTATGTGTTTCAAATGGGAAGGGTTCTGGAGTCCAGCTAATCAGATGCCATATCACTCTCAGCGGTGCCAGCTTGTTACCCACTCTCTCGCACACTCATACAACATACAGGTCTGCTTGGCGTAAGCAAATTATATTTTACAAACTTTTACAATGATGCAGTTGCCAAAATAAAAATTGGAAACAGCATTTTCGCAAATTATGTATATTTTTAAATACTATAACTATAAATTTAGTCTATGAACTACCTGTTTTTGTAATCCAATGGAACTGCCAGTGGCTCATCCATATCGCTGCCAAAGTCACTTCCGTTAAGAGACAATTCGTCATTGTCACTGTCTTCATCGTCTGAGTCTTGCAAATTTATGATTACAGGTTCCAAAATCTCGTCACCTGCTATTTCTTTCTTAAAATCGTCTTCTTGAAGGTTTTCTGCATGCCTCATGCAGTTTTCCCAGTCCTGTTGTGTTACCTTGTCAATTTCTTCGTCAACAAGTCGTTTAACGTCCGTCAGTTTAAAAGTATTATTTCTGTTTGCAATCCCCCTTTTTATTTGAGCCCACACCAATTCATTTCGACCATATTGGTAGTGGGAGGTAAGTTGGGAGTCCTATTACCTCGTGTCCCGTTTCAATTACAAGTTGATCCAGCTGATACATTTTTTCAGTGCTTTTAAACGGAAGTACTCTTTGCAAAAACTCATTTTTAGTTTCTGTTTCCGAAAAAGTTTTGAAGAACGTGTAGTCCTTAAAAATAATACTTCCAGCCTGACTAGCCATTGCACTATTTAACTCTTACCCTACTGTTGTGTAAAGAACAGCTGAATGATATTGATCTGAACTCTCCAGAGTAAATAAAAACTTCTTATCCAGCATTCATTCATAAACATAAGCATACAGCATTCCACTGGCTAACAGGAAATGAAGTCTTTGTTCTTTCTCAAATTTAACACCTTAACTTATTCACAGTGATTCTTTTATCCGTCATGTCAGTAGTTTAAATTTCAGTTATGAGTAATTAAAAGTATATGTACATACATACACATCAACCACTTTGAAATCTCTAGAGTAAATAGAGATTACGAACCATTAATAAACAAAGATATAATGTGACCAGACACGTTCTGCCAGGGCAGCCGGAAATTTATTGTTTCCTCTCGCTCAAACTGGATTATTCAAATTATTCAAAGTAATTCTTCATGTCAAACATTTACGTTTCAATTCTGAGTAATTACAAATATACGTACACGCATACATGCCAACCATACAGTGCTTACGTCTCGATTTATTGTTTTAATACGGGTAATAGTCGTTTATTTATTTTTATTAGAAAAATTATTTGAGCTAAAAATATGGGGTTCTCATAGTTATGTTAGATAGATTACTCTCCACCTTCCATGGCCCAAATGACCTTGTTGTCGACGGGCCCTAAAACACCACACTCACTCCACATGGATCAGTTTCGGCGAATCTGAATTTTAGTCTTAGCGCTAGCAGTATTTTATACAGACTGATTAGGTTGGCGCTCCTGACACAGCAAATAGCGGGAATGTAATAGAACAACACCGCAGGACTCCGATTGGTTGCTCACTTAGTAGCGCTCAAGGACAAACACCGTCCCATTTGAAACACATAATAGACTGCAAGCCAGGAGGTCGCAGGTTCGATTCCATGATAACCTGGTAAATCCTTCTGGTCGCTCTATGGCCATGGGGTTCGCTCTAAAACACCGGAAGGATCATCGCTACTAGAATAATCAAACATGAACGGAGCATTCGTTTAATGAAACCTGAGAAGTCTGGGCTGGCAGAGCATTGTTTTGATAACGACCATAGAGCCAATTTTCGGAAGACGACCATCTTGGCAAAATGCAACAGTTACTGGGAGCGGAGAATTAAGGAGGCTTTGGCGATTTCCTCTGAAAGGAGCACGCTTAATCGTGATGCTGAATTTCAGTTCAGCTCCTCTTGGAAACCGGCCTTAAAAATGGAAATCTGTCGAATTAAGAAGCAAACATCAATACAGCTTGATAATCAAGTTAAGTAGTTACGTTTCTTTGACACAATTTTCTATACTCACGCCATCTCCTGACCTGACATTTAATTTACTGAAAACAGTCTTTTGTTCAGTAATGCGAATTTTGATATTATTTTGTCTTTGTTTATAGTTGTGTTATATCCAGTATTTCATTTGTGGTTATAACATTTTATAAATATCCTGATGATGGGAGAGATGCACACTCCCGAAACGTTGATATCTAATCATCTTTTCACCTGGCTGGCTGCCCGAGAAGAAAGTAAGCGTATTCGTCGCCAGGAAAGCTTCAGGTCTTATTTCTGCTTTATGTTCCTTATTGAGTCCTGAAAGAAGTTTAACATCACACATATTTCAAATTAATAGTATTTATAAATTAGTTTGCTCATTTATGAGCTCTACCATTTGCAAAACACTTTACACTTACCTAACTTGAATGAGCTTGTTGGCCTAACACATTTGTTTTAAATGAATAGCTACATAGAACGTTACAGTTAACATGCATCAAGACAACTATTTCAGAAGTTTAACTCCGATGACTTAAAAATTACATTGTAAGCAGCATTTAAATGTCTAAGATATTACAACAAAGAAATAGAGCGCAGAAAAACTTACTAACAAATACTGTTCTGAATTTCTGTTTGTGCGTTTGTTTATTAATGACTGAACACTTTTTCATTTAAAGTAAATAGTAGAAGCTTATTATGTGCCGCAAATGGGTTAAAACTTCTGGAAATGTTGTGGAAAAAATGAAAATAAATATGCCTGAAAAAGTCTAATATTTTGCACTGAGAAGACATTTGCTACTCTTGTATAAATTGTTCTTAAAATACCTGTTCTTCTGGCTACTTCGTGTTAATCGAGAGACGCATTTACAGAAATTACTTTATTCATAATTTCTTTTAGGTGCAAAGGAAATATGGGAATATATAGGCTTTAACTTACAGTTAAATCTTCTAAGAATACAGTTGATCATTATGTGATGCCTTTAAAATTCCCATCTAAGAGTCCATGTCCAACAGATCAAAAAGAAGTGGATATTCCTATTTTATAAAATAATGCGTATTAAGAGTTCAGGAAAATAACGAGGAATATCTTGTAAATAGTTCATTCTAATAAGGATGTACATCAAATAAATTGTTTAATTATATATATATATATATATATATATATATATATATATATATATATATATATATACGTTTTGTACAGTGCGACTTTGTCTATCTGTTGCTGTTTACCAGTTATGCCAAAGAAATTCAGAAAGAGGAGGGTGCCTGAGGGTATTACTAGAACATTTAGGATATACATTTCATTTGTCATGAAATATCTTAATTACAGAATACTTTAATCATATACCTATCCACTTTTTCATTAAATTAAACATTTAAAATTTGTCCATAATAAGTTTACCCTGGGGTGTTTTCTATCAAGTCTGCCTATTGAATCCCTGGAAGATATTGAACTTAAATACCAAGTTTGGTATGTAACCTATTTTTGGACTTATGTTCTTCACAGACACACCGAAAACGTTTTTAGACACAACGGAACTTGAAAGTGTTTTTAACGTGGTATCAAATTCTGAGTGCAATGCAGTAGCTTCTCTACCTAGATGTATGCATTAGAAAAAGTAAAACAAAATTATACTTGAGAAAAGTATAAATAATGTACAATTCAAATAAATATCCCAAAATTCCTCGGAAATGGTTCACTACACAAAAATGTATTTGGTGTGTCTTTTAATCAGATCTACATATGATATGATAAAACAAATTCAAAAACTACGTAACAATACAGTCTTACAGTGGGTTCCTGCATACTATAGTGCTTTTAGAAATAAAATGGCTGATATACTAACAAAGAAAGGATCTGAAATAAATTTAGTAATAAAACGAAATTTCTCTTATGAATGAATTAAAAAAAATCTTTAAAAGAAAAAAAACTTCAAATTATAATCAACAGAAAGCACTTTGAAGTCAACGGTCAAAATAAAACAAAATTGTAATGATCCATCAATAATTCCCCATGTACCAACAAAATCCTCTGTTACTGCATTTCGAGTGATTACTTGATTAAACATCTTTTTAGAATGGGAATGTGGCTTCTTCAAACTGTTTATTGTGCTCCAAAGAAGAAGAAACAAATATGAAACATTTAAAAGCTTATGAATCCCTGATAGTTTTCGCAACTGAATTGGGAAGCAAAAAGAATGGTTTTAACAGGGTGGGTCAAAAAGTAATGCCTCCTATTTTTTTTCCTTAAATAAGTAAGTTATGTGAAAACTTTGAATTTGGCCCAATTCCTCAAACCTTCTTCTCCAATCCCCTGCAGTGTTAACTTTCTAAGTCAACAGGTGGCAGCACTGCATCCTCTTGCAAAATGACTGACATCGACATTCGTATTAGACAGCGTCCTGGGATTGAATTTTTCACTGCGGAAGGTGAAACGCCAATTCGCATTCACGAAAGGCTAAAAAATGTGTATGGTGATACAACGGTGGATGTCAGCACTGTTAGACGATGGGTTCGTCGCTGTAACGAAGCTGAAGGGCAAACACCATTGGCAGATGAAAAGCGAAGCGGCAGGCCGGTGACTGCAGTGACTCCATGCAACATTCAGCGAGTCGATGACATTCGTGGTAATCGCCGGGTAACAACAGGTGAATTGTGTCGCATTACCTCCCTCAGTAAAGGCAGTGTGATGACGATTATTCAACAACTGGGTTACTCAAAAGTTTGTTCACACTGGGTACCAAGAATGTTAACCGCCCAAAAACAAAGAAAGAAGGAAAACAATAGCCTCCGAACACTTGCAGCGCTTCAGTTTGGAGGGAGAGGAGTTTCTGGTAAAAACTGTTACTGTAGACGAAACGTGGGTTCCTTTTTTTGAACCTGAATCAAAGAGGCCTTCAATGGAATGGCTTCACACGTCGCCAAAGAAAAAAAAAAAATTCAAAACTCAGTGGTCGGCAGGGAAAGTTATGGCGACCGTGTTTTGGGATGCAGCGGGTGTGCTTATGGTTGATTTTTTGGAGCAGGGTTGCACAATAAATTCTGTCCAATACGTCAGAACTCTCAAAAATCTGAAAGCACGTCTTCGCCGAGTTCGCCCAACAAAATCTATGACGATGCAAGACCACACACCAGCCGTTACACCACTGCAGAAATTGAGAAGTTGGTATGGCAAGTCTTACCTCACCCCCATACAGCCCTGACCTCTCACCATCAGACTCCCATCTGTTCGGGCCACTAAAGGAAGCTCATCGTGGGATTCATTTTGAAGATGAGGAGGCTGTGAAAACGTCCGTGCGTCAATGGCTTAGGAAGCAAGACCGTGTGTTTTACCACACTGGAAAACATGCCCTAGTTAAAAGGTGGACCAAAACTGTGGAAAAGGACGGAGATTGTATTGAATAGTGACAAATTAATCGTCAATGTTGTAGTTTTCAAGCTATGTAAATTGGATTAAATTTTCTTGGCAATTGAAGGTGAAAAAATATAGGCAGAATTACTTTTTTGACCCACCCTCGTATTTTTAGCTCCTGAGCACGAAATATGAACGAGGGTTTGCACGGACACACAAATATTTTTGTGTAGTGATATATTTTCTATTATTACGGTTTAGCAGTTATACAAAATTTAGACAGTTCAAGACTTCAGTTTATATGGAATAAAAATATTTCAATTACTAAGCTTTAATGAAAATTGTCAGAGCAGTTTAAAAAAATCAAAAAATGTTTTATGTAAGTTGCATTTTGCGCTGAAAGAGTTTTGTTGAACAAATTCCTCTTGCATTCCTGAAAGATGCTGAAATAAGGTAAATATTATTTTCGGTATTTAACTGATTTTTTGTTTTTTAGCCCTGCTCTTCACAAACACACACACACATCCATCTAAGATGTCGTGTCTTTTATTCAAGTAATTCAAAAACACGTAATTCTGGTGTAACCTCGAGACAGAATGTTTTAATGGACTACTGTTCTTCCCCTAGAGAAGGTAACGACGAATAACGCCTTTGAGGCGGTCCGTCCCGTAGCGAACTACGTCGAGCTCTCCCTTGTACTCAACGCCTCACAATTAAGGATTGGTGGCGTGAGGAGGTTAAGGAAAGGGAGATTGTAACCGGTTCGAGGTGACTTATAGCTCCCGCATGAGAACTCTCATCTGTACTTCAGGAGCGGGTGCGTCCTGACTGGTTGTGGGTTGAATGATGACACCTAGAATCTGGTAGTAGTCGAACTGTATATATTTATCGTGTTCCCTATATATTACTCTTTGCGCTCTCACTGGAGCGATTGTTAGATATTGCACTTTGTCTCTGTGCATGCCGCGGAAGTGTACTTGCTAGGCGGCGTCGAATACGCGTCCGTCTCACGTAGATCACAGGACCGAAGTGTCCTTACCAGCAAAACCTACTTTCCGCCATCACTTTGAACAACCCCCACTCTAGGTATTTTTTGGTGTTTGCAAAATCACATGAACAAATATAAATTTTTCATTGGCTGGTACCTATCCCCACTTGAGATCAGTGTTCAGAATTTCCAGTTTCGGACCTAACATCAGAGACGCTTTCTGTAAAGGTCCGCATGCAAAAATTTATGCGGAAGCATGCATTCTGAGCGACGGTCAAAATCTTAAAGCCTGTTGTCAGAAGCACGCATGGGATTTTAACAATGGGTTGCTTTCCGACTGGATGGAACCAAATTTGCCTTGAGGGCAAAACATACACTAGAGTAGGGTTGTTTGTTTACAGGGATTGCAAAGGGAGTTTACTGACCTTCGCAGAGTGGCCTTGTCACTGTGGCAGTCTCCGGAGTATATGTTAGCATTATGGCATATATATATATATATATATATATATATATTCTGGTATACGTCATTTATTTATATTTATTAGTTTGTTTATGTTAACGTCTTTCTGATATCATATGTCGTCTCAGTGTTTCTAGGTGACAGGGGCTACGTCATCTTCCCATTTGAGTAAGGCTAAGTATTGGGAAATTCTAGAAACACCTCGAAAAGTCTTCACTTCACAATAAAAATGTACGTGTTTGAGAGTGTGTGTTTAATTAGGCCTATTCCTTTTATAGAACATTTTGTCTATATCTTACGGTTTATCAGTTATGTAAAGGTCATCCAGAACAAAGAGGACTTCTGAGGACATTTCCATATAACTCAAGATAAGAGGGCTGTTCAATAAAGAATGATCATACATTTTTTACGGTCATAATTTTTCACACTAAAATTCAATCTTATTATATTCTGTTAGCTTAATGTGAAACAAACACGCCGTAATAGTTTCAATGTTGGTACTCCTGGTTCCCACCTGTGAGAACCAGGAAAGTTCAGACATGGTCAGTATCGCCTACCGCTGTAATGGAGGTAACACGCAGTTAAAGTTGATGTTAGAAGAAGATAAGGAGTTTCTATCAAATGTAATCACTGCTGATGAAACTTGGCTACATCATTTTGATCCTGAGAGCAAACAACAAAGCTCAGTGTGGAAATCTCCTTCATCACCAACCCCCAAAAAGCAAAAGTGGTTGCTTCTGCTGGGAAAGTTATGGTCATCTCATTCTTTGATATTCATGGAATGGTTTATCAGAATGTCGTATCTGCACACACATCAGTAACTGGACATTACTACAGGGATGTCCTGAAAACATTGCAAGTCCATATCAGGCGCAAAAGACCACATTTCCATGAAGCAGGCTGGATGCTGCACCACGATTATTTATTTATTTATTTATTTATTTATTTATTTATTTATTTATTTATTTATTTATTTATTTATTTATTTATTTATTTATTTATTTATTTATTTATTTATTTATTTATTTATTTATTTATTTATTTATTTATTTATTTAATTATTTATTTATTTATTTATTTATTTATTTATTTATTTATTTATTTATTTATTTATTTATTTATTTATTTATTTATTTATTTATTTATTTATTTATTTATTTATTTATTTATTTATTTATTTATTTATTTATTTATTTATTTATTTAATTATTTATTTATTTATTTATTTATTTATTTATTTATTTATTTATTTATTTATTTATTTATTTATTTATTTATTTATTTATTTATTTATTTATTTATTTATTTATTTATTTATTTATTTATTTATTTATTTATTTATTTATTTATTTATTTATTTATTTATTTATTTATTTATTTATTTATTTATTTATTTATTTATTTATTTATTTATTTATTTATTTATTTATTTATTTATTTATTTATTTATTTATTTATTTATTTATTTATTTATTTATTTATTTATTTATTTATTTATTTATTTATTTATTTATTTATTTATTTATTTATTTATTTATTTATTTATTTATTTATTTATTTATTTATTTATTTATTTATTTGTTTGTTTGTTTGTTTGTTTGTTTGTTTGTTTATTTATTTATTTATATTTTACGTCCTCCAACGTTGTCATATCGAACGATGAATGGAATGGGCGAAATGATGCTAAAATGAGCGCAGGGTCCATAGATTTTAGAGTTACCCGACATTCGTCTTTCAGGATAAGGGAAAACCCTGGAAAAATCTTATCCAGGTAACTCACCCTGACCGAGATTCGACTTCGGGACCTCTTGAACGTGAGGCAGACACTCTACCACCACGCTACCGAGGCGGGCCGCCCACCACGATAATGCACGGCCGCATATTGCCAATGTTGCTGCTGAATATCTTGCAAAAATCAATGTGTGACGTGCTTCCCTCACCCTCCCTATAGTCCGGATTTAGCCCCGTGTGACATTTTTATATTCCCTAACTTAAAGAAACGTTGGTCTGAGGCATTATCCATCATCAGAAGCAATGGTGAAGGCTGCGGAGGCGATTTTGAAGGGTCTCTCAGAAAAGATTCCCAGCATGTATTTGTAGACTGGCAGAAACGCTGGGACAAGTGCATTGCGTTCAGGAGATACTATTTTGAGAAGGGCCATCAAAATTATAAGGATGAGGAAAGGTACGTTGTCAAAAAAAATTGTGATCATTCCTTACTGAATTCCTCGTATAATTTCATTTCCATGAAAATATCTAAAATATACTGAAAGTTCATTAAAATCATTAGAGCTATTTGCAAGAGAATCAAATCCTTCCGAACACCTGTTTTCGCAGTTTTATTGAAATGTGCAGACTATGGCGATGGTAGGGAATAATATTGACCGAACCCCAAATACTTCAGCTTCTACCTATTGGGGTAGAGCCCAACGGATGCGAAATGTACTTTCCCTATATTCAATTCATTACATGAATCATCAGTTCCATGCTGTATGCACTAACTGCCATAGAATCACTATAACTTGGTGACTCGCGTATTAAGGGTTTCTACATCTTTTTACTTTCTATACTCCTCGTGTACCAAAAACAAAATATTATGAAACTATTTTTGTAAATGTTTACCTCAATATACATTGTGACTATATAACAAGATTTGTAGGAGAGAATTAGCACGTCCATCTAAGTACAGACGATTTTTTGAGTCTATGTCCCTGTCGGAGTAATCACGCGAGGTGAGATGAAAGAATATTAAGTGTGGTCAGACGTGCTGGAAGACATCAGAGGGCAGGGTCTCTAACAGCTATAGATTGAATCTTTCCAGTGGCTGGTGGTACAGCCAGAAGTTAAATTGTGTTTTTTATATGGACGCTCCTAAATTGAATTGGTTCTCAGCGTACCATTCTATATTGGGAGTGAAATATCGTTTAATTTTGCTCAGAGGCGTCTTTATCAGATTGAGGTACTTTTCGACACGGGACCACCTGCTTTACTTCTCTTCCGAAGGAAGCCTTTCTAAGGATTTTGACGCCGAAAAGTAAACCAATTTCCCTCCGTCGTGATACAGCCAACAGATACAGCGTCATGCAGGTTTACATATATCAGATGCAGATATCTCCCCTTATGCAGGGGACTAGGATTTACACATCGAAACTGCCATAAACGCTTAGGACCATGAAATAGCCAACTAGGATAAGGAATGATATGAAATAAAAAGTTACGTGAAATGTACAGGAGAGTCAAGAGTTGTAATTATCCCTCCGTGTATTCCAATAACGTCTCAGGGAAACTTCTAAAAAGTACCACGAGACATATAAGTTGGTCTCAGGAGTTGAACTCACCACCTGCTGAATGTATACACAGACGTTATTGGTTGAATCATCCTTATCGGTTCCAATAACATTAAGTGCATGAAATATAAGCTTTTGTAGAAAAGGGGATTCGAAAGTCATGTGAATGTAATCCCATCAGAACCTTTTTATTGTTGTGAATCACATTCTCCGTTATCATTCTTGGAGTTTTCCTTGCGTATAATAGTTGCTGACGCATAATGTCTCCATTTTCCGTATTGTTTTTAGTTTGTGCATAGTGTAGGTTGGAGATACCAACGGTGGGATAAGACACGAGCCGGCCGGCCGAGCGTTCACCTGCCGCGCGTCCATTAATGTATATCGGACGTGACAAGGTCCCAGCTCAGCGTTCGTCTAATTATCGTCATCATGATGCTGGCCTCCGCCCCAATGTCATAATCTTCGGGTGAGACACACAGTGACTGTAACGTCCCTTGTGTTTTAATTGGAACCATTACCACCTCTGAACATTAGAGGTTCCGTGCTCGACTCTAGCTGGCGCCGCCCGGAGTTCATAACTAGAATCATTGTCTACCCTCTAGACCAGGGGTGGCCAAACCACATACTACATGCAGAAACTGGCTCAATATACAATTTTAGTGATTTATTAAGGCAAGTAGAGTCTGTCTGGTGAACGCGAGTGCAGTTTGCCCTTCAAAGGGCACTACCCTACCGCCCACTAATGACTCCACACTTCAGAAATGGAACACTGTCGTTGAGGACCAATAGCAACCCTGATTTTCTCGAAGTGACAGTCGCATATCTACTCCACGTGGAGTCTCAGTTGCCAAAGTTCCAACTTCCAGTTGATCTGTTTCATTACGTGCAGAAATTCGTTGTGTGTCACGATGTGGAGACCGTGGGAGGGAAATGAAGTAATAAATGCAAATGAAGTAGTAGATAACTTTTAGTCAAGTGAAAATAATCAAAGTGATGACAATAGTGTGAATAATTGGGCCGAGTTATAATACTGGAAAAGCCTCAAAAAACAAAGTTATAACGGGAACTGTTTCTAATCAAAGTCAAGCGCTTGGCTGACAAATAATCTTGGTAAGGCGTCATGCAATGAACCTGATGATAAATTCTGAGTATTCATAGAAATACAGTTACAAATATTGTGACGAAAGGAATACCAAAGACGCCCATCAAGTGTGAAAACAAAAGGAAACGTTTCTCTAAAGTAGATAATTTCACATGCGATTTAATTCGTCGAGAAATTTGTAGATTCTATGCAAAAGGGAGAGCACCCACCTTAGACGAATTGGTTGCACTTTTGCAAGAAATTTGTGATTTTCCTTATGGGCACTGCACTTCGCGCGGTCTCCTAAAGGAGCTGGGTTTCAAATACCGCACTTTGAATAAGATAAGGGTTATTATGGAATCCAGTAGAATTGTAGCTTGGCGATATATATTTGTCAAAACTAAGGAAGTTTTTCAGTAAAGGACATAAGATAATTTATTTAGACGAAACCTCGTAAGATACCCATGACGTATCGAGAAAGGTGGCAACCTTGCAGAACGAACTGGGAGAAGGAGGGCCGGGGTTGTAAAACGATTATGAGGGTTCGTCAAAGGCAGCGGCCGACGTGCACATGAGTTAACTAAACATACTTTACTAGCGAACGATTCACTTAAGTAAAACTCCGAAAAACACCGCCATGATAGTTTGACTTTACACAATTCCTTTCTTCAATAGCGCGTGCGTCCTGCACCATTTTCCTGAGCTTCTAGATATTTTTAACTATGCACAATATATTTCTGAGTTGAATTTATTCTTATAAGCAAGGTGTTCAGATTTCCAGAACAAAAAAACTGAATCAATTTATTCTCACGTTCTTTTTGCCCATCCATGGAAAACAACATTCGCAATTTCACTGAATTTCAGACTGCAGTATTGGAATTTCAGAATAACACAAGATTCACAGCAAGTTCAGCGAGATGCTTAGAAATGCAGAGAGTAAATCCTTTCTCGGAAGTGTTGAAAACAGTGTTGTTGTATAAATTAAATTAATTGGGAGTCGATTAATGACACAAAACAACACTAACTAGTTTCTGAGGCCTTTCCTCTATCTTCAGCCGGACATCGACTGGTTCTCATTGGTGTAGCTGGCAATATTTTGTCATCGGTCTCCTCTGGTGGCGGTTTGAGGAACTTGCTGAACAAATCTTTCTGGGGGATATCGAAATTGAATACTTTGTTCCTATTTTTTGAAATAAAGATTTGTTCCCATGTGGACCGTTCTTCTTTTCCTGTTGTATGTTTTAGTAATTTTGGTTCTGGATTTATGTTGTGGTTTTTTTCCCAAAACTGCGTGGCAACTGCTGATTTTTCTAATTGTTTGTATTTTATGTTCCTAAAGTGTTCCTTTGCTCTTGTTTCTAAATTTCTTTTGGTTTTTCCTATATAAATTTGACTACAGTCACAGCATTCAATTTGATATATACCAGATTTTTTGTTAGATGGAATGGCATCTTTGATGTTTGAGCAAATTAGGTTTTCTAAGGAGTAATGGTTCACTGGAGCTAGTTGAATGTTTTGTTTTTTGAAGACTTTTTTGAATTTATCAAAGGCCCATGGATGGTAAGTGAAATTTTTGAAGATCATTTTAGTTTGTGTAGCTTAGAGGGTTGTGGTATCCTAAAGTAGTTTCTTCTTATTTGCTAAGTTCACTTTTTTGTCTACTAGTGATTTGGGAAAGTCATTTTTCTGTGCTATTTCAATAATTTTGTTGTATTCTATTTTGTATTCTTCTGCTGTGAGAGGGATGTTGACTAGTCTGTGTGCTAAACTATTAAAGATTGCCTGTTTGTGGGATCTTGGATTGTAGCCATTAGCTTTTATGTAGTTGTCTGTCTGTGTTGGTTTTCTGTAAGTGCCAAAGTTTATTCTATTTTCATTTCTGATTATTTTTAGATCTAAAAATGGTAAATACTCGTCTTTTTCAACTTCTACAGTGAACTTGATGCTTTTTCTTGAATATTTAAAAGTTTTAGTGCATCACTGATGTGTTTTTTTTGGCACTATGGCAAAGTGTTGTTTTGTGTCATTAATCGACTCCCAATTAATTTAATGCAGAGAGTATTTCATCGCTTTCTGAAAATATCTTCCCCATCTGAGTCCTCGGCATTACAAGACATGGCCTTGTGAATGTGTTGCACGTTCAGGTAGATATATGCTTGAAAAAAAATTCTATCACGATCTTCATTAAATGTAAGTACTGCTCTGCTGTAATCACTTACGAAAATATTAAATATCTGTTGGTTCTGGCTGCTTCATCCGTAATCCCAACAATAAAGAACTTGTGAAGAGGCAAACGTTCCAATGTCCTCCCTAAAAAGTAAGCCAATTTCATGTGAATTAAGTGGCATTGATTTCTATACCAAAATGTTCATAGCTCATTCCAGGTCTGAGTATTAAATGCTCTGAGGGACTTTATTCGGCCTTGGTAGAAGCGGGATGTATTTATGGAAGGAAAATCTAGGATGTTGATGAGGCGTGGATAACAATGGATTTAGAGTTTCTGTAAACTAATTTTGGGAGTTGTCTTTAATACTGCTAATGAGGGAGCTTTAGTAGAATTAGGGAAAATGGGTGAGAAAGGTTACTCAGGAAACAACACTAAAATATTTATATCAATTGCAGAAATTACTTGAAGTAAACACAGTGGAAGTATGCCTCAAGAAAACATGTAGCTAATAGCGGAGTGTATGGTTGAAGAAAATAAGGAACAATTATTTTAACTTAGATTAGGGGATTTTTGGATTAAAATTGGAATTTTAGAAAAGATTTTTGAAAGGAAGTGAGAATGAGAACGAAGCTGAAGATGTTCAGTAGAAAGGCGTATAAAGGTATAATATAGAGTAATGTAATATGCATTTTGTAAATTTTGTTTTTGTTTCTTGTTGTTTTTCTTTTTTAATATGTAAAAATTGGGTACAATACGAGAGCTGTTCAATAAAGAATAATCACAATCTCTTTTTGACAACGTACCTTTACTTATTCTCATAATTTTGATGGTCCTTCTCAAAATAGTCTCCCCTGAATGCGATGCACTTGTCCCAGCGTTTCTGCCAGTCCTTTTTTTTTTTTTTTTTTTCAATGTTCCATTTATACCCCGCCTTTAACTTCTATGGTCATATCGGCGGCCGTTCCCCTTTGGAACATACTGAAGGTGTTAACTCGTCATCTTTGGTTTTTAATCATTAGATCATGTACATATTCACACGCTCATTCATACTTCCAGACTCTGGGGAAGAACCGACCGGGACCCCTAGCACGGCAGGTAGGTGCTCTACCGACTGAGCTACGGGGCCAGTCTCTGCCAGTCTTCAAAGACATGCAGGAAACAATTTTTGAGAGATGCTTCAAAATCACCTCCGCAGCCTTCACCGCTGCTTCTGATGATGGATAATGCATCCCACGAAGGCGTTTCTTCAAGTTAGGGAATAGAAAAAGTCACATAGGGCTAAATACGGACTATAGGGAGGGTGAGGGATGCACTTCACGTTGATTTCTGCAAGATATTCAGCAATAACATTGGCAATATGCGGCCACGCATTATCGTGGTGAAGCATCCAGCCTGCTTCACGGATATGTGGTCTTTTGCGCCTGATGTGGACTTGCAATGTTTTCAGGACATCCCTGTAGTATTGTCCAGTTACTAATGTGTGTGCAGGTACAACATGTTGATAAACCATTCCATGAATATCAAAGAATGAGATGACCATAACTTTCCCGGCAGAAGCAACCACTTTTGCTTTTTGGGGGTTGGTAATGAAGGAGATTTCCACACTGAGCTTTGCTGTTTGCTTTCAGGATCAAAATGATGTTGCCAAGTCTCATCAGCAGTGATTACGTTTGAAAGAAACTCCGGATCTTCCCCTAACATCAACTTTAACTGCATGTTACCTCCATTGCAGTGGTAGGCGATACTGAACATGTCTGAACTTGCCTGGTTATCACAGACGGGAAACAGCAGTACCAACAATTAAACTACAGCGGCGTGTTTGTTTCACATTAAGCCAACAGAATATAACAAGATTGAATTTTAGTGCGAAAAATTATGACCGTAAACAAATTAAGATAATTCTTTATTGAACTGCCGTCGTATATTCAAACTGTAACTGGTAGAATGGATATGACTCTATGAAGCTGGGCTGAGAACCAAGTCATATTCATAATGTGTAATAAATATATTCTATATTCTATTCGTTTGAAATAAGTCTAATAAAGCACTGTTGTTACACACTTTTAACCATTGTTTTATAAATGTAAGGTCTTTTGGCATAATTCTTGTAATATATTGTTTTGTCTCCATTAAACAATTGTTTTACATTCTTTATATGAAGTGTGGAAACCTAATTTCTTTATTCATTCTAGCAACTATGGAGAGGTTGTTTGCTTAGAAAGTCACATTCAAGATCATCAACTTCTTATGTGACGCGTGATGCTCAAAGGTTGGCCACCCCTGCTTTAGAGAATTAAGCTGTATGAATGTGAATAACTAATAAAACTAATTTAAAGGCCTACACTTTCAAAGAGCTACATCATTAGCTATATCTCAAGTCAAACTCACATATATGACCATAAAACTTAAAGGGGGCTATACAAACGAAGCAGTTTAAAAATGCATTCTCTACCGATGATGAAGGTATTCGTTTACAAGTGTAACTTTTATCCAGGTTACGTTGTTCAATCAGGTATGATGCTTCCCCATTAACACCGAGCAGGTTGGCTAAGCTGGGTTCGTCTCTGGCCCGCATGCGTGAGCTCTGGGTTCGATTCCGTGGCCACTTACCTGACCCATGTCTTTTTTCGGGGACTTTCCCGGGTCACCAGGCGAATGCTGGGTAGGTTAATTGCATCCCCGAATTTCCTATCCCACCATTTCAACTACATTATCATTTCATGTCATCTGTCACCAGGTGGTGTCTTTCAGGACAGAAGTTGTTGGCGGGTGTTTTAGCGTTGAATGTCAAGCCGATATATTCCAGGTAAACATTTCCTCCTCCGGCGTCAGAACCGGCCTAGTGGGCCGTTTGAGGAACATGGTGGGTGGGATAAATAAATAAATAAAAAACATAAAATAAAATCTGAACATCATACCCCGGCTCCTTGAAACTATACCGGGGCTAACATTCAAATTTTAAATTTATTATTTCTTAATAAAACATTACATTATTAATAATACATAATTGTTTCAGATTTTCTACAACTACAAAAACTACAAAAACAAAATTGATAAAACACAAAACAAAAAAAAAGAAGATAAAGCTACTACTACCTATAATACTACAAAATTTACTGGTAACCATCTACTGAACACAATACTAATATTCTTTTAACTACTTAACCAAACATTACAGATAAATTTAAATAACAAAGCTATACAAAACTATAGAAAGCTACTGATAATTGCTGGAAGCCAGCAATTCTAATTTAAACTGGAAAACTCTCAGCTAAATTTCTTTTATTTATAACATACATTTAAAAGTACTGGTAACCAGCACATATTTTTAAATTAACCACAAGAATAATAAATTTATTTGTTATTTTCTTTTCTTATTTTAATCTTCTTAATTAAACATACAATTCAAAAAGAAATTTATATATTACAGCTCTAATTTAGATGATGATTAAATATAATTTTAAACAACAATATTCTTTTAATATTAACTATTAAGATACTTTTTACCAAATTCTGAAACTAAACACAATAATTCATATTTATTTTTACTTTTCATTTTTACTTTTTTATTTTTACTTTTATTTTTACTTTCTTTTTCTTTTTACTTTTACTTTTCTTTTTCTTTTTTTATTTTTACTTTCTTTTCGGTTGTACTGGCCTGCCGGTGAGTTTCCTACAGGTAAATTGTATGGACCCTGCCCTCTCTACTGTCCTTACACCTTGAGTCGGCCGCCCTCTGTCTGCTGTCTGCTCATCCATCCTCCCGGAGTGTCCCACTTGGAGCAGCAATACAATAAAGTTTTGACCTCCGTGCCAAATCCCCTGCGTAGCATACTCCAGCCCTGCCACCTACCTATAGTAGACAGTTGAGTGCAGAGGACCTACACCAATTATCCAGGACCCGTAGGTACAAGGACCCTGGCCTTCTTCAACCAGGGGTTTACTGAGCTCTCCCAAAAGGGCGCCCGGTGTCCTCCGTGGGGCTTTCCATAGCGCAAGACGTAAAAGTTACAAGTCCCCCCATCTGGTCCTATAGACTCAAGACGGGATGGAAGTTTATACGCCACTTACGCGCGCCAACCTCAAAAAGGGTAAGGATACCGATGTGAACTTGGTATGGCCTCCTGGCGATCTAGCACACCTTCTACTAGCTCTGTAGGGAATATTAATGGCTTCCCTCAAACCTGTCCGGAGACGTACCCGATCTCCCACGTGTATCCAGAACCACTGCCCCCTCGAGTCCAACCCAATCCGAACAACTCCCATTCGTTAGGGGCTCGAGTGTTCGGCCCGAGGTTCCCCTAGTAACGTCAGAGGTACCACGAGTGCTAGGGGTCCGCAGCGCCCGCACCAAGGCAGCTGAACGGGACGGCTCCTCTCACCTACGGGATACCTATAGTAGACAAAAGTAACGTATTCCGCCCCAGAACTCGATATAAGGACATCGCTGGAAATGCAAGTCCTAAGGACCCTGAATTAGAAAACGCCCCACGAATGAGTATGTGAACAGATAACTTAAAAATAAATGTGGGTTGGACCCAAAACTTAATACTTTAGTTCAGTGTCTCCCTAAGACGCAATTTGCAATCTTCCCAAGACGAGGAGTTTTAAACAAATTGCCCAGCCCAAACTATTTTTTTACATAGGAAATGTTTCATTGCCTTTAATTTGCTCAAAAATAAATATAAGCATCTTGATTGAAAATACTATATTTTTAGGCCATTTCTAGAAAAATAAAGTGTATGAAAATTCCTCTGTATGTACTCAGAAGTCCTCTTCATTCTGGATGAACCTGTAGAGATAGACAAAAATGTCGATCTGATTAAGACATCCATTAATCGTAATTAGTGTTTTAGATAACTGTTGAATCATGTGCCTGAAACTTAAAGCTCAATGAACGGAGATGGCAGTGACTTTTACTGCTTCCGGTTTAAAAAATTAGATCTTTCTTATTTTAAATGGAACCTTTGTTTTAATTCCTATTTTTAGATTCAATTATGCTCTTCAATGGGTTTTCAACAATAAGCCACATACTGTGCAATATTACTGTAGTCCCATTTCGTTTTCCCTACTACGGACATGCAGGTAGAAAAGGTATTGCATTTCACCCAAAAACTTCGGTAAGAGATATCAATGAAAATATACGTGTTGACGCCACCTGAATACTGAGAAGAAAAGAAAAAGCAGTTTCAGAAAAGGTGCCTCTGCGACTTTATGAACAATATTACCCAAAAACAAAAAGCCAATTAAATACCAAATTTTGCGTTTAAGTTCAACATCTCTAAAGGAAGCGATATGAACATTTTCAAGAAAATCCCCCGACTCCAAACTATCGTTTACGTTAAGCGTTTTGCGAAACTTTTGCCGTCTCAAAAATAACCCAAACAATTTTAATTAAAATTACATACGTTTAAGATGTTTTCATCATGCATAAAATGTATATATTGAATTTTCTAGGAATTTCCTCTGATCTACTTTTCATTCGGATGACTTTTGGATAACTGGTAAAGTTTAAGAGGCATACAAAATCTTACTTTATAAAAGTTAGATATTCTTAAAGTAAATCTCTTCTGAGGTATTCCCCGTTATTTGTTTGGATTTTTTCATGCCTATCTCAAGTGCATTCATTCGCATTTCATCACTTGTCATGCAAATACAGCAGACTCTCAAAATCATGATAAAGGTATCCACCAGCACTTAAAATATTTGACTATCGCCTAAGAGTATATTACTATACTCTTGTTACATCTACAAGAAGACATTTCTTTAATGTTTCGTTAACATAAAGTGGATAAAGGAATATGCGTTTACAACAAAACTTTGTACAGGAGTACATAACGTCATAGGAATGTAACATGGCAGATACAAGGGTCCTTCAATAAATAAACGAACAAATCCTTGTCATAGCACTCTCCCGCCAAGTTGCGCAGGTAGCGCTCAACCTCGTTTTTCAAATCATCGTCGGTCTGGAAATGTGTTCCACCAAAGTGTGACTTCAACTCAGGAAAGAGATGATAATCACTAGGAGTTAAGTCTGGACTGTAGGAGGGTTGGGAGAGGATTTTATTTGAGCCCACACCAACTTAATTGGATTATATTGGCAGTGGTAAGATGGGAGGCGTATTACCTCGTGTCCCGTTTCAATTGTAAGTTGATCCACTTTTCCGTCTTTTTAAACGGAAGTACTCTTTGCAATAACTCATTTTTAGTTTCACTTTCCGAAAAATTTTTGAAGAACGTATACACCTTAATAATACTTGGAGCATGACAGCGCAATATCTGCCTTTTTGACTCGCCACTAAATTCACCGCAAGAAGCCATTGCAATATTTAACTCTTACTCTACTGTTGTGTAAAGAACAACTGAATGATATTGATCTGAACGCACCAGAGTAAATAAACACTTCTTATCCAGTATTCATTCATAAACATAAGCATACAGCATTCCACAGGCTAACAGGAAATGAAGTGTTTGCTCTTTCTCAAATTTAACACTTTGACTTATTCACAGTAATTGTTTTATCACGTCATGTCAGTAGTTTAAATTTCAGTTCTGAGTAATTAAAAGTATATGTATATACTTACACACCAACCACTTTGAACTCTCTAGAGTAAATAGAGATTACGAACCATTCATAAACAAAGATATAATGTGACCAGACACGTTCTGCCTGGGCAGCAGGAAATTTATTGTTTCCTCTCGCTCGAATTGGATCATTCAAAGTAATTCTTTTATCACGTCATGTCAAATGTTTACGTTTCAGTTCTGAGTAATTACAAATATACGTTCACGCAAACATGCCAAATTCATACAGTGCTTACGTTGCAATTTATTGTTATAATACAGGGAATAATGTTTTATTTATTTGTACTAGAAAAACTATTTGAGCTAAAAATATGGGGTTTTCATGGTTATGTTAGATACTGTGTACTTACTGTGTACCTTTCACGTGGATCAGTTTTGGCAAAATGTGAATGTTTGTCTAAGCGCGAATGGTATTTCATACAGATTGATTGGTCTGGCGCTCGTCAACACCACTTAGCGGGAATGCAATACGACAACACCGCAGGACTACGATTGGTTGCTTGTCTAGTAGCGCTCAAGGACAAACAACCTTCCCATTTGAAACACATAATAGATTCTGTTACGCAGCTATATAAACATTATAAGGATAGTTTGTTTGATAATTTAATTACTCTTTAGCAGCATTTTTAAAAGCACTGGAACTAACAATTTTAGATCATTTGGAAGAGCGTTTAATATTTTTGTGCTTTCGTAATGCACACCTTACTGGAGGCAAACAGTTTTAGCACTGGCATGATGAGTGTTATACCTTTATCTATTGTTTATTTTATTGTTTTTATAAACGATGCCCAATTAGGTATATATTACCTTATAGGAGGGTGGGTCAAAAAGTAATGCTTCCTATTTTTTCCCCTTAAATAAGTAAGTTATCTGAAAACTTTGAATTTGGTGCAATTTCTCAAACCTTCTTCTCCAATCCCCTACAGTAGTAACTTCCTAACCCAACAGGTGGCAGCACTGCATACTCTTGCAAAATGGCTGACATCGACATCCGTATTAGACAGTGTTCTGTGATTGAATTTTTGACTGCGGAAGGTGACACGCCAACTCGCATTAACGAAAGGCTAAAAAATGTGTATGGTGATGCAACGGTGGATGTCAGCACTGTTACACGATGTGTTCGTCGCTGTAACGAAGCTGAAAGGCAAACACCATTGGCAGATGAAAAGCGAAGCGGCAGGCCGGTGACTGCAGTGACTGCATGCAACATTCAGCGAGTCGATGACATCATTCGTGGTGATCACCGGGTAACAACAGGTGAATTGTGTCGCATTACCTCCCTCAGTAAAGGCAGTATGATGACGATTATTCAACAACTGGGTTACTCAAAAGTTTGTTCACATTGGGTACCAAGAATGTTAACCGCCCAAAACAAAGAAACAAGGAAAAGAATAGCATCCGAACACTTGCAGTGCTTCAATTTAGAGGTCGAGGAGTTTCTGGAACAAATTGTTACCGGAGACGAAACGTGGGTTCATTTTTTGAACCTGAATCAAAGAGGCAGTCAATGGAATGGCATCACACAACGTCACCGAAGAAAAAATATTCAAAACTCGGCGGTCGGCAGGGAAAGTTATGGCAACAGTGTTTTGGGATGCAGAGGCTGTGCTTATGATTGATTTTCTGGAGCAGGGATGTACAATAAATTCTGTCCAATACGTCAGAACTCTCAAAAAGCTGAAAGCACGTCTTCGCCGAGTTCGCCCAACAAAACTATGGCGGATGTTCTTCTTTTGCATGGCAATACAAAACCACACACCAGCCGTTACACCACTGCAGAAATTGAGAAATTGGGATGGCAAGTCTTACCTCACTGACCTGGCACCATCAGACTTCCATCTGTTCGGGCCACTAAAGGAAGCTCATCGTGGGATTCATTTTGAAGATGAGGAGGCTGTGAAAACGTCCGTGCGTCAATGGCTTAGGAAGCAAGACCGTGTGTTTTACCACACTGGAATATATGCCCTAGTTAAAAGGTGGACCAAAACTGTGGAAAAGGACGGAGATTATATTGAATAGTGACAAATTAATCGTCAATGTTGTAGTTTTTAAGCTATGTAAATTGGATTCAATTTTCTTGGCAATTAAAAGAGAAAAAATAGGAGGCATTACTTTTTGACCCAGCTTCATATGTGCTACTGTGAAGCGACAATGGATAGCCTAAAGATACTGTACTCGATCCTTGACTGGGCGGGAATCAACGCTTTACTGTGTTCAAGCGAGAGGTTATTTTACGTGACGTAAGTATATGACACGGGACCACCGGCTTTACTTCTGTTCCTAAGACATCTATGGAGAGGATTCTCATCGTCGTCCGCTGTGTATGAACCATGACCTCTAGGCTAACCATAGAACACGGAGAGCAACTCCGTTATGGTGTATGGATATGTTAATTTTGAGATGGCTATCCTAAATGGTAAGGCCTACCTAGTAGTTGCTGGTTCCTGAATGATCCGTGTTATTGCTAAGCTCCTGCTGCTCAGAAACAGAAAGCTTTATCACTGGGAACTGCGTTCTCGGTTTGACTCCGGCCATAAGAGTATACAACTTTGATTTTCGAGACTGTTAGTGCTCCTCTATACCACATTAGTTTAGTGTGTTTTTGGAACAGCAACAATGCGAAGAGTATTTATTCATAAAAACCTACCACGGGTATATCAGCCTTACATATGCTTCTATACTGCAGTAATTCTAAGTATGAGATTTCAAATACGTCATCTATTTATATCATAAAACACTTGTAAGAAATGTTACACTTACCTCATATTTCTGCCATCTGCCATCGTTTACGTTTTATATATTTTCTACTAGCTATTTTTACAAAGTTTGTTTTTCTATGTCCACAATGTTTGCATAAATACTTTTATTATCTAGTTCTTGTACCTAGCGGGATGACTCAGGTGGCTTGGTCTGTGGCCCGCACTTGGGTGATCCAGGTTCGATTCCCGTGGTCGACCTACCTGACCCATGGGTCTTCACCCTGGGGGCTTCCCGGGTCGCTAGGCGAATGCTGGGTAGGTTAATTATATCCCCCGAGTACCCTGTCCCTCCATTTCACCTCCATTAGCTCGTGATACCATATCTTCTCTGATCTCTTTCAGGGTAAAAGTGTCGGCGGGAGTCTCGGCGGTGAATGATATACTCTGAGTGAACTTTCTCCTCCGGCGGAACGGATCCCGGTCTTCGAGCCGGCCTAGTGGGCCGATACAGGAATGCGGCTGGTGGGTTACTGGTTGTGCAACCCTGCCTGGAGTCTTCCTTGCAGTGGAGTGGCGGCCTCCGGTCTCAGAACCGGACTTGTGGCTGTTTCAGGGCTACGGTAGGTGGGATGATATCCTAACTCCACCGCTGGTTAGGTTCTATCTGGTTAAGTGTATTCAAGCTGCCATCTGTACTGTAATGACTCCTTAGGGTCGACCGCCCTCTGTCTCCTCTCACCTCATCCTCCCTCACGTGGTTTCCCTACTTGGGGCGTAGGTACAAAAGACCAATCTGGTCAGGATGCGGAATCCTCTCCGAACAATCCAATCTAATCCAGTTCTTGTAGGTACAAAGGGAGATAGAAGACTGTATCAATTTTCAAAGCTTTAAAATGTGAGTCATTCTGCAATGGTTTTGCACACCATCACAATGGTAGTTGAACACTTCATAAACATATTGCTCAGAAACGGTTAATGCCACAAAAATCGTATGACAAATTCTGTTTTAATGAGTAGTTGATTTTTCTCTTTCTCACGATATATATTCTTAGATTAATGCTGTAGGTTCCAATTGGGGTTAGTTCTGGTTTGGATAATTTGATGTGTGTATTTTCCTATCATCCCTACGTTTTATTTATATATTTCTCAGCCTCCATACCAGGTATTAAGCTCCTCGACAGGCTGCTGACCCAGGACATTGACTTGTAAGCCCCTTTGGGTCTTAAGTCCCACAGAGACAAAGATAATCTGCCGAACAGAAAGACGTTCAATATTATTGAACGTTGTTGTTGTGTTTTGTGTTTTAATTAGAATTTTAATTTTAATTAGAAACGTTATAGCTTATTTGAGAAAAAAAAAACAATAACACATAGTATTTTTAAGGTTTATTGAGCCTTTAACCAATTAGACCAATAGGATATTGAATTAAATAGGTAAAATAGTCCTCAACTGACCGGGGATTGCAACAGTAAATTTGTGCAAAATGCGCGAGGGATGTTAGATGATCCGAAAGAGCGATCTGGAGCAATGAGTCTTATCTCTGGCCGTAGTATCGAAGTGCTGCAATTATTTTATGTTGTTAAGGTTGAAAATAACAATTCCCCTCCTTTAAATATCTTGGAATTTGCTCACTTTCCTCTTGGGCAGCCAGCCAGCTAAAAACATGATTAGATATCAACGTCTCGGGAGTGTGCATCTCTCCCATCATCACGATATTTATAAAATGTTATAACCACAAATGAAATACTGGATATAACACAACTATAAACAAAGACAAAAGACTGTTATCAGCAAATTAAATGCCAAGTCAGGAGATGACGTGAGTATAGAAAATTCTGTCAAAGAAACGTAACTACTTAACTTAATTATCAAGCTGTATTAATCTTTGCTTCTTAATTCGACGGCTTTCCATTTTAAGGGCAGTTTCCAAGAGGAGCTGAACTGAAATCCAGCATCACGATTAAGCGTGCTCCTTTCAGAGGAAATCGCCAAAGCCTCCTTAATTCTCCGCTCCCAGTAACTGTTGCATTTTGCCAAGATGGTCGTCTCCCGAAAATTGGCTCTATGGTCGTTATCAAAACAGTGCTCTGCCAGCCCAGACTTCTCAGGTTGCATTAAACGAATGCTCCGTTCATGTTCTATTATTCTGGTAGCGATGGTCCTGGGGAAAAGAACCTTATCTAGATAACTCACCCTGACCGAGATTCGAACTCGGGACCTCTTGAACATGAGGCAGACGCGCTACCATCTAGCTACCGAGGCGGGCTATGGTAGCTAATGTGAGCACTGTAACTTTCAGGTAACACAACAATTTTGCTTGAAACAATAAATGGTATACATTACTATAAGCTGTTTAGTGCTTTAAATTATAATTTTACTCTTACTTGATATTTTTCTTTCTACTTATATTGAAGAGGTATATAAAATAAACATCTTCACAGTGCTAATAGAAACACCATAATGCAAAGTAGCTGTACGTGTTGCCATAGCTCCAATCTGTTGAGTACATTATGGACTAAATAACCAAGCAAGCTACATACAAGGCGTCCTTGTTGTGACTTTCAGGTTACAAATGTCCACAATGAAATAATTTCATCATAGGATAACAAAAGAACGTTAAAAGTGGTTGTTACTTCAAAGTCACATTGGGCCATAGAGGGTTAAGGTGACTCGAAATACAGAATCTGGACCTCTTGTATCTTAGGTAGACTTGTTATCCCTACATCAAAATTTTTGCATCTATTAAACATATTCTGAAGTGTGGACATTATCTTGAAAATTTTCGTCTTCCAACATCACTAGATGTTGAACTCTATTCATCATTTTACTTTAAATTATGATATTCAGAGACACACACACAAAGATATTCCTCTAACAATACTTTAATACTTACAATAAACCTTTATATTGAATGAAAAATGATAAAATCATGTTGCTTTAATTTTCTTTGATTTGATTTACGAATGTGTATAGTTGTATAAGTCAACATTTACAAGTTTACAGATTTGCAGTTCTGTCGGGTCGCGATAAGAGCAGCAAGTTATTTGGCTCGGAAACGCTCCACAGCGGAGGGATCCAGTTATAAATAGATAGGTTGCCAGGTAACGGTAGCCAGGTCGCTCCAACCCCTCTGAGAGATCAATTAAACCTTGACAACCAAGTCTTCCTATTGTGCGATACGATTTCTGTATCATCAGTTCAGCTACATATCACAGTGCTATCCCACAGTGCTATCTATCTGTAAGGAACACAATTAGAAGATAAAGAAAAAGGAAATGGTAAATGAAAAAGCACCGGTGTTCTTTTAATATGTCTTTTTCAATATTAATCAATGGAAAGCTACAACAATAACGATAACAATACTAATTGTAGTGGAAACGTAGAGTCAGACTGAAAAATTCAATGCCATAGCCGCGATTTGAACCGCGGATCTTCTGGTTGAGGTGCAGCCGCTCTAACCCTTGAGCTACTATGACCAACGTGCCGACATGACATAGGTAAATTCTCCAACTGACTCGTGTTTTTCCCGGTAAACCACTAGGAGTTCTCATAAACACATGAGACAACTTCCTTAATGGCGACTTACTATGCTGTAAGTACTTTAAGGCCCGTGCTTTATAGTTCGGACCACTATTAGGTTAATTAATGGAAATTAATTGTTCTTTCACGTTGGCCGTCTGTAGGCTAAATTGTGGAAACGTAAAGTCAGACTGAAAAAATTCAATGCCATAGCCGGGATTTCAACCACGGATCTTCTGGTTGCCATCCAGCCGCTCTAACCATTGAGCTACTATGGCCAACGTGCCGACATGACATTAAATTCTCCAACTGACTCATATCTTTCCCGGTAAACCACTTAGGAGTTCTCATAAACACATGAGACAACTACCTTAATGGCGATTAACAACATGTAAGTACTTTAAGGCCCAGGCATTATAGTTAACCACTATTAGGTCAATTAAGGAAATTAATTGTTCTTTCACACTGGCCGTGTGTAGGCTAAAGTATGGAAAGATAGAGTCAGACTGAAAAATTCAATGCCATAGCCGGGATTTGAACCACGAAACTTCTGGTTGCCATCCAGCCGCTCTAACCCATGAGCTACTATAGCCAACGTGCCGATATGACATTAAATTCTCCAACTAACTCGCATTTTTCCCGGTAAACCACATAGGAGTTCTCATAAACACATGAGACAACTACCTTAATGTCGATTTACTATGCTGTAAGTACTTTAAGTCCCGGGCTTTATAGTTCGGACCACTATTAGGTACAATTAATGGAAATTAATTGTTCTTTCACACCAGCCGTGTGTAGGCTAAAGTATGGAAAGATAGAGTCAGACTGAAAAATTCAATGCCATAGCCGGGATTTGAACCACGGATCTTCTGGTCTCCGTCCAGCCGCTCTAACCATTGAGGTACTAGGGCCATCGTGCCGATATGACATTAACTTCTCCAACTGACTCGTGTTTCTCCCGGTAAACCACTTAGGAGTTCTCATAAACACATGAGACAACTACCTTAATGTCGACTTACAACGTGTAAGTACTTTGAGGCCCGGGCTTCATAGTTGCTCAGTGGTTTAGAGCAACCGCACGGAGAACAGGAGATCTGTGGTTCAAATCCCGGCTATGGCATTGGATTTTTCAGTCTGGCTCCACTCATTCAAGTAAAAGAAAACCAATAACCAGTAAAAGGGGCAAACTTGTTAATGTGTTAAAGGGTTGTCCTATTAGCAAAAGGGCCAGGGCCTAGTTCAGCGGTAGCCCTAAATGTATTTATTTTGGAAAAAATACGAGTCAGTTGGAGAATTTAAGGGAAAAATACGAGTCATTTAGAGAATTTAGTGTCATATCGGCACGTTGGCCATAGCAGCTCAATAGTTAGAGCGGCTGGAGGGCAACCAGAAGGTCTGTGGTTCAAATCCCGACTATGGCATTGAATTTTTCACTCTGACTCTAAGTTTTCACAATTTAGCCTACACACGGCCAGTAAGAAAGAACAATTAATTTCCAGTACTAATTATACTTTTTTATTTTTAGATGCCAGTAACTTTGTGTATATCCTTTCTACTTTCTCTACTATGGGAAGTATTGTATTCCACCCAAAAGTCCGTGACAAGATTTTATGATATTTATACTATAATGCCCACTGAATCCAAAAACAGCACTGTTAAACAAACGTACACATGTGTAGTGTGTCTGAGAACAGTGCCTAAAAAACAAATTACCATCTAACTACTAAACTCTGTACGTAACTTCGAGATCCTCCATAACTGAAATATTAAAACTCTTTTTTCGAAAACTGTGATTTTTTCGAAAAACTTTTCAGGCGATTTTGAAATGTACGAGCGTGGTCTTAAAATTTTCCGACCTTAACACGAAGATGGCAGCACTCGTAAATAAAAGCTAGTGAAACTCGTGGTTCATCTGTTGACAGTTACTCACCAAAGTGTCAGCCATTTTGGTCGCTTAGTTGTTATGTAACAGTCGTTTGAATGAGTTAACGTGAGTGTTTTTATGAAAGTGGACAAAATCGGGTATCGAGCTCTCATTAAATATATGTTTCTAAAGGAAATACACCTACGCAAATCAAAAAAGAAGTTGGATTCTGTGTAAGGGGACTTTGCACCATTATTTACCACATTGAAATTTTGAGCAGCTGAATTTAAACGTGGCCGTAAGAGCTTGGGTAACGATGAACGTTCGGGACGTCCAAAAACTGCAACTACTGACGAAAACATTGCTAAAGTTCACCAAGTGGTGCTAGACGACCGGCGAATTAATGTGTGAGAGAGGCTATGAACATGTCAAAAGATCGTGTTCGTCACATATTAAATCAACATTTAGACATGAGAAAGCTGTCTGCGCGTTGGGTGCCGCGTTTGCTCACGTTAGACCAAAAAAAGTGTTTGAATGAACATTTCCAACGCTTTGTTGGCGCAGTTTAGGCGTAATAAATCTGAGTTTTGGCGCCGACTAATTGCCTAGATGAAACTTGGATACACCATTATACGCCCGAAACTAAAATACAGTCCAAACAATGGGCTACACAGGGGTAACCAGCTCTAGAAAAAGTTAAACTTATTTTTTCGGCTAAGAAAGTGATGGCGTCTGTTTATGGATTAGTCGTGGAGTTATTTTAATTGATTATCTTCATAAAGGAAAAACCATTACAGGAGCATTCTACACGGCGTTACCTGAGAAGCTGAAGGCAGAACTTGCGGGAAAACGGCCACATTGGCAGGAAAAGAAAATCCTGTTTCCCAAAGGGAACGCACCGTCTCACACCTGAGCGGTTGCAATGGCGAAAATCCACGAATTATTGTTTGAACTGCTTGACCATCCGCTCGGAGAACAGAGATTTTCGTCAATGAAGAGGCAATCACCTTCGTGAATAATTATTTTGCAGAGAAAAACGCCGAGTACTGGGAGTAGTGTGTAGAGTTACAAGGAGACTATGCTGAAAAATAAAAATAAAAAATTTGAAAAAAAAAACATGTCTTGTATCTTTATTAGGTCGGAATATGTTCAGACCACCCTCGTATTAAAACAATTTTAAAAGTAGATATATTAAGAAAAAGTTAACAAAATGATACCCGTTATGTTATTTATACAAACACATGAACAAAAAATAAAATTTTCGAGTACTCTTTCATTTTAATGTGAAGGTTGCCCTTGATTTTGCTCAATTTCTCCCAGCGTGGATCCGTTTTTGTAACATTAAGTATTAAATCTTTTTCCAAATTTAAGCGATTTTTTAGTTTACTTTTTATTTGGGCAATTGATGATAATGCCAACTCACACAAGTACGAGGTAGAAAATGGAATCAAACACTTCAAAGCCCTGGTTGTTCATTACGGATATTCTCTTTTTCTTTTTAACCAAAAGGTATCCAGATTTTCAGTCTTCAATTCCAAGTCTAACATACAATCGGCAGATAATTCCAGCAGATTCTCTTTAAGCTTAGTTGAGCCTCATTTATAACTGCTTTTAGTCCTGTGCCATGGCGTAGTGAGCTAAGGCCAAGGAAAGCGCCCCCGGTTCGATCCCACCTATGTGGTGGTGAATTTCGGCCCCGGGTATGGGACCGGTGCCCACTCAGCATCGTGAGGAAAGTGAGGAGCTTACGCTAGGTAAGCGGCCCTGGTCACGGCAACCAACATTCCGGCTGGGGGATGCCGAGATGCTGACCACATCTCCTACCCGTATCGGTTGGATGATCGTCCACCTCTGCCGTGTGTAAGTGGGCGTGAGGCCGGCAGTCGGGTTGGTAGGCCTTGGCCCTCTAAGGGCTGTCGCGCCATGGGTTATTATAATTATTATAACTGAATTTAAAAACTTATTTAAGATCCATCTTTGCCCAGTACTATCCAACATCTCTTTCACTGAGAAGTAATGACACAATTCTTTCTTCAAATTATCAAATTATTCAAATTATATTATTCAAATATAAATATAAATTATAAATATAAATTATAAATATAAATTATTCAAATTATATTTTTATATATATATATGAGTTGATGTTTGCCTTGCTTACGAGTTCTTCAATGAAAGACTGTGTCGACGAAAATGAATCAAAGTTTTTTTGATTTATAGATGATGACCACAATTCAATTTTTTATAAAGCCTTGGTATTTGTCTTTTGCTGTAATGACATTTTCATCCCGCCCTTGGAGACTTTTATTCAAGTTATTTAAATGCCCAAATAAGTCAGAAAAAAGCTAAGTTCAAAAGGAATTCCGAATCAGAAATGAATTCAGAATAATGTGACTTTTCTTGCTGTAAATAAACTAATAGTTCAGCGCGGAGTTCCATAATTCTGGTCAGCATTTTGCCTTTTGATAACCGCCTAACCTCTTTATGGTAAAGCAAATTGCGGTGTAGTGCCCCCATATTTTCACAAATGATCCGAAACAATCGGGTCTGCAACACGTTTCCTTTAATAGAATTTACACTGTTAATAATAATAATAATAATATTTAGAACTTAACTTATTCTTGTGGCAAGGTTCTGGATGCAAGAGCTTGGCGATGGAGAAAGCAATGCATCTAACAAGCGTTTGGCATCTGCTCTCTCAGTCTAGCAATAAATCCACTCTTCGCACCAGTCATGGCTTTTGCTCCGTCACTACAAATAGCAATGCACTTTTGTGCCCAAACGAAATTCATATCTTCAAGGAACATGTCATTCCTGTAGTATTCATGGGAAGTGTATTACAAAAAAAGTTATTTCTTACATTAATATTTCATTGGGTTCAAAACGCACAAAAACTACAAACTGCGCACAACCCGCAATATCCGTTGATTCATCAAATTTCAAGGAGACAAAAGAACCTTTCTTTACTCTTTCTATGACTTGATCATGAATGTTAGTCGCCATATTGCTTATCCTGCGTTGGATCATTACGATGTTTTGTGTTTAGGTGGCGTACCAACTTCGATTGCTTCATGCTTTCTCTTGACAAAATTCCCAAGCAAATTACGCACTGCGGTTTATTCTCAATCACAGTAAACCCAAATTTGAAATAATTGTCGTCATAAAGACGTTTTTACTTTATTGCACCGCTCCCGCTAGACGTTGGCGTTTCTGATGATCTTTTCAGTAATTTATATACTTTCAATGATAACAAACAACTCAAATAAATACGTATAACATAAAACAAGTGATTCGCGCTCAGTCAAACAACTAAACAGCCGACGACACGATCGCACATATCTCACGCTCACAAATCACTTTAAAATTACTTCAACTCCAAGGCACCTTACACACAGTCCATATAATACCGTACTTTCACTTCTGTATCGCGGTCTTACTTCCGATTCCACTTGCTTTGCGGTCTTGCACTCAGCTGCCGTGGCCGCGGTTGACCGCCCTATTTATAGGCCAGCGCATTCTAGCCACAATAATCTCGAAGCGTAACGAAACGTCTCGAAACATGCGGACCTTTCGTGGAACCTGTATCCACGTGTGCAAAAGTTTTCCAATGGACGAGGGGGTTGGACAGGCAAAGGGAATAAAATTCTATGATCGTTTAGTTTAGCCTAGTGAAAGCAAAGGTCAAGTTTACCTGCTGATCAGCACTGACGTTACCCTCCACCGACCACTGGAGGAGGTGACAATGAATTATCCTGCCTAGCAGTCTACCCAACAACAATAATAATAACAATAATAATAGCAACTAGTTCGATGGTTTCTACGTGAGACTAAATGTGAAATGTATCATATCAGTTTTACTGACATTTAAAGAACTCCTTCGCGAAACCTTTGACATGCCAGTGACGCTAATGTGATTTTGTATATGAACTGTCATTATCAAACAAAATAATTATTTTAATTATTTCGTTGGTCGTTAAGTCATTTGGTGTCATGTCATTTTGGTAACTTGGTGGCTATATTAATTTTAGTAGTATGTCCATATAATCTGTTCTTGAGAACTGTAACAAAGGAAATAATGTATTTATTTTCATAACTGGATACACTTAATTTTAAGTATCACGCAGTTTAATATTATTTTAATTATCGCTAACCTATGAAAGGTAGAAGTATTTCGTTCGAGATGAAACTACAAGTTTGAGTATTGGAAATGCATTTAAAAATAGAAAGGGAGATTAAAATGGTTGAGGTATGTGTGTGCGAGAGAGTAAGAGAGAGAAAATGACATCAATAAGAAAAGGATCGATAAATACCTAAGTCGATACTGGAGAGTTGTATAAAACCATCTACGTTTCATGTTGCAAAATTGTTTTTATTTTCCATTGAGGGTTAAATACTTGTGCGCCGAACTCGCTGGTCAGGTATACGGAAACTGAACCGTCCTGGCACAACTAACTGATAAGAAACCTGTCTCCCTCACGTAGGTCAGTCTTGCATGCATCGGAATGCATTTGCTCGCGTCTGTTCTAGTTCCGGGTGTTACCAACACATGGCGCTGGGAGTCTCGGCCCTAACAATATGTTAGTATTTGTTTATTAGTTATCAATTTGACACGTATTCGATTTAACAGTATATGTTTTACGTACTTAATTATATATGCATATCCGAATCCTAATAACGAAAAAGCCTAAAATTTTTGTATGGATTATATATTTTTAACATACATGAAAAAAAGGGTCGGGGGGTCGCGAAGTATTTTTGATACTACGGGGGTCGTGACATGAAAAAGGTTGAAAGACACTGCTTTAGACTATACCTACAACGGAATAAAGGTACATGAAGGTATATCTGTATTACAACATATTGGTGTAATGCATAACCTCTGGCTTTGAAACCCAAAGGCACCGAGTTTGATTCAAAGCTGATAAGGTAATTTTTTGTAAGCAGGATTATACCCAATTCTCCCTAAAGTCTGGTGCTATGAAACACGGTGGAGAAGTGTGTTTGAATGTAAAAGGCAACTCAAAGTAAAACTCCAATGTAACACAACAATAAAGTGCACTCAACATTGCCGAAGTTAGAGCCATGACCTAAGATATATCATACAAATGGAACAAACAAAAGAAGTTCTTTGTATTGCACTCACGTTAATTTCTCTACCCTTACAAATCCTTTATTCCTCTACCTGCTTCATATTAATCCAGATTAACATTATCTTATTGCTTGATGCAAGGAAACTGCAACTTAAACTTGTTTGCAGATGATACTGCAATTACAACTACATCGAATCAAGTTGCTGCGTGCAGTTAGCTCAGCAATATGCTGTCATTTTTTCTGCTTGGTTAGCAGCCTGGCGTTTGAAGATCAACGCCGCCAAATCACATGCCGTCGCCTTCACCAGACGAAAATGTCACAAAGCTCCGATTGGCTGGTACAGAAGTCCCATCGTCCATTGAAGGAACATATCTTGGAGTGACTTTGGATATGCGCCTAACTTGGAATGTCAATATTCAATTATTGGTAAATAAAGGTAGCAGAAGAATGGCAATGTTGAACCCCTTGTACAACAAGAAATCACCAAGTCACTAAGCAACAAACTTTTTCTTTAAAAGCAAGTGCTCAAACCTGCACACACTCACACACACACACACACACACACACACACACACACACACACACACACACACACACACACACACACACAGATACTGACAGGCTGTGTTCAGCCCGAAGATTTTTGCTGCGTGCCCACCCAGGATTGGGTTTAATCGCAGGAAGGATATTCTTTTATTAGGATGGGTTAAGGATGGATTGTTATGGTTTAGGATTTAAGAAAGACGGGATGCTATGCCTAATGCACCCTGGCGATGAAATAGTTTAAATTTAATTAGGATAATTTTGAGGCCAAACAACTCTTGAGAGAGCGTAGGCTTTCACGGCCGGAGTCAACATAACTAAGAGTTATTTCCGGACTGTTATGCTGTGGTCTGCTGGAGTTGGATTTTCTAGACGTTTCGTCCACAACTATGGTGGACATCTTCAGTGGCGTTGTCGTAGTCTCCTCGGAGAAGTGCGAGTAGCGTCTGAAGTATTGACCAGCAGACCGCATAAGAATTGAGTCGTCCAGGTTTACTTGGGCGGAGTGTATGCTGCCCAGCACCTAGCCGCTTAATGCTGCTTTATCTGTGCAGTGTAATAGAATTGTCGTGTGTCGCAGGCGGTTGTCTTGGGCAGTGTTATGTCTAGCCTTAAATGGGCGTTATTGCCCCATAAGAGGTGTGCGCCCAGTGCTGGCTGCGCTCTTCCGCCTGCCTGTGAGGCATCTGAGCACAGTGCGCTTGTCATGCTAGAGGGAAAGGAACTAATTGTTCAGGTGTGGGACTTACCAAGCCCATTTCTGGGCTTCGGGGTGTGGAGTCAGGGAAAAGTGGCCCTGTTTAGTTCTGGTTACCCAAAGCATCTTTGGGTAACCGGTAGCTCGGTCGGTGGCGAGGAACCCTGTGGTCGTAACGGCCAGGGGTGTTCACCAGGTTATTAGGATAGCAGTCTAGCTTACTGTAGATGGTACGGGATCTCTTCCGCACCACGTCCACAATGTACGGGACTCCGGAGTAAGTGTGAAGGATGTGGGACGGGAATCCATGTCCGGTATCATAGATAATTCGCAGTGCCCTGTTCTGGACGTAATGTAGTCTGTGGACAGTGGTCGGAGCCGCTGATCCCCAGACTTCGCAGCCGTACAGAATCAGGGGCGGTATAATCGCCCGATACAGGCGTAGTTTGAGGTGCATTGGCATGATGGATTTTAGTACAGGGTACAACTGCCTGAGTGCTGCATGCCCTTGTCCTGCTTTGACCCGGACATGAGGGGCGTAGGTGAGGCCGCGATCGAGGAGGACGCCAAGGTATTTGGCAGAGGGAACCCAGGGGATTTGCCTCTGCCTCAACCTCAGTGACCAATCCGGTCGCCTAGCTCGTACCTTAGCCAGGAGAAGAGCGGAGCTCTTCTCGGGGCTAATGGCCTGAGCTGCAATATTTATAGGCCGAGCGACCTCCGCTGATTGGCCCGGCTGGCGGACGGAGTGAGGGAGGGGGCGGGCTTCGTTACAGATGTTGCTCCCTTCTGATTGGTTCGCTTTGTTTTCTTCTGTTTTATACCGTTTCTTGTGTTGGATGAGTGCCAGTTGCTACTGAACTTCAAGGTTTCCTCTTTCTTGTTGAAATTATGTGGATGTTTATAAATTTCAATAGCCTCGCGTTGTAGTCGGGCATGGTAGTGCGTCATGGATGACAGAATATTAGTCTCATGGAACTTCATAGTTTTGTGATAATTAATATTAATTATAATTAATTTTGTGATAAATAACGAAACACTTCAGACGCTACTCGTACTTCTCCGAGGAGACTATGACCACGACCACGCCACTGAAGATGTCCACCATAGTTGTGGACGAAACGTCTGGAAAATCCAACTCCAGCAGACCACGGCATAACAGCCCGGAAATAACTCTTAGTTATAAACAACCCTTGGTTTGAATATGTAGCATCTCAGCGTTTGCTGCTGGTGGATTTGCTCCATGGTTACCTCGGATGCCCGCAAGCCATGCGGGGACCCGGAAAAGTCGAAGCCGACGTCTAGTTGGATCATAATCACCAAGAGACCTATCAGGGTACTTCTATGTGATGATAAATTGGCGTATAATTTTGCTGCCCGGCGACTAATTTCACTCTCCACGTACAGAAGTGATGAGGCTTCATGAAGCAACCTTACTGCAGAAAGTCAGCCTACTGAATAGATGGACGAAGTACTGTATTCTGAGCGCGTTGAACATATGCCACCTGCGGCCATGCCCAGGCGTCGCAGGCATAAAGTATCAACAGGACTAAGAGTGCTCGAAAGAGATTTAACTTCATACGGACTGGCACCGATCGAGAACCCAGCATAGGGTACAAAGAAGTGATCGCTCCCTGAACCCTTATCGAGAGTTCCCTGATATGTCGGCGAAAAGTCAAACCCCTGTTTAACTCAACTCCCAGGTATTTGATAGAAGGTGCCCACTCTATCCGTCGTTATCCGAAGTTGAAATGTGGGCAGTATGCGTGGGTGGACGCTCAGTGAATAGTACAGCGTGACTTTTGTCCGAATTAACAGACACCC
This sequence comes from Mantis religiosa, assembly GCA_030765055.1. NCBI lineage: Eukaryota > Metazoa > Arthropoda > Insecta > Mantodea > Mantidae > Mantis > Mantis religiosa. Next base: position 139,701,976 of record CM060954.1, on the reverse strand, counting down.
GCCAACGCCGGCACCACCTTCGTGTGAGACGGAGATGTCTTTGCATCGGGTGGAAAGCTCTAAGGATGTGCCCGTCTTTGCAGAATAGCAGCACGTCGCCAGCATATTGTGTCATTTTGACGCGCGGCTCAGTTGGAAAGTCTGCCATGTATAGGCTTAATAGTGTGGGAGATAGTACAGAGCCTTTGGGGACTCCACCTCTCACAGATCTAAGAGACGTTTTCCCTGCGACTGTGACTTTAAAAGTGCGATGCCTGAGGAAACTGTGTAATATGTTGATTAGTTGAGTTGGTAGGCCCAGATGGATGAGTTTTTGAAGGAGTCCGGCGTGCCAGGTGGTAGAAAAGGCCTTCTCGACATCCTAGGACACCGCCATCGTGAATGCGCGTTCCTGAAAGCCCAGGGCAGCTGCCTCCACGACTCGCAGTAGTTGTTGGACTGTCGAGTTCCCAGGACGAAATCCAAACTGATGGTTAGGTATGGCTTGAATGTCACCCAGAACTGCGGGCAAGCGGGTAAGTATTAAACTGTCGAAAAGTTTCAAGAGGGTAGAACGGAGACCCATGGAACGGTAGTTAGAAGGATGAATCGGGTCCTTCCCAGACTTTAATATACAGATCGCTCTGGCCTCTCTCCATCCTCGCGGAAAACGACGAAGAGTTAGATATATATTGAAGACTTAAGTAAGGAACAACACGGCATTGAAGGGAAGATGAGACCTGCATTGACATACACCTGCCAAATGTGGAGAATGGCAGCGCTAAAACTAATCTTTACAAACTGCAGATATTACAGAAATCTTCGCTCAGCAACATCCGCTGAATGGTATTGTCACCCAATTATCGGAAAGCCCGACCAACGACAGCTGAGTAAGGGGCCAGAGGCAGCCAAGCCACACCCTCCCATTAATCTCAGTCACTAACTGAGGGGTTGATTAGGGAAGTGTCACTTGTCGCTGGCCGCCTCTTTCCCCTTCCCCTGTCCTCTGGAACTTTCGCGGTGATTCACGGAAACTAGAGGCTTCGAGAAAACGGCGATATTCCTATAAAAAGGGCTGCAGTGAGTGAATTGAGTCAGTTCTTGGTGAGCAGCGTAAGAGTGCAGTGTTAGTGTACGGACGAGAAGACTGTGTACATGCATCGGAGGATTGTACGTAATTGCGAGAGCAAAGTAGAATTGTAACGGACGAACTGGTGAATCGTAATTGTGTGCATTACGTAATTCTGTGTAATTGGCAAGTGTCTAACTGTAAGTCGGTGGAAATAAAGAACATTTTTGAGTGGTGCAATTGGACTTTTCATTTCACGAACCCACAAAGTCACAATATATACCAAACAGTAATGCCATTCTCATGTATCTTTCCCCAAACTCACTGGATGCATCCTACACTTGTCATATAACTTATACGCTAAATTATTCTTTAGCTTTAGCCAACTTATACGATGACTTGGCGAGTACGACATTGACCTGGGAGGAACCTACAAGTGTCCTAGGCCTGCATTAGGCTCACCATAAAAGAAACAAATAAAAAATAAAAAAATAAAAATATACATGTCATAATTAAAGTACCACCATCTATCCACTGTTTTTAAAGAATCATGCCCAGTAAAGGACAATGTCCCAGTTTGGCAATAGTCTAAAGCCGTTTCGGCCTTCAACGACCTCCGAAGTGAGAGATGCAAGAAAGTTTGCTTTAAATGTTAGTGGATTGTTTTAAAGAGCTTGTCGCTATCATCACTATTGACAAAAGTATCACTAAGTATAAGTTCAATGTGTAACAAGAAATATCTCCGAAATAGTTCGCCCCTCCAAAAAGGGTATTTGACATGCGTATTTTAATGAGCTCTACGTTTGTTATACAGTAAGATTTTAACCATTGAGCTACTATGGCCAACGTGCCGATATCACATTACATTTTCCAACTGACTCTTGTTTTTCCCGGTAAACCACTAGGAGTTCTCATAAACATATGAGGCAACTAAGAGAATGTAATGCCATATCGGCACGTAGGCCATAGTAGCTCAAGGGTTAGAGCGGCTGGACGGAAACCACAAGATCCATGGTTCAAATCCCGGCTATGGCATTGAATTTTTCAGTCTGGCTCTACTCTTTCATAGTGCGTCCTACACACGACTAGTGTGAACGAACAATTAATTTACAGTAAGATTTTGTTTACTTCTTACGATTTTCCAGATGTAGAAAATTCATCCAGAAAATTAAAAGGACCTCTGAGTATACTACCCTTAAATTCAAGAAATGTATTTCATTTTCCATTAAAGTATATTAAACGTATGGAATTTTAACAACTTTGGGTCGTTTTTTATAAAATCAAATTTTTAGAAAAATGTTTTATGTAAAGAATAGTTTGGGTTTTATAATAAATTATTTTTATTTATAATTTTAATATTACTTTTAATATTATATTGCACTTTCTGTAGACTGATTATTTAATTTGTTTTTAATTTTTGGGTGAGTTTTCTTTAAAACCTTCCTTTAATGATTCTGAGTTTAAATACATTGGCATTTAATCCACTTTTCGTTTTTGTGTTAATCTGTTCAAAAACCACACTTACTATATTATCGCGAACCCGTATCAACGATCGCGCGTCTTGTTTACACAAAAGGAACTGATAGGGGCGGCAGTGTGAAAACAAATACCCGGCAGAGAGAGATAGCATGCCGATAAGGGTCTGCCGAGGCAGACAAACTGAGATAAATGGAAATTTCTGGACTGATAGAGACTGTTCGGGTTCTGGTTTAATTTAGAACAATCTAGAATTATCGATGCAGGTATAAAAATAGGCGATACTGGCCAGGAGTCCAGTTGCAAGATGTAAAACAGTGAGGTAAGCAGAGAACAGCTGAGAGAGTTGTGTAAAGACATGTAACGAGAGTGTTGTCAACAGTGGAAGTTGAGTAAGCTGTTTGTTACTGTCATCGACCTTGGTGTTGTGTATGTGATGTAATGTTGTTACGGGAGAACTGAACAGAGTATTTCGATGTTAATAAAGAACATTTAGAATTTCGGCAAATTGGACTTTTAATTCTACGAACCCACGGTCACAATATGAAGAAGAGAAAGTAAAAATGTGGAAAATTAAGAGTTTGTGGAAATATTTTGTAGAAGAGTGGGTGAAGAAAGTTATGTGAACGCAATATACCGGGAATTTTGGCTTCAGGGAACTTCAAAACATGTATTTTCAGTGAAAGGTTAAGAATTCTTGAGTGGATTACATTAGTTGTTGCAGGGAAGCAGCATGGATAACACAAATACGTCAGTTATTTCTGGGTTCATTTAGTTTTGAAGTGGGCACTCTTGGTAAATCCTGAGTCCATCAGGTCATAGTGTAAAACGTTTGGTATTTATCGACCAGCCAACAGTAAAGGAGGCTACAAATGCATATTGTTAACGTAAGATTTACACTACACTAAGCGGCGAGATCACAAGAGGTTAGAGACCAGAAAAAGTCTTGGCCGAACGGCAAAAATGTTCGGAGAGTACGTGACGTGGAGTGCGATTTATAACCTGCCCCGTTCCCTAATTGCCCCCACACTCGTAATTTCCATTAACAAGGTTAATGCATGCGTTTAACACTTTATAAATGGCGGGGATGTATCACACACCAGCCGCCACTGACCTCAGTAAATAATTAGTTTTATTGCTACAGATAGGTACGTGAGACTCGAACTTGGCTCCGAGCGGTGGCGTTAAAACATAAAGTCCTATCTGAACTAGGAATAAGACTGGCATTGTCCAAAACTGGTAACAGTGCTGCTTCTTATACTCACTCTTCTACACAATCCTAACTTATTAAAGGCAACTCAGTCGGTAGAGCAACTGCCTGCCGTGCTAGGGGTCCCGGGTTCCATTCCTCCCGGCGTGGGGTTGCTGATATTTCTCCGACCAAGGTAATTCCTCATTTTCCCTAGAGTCTAGAAGTAAGAATGAGAGTGTGAATGTGTGCTTTATCTAATGATTAAAACTCAACGAATACGAGTTGACACCTTCGATATGTTCCAAGGGAGAACGGCCGCCGATATGACCATTGCAGTTAAAGGCGACCACCTCCCTTGTCCACAATAACAGGGATAACAATATAAAAAATCAGTCGGTTTTAGGGAATCTTATCTAAACTTAGAAGAAATTTGTCCTCACACTAAATAATATTTTACCTGCACATTAAAAACATGTGGTTTGCCCTTTATAGAAATGTTGTCTACACTTTAATTACTTTTTTTATCCTCTAGAAAAATTTTCTCTGCACTTTAATGTTGTATATAGTTTTAAAATGCTTTCTACAATTTAAGTAGAATTTTATTCACGGTTAAAGTTTTTTTTTTTTTTTTTTTTTTTTTTTTTTTTTGCTTGTTCCATTTCCTTTAACTACTATGGTCATATCGGCGGCCGCTCTCCTTTGGAACATACCGAGGGTGTTAACTCGTTATCTTTGGTTTTTAATCATTACATCACGCACACATTCACACTCTCATTCATACTTCCAGACTCTGGGGAATATGGGGAATTATCTTGGTTGGAGAAAAATCCCCACCCCCATCGCTGGGAATCGAACCGGGACCCCTAGCACGGTAGGCATAAGGGATATTTGTTCTGTACAAATAGAAATAATTCGTCTATACACATATTAGGAGTATTTTCTTTACAGTAAAATGGAGCTTTGCAACACTTTAGAGGAAGTTTGTCCACAGTTTACAGAAATGTCTTCCACAATTTAGAGAAACTTTCTACAACTTGAACCATTTTTATCTATAATTTAGAGGAATTGTATCTACAATTTAGAAAAACTTATTTACAATGTGAAGGAATTCCATCTACAGTTTAGAATTAGTTTTTCTGCAATTTAAAATATTTTGTCTACAGTTTAAAGGAATTTTTTTCTGAATTTTTAGGAATTTCTTCCAAACATTAAAAAATTTCGTCCACATTTTAGAGACATTTTGTTTAGTCTTTTCAGCCTTTTTCTATAATCTTTTAAGGAACTTTTTCGACACATTAAAGGAATGTTGTCTTCATCTTACGAGAAAGTTGTCCATTCTTTAAAGAAATATTTTGTCTACAGTTTAAAGGAATATTTTTTTCTGCATTTGTAGGAATTTCTTCCAAACATTAACAAATTCTTTCTACATTTTAGAGATATTTTGTCTAGCTTTTCAGGCTTTTTCTGTAATCTTTAAAGGAACTTTTTCGACACATTGAAGGAATTTTGTCTTCATTTTACGAGAAAGTTGTCCATTCTGTGGACAAAATCACAGTATATATTGCGTTGTTAATATTTCACCATTTATTCCACATTATTAAATAGAAAAGTTATAACAAAAGAAAGTCATCATAACAACATTTATTGTATCTCCAAGTTAACCAACCTCAGAACAATTGCCACAAGTACTACCACTCCTAATGGGTGGTTAAGAATCTTGGAGGTAGTCGTACTGTTCTTCCACTGCGAGTTGAGTAGAATTAGCTGGAAGTACTGGTGTCGATGCAGCAGATATGGGTTTCACACGTGGGCTTACAACTAATCCATGTGATGGGTTCATTAGGTACACAGGTTTTAGGCGGCCAATAGAGACAGTATCCTGCTTGTTGTTGCGATTGATTGTGAAGAATTTACTGTCCCGTTTTATAACTTTGAATGGGCCTTCATAAGATTGCTGTAAACGTTTTTTAACTGCATCGACCCGCACGAAAACATGGGTTGCTGTAGATAATGCAGGATGGACAAAAAAAATTTTTGAATTTTCCTTATTCATATATGTAGGTTGGTTTTCACGAAATGCAGACTTTACCTGTTTCAGATATATTGCCATGTTCGTATGATCTTGTTCAGTAGGAACGAAGAATTCTCCTGGTAAACGACCTGGTTGACCAAAAAGTAATTCTGAGGCAGCATATCCACTTTCGGCAATTATATTTCGTAGTCCAAGAAGTACAATTGGAAGAGTATTTATCCAGTCCTTTTTGAGATGGCATTTGGTTTCCTAATTCAACTTCATTGAGAAGCTTACGTAATTTGTGTTCTTCACTATCAGCAAAAATTGAAATAAGCTTTTCTTTTAACAAGCGAAATTTATCTTAGTTAGGTGGATTAGCTATATCACTCACCTGCTCCATTACGTCGCAATCCAGGTTCCCTATAACATAGCTAAACTATATGAATGTATTATCAGAAGAAGCCGAACAGAAGTTAGACTTAAGACAGGGGTGCAAATTGAGTCCTATACTATTCCATTTATTTATAGATGACATAACAGAGAGGGTTAAGGAAAGCAATGCCCATTGCCCAATAATAATGAAGAAAGAGATCCCTGGTTTATTGTATGCGGATGATTTAACGGTAGGAGCAATTTCCGTAATAGGTCTACAAAAATTAATTGAGGCAATTCATAGGTTTTGCGCTGGCTGGGGACTAAGAATAAACAGCAAAATACAAAACATAATGGTATTTAAAAGAGGATCGATACCTAGGAAAGGAGAGGAATGGTTCATAGGAGAACAAAAGGTAGAAGTGGTAAACGAGTATGACTATTTAGGTGTAAGGATGTGTAGCAGTGGAGGATGGGCTGCACAAGCCAGAAAAGTGATAGCTAATGGCAGGGCGGCAATGTCAGGGGTAAGAATATGTAAACATAAACTGGAGATGTCAGTTAGATGGTTAGAAAGAATGTATGAAGCGGTCGTTGAAGCCAGAACAATGTATGGGGCACATCAGAGATAGAAACACAATTAGACCAGATGTATGGATTGTTTTGTAAACAACTACTAGGGCAGCCAAAATCGGCACCAAGAGAGGTGGCATTACTAGAGCTAGGTAATACAAAAAGGAGGGCAATAATAATAGAGAGAATATTGAAATTCTGGTATAAGTGTATTAAAGGGCAGAAAGGGGAATTATTGAATCTGTGCATGAAGCAACAGAAAAGCATTAAAATACAAATATTTGGTGGTCGGAATTGGAAAGAATGATATTAAATATAGACATGGGAGATCTGTGGAGAGCAGAGGAGACAAATTATAGCGGTTTTTGGAGGAAAGTGAGAGCTAGACTACAATACATAGATAGGCAAGAGATATGGGAAAGTATAGAAGAAAAGAAATCTTTGAAATTTTATAAGTAATTAAAGACAGAATGGGGTAGGGAAACATATATAGATCAATGTGGCAAAACTGGAAGAGAAGGCATAGCATGGATGAGGGTAGGAATATTATACTTAAAAGGGTTGAGAAGTAATGAGGTAGGAATATGTGAATTTTGTGGAGATGAAGAAAGCACTGTTCACTACCTGATAGAATGTAAGGAGTTAACAAATTATAGGAGAAAAATATGGGATAAGAAATGGGACAGTGTAAGTAAAGAGATATTGGCGGTACGCATGCTAACGGGGATGGGAGAAAATAAAAATAGATGTATAGGAGATTTCTTATATAGGATAAGAGAAAAGTGGATTAGGGTAAAAGAAGTAAAGGTCAAGTAGAAATGGCATCAAGCTGCTCAGGAAAACCAAAGGCTTATAGCCAGGGGACCTCAGTCAGTGAGTAAATCTTAAGGTCAGCAATTTTATGTATTTGTACAGGAGGTATAATACAGCATGTTCTAGGTTAACTTTTATTGCACTGATTTTGTAATGGATACTGTACAAATAAACGAATATCAAATATAACAAATGAGAAATTATTTTTCTTGATGTTCACGGAATATAAACTATGTCAAAAAAGCGTTTAAATTGCAGGTTCTTGAACTCTTGTATCCGTTAGTTTCACCACTATTTCGTTTAATAGTGATTCACTACGTGAACAACACAAGGCATAGACGTACATGTAATAAGTATTACTAGTCACTCCAATAGTTATTTCACTGCTAAAATATACAAGATATAACATTCTCAGAATTTGGATATGACTGCTTAGGAAATTAGAAATGCAAGACTATAATAAAAAGATCTGAAAAAAGCTCTTTTGTACTTCTACCCCTGTTGGGGCTTCTCCGGAAGGGAGGAGTGAGGTGAGGGAATATTAAGTGTGGTTGGACCTGAGGACAGACGACAGGCGAGCGCAAGGTTCCCAAAAGACTGAAACTCCCTGGTGATGGCTTCCCTACCCCACCAGAGGTCTAATGCATCCCCTGAACCGCCTGGAATACATACCTTCCCCGATCCGGAGGAGAGCATTTACAGAGTACCAAGTCCCTGTCATTACAACACCGACATTGGAACAATCTACCAGGATGATAGGGGAAGTGAAATATAGGGAAGGGGAAATTTGCGAGATGTAATTATCCTTCCCAGCATTCGCCTACCGACCCAACAAATCCCCGAAAGAAACAAGGATCAGGAAATTTAACCCAGGATTTGAAACCATGATCTCCGATCTGAGTCATCCCACTCGGTGAACTACTTCCATATATGGCATCTGTCCTTATTTTGTCGCGTGGCTTCACAGAAGTAGAACTCTAATGCCCGATTTCACCAACAGATGTTAACAAATGTATCGTAACAATTGTCACAGCTCTAACACTAATGTTGAATTTCTTGCATTTCACCAACCTGTTTTCTGAAAATGTTAACAAAGCTGTGTTAACGCCAAGAAACTTGTAAATATCTGAGCTATAGAAGGCTATGGATGAGCCGTATTATTTTCTGAACGTACTGCAATGCGCTTTTGTTTTCATTTTCGTCTGCACAAGCTGAAAAATGGCGGATGATCAAAATCATAAATAAAGCCGTGAGACAAATTTCTCATCGATGGAGAAAGAATTGTTAACTGAATTGGTGATGAAGTGTAAGGATATCGTAGAAAATAAGAGGACGGATGCGGTGAATGTAAAAGAGAAAGATGTCACGGAGTAAATATTGGAAACGAATTTAATTCAACTGCATGTGTCACTACTAGAAGCACCAAACAACTTGTCAGTATTACGTAAATTTAAAACGAGGTGCGAAGAACAAGTGACTTGAACGTTTCAAGACGGGAGGTGGAAAATGTATTATCCACATAATTCAGTGAATTACAAAATCGAAAAGTTATTAATACTTGAAGCTAAGGCGAGAGCGTCATATTCCTTTCGATGCATGTTCTAGCTCATTATTACATAAATTTAAAACGAGGTGCGAAGAAGGACAAGTGACTTGAACGTTTCAAGACGGGAGGTGGAAAATGTATTATCCACATAATTCAGTGAATTACAAAATCGAAAAGTTATTAATACTTGAAGCTAAGGCGAGAGCGTCATATTCCTTTCGATGCATGTTCTAGCTCATTATTACATAAATTTAAAACGAGGTGCGAAGAAGGGCAAGTGACTTGAACGTTTCAAGACGGCAGGTGGACAGTGTATTATCCATGTAATTCAGTGAATTATAAAATCGCAACGTTATTAATGCTTGAAGCTAAGGCGAGATCGCCATATTCCTTTCGACGCATGTTCTAACTCAGTATTACGTAAATTTAAAACGAGGAACGAAGAAGGGCAAGTGACTTGAACGTTTTAAGACGGCAGGTGGACATGTATTATCCACATAATTCCGTGAATTATAAAATCGCAAGGTTATTGATACTTGAAGCAAAGGCCAGATTGGCATATTCCTTTCGATGCATGTTCTAACCTCTCTTGCACTTCCGCAGTAACCTTCATAGCAACTTATTTCGACCGTCTATACCTCCGTAAAAAGTTTTCTTCTGATAGCTCCTCAAAATCATTTCTCCTCATAGGCCGTACTCTATTACGAATGCCATTTAGACGGTCTTAAATATAGCAAATTGACATCAACAGCTGAGTTCATGCTCGCCATCTTGACTATTTACAATTGTTAAAGACTTAACATCGGAAACTTGGCTTGTTAGTTTAACAAGAGATTTAACACGAGTGTTACGCTAACACTTGGTGAAATGCAATTTTTGTTTTAAATATTGCTAAACTCGCGTTAAGTCTTAACATATGTTGCTAAAATCGGGCATAAAAGTTAGAAAGTATGATTTGACTAACATTTTTGTTATTCCTCTTTTTTTTTTTTTTTTTTTTTTTTTTTTTAGGGAACAAGAGGACACAGCAGGCTGAAATGACAGTCAGATTTTTAAAAAGTTCAAGATGTGAGTTTTATTTTCCATGAAAATGGCTTTAATATATGGGATTTTAATTAAAAAATGTGAAGAGTTGACAGAGTAATGTCCCACGTGAAAGGCAAGTCTAGGGTATCATTGGAGCATTTTGCTCTCAAATACCAAGTTTAGTTCTTATCTCCATTTCGTTTTTTGAGACGAGTTTTTCATAGATGCACAAATATTTTCATACAAATATTTTTTGGGGGGAGGGGAATTCAGATAACTCTCAAAATGCGTATTGGTAGTGAAACCCTTGAGATTTTGAGCATTTCCTCCGAATATAAGTTGTAGAAAAAGGAATAATAGGACAATCGGTGAAGCTTTTGAAATGTCTAAAATTCAGCACAAAACTAAAGCCAAAACTTATACTTTATAGGATTTTTTTTTCTGAAATATTCGATAGTACAAGACTTAGAAATGGTAACACAACATTTATATTACAAAAAAGCGCGTCAAAGTGTAATCTTATACTTATATAAGCCAGACTAGTGATTTCTGTTTTGTTTACTTTGAGACATTTTTACACGTGTATGGTGTCGGCTCATACCTTATGACATATAAACCTCTCTTATTTGCTCTCATTCTGTACAAGATAGCGTTGATTTAGACCCCGGCCGTTCGTGGTCCGCGGTCCTCTTTTTTCTTCTCTTGTAACGTTCGTTACGACTGCAGCAAAGAAATATTAATAATAAATATAAGAAAGATGAATGATGCCGAGTGTTTAAAGGACAAACACTAGTGAGGTAAGGCTACAAGAAAAACACACTCTGGGGTCTGGTTCCCGCCCGTCTTCTGTTAACTCTGCTTGACGTAGGTACAACTTATCTTCAAAACATAGAAGAACTTAAAGAAAGTGAACATCCGAAAAATACACAGGTTAGTGTCCGTGAGTGTGTGTGCGCAGCATAACTTCAAAACGAGATATCGATTAAACCACTAGTCGTGCTATTTAAAGTCATTCCTCCATTAGATTTTACAGAAATGTTTACCAATCCTAAAATATTAAATCAAAGTATTCATTTTCTTTCCCCTCTCAAACATTCAACTAACGAATCCTGTGGGTCTAGGAATATACAGTGAAGTTATCTTTATTCGCAAGAAACTTTGTATAACGTGTAAACCGTATCCACACATACGCTTGCCCCGTATCTCACATGACCTTATCACTTTTTTTTAAAAATTTACGTCCTCCAACGTTAAGTCATATCCGACGGTGAATGACTTGGAGAAATGATGCTCAGATGCCTCCAGTGTCCATGGAGCTTATAGTTACCCGACATTCGTATTGAAGGATAAGGGAAACCCTGAGATAAACCTTATCCAGGTAACTCATCCTGACCGAGATTCGAACGCGGGACCTCTTGAACGTGAGGCGGACACGCTACCATCTAAGCTACTGAGGCGGGCTTTATCACTTCTCATTGGCTGCTATTGTAGTATAGACTGTTGTGCAGTGAAATTAGTTCGTTATTTAACATGGTGATATATCCTTATATGTTGGAAGAGAATTGTCAAATCTGTATTTTTGTAACGGTTTTAATTAAATATATTACGCAACAGAGTTAATTTATCTGAAATGCATGTTAATTCTTAAACGAAGTAAAGAGGAGGTTCCTTTGCTCTCAAACACATGACACGATAGCACGTGATTTAGCGGTAGTGATGACATATTTGTTTATGACTTATCACGACTTTGTTTTGAACTAGATTAGTCATATATCGTCATTCGACGGTGTGCTGTGTCGAGTGCGAGAGCTAAATTATTTTATTGATCGTTTATTGCACGTGTACTTATTATATGTATAATGACAGAGTCTACCGCCAGATTTTCGCTGAGGCATCGCAAGGGAAAACCTTTACAAAACGGCGAAAAAAGAATTGTGTTGCATGTGTTTAATGCACTCACAGAGAAGAATCCGTCTTTGTCAGTGAGAGAAGTCGAACAGCTGTGCTCTGAACTTACAGGTGTGACTGTTAGATGCGTAGGAACGTCGCGACATGAAATTGAGACAACAGGAAAACTTAGCACTCCAGGGGCGATATTGCTGTGTGGCGAAGACGTTATTTAAGGACAATCAGACTGTACCAGGATACAAATCGCAAAATACACTACCTTGACTAGACTTGGGTGAATGAAGGACATACGACAAGTATGGCGTGACACGATTTTTAAGACTGAAAGATAAGCATTTTTATAAGGTAGGTGTGCTGGTTTTAAAAATTCCCAGTGGAAAAGGCCTAAGGCCTTTCATTATAAACTTGTTTCAGTTTCATTGCTCATTCATTCAGTTTCATTATAAACTTCATTATTTTTGCATGCCTTCATATTCTTATTTGTATGATTTTATCTATCTTCCTGGCAATTATTATGTCATTTACTCCAGTTTTAAATGTGACGGGAAGGCACCGTCTATGGCCTATGACGCGAAAGCATCAGCCAATTAGGGTGAGGGGGAAGATAGTTGCACGCGGAGTGATACATGTCAGCGGGGCAAAGTTATATGAAACAGAGATTAGCCATAATTACTGTAAATTATAGACCAATTCATCCAAAGAGTAAACAAATTCTTCTGATACGAGAAAGTACCAGGGATTTGAATCTAACAGACTCCTATAGGATAGATGGTATACCTTTTTTTGTATCAAGAATTACGATCAATTATGGTTAGATAAAGGAAAATTGTAAATAGTTGCAGAATTGAAATCCATGAAATCCATGTATATATAATGTAAACTAGGATGTGCAATTAAATTAAAAATGTATTGATATTAAATTAAATGAAAAACTATACTGTAAACTAAAAACGAAATGGATATTAATTGTTATTTCACACCGGCCGTGTGTAGGCTAAAGTATGGAAAGGTAGAGTCAGACTGAAAAATTCAATGCCATAGCCGGGATTTGAACCACGGATCTTCTGGTTGCCGTCCAGCCACTCTAACCATTGAGCTACTATGGCCAACGTGCCGACATGACACTAAATTCCCCAACTGACTCGCGTATTTCCCGGTAAATCACTTAGGAGTTCTCATAAACACATGAGACAGCTACCTTAATGGCGACTTACAACGTGTAAGTACTTTAAGGCCCGGGCTTTATAGTTAACCACTATTAGCTCAATTAATGGATATTAATTCTTCTTTCACACTGGCCATGTATAGGCTAAAGTATGGAAACATAGAGTCAGACTGAAAAATTCAATGCTATAGCCGGGAATTGAACCCGGAATTTCTGGTGTCCGTCCAGCCGCTCTAACCCTTGAGCTACTATGGCCAACGTGCCGACATGACATTAAATTCTCCAACTGACTCGTGTTTTTCCCGGTAAACCACTTAGGAATTCTCATAAACACATGAGACAACTACCTTAATGGCGACTTACTATGCTGTAAGTACTTTAAGGCCCGGACTTTATAGTTCGGACCACTCTTAGGTCAATTAATGGATATTAATTGTTCTTTCACACTAGCCGTGTGTAGGCTAAAGTATGGAAACATAAAGTCAGACTGAAAAATGTAATGCCATAGCCGGGATTTGAACCACGGATCTTCTGGTTGCCGTCCAGCCGCTCTAACCTTTGAGCTACTATGGCCAACGTGCCGACATGACATTAAATTTTCCAACTGACTCGTATTTTTTCCGGTAAACCACTTAGGAGTTCTCATAAACATATGAGACAACTACCTTAATGGCGAAGAAGATCCGTGGTTCAAATCCCGGCTGTGGCATTGAATTTTTCAGTCTGACCATATAAACGAAATTCCATTACTCTGTGTACAAAAGTCCCCTTAACCGTATGAAAAAAATTCCACCAGTGTGTTGTATCTCAGACAAATTTCCGCTAAGGTGTCAGAAAGCATTGCAGACAAATTTCTGAGGAGAACTTTCAAAAGTTGTAGATAATTCTTATAAAATAACAGAGCGCTCATGTAAACTTAGGCAAAATACTGTTATAATGTAGACAAATTATCTCTAAACTGTAGATGAAGTATTTCTAAAATTGAAAAAAGTGAAAATCATAATTCCCCTAAGCTATAAATAAAATTCCTTTAAATTGTGGGAAAATATTTATCTAAATACTAAACAAAATTATATTAAGATTTAGACAAATGTTCTTTAAATTGTAAACAAAATATCCCTAAACAGTAGATGTATTACTCCTAAATTGTAGAAAAAATTGTTCTGAAATACAGAAGGAAGCTTCTCTGAAGTATAGACAACATTCCTTTAAATTGTAAACAAAATTGTTTTAAACTGCAGATAAATTTCTACTATACCTTAAACAAAACACCTCTAAATCAAGTTAAAAAAATCTAAATTGTATACAAAATTATTCCAAGTGTACACGAATTCCTGTACACTGTACACTCCTGTTTAGACATGCTACAGATAAAATTCCAGTAAACTGCATTTAAATACTTCAAATTGTAGCTTAAATTTCTCTGAATTGTATAAAAAGGTCCTGAAGTATACACACAGTTCCTCTAAAGCGAAGATTTGTTGTTATTTGTCAACTGTCTCTTATAAGCTGCTCGAGGTAATGAAAGAAATGTACAAATCACAGATATTTGGCGATTTCAATGTAACATGTCGACCGTTGTAAGCACAATGGTACGGGAACCAGCCTGAAGACATCGTGCGCATGTTGTACAGAGGATTAGTGATGATAATGCAGTGAAAGTAAACACATTTCTGGGATGGTGAAAACTGGCAAAGTGTTTGATAGTGTGTCAGTCCGAAACATTGCTAGTTACTATAAATGACACGGTGTTCTTGTGCTAGGGTCATCCTTCATCACCAGATTCGCTTCAAGCCTACCTTCATTCTGGTCGTTCCGAACTGTTTAGCTTATCGTTGGGATCCTAACCTCCTCCATTTTTCACTCTTTTCCGCCTCCCTTTCCGTCTCTCCGTCACTTCTTCATACACTATTAATTTCCTATAAATACCTGATCTGTGGAACTCAGGATTCTTCCTCCCTGCTTGCGTACACGCTGCCCGTTAGCTGAGAAAACAGTAGAACAGATCTGAGTCGAACATAGAACCAACGGACAGTGGCATAATCGAGAAGGTTCACACGGGACCAGTAGGGAGGGAAATCCTGGATGTTCTACTTGCATTCCGGTGAGAGTCCTCGAGTACCTTCCCACCGTCTCTCTCCGAACAACCGACACGGAAACCAGATAAAATAGGTGGTATAAGTAGCCTGGAGCACTGGCGAATGCGAAGCAACGTGACCATCGCACCGTCTACCTAGAAGAAAAAGCGGCTGTAGGAGCCTTGTTGTTTATTGGCTGGCGGCACAGGAGACACACGGCTTCAAGGCCAGTCACGAGTTGACGTCACGTTGCCGGTACGGAACTGTGCTGTTACTAAGCAAAAGGCTTTTCGAGGCGGTGTGTCGATAGGTTTCTAGTTCCAAAAACGTCTACTGTGCCCGGCATATAATATACGAGGTGGGTCAAGAAGTAATGACTCCTATTTATTTACTCTTTTCATTGCAAAGAAAACTGAATCCAGTTTACATAGCTTGAAAACTACAACATTGGCGGTTAATTTGTCACTATTCAATATAATCTCCGTCCTTTTCCACAGTTCTGGTCCACCTTTTAACTAGGGCATGTGTTCCAGTGTAGTAAAACACGCGGTCTTGCTTCCTAAGCAACGTTTTCACAGCCTCCTCATCTTCAAAAGGAATCCCACGATGAGCTTCCTCTAGTGGTCCAAACAGATGGAAGTCTGATGGTGCCAGGTTAGTGAGGTAAGACTTGCCATCCCAATTTCTCAATTTCTGTAGTGGTGTAACGGCTGGTGTGTGGTCTTACATTGTCATGCAAAAGAAGAACATCCGCCATAGATTTTGTTGGGCGAACTCGGTGAAGACGTGCTTTCATTTTTTACAGAGTTCTGACGTATTGCACAAAATTTACTGTGCATCCCTGCTCCAAAAAATCAATCATAAGCACACCCTCTGCATCCCAAAACACTGTCGCAATAACTTTCCCTGCCGACCGCTGAGTTTGATTTTTTTTTTTTTTTTCGGTGACGTTGTGTGATGCCATTCCATTGACTGCCTCTCTGATTCTGGTTCAAAAAAATGAACCCACGTTTCATCTACAGTAACTATTTTTTCCAGAAACTCCTCTCCCTCAAAATTGAAGCGCTGCAAGTGTTTGGATTCTATTGTTTTCCTTGTTTCTTTGTTTTGGGCGGTTAAAATTCTTGGCACCCAACGTGAACAAACTTTTGAGTAACCCAGTTGTTGAATAATCGTCATCACACTGCCTTTACTGAGGGAGGTAATGCGACACAATTCACCTGTTGTTCACCCGACGATCACCACGAATGATGTCATCGACTCGCTAAATGTTGCATGGAGTCACTGCAGTCACCGGCCTGCCGCTTCACTTTTCATCTGCCAATGGTGTTTGCCCTTCAGCTTCGTTTCTGTGACGAACCCATCGTCTATCAGTGCTGACACCCACCGTTGCATCACCAAACACATTTTTTAGTCTTTCGTGAATGCGAATTGGCGTTTCACCTTCCGCAATCAAAAATTCAATCACAGAACGCAGTCTAATACGCAAGTCGATGTGAGCCATTTTGCAAGAGGATGCAGTGCTGCCACCTGTTGACTTAGGAAGTTACTACTGCAGGGGATTGGAGAAGAAGGTTTGAGGAATTGCGCCAAATTCAAAGTTTTCACATAACTTACTTATTTAAGGGGAAAAAATAGGAGGCATTGCTTTCTTATCCACACTCGTAGAAGAACCTATGCTTGAAGCAGAGAATAGTAAGAGAGTAATATAAGAGTAACAGTGAGAGCAGTGCGTTCCGTGGGTAAGGAGTCCGCAGGCTGTAGAGCGATGTAGGAAGTAGTTCATGGTTCAGTAAGTGCGGCAATTGAGGGATCGAGGAATTGTGAAAGCTGCACTAAGCAATTTACATGCGAATATCGGAGTTGTGTTTAGAGTCGGCGTGTACACTTGTATGTAGGCAGAAAGGTTATTAGCAGTACATGTTGGTGTTTGCTAAAGAGACGTTCAAAGTGTTATATTTGCTAACGAGAGGCCAATAGTGAACTAACACTTAAGCTAAAAATAAAGCAGGTTAAGGAGAAATTGTTCGTCCTTTGTCACAGTACGTCTTTCTATACCGTATAAGAGGCATGCTTTTTAAGTCAGTGGTTTTGGAATTAAAAAAAGACGTGCATAGATATCGCAATAATTTTATTTTTGCATGGAAGTCTGTACCTTAGTCTACTTTTCTACATAATTTCCGTGAATATTAAGGCACTTGTCATAACGTGGCACCAGTTTTTGAATACCCTCCTCATCAAATTCTGCCACCTGACGTGTAAACCACTGTATCACAGCTGTTTTGATTTCGTTATCGTCTTGAAGACGCTGACCACCCAGATGTTTCTTCAAGTGCAGGAACAAATGGTAGTCACTGGGCGCCAGATCAGGGCTGTATGGAGGATGATCTAGAGTTCCCCATTGAAAAGATTTGATGAGATCTTTGGTCCGATTAGCCGCATGTGGACGGGCATTGTCGTGCAGCAAAACGCTACCCTTACTCAACTTGCCACGTCTTTTGTTCTGGATTGCACGGCGCAGATTGTTCAACGTCTCACAATAAGACGCTGCATTGATTGTCTCATTACGAGACAGAAACTCCACTAGCAATACTCCTTTTCTGTCCCAAAAAACTGTGCACATGATTTTCCGGGCAGAAATTGTTTGCTTAAACTTCACTTTTGTGGGTAATGATGAATGTCGCCATTCCATGGATTGTGTTTCGATTCTGGTGTGACGTAGGCCACCCATGTTTCGTCACCAGTAACAATTTGGTCTAAAAAATCTTTACCTTCATTGTGGTACCGCTCAAGGAAGGTCAATGCACTGCATAAACTTTGGGTTTTGTGCAAATCCGTCAACATTTTCGGAACTCAACGTGAACACAATTTCCGGTAGTTAAAGTTTTCGGTCACAATGCGCTCGTACAAAACACTACGAGAATATTGAGGAAAATAGTTGCACAATGATGAAATTGTAAAGCGTCTGTTTTCTCTCACCTTTTCGTCCACTTTCTGCACCAAATCTTCAGTAACGACCGAAGGACGCCCACTCCGTTCTTCATCATGCACATTTGTGCGGCCATCTTTAAATGCTCTCACCCATTTCCTTACCATTCCATCACTCACAAAGTTTTTCCCGTAAACTTCACAGATCTCACGATGAATATTGATCGGTTTTACACCTTAAGCACTAAGAAATCGTATAACAGCCCGTACTTCACAATCGGCGGGACTCACGATTGTCGGAGGCATCTAAAACACTCAGTAACCAACGTATACAATGAAGAATGAGACTGTAATGGCGTCAGTGCGTAGACAAGAGATGTAGGTAACCAGCGCGCATGCGCGGAACGCCAACCATAGCGCTGCGGCGGCGGAATCGCAAAACGGCACTGACTTAAAAAACATACCTCATATTTCTCCCATTCTATCAGGGTTCCAACCAATTTATTTTCCTCTTTCAAATGTCTAGCAAACTTTAATTATTTATTTTGTCTCTTCTATTACACTCTATTCCATTCAGTTGTTCCTCTACTTCCACTTCATCGACCATTTCATCTCTCCTTAATGCAACAATGTGGAACATGGGCAGATGCATATGTCTAAGGGTATTTCATTCATCATAAACCATCCTCTTTTCTCTTCATTATCGCATATGAAATATGTATCTTCATTCTGTTATGATTTTCTTCCCGAGACTTTTTCAGGTTCAGTATTGTGTTTCTTTCACCCAAAATTTCTAAAAGAGCTTTAGTACTTATTTCGCCTTTACATTTCACACATTAGTATTCCTTTTCACACCTATCGTCATTTCGTCGCAAGATCCAAGTTTCTGCCACATTTTTCTTTTTCTCCAGGATCACAGAAGATATTTGTATTTACTCCTCTGTTTTTACTTTTTTATATTTGTGCTCTCTAACGTCCCTTCTTCCCGTATAAGGTGCTACAGGTAGTGAAACTGGTGATACTGTCGCGAACCCGTTATCTACGATAGCGCGGCTTGTGTGTACAAAGAGCCAGCAAATAAAGATAGCTGAGATAAAAGACTTACCGACACAGATAAGTGAGGTAAATGGATTGATAGAGATTATTCGGTTTCTGGTTTGTTTTAGAACAGTCTAGAAATATTCAGTGGCGGTATATATAAGAGATTGTGACATGCCAGAGTCAGTCGCAAACAGAGCAATAGTAGTAAACAGCTGTGAAGTGTTGTAACGAGAGCTGATGTAAACAGGTGTAATCAGAACGCTATTGTTGGGGTCATCGACTTCGGTAGATTGTATATGTGATGTAATACTGCTACTGTGAGTGTATTTCTACGCAAATAAAGAACATCTAGAATTTCTAAGAATTGGACTTTCTACGAACCCCACAAAGTCAACATTGATGTCAGGAAGTGGAACAACGACAACATTACCGAGAAGATGGAAGAAATGAAAGCCGAATTAACAACGAAGTCGGAAGCTGCAAATAGCAATTTGGCCGCGACGATGACCGCGAAGATGACCGACACAAAGAAGAGCAGCCGGAAGAACGAGTAAGGCTCGGCGTGACGAGGAACACTTCGGTGCCATCACTACCATCCCCTCGAGTGGCACTGCACGCCGATAGCCGGCATATGGATGACAGCCTCTTCGCGGACGTTTGGGTGAGAGGGAAGCCGTGCCGCGTGCTGGTGCACACCGGGGTATCCGTGACCATCATCGGACCAGATATGGCCAAGGGTTTGCCTTCGAGAAAACCGAGGCGATCATACCAGCTAGTGACGGCATCGGGTGACACTTTGCCTCTGGAGAAGGAGGCCCTGCTGACGTTGACCTTGGGATGGAGTGCCGTGTGCCTGTGGGTGTTCGTCACGAAGGTGGCTGAGGAGGTGGTACTGTGGTTGGATGCCCTCAGAAGCCACGAGGCGACGGTCTGTGCCTGTGCACCGACTATGGTAGCCAGAACATTGTTGCCGTGCTGAGAGAAGGTGCCCGTGACGCTGCTTAACCTAGCGGACACAGATCACGACGTCCAGGCCGGAACGGAGCTGGGGACGTGCGAGCCCGTGGTCAGCGTAACCGCAATCGACAAGACACAGCAGCCGGCACCGACGCAACACCTGGGGTCCCGGCTGGAAGGCTTAATGGAGAGGGCGGCCGACCATCTGATCGCAGAACACCTCGAGAAGATTCGACAACTGCTGAGACGATACCAGCGCGTCTTCAGCCAAGGCAGAGAAGAACTACTGTGTCACTCGACGAGAACTACTGGCGGTAGTAAAGACCTTGGTGCACTTCCACAAATACCTGTACGGTCAGCCATTCCATCTGAGGATTGACCACTCCGCCCTGACCTGGCTATTGAGCTTTAGGAACTTGGAAGGCCAGACAGCACGTTGGGTCCAGAGGCTGCAGGAGTACGACTTCACCTCTGAACATCGTAGAGGGAAGAGCCACGGTAAGGCAGACGCCATGTCCCGAAGACCCTACCCAGAGGAGTGAAGCCGGAAGCTCACTCCACTTCGGAAGGAGTGAAGCGTTGTGAAGCCGGAACCTGAGCTCTCGACCACAGAAGTACTGTCCTCCACAGGAGAGTAAGTCTCCGAAGCCTGAGACGCAGGGGGGCTGGAGAAGGTTCCCACACCCTTCCTGGACAGATTTATGACACCCCATGTCAGTACAGTTACAGACCATTCAAAAACATTCTGACGGCTTCTACTTGTGTGAATGAATCTTCTCGGTTTTAGTGTACAGAGTTATTTTTAACGGTTCTGCTCATTGTGTAGCAGGCGTTCTCTGCCACACACATTCGCTGTCCTTGTCCCACTGTGTAAAGGAGCACATATTTTTCAGGGACCTTCTTTGCGTTGCTGGACAGTAATAAAATTAACCTTCTGTGGAGCAGAGGAACCCAATGACCAAGAAACTTTTTAACGTTACAGTCACACTAGTTTCTCGACACACTATAATATATTTACTTATCTATATTATCAATTACATCCCAGTACAGCAGTCAAGTGTTCAAAGAAGCTTGCTATTTTGTATGCCGGAGTTGATATTTTGAATAATACTCTTTGCACGGCCTTATGCGAAACAAAAGAGCGAACATACCACTTCACATATGTAAAATTTTAGATATTGGAAAATTTCTGCCAACAACATTTACACAAAAAGGCTGTTTAATGCAAATTGCACACTTTAGAAAACTCTATATATTTTCTTAGGTAAGTCTGTTTCTATTTCCTATGGTTAAAGACATTTTTGAGAAATGCAAAAACCAGACACACAAACGCACAGATAGATGTATTTCTAATGTTCCAATACACTACTTTCGCTCTCTCGTACACACTATTCTTGCGAAAGCCTATTGTTCTATTATTTAATGGGTTTAAAGATAAACATTTTACAGAACAGTGTCATTATACAATCAGTTGTAGACACTAGAAGAACAAAGTATTGTACAGTAGTGACGATAGTTCTGTGCCGGTGACCTACTTTCTTCGCGCACTGAAGAGAGTCTATGCCTAAACGCAACTTGCATTTTCTGCTAGAGGTGGAAGACAATGCAGCAAGGCCATATTTCCCAGACTCGTCTTTACTAAAACACATCCCTTAAGATATATGAGCACTTCCTCATCTTAGCCACTGAGAAACAATAGATCTTCTTTACTGCTTTACTTCTTTGCTTTCACAAATGTTTTAATTTACAGGAAAATAAAAATGTGTGGTGACGCCTTTGTGGCTTGTAGCGCATGGAAGTGAGTTAGCCGATTCTCGTATGAAGATATGTTTCATGTTTATAGATAACCGACCTTCCTTTGTCTCTAAGCCTTTTTATGGCACGTAAATATGACACGTGCCAATTTCTCATA
Source organism: Mantis religiosa (assembly GCA_030765055.1). Classification (NCBI taxonomy): domain Eukaryota; kingdom Metazoa; phylum Arthropoda; class Insecta; order Mantodea; family Mantidae; genus Mantis; species Mantis religiosa. Next base: position 139,679,927 of record CM060954.1, on the reverse strand, counting down.
TACCTTTCCTATAACAGGACCTTGTTGTACCTTGTTTTCTTCCACTTGAAACCTTATGCCATATAAAATAGTCTTTAAACTAGTGCTTCCCCCTTTAAAGTTAATGGAATCTTGATGTTTCTCGAGTCCCAGATTTTGACACTGGGCACAGTTTTATCCTCAATATACAAATTTTAAATTGTTTGACGAATTAAACAACTATCAAAGTCATCAATGACAGTGATTGTTTCTGGTACACGATGTACTTTCCAGATGTTTCAAAGGAGGTCATTTGAGCCTCACATTTCTCCCCTTCTTTAATTATTTTACGACATTTTCTCTCAGATACTTTTGTTGCTGTACTCACCCTCCCTTGCATTTTATTAGCATATCGCCAGAACCTGCTTCCCGTTACAGAATAGATTGACATTAGTAACAACTTCGCGGTTTGGCTGTGAAGTGTTTTTCCACCAAGTTTGCTTTGAATTGGAGGCATTTTAATATAAATAAGAAAATATATAAACACACAGACAAAACGCTAATCACCAGTCTGATTAATAATCACAATTTCTAAAACTTTAAAATCTTAACATGAAGGCACCGAAGCGTTAGAAGTTACAGTTTGGCCGCTCTATCACCGGCTCTGACATTTCTCGAGAAGGGGAAGCAGGCTGTTGCCAGTTCTTTAGCGGGTATTTCAAGCAGAGGAACAATGCGTATTTTAAATATTTCACGTATTTGCATATTTCACGAACCAGGAGCCATATCATTATAATAGCGATAATAACAGGACTTACGAACACTAGAAATCGGAATTCACGCACGCAAAATATACCAAAGAAATTGCACCAGCGCAAGCAGCTAAAGCCACGTGGCTCAAACAAATTTAAGCTGGCAGCACGGTGTTGGGTTCGGAAGCCACGCCTAGCAGCGACAATGCTGATTGGCGCTAGCAGAGAGTTTTAACTTCGTCACCACAACACTGGATGTAGGGACTCCCAGTACTACCAACAGATACAGTTAGTGTGTGTGAAAAGTGTGAACGAAATATTCGAATAGAGTGTTGTTGTAATGAACATCTTGCATGATAATGAAATTGCAAATTGTATTTCAGTGTTTTAAAGCTAATATAGTCCTATATTTTCATTCTAAAGATAATTTTGAGAATATATTCTCAATTGCTCATTACTGTATGTTGATACTATTAACCTTCTCCCTCCACCTCTTGCAGTCGCAAAACGGCAGAGCCGGAGATACAACGACCGGACTGTACCTAGTCAAACTTCTCCACGATACTGATCATTTCAGTGTACTGCGCATGACCGAGAGAGTAGGCTCAGCAATCGATCCTAAACAACTGCGCACACGGTCTCCACCGGCACAGAACCATCGTCTGTATTGTGACTTTGTGGGTTCGTAGAATTAAAAGGCCGAGTTGCAGAAATTAAAAATCTCCTTTATTTTCATAGAAATACTCTTATATATTACAGCAGCATTACCTTACGTACACCATCAGTCTACCAAGGTCGATCACAATAACAAACAGTGACAGCAGATTACATCCTTAGCTCTCGTTACAATAACACTTCCAGCTATCTCTCTTTTCACAACTACAACTTTGCTTACTCACGCTGTTTACAACTGTCCTGCTGGCGTGTCACAATCCCTTATATATCACAGTCATGATTACCAGACTGTTCTGTCAATCACTAGATGTTTCTGGAAAACGAGGCATCTAATGACGTAATCCGAATATTCTGTCACCTTCGAGAAACGTAACTTCATCTATGCCGGCGAGTCCTTTACCTCAGTTATCGCTGCCCGCCGGCGCTTGTTTATAATCGCCGCGATATCATTAACTGCTTAGCAAGGCTCATTATTACCATGAAACTGTATCCGCCGACTGTTTTCTTGTTTGTGCCGCAACTTTTATGCCTGTTACCGTGACAGTATATATGTCAACGACATTGTCAATTGCTATATCGATGCTACCGTTGTGCTGGAATTTAATACTGCAGAATGATGGCTGTAACGCTAGATGTTATCTTTAGGTTACATTATGGAAACAAAATTGATGTTCGTATCTTAAAAATATAGGTGTAAAAAAGTGTAGAAAATTAAAATTAATGACGACAAATATGTCGGAAATAATTAATGCTACAAAACGTATTTTATCTGATGTTAACAGTAGGTATGTTTAAAAAAAATTTGCATTGTTTTGTAAAGGTTTTGAATGTCTCTGTTGCTTTAAGAATTATACAATTTTACTTCATTGCGTATTCAAAGGAAATTCAAAATATATATTGTATTAAATATCTTAAATATTCCACATTTCTGGTGTGGAGCTAGCATATCTGGCTCATATTCAAGGGCTCTCAAGTTCGAATCTCGACTGAAGGAGTTACCGGAATAAGGTTTATTTTCCGAATTTTGTCTTATTCTGAGAAGAGAAATACCGGGTAACTTTAAAATGTAGATACTCGAACTCTTTTGAACATCGTTCCACCCATTTCATTGATCATCGAAATAAAAGACGTATGTGTATACATATTGCAATGTTAGAACCATTTTCAGAAGATGAGCAATTCAGAAGCTTTTCAAAGTAAAGTGTAATTTGGGGTGGAATGTTTTCTCCTTTTTTTAAATCTTTCTATCCCATTCTTAAAAGAAGCTGCACTTAAATACTAAGTTAGGTATTTATCCGGTTATTCGATTTCAGTCTTGCTGTTCACAAACACACATACATGCACAAACAAGAACGAACGCACATGGAGTTTTTTTTTTCTCTAGAAATACTTCCTTTATACTTCCTTCCATGCCAAAACATGCATTTGCTTTGAAATCTTGATACAGAATTTTAGTTGGAATAAAGTACTTCCTCTAACTACTTAGGTGGCAGAGAAAGTGACAATGGCAGCTATAGTATCTGAGTTAAACTTTATAAGGCAAAATAAATCTTCTATGTGAATCTGATGTAGCAGTTGTATACTTTGCTCTCCGGTAGCCTAGCTCACTTATTTGGAATGTTATGTACAGTTGTAGTGTATACTTCAGATCAAATTTATACAACAATTCCCTCTCTGATGTCATCGTCCCCAAAAATACACCATTCATATATCTGTAGTTATACTGTGTCCGTATTAGACAAAAACAAACAGTTTCAACACAGAAAACATTGACGAAATCCCGTGCATCAAATTCCAAGAATACTGATGTCTCAACTTGATTTTAATGACAGAGTAACTGACTGGCTAAATAGGAAAACGAATAGAAAGATTTAAGATAAATAATAAAATGTTAAAACAGATGGGAAAAATTAATTACTTAAACTGTAACGTAGCCTTTAAACCAAATAACGAAGACATATGTAATAAAATGGGTGAACTTGCTTGTTATCTTGAAAGTAAAAGTCCGAAAGAATAAAAATCTAAAGATAATGGTTGTTTCGGTTTTACTGTATGGACCGGAGACACGATATTAAAAAGAAAGATTGGAGTTCAAAACAAGCGGCGAAAATGAAATATCTCTGAGTAGTAAAAGGATGTACAAGACAAGATATTTTAGAAATGAAGAAGTAAGGAATTAATTATACATACTCGTATTTTCGTTAAAAGAAAAGGTACACACAAATATAGAAAATAGAAAAGTCATTTGCAAAGAATGCATCACACTCCCATAACCTAGAAGCTTATACTTTCTTTCATTTACGTCCTCCAACCGTTACATCATACCAAGCCATGAATGAAATGGCTGAAATTATGCTCAAATGAGTCCAGGTTCCATAGAGTTTGGAGTAACCCAATATTCGTCTTTCAGGATAAGGGAAACCCCCGGAAAACCTTATCTATGTAACTCCTAAATATATACAAGAAACCATGTTTTTAATAAACAGGCGAGTCAAATATTTGCCTCCATGACCGAGATTCAAACTCGGGACCTCTTGAACGTGAGGGAGACACGCTATCATCTACGCTAGCGAGGCGGGCTTCTGCTTATAGAACAATAAAAGGATGGAAGAAAAAAGAGAAGTTTCACAAACGTTGATTTTTTTTTTAATTTTACGTCCTCCAACGTTAATTAATATCGAACGGTGAATTAATTGGGTGAAATGATGGTCAAATGTGTCCAGGGTCCATGGAGCTTAGATGTGAAATGTGTAGTGTTTAACGCCCGCTTTTACTACATACGGCACCGCAGGTGGTGACACTAATGATACATGAGATGAAGATGGAGCACCGGTGGAATGAGATGGCGGGGGAAACCGGAGGTCCCGGAGAAAACCCGCCCCAACGCCGTGTTGTCCACCACAAATCTCACTTTGCGGTCGCCTGGGATCGAACCCGGGCCACCTTGGTGAGAGCCAAGCGGTCTAACCACTGAGCCACGGCGTGGCCATGGAGCTTAGAGCTACCCGCCATTCGTCTGTAAGGATAAGGAAAAACACCGGCGGAAAAAAAAAACCTTATCCAGGTAACTCACCCCGACCGAGATTCGAACTTGAGACCTCTTGAACGTGAGGCAGACATGCTACCATCACAAACTTTGATGATGATGATGATGATGACGACGACGACGACGACGACGACGACGACGACGATGATGACGGTACCCGACTGGCTGGACGAATGTTCAACAGATGCCAGGCTTGTGGGGCATAATTTCAGACACCTTTATGTACACTTAACATTTTCTCCAATTTTTCGGCTAGAAATTGACTTAAGGCAGTTTTTAACTCCCTGTGAGGAGTTGCGCAGATGTTTGTTTCCTAGTAAGTTCTGTCTTAGCATGTTCTAGGCTTAGCCGATCCGCCGCTACTGCACCAACAGACTCGTATAGTAGAGCCGTGGGAACAGCGGGCTGCCTGTCGCGACTTTCAAGACAAACCAGATATAATGTGGTAACCAACAGAAGTTATAAATTATCATTTTTTGGCTAATTGCATTAAGTTGTAACACCCACAGCCACTGTTTTGACTACCGAGGTGCAATGATTGCGTGTTCACGACGACGTAGAGCGTGTGTATCACAGGAGGTGGTAAACACTACTGCAGCTGTTCATTATCTTGGCCCCCCCCCTCTCTACAAACAGTTCGAAAAGATAACACCAGCGCTATGGTCGTGACGCGCGATTCCATCTTGAAAACAAATGACGTCCAAAGAGGCTGAGTAATTAGGTTTTCTTGCAGCGCGGAAAAAATCATAATTATCACACAAAAACGTTCGCTCTTCGACCTCCCAGCGCTGCTAATTTTTAACTTGACGTCTGTTTCGTTAATTAATTCTTGGTTACTGATATAGGAGGCCGAGGGTAGAGTTTAATGGCATAGCCACTACTTCACCAGCGCTGTTGAAGCTTTATGGGGCCGTGGATGATAACTTGATAATTAATCAATACGTTAGTGCCCATCTCATTAGAGCTCATTAGTTTATAACCAACCTTACAAAACTTTGTGGTCAGGAAACTGTTTGGCATTCACTGGACATTGACTGTATCACAACCACATGCATTTCATATGCTACACCAGGGCGATCTGCAGTGTGTGTAATGGGATAGTCTTAACACGTTCTTTACAAACTACTCTTGCAAAAGCTAGCAAGTTCTCTATCTGCTTAACAGGGAATAGATGAAGTATTGTGTCCCATCCAAAATTCCATAGCAGAATATTCCCAAAAATGCATGTTTTGAGATTTTCAGAATTATATATAAAAATTTTCAGAAAAGGTCCGCGAACGCCTGAGTGTTGTCTGTAATTCAATGCCAAGGCCGGAATTTGAACCACGGATCTACCGGTGTCCGTCTGGATGCTCTTAACCATGGAGTTACCATGGCAACATGTGTTTTCCTATAAACCACTAGGAGATCTCATATACAATGAGATACATACCCTTTTGTGGCGAATTACTATGCTGTAAGTACCTATTTAAAATCCAAGACTTTCTAGTTTAGACCACCATTAGGTTAGTTAGCTACCGGAAGATCAATGGTTCAAATCCCAGCTATGGCACTGAATTTTTCAGCCTGATTGTACCTACCAGGGGCGGCTTCGGAGGTAGTGCCGCTGTGCCATGGCACCATCTGTATGACAACGAAAGAAAGAGAAGTGTATAGGAATTGCGCAAAAAAAAAAATTGCTTCTGGGTATCAGCTCCCTCGTGTGAATACGCACGTTAAACGCGAGCGCTTTGTCCTGGTTGTTTTCCGTGGCTTGGCGCCGATTCCAGAACGGCACCGTCTACGCTCATAAGCGCTAGGATGTCTGAGCTAGGATGTTAAGGGCTAGGATGTCTGCTTATACACGGCTTCTTATGGGAACAGGTGGTGCCGAGATTTCTCTGTCGCATAACTTACGCTTCATCCGCTAGAGTGCAGTAAAGCACGGGGACTTAAGGTAACTGTCTCTCTGTCGCGAAATCGTACACAAACGCTTCGTATCACATTCTCCATGAATTCTAACTTTTACTGTGCTTGTCACATCTGTGCGTAACAAGAGCACGGATGTAATAAATATCTATTTCCGTTTCCCTGTACGTTCTGTTCTTTTTTTTTTTTTTTTTTTTTTTTTTTGTAATTTACGTCCTCCAACGTTAAGTCATATCGGATGTTGAATGGAATGGGTGAAATGATGCTCAATTGAGTCCAGGATCCATAGAGCTTAGAGTTACCCGACATTCGTCCGTTCTGTTTGGTTGTTTGGTACAGTATATTATAAAATAGGATGGATTATTGATAAGATTACCTAAATCGTTCGAAATTGGTACACATATTTTAACAACCGCTATTTATTTTTTATTTTTATGTATGTATTTATTCATTTATTGTTTATTTATTACTTTATTTATTCATTCATTCATGTATTTATTTATTTATTTATTTATTTATTTATTTATTTATTTATTTATTTATTTATTTATTTATTTATTTATTTATTTATTTATTTATTTATTTATTTATTTATTTATTTATTTATTTATTTATTTATTTATTTATTTATTTATTTATTTATTTATTTATTTATTTATTTATTTATTTATTTATTTATTTATTTATTTATTTATTTATTTATTTATTTATTTATTTATTTATTTATTTATTTATTTATTTATTTATTTATTTATTTATTTATTTATTTATTTATTTATTTATTTATTTATTTATTTATTTATTTATTTATTTATTTATTTATTTATTTATTTATTTATTTATTTATTTATTTATTTATTTATTTATTTATTTATTTATTTATTTATTTATTTATTTATTTATTTATTTATTTATTTATTTATTTATTTATTTATTTATTTATTTATTTATTTATTTATTTATTTATTTATTTATTTATTTATTTATTTATTTATTTATTTATTTATTTATTTATTTATTTATTTATTTATTTATTTATTTATTTATTTATTTATTTATTTATTTATTTATTTATTTATTTATTTATTTATTTATTTATTTATTTATTTATTTATTTATTTATTTATTTATTTATTTATTTATTTATTTATTTATTTATTTATTTATTTATTTATTTATTTATTTATTTATTTATTTATTTATTTATTTATTTATTTATTTATTTTAATTTATTTTATTTTACATTATTTTATTTTATTTATGGCACCGCCAATACAATGCGTAGGTACCAGGGGGTACCAGGGGGTACCTACACAAACCTTGTTTTACACACGGTTCGTGTTGATTAGTGTTGATTAATTTCCATCGATTAACTTAATAGTGGATTGGCTCTGAAGCCTGGGACTTATGTACTTACACCATAGTAAGTCGCCACAAAAAGGTGCGTATCTCATTGTAGGTTTACCGAAAAAGTACGAGTCAGTTAGAGAATTTAATGTCATGCAGGCAAGTGGACCATGGTTAAGACCGGAACTCCGTGGTTCAAATCCCAGCTATGGCATTGAATTTTTCAGTCTGATTCTACCTATACAAACGTTAGTATTCAAGATCTGTATCTTCCAAGGATGCAATACAATTATTTCCCATTCTAAAATATCTTTTGTATTGTAAAAATGCTTCAAACATTTTTATTTTACCAAAAATGGCTCAGAAGTTGTTAATAAAATACTATAATTTAATATATTTGTATGATAAATGAAACGTGTAAGCAACATTCTGAGTTTTTCTAGAAACAGTCTCTAAAATCTTAATTCTGAACGACTTTTATAAGTAGCAAACCAGAAGAAACGCATAAGATGTAGGTTTTATTAATGCATACAACTCATTTTTAAGGTTAACTATTGCGGAGATATTTTCTGTAATTTCTTTGAATTTTCAAATACATACACTTTTCTGTATTACTTAGCCAACGTAAACAGAACGCAATGCCAAAGCCTTCACACAAGGACCAGCTATTTACAGATTTAGCTATCACTACTGTAGTCCCATATTGCCAATAAAGCTATAAGGGAATTTATAAGATAGTTTGAGGATGTTGTACAAGAGTAGAGAAAGGCATGCGATTGCAACACATTTATTTTTCTATATTTTTAATTAATAATATAAGGTTACATAGTTTCATTGCACATTGTAAATACAACAGAGATACAGGAGGCTAAAGCGATTGTCAAATGTTTTAAAACAATTGCGTCTTAAATCCCGTACCCACTCTTTGCATTACTTATGTCACAAAATAGAAACGAATGGCTAATTAATGTTTAATGCTTTAAACAAGTATGAAGTATTTGAAATTAATTGTGCATTTTGAAGAAACCTACATTTCTTACCTTAATGGCGACTTACAACATGTAAGTACATTAAGGCTTGGGCTTAAGTAAGTCGCCATTAAGGTAGTTGTCTCGTGTGTTTATGAGAACTCCTAGGTGGTTTACCGGGAAAAATACGAGTCATTTGGAGAATTAAATGTCATGTCGGCACGTTGGCCATAGTAGCTCAAGGGTTAGAGCGGCTGGACGGCAACCAGAAGATCCGTGGTTCAAATCCCGGCTATGGCATTGATGTTTTCAGTCTGACTCTATCTTTCCAATGACATAAGTTCTTTAACGTATAGTATATTAGTAAATACGTTTATTGCCAGTTTGAAAAAATACAAAGTATATAAAAATTTCCATTTGATAGTTCTGTATGAGGTAATTTTCTTGAATATCTCCGTGGTATATTATTGGAAAATGTTTAACTTAAATAACAAATTTGTCATTTATCCCAAATGTAGTTTGTGAATCAGTCTGTTCTCATACGCTCGTGTGTACCACTTTATAAAATACCCTTTTACTCTCTTTTTCATTAGTCCTATCATTGCTTTCTTTACCTATTCTTCTGTAAAGCTTATTCTTGTATGTAACTACCTAACCTCTATCGTCCTTCGATGGCCATATGGGATTTCCCTAAAGGCCAAAAAAAAAACCTCTATTGAAATAAACGTTTGCTTAAATAGTTGCACACATGCCTGGCTAAATCGAGCAAGTTTCCAACGGTTTTGTCTACCTCTTACGATTACCAGTTATACAAAGCATTTACAATGAAAAAAAAAACTTCAGAGGCTATACCCAAAATAATGCAAGATGTACATTTTATTTTCTAAATACCTTAAACATGTGGTATTTTAACCTAAAGCCACATTTAAGTTAATAAAACATGAAAGAAAATTTGAAGCGTAGTTCGCAATGAAAAGATTTCATTGAAATTACTAGCACTGCAACTCTGGTATTCTTTAATTTAGTTATTGATTTGAAATCCCATTTTTGAGTTATGCTGTTCACACATAACACATTTTTTTTTCTTAAAATCTTGTATTGATTATTCAGGGAACGTCAAAACGTGTATTACCAGTGAAACATCGATATCGAGTACTTTGGTAGAATGCGGTACATCTTCTACCTGCCAGGTTACATGGTAGAGAAACTAAAAACTGCAAGACGGTGTTGCTTCCATCTCAATGCCCTGATCCATGAGATGGTTGTCAGTTAAAATCCAAATTCATATTGGTTTTCCTTTGAAACATTTCCTCGGCTTTTCCTTTGGAATATCTGTTCATCGGAACTGATGTTCACTTGTTTACTATTGTGTTGCTTCAGATTTGCTTTCTTTGGGTTTTTATTGTAAAAATTAGACACGCATTTATATTCTCACACTTTCAAACATAAGGAAGAATGGGGAATACTCCTAGTTAAACAAAATGTCCACCATCCAGCCGGGAAATGAACCCAAAATCTCAGAATTTGAAAGTTATATGCTAGTCACTGAAGCAGTCTTCAGTGTCGATTGTACACAAAAAGTTCACGATTGTCCCAGTCTCTTTTATATATCGAAACATATTTATCGATAAAATTGATGTAGGTAGAAAACTCTTTATAGGAGAGCTTTGTGTAGTCGACATGATTATAGTGAATATACAAAACGATATGACTTATAAATAAAGTTTCAAGATCTTTTGAAAACATCTCATTATATCTCATGTTCCAGTTTTTCACATCGCACAGTTTCGGCACTTGCAGGGGTCTGTATGAACCATCACGCGAAACAACAAAAGAACAACGGCTAGCGGCAAAACAGTTGAAGATCAGGCAACACAGGCATGGATTACAAATGACTGGCATTACAGATATAAAAACAAGCAGGCAACATAACAATAGGGTCACGAACTGGTATAGAGAAACGCTCTACCTCGTCGTGGCACGCTCTCGGAGTCAGAAGATCAGTTTTTGAACCACGGAGGCATCAACAAAATTTTATTTTATTTAACAAAGCTTAGATGTCAAGATTTCACAGGAAATATTTGCTCTGATACCCTCTGAATCCATAATATGAAGGATTTTTAGAAGAAGAAAAAACTGCATATCTGTCTGTAAGCAGCGTAACTCAAAATCGAAAAGAAGATAAATTACATTTGGTATTTCCTAGCACGACACAAAAGTTTTTCAAATAATCTCAGACCATACTCTATCTGGAATTCTATTTATAAAATATTGATTGTCAGAAAAATAGTTGTAATGACTTTAATTGCACTGCCTAATGTTCAAGTTAATTTCGTGACAAATAAAATTACATATCTAAATATTTCTGAAAAAATAGCATCTGAAATGGTTTTCAGAATAATTTTTATCTAACTGTTAAATAGTAAGATATATTTATTTCACTTTTTGCTAACGTACGTTTCCATATCAGACAATGGATCAAATGAGTGAAATGATGCTCAAATAAAACCAGGGTACATAGAGCTTAGAGTTACCATTCATCTTTCAGCATAAGGGAAGACCCCGGAGAAAACTTATTCAGGTAACTCACCCTGACCGAGATCCGAATTCGGGACTTCTTGAACGTGAGGCAAACACGTTGTCATCTACGCCACAGAGGCGGGCTTGTGAGAGGTAGACAAAATTTTACTAGAATTTTCTGGTACTCAGTTTAAGCCGAATTCAGTTTTTTAAGTTAACCATTTCTGAAATAGTCTTTGTCATTTCAAATATTATATTTTCACATAGTAGATCATTATTTGTTGTTTTTATGATCAGTTAATGAACATGAAATTTTAAAGTCATCACGTACAGAGCCCTTCCTATGTCTAATGTAATATGTAATTAAATTTGATCTCAATTAAGAAGTAGAGAGAAGGAAACCCCTCTGAGAGAAGTTTGTAGTAGAGAAACTCATATGAATACACACATCAGATGTTTTTTATTGAGAGATTGTGTTTTGAGATCTCTATTTCTGAGTGATATACAATACAAATGGTCGACGCCTATTCACATTCGAGCCGGAAGCTGTTTCTTTTATTACAAGACAATTGCGGTAAGGTGAAGCGTGTCCCAATGTTGTATACATAATTTCTTTATTCCAAGGACAATTTGAGTTGACCACGAAACCAAGTCTTAGAGAAAGAAAAGAAAGTGGGGAAAAAACAGATGAACGCCGGTTTCATAATAATGATTGTCTTCTGTTTTGGTGGAGGGGACTGCATATAAAATGTACATCTGATGACTCAGTTCCTATATTCGCTTCCACAAAAAGAATCTCTGTCCGTTTATAACTTTAAATTAACCTTCGTTTTTTACTTTTCCCATCACCTGTTTGGAGTACAGCAAATACTGAATTCAATTTAAAAATTGATGCAGAAATATGCATTTAATGCATCTTTTATTTGAAAAATTGTACCTAATAGTGGTTAATTATAAAGCCCGGGCCTTAAAGTACTTATAGCATAGTAACTCGCCATTAAGGTAGTAGTGTCATGTGTTTATGAGAACCCCTAGTGATTTACCGGGAAAACACGAGTCATTTGGAGAATTTAATGTTATGTTGGCCATAGTAGCTCAATGTGTTAGAGCGGCTGGACGGAGACCAGAAGATCCGTGGTTCAAATCGCGGCTATGGCGTTGAAGTTTTCAGTCTGGCTCTACCTTTTCATTACATACTTAGTCTTATTGCTCTAGATAGATTAGTTAACATAAACTTTCAATTGAATCGTTTATTTCATAAACCACCTAAGTGCGTAATTTTCAACTTTCGGAAAACTTAAAAAAAAAAAAAAAAAAAAAAAAAAAAAAAAAAAAAACTGTTTTGCAGCTTAAGTATAGGTCTAGTCTCCTTCAAATGAAAAACATGTTATTGAAATAATCTATTTTTATTTTATTTTTTCTTCCTTTAAGTCTTTGAGTCATACATTTTCGAAAAAAAAAAAAATTGTACTTAGGTGGTTTCTGCAATAAATGAATATATTTTTTTAAATTATTATTGAAATTAAGTCAAACCATTATCTTTTACCTGTTTTGGTATAAAAGGCAAGTAACAGACACACTTAAGTATAAAAAAGAGTGTTTTTATTAGGCCTAGATCAAAAAATACAAGTAGACTACACGCTACAGTATGTCTATATACAAAGATCTGGCCTTATTCATTTATTGAGCTTCTGGCAAGTCTTCTGGCAACTCCTCGTCAGTTGTTGGCCATTGGATGATAGTGTCATAGAAGGCTTCATATCCAACAGTGTATTACATCAACTTTTTTATATTGTCTATCTTTTTTTTATTGGGACTTAAAACCAAAAATCTCACTGTGCAAAACCCGATAAATTTTAAAATGTGTTATAACCCACAAAAATGTTTAGCTAAAAGCGAAATATAAACGCTTCAAGTAACCTTGGTAAAATAAAAGTAAACATACCTTCCCAAAGGGATAAGCTTTCTTTGTTGGTAGTTCCGGAGAGCTGGCAGTTTTTAGCAATGTGAAGGTAGATGTAGAGAAACTGCTTGTACTTGGACATTTTGAATGACTGCTTAATTTCTTTGACTACTTCCCTGCCTGATGTTTGTCTGAATTTGGCATTTTATTATATGATTTGGGCCACTACTTTCGAAACTGAGATCATCGTCTGATGTAAGGTGATATACAGTAAATCGGCCAGACTTACTAGCGTTTAGCATGAGCTCTGCATATTCATCAGGAGTATAAATCCTGTCCATCTTTCTCAAGAGACGCTTTATGCTTCCAAAATCCCTGTCGCATGGGGAAAATGAGTGGCCACGTACAGGGTAGTTGTGAGTTATTGTCACAGGGAGTCACAAAACACATGATGTCATCAAGGCTGCCAACCGTCAAGAGTGAAATTTACCGCACAAAGAACCTAAGCGACGACTCTTGGGTTCTTTCTGAAATAAACGGATTATTTTCAAGGCTGTAAATGGCATTGCTGATATGAAACATAGGTTATTTCTGCACTAAAAGATGTATTTATCTTTAAATTGTACAGTACCACGAAAAACACATTTTTTGATATTTTGTCTCTTAGGTGGTTTCTGAAATAAACGATTCAATTTAGTTTTATACATTTTCATTGTGGGATACAATAAGTAAAACAACAGTCAGACTTAAAAACCGCATCGCTACAGGCCCTCCTTTGTTGCGTAGATGGTAGCGTGTTTGGCTCACGTTCAAGAGTTCCCGAGTTAAAATCTCGGTTAGGGTGAGTTACTTGGATATGCTTTTATTTGCAGGGTTTTCCCTTATCCTGAAAGTCGAATAACAGGTAAGTCTAAGCTCTATGGATTGAGCATCGTTTCACCCATTTCATTCACTGTCCAAATGACTTAACGTTGAAGGAAGTAAATTAAAAAAACGCATCGCTATATGATGGTATGAAATTACATGCTCATTGCATGGCTATGACAGAAAACGAATAGCGGCTTTACCCTTGAGTAAACTATGAGCATTTGATGATTCAAACTATAACAAAGAATATCTTGGGCATGATAACACCAAAAAGAGTAACTTTTGGGCATAAATAATGTATTTAACTAGATCTATATCTCTTGCAGTAAGATTTTGTCTCATTCTCCCTCTACAGTCATCCAGAAGAAAAGGGACTTCTATGACTATTTCCAGAAAATCCAAGATACGCATTTAATTTATCGCGTAAATATGTTAGACTATGTTATTTTAATCAAAATAATTATAACCATTTTTCATAAAGTCCAGATGTTTGAGACAGTTTTTATCTAAAGGTAGTTTTGCACGAGGGAATTTTCTCGGAAATATGGCCACTCTGTGGCCGAGCGGTTGACTTTCATCGAGGAATTCCGTGTTCGACTCCCTGTTGATTTAGTTCCTATCCTTCACAGAGTCTCAAGCATGAATGAAAGAGGCAGAGTATGTGTGTATGTGTTATCTAATGTAAAAAATCCAAAGAAAAATACTTTTCACTGTCTAATAATATGTAAACATAAAATTTTCTGATGACCATTGTAGTTAAAGGGGGGAATACACGCAACAATAAAAAAATAAATTTCTACAAAACCATATTTTCAGTCTACTCGTTGAGTAAATTTCTAAGTTGTACAAATGTAACTGAAATGTTTATCCCATATTTAACATAATATGGAAACAGATTTCATTATTATATGGAAACTGAAATTAGCATTAAAAAAATAAATACAGAACAGGAATGCTACATGAAAAGAAAAATGAATGCAGAACTATGAAAATATGGTGGATCGGTATTGAACAAGAAATTTCAGAATATAATTATAGGTGCTTGAATGGATGTCAAATATCAAACTTTTGGCCACAGGCCCAAACTATATCTGTATTTTAAAAAGTTGCTAGAAATAAATATGAAAATTGTAGCAGAATTGGTATTTTAAATACAGAATATATGCCAGATAACTATATAAAAGATTAAAAATTATCAGAAATGCTAGAAGAACGAAATTGCGGTAGAAAGGAATGATGCTGTACAGATGCTACTTTTACAGTCAAGCTGATAGTGGAAAAAAGTAGGGAATTTAACTTTGAAACTCATGTAACCTACATTGATAACTAAAAGGGCTTTATGAAGTACGAGTGTGGTCTGAAAAGTTTCCCACCTAATAAAGATACAAGACATTTTTTTCAGAAGATTTTCTTTTATTTTTTAACACAGTCTTCTTGTAACTCTACACACTTCTCCCAGCGATGCCCCCAACTCTGTAACCCGTCCAAATAGTGCCCGGCGTTTTCCTTTGCAAAACTATCGTTCACGAAGGTGATTGCCTCTTCATTGGACGAAAATCTCTGTCCTCCGAGTCCAATTTTCAGATGAGTGAACAAAAAGAAGTCGCCTGGGGCGACTGATCTGGTGAGTCAAGCAGTTCAAACCGTAATTCGTGGATTTTCGCCATTGCAACCACTGAGGTGTGAGACGGTGCGTTGTCTTTGTGAAACAGGATTTTTTTTCTGCAAATGTGACCGGTTTTCCGCAAGTTCTGCCTTCAGCTTGTCAAGTAATGACGCGTAGTATGCTCTTGTAATGGTTTTTCCTTTTTGAAGATAATCGGTTAAAATAACTCCATGACTAACCCCCCCCCCCCCCAAAAAAAAAGAAAT
Source organism: Mantis religiosa (assembly GCA_030765055.1). Taxonomy (NCBI): domain Eukaryota; kingdom Metazoa; phylum Arthropoda; class Insecta; order Mantodea; family Mantidae; genus Mantis; species Mantis religiosa. The sequence continues at coordinate 139,664,111 of CM060954.1, read as the reverse complement.
AGTCGCCATCGCTTTCCCAGCAGAAAAAAACAGGATTTTGCTAATGTATGTACTTAGGCTTTCACGGCCGGCGTCCATTTGTAGTAAATATTCTTCCGCGCTCATTGGTCGTCCTCTGAGAATGCTCAACGAAGTCTTGAGCGAAACGTCAGGCAAAATTCGCACTGTTAGACCACGGCCAATGAGCCCGAAGGAACATTTACTACAAAAGGATTTTGCTTCTTTTGGAGCCGGTCCCTCCTTTGCAGTCCACTGTTTGGACTGTACGACGCGGTCTGAAAAATTTCCGACCTCAACATGAAGATGGTAGCACTTGTAAGTAAAAGCCAGTAAATTTCGTTGTTCATTTGTTAACAGTTACTCACCAAAGTTTTAGCCATTTTGGACGCTCAGTTGTTATGTAACAGTCGTTTGAGTGAGTTAATGTGAGTGTTTTTAAGAAAGTGGACAAAATCGGGTATAGAGCTGTCATTAAATATTTGATTTAAAAGGCAATACGCCTACGCAAATCAAAAAAAAAAAAAGTTGGATTCTGTATATAGGGATTTTGCACCATCATTTACCACGTTGAAATTTTGGGTAGCTGAATTTAAACATGGCCGTAAGAGCTTGGGAGACGACGAACGTTCGGGACTTCCAAAAACTGCAACTACCGACGGAAACATCGACAAAGTTCACCAAATGGTGCTAGACGACCGCCGAATTAAAGAGAGAGAGATAGCAGAGGCTATGAACATATCAAAAGAACGTGTTTGTCACAGATTAAATCAATATTTAGACATGAGAAAGCTGTCCACGCGTTGGGTGCCGCGTTTGCTCACATTAGACCAAAAACACTTTCGAATGAACATTTCCAACGCTCTGTTGGCGCAGTTTAGGCGCAATAAATCCAAGTTTTGGCGCTCATTAAATACTGTAGATGAAACTTAGATACACCACTATACACCGAAACAAAAATACAGTCCAAACAGTGGACTACAAAGGGGAAACCGGCTCCAAAAGAAGCAAAAGTCATTTGGACATGTTACAGAGATGGCAGCATCGTTGGGAGAAGTGTGTAGTTACAAGGAAAATGTGTTAAAAAAAGAAAATTTCCTGAAAAACTATCTTGTATCTTTATTAGGTCCAGAACTTTTCAGACCACCCTCGTATTTTTGTCATATCTACATTTTATACAGTCAGAAAGTTCAGAACAATATAAGCACTGGAGCATTATAGTTAAAAGATTAAAAATGGCCGCAAAACACTAAGCTCTGTATTTACTACTTGTCAGACATTCAACGCTATACAAAAGTGCATACAAATTTTTATTTTGGTTTTCAAATTTTCTAATGTTGGACTTTCCCTGCCTTCTTTATATGTATGTCTTTCTACTTGGTGAATTAAGAGAAAACTTTATTATTATTATTATTATTATTATTATTATTATTATTATTATTATTATTATTATTATTATTATTATTATTATTATTATTATTATTATTATTATTATTATTATTATTATTATTATTATTATTATTATTATTATTATTATTATTATTATTATTATTATTATTATTATTATTATTATTATTATTATTATTATTATTATTATTATTATTATTATTATTATTATTATTATTATTATTATTATTATTATTATTATTATTATTATTATTATTATTATTATTATTATTATTATTATTATTATTATTATTATTATTATTATTATTATTATTATTATTATTATTATTATTATTATTATTATTATTATTATTATTATTATTATTATTATTATTATTATTATTATTATTATTATTATTATTATTATTATTATTATTATTATTATTATTATTATTATTATTATTATTATTATTATTATTATTATTATTATTATTATTATTATTATTATTATTATTATTATTATTATTATTATTATTATTATTATTATTATTATTATTATTATTATTATTATTATTATTATTATTATTATTATTATTATTATTATTATTATTATTATTATTATTATTATTATTATTATTATTATTATTATTATTATTATTATTATTATTATTATTATTATTATTATTATTATTATTATTATTATTATTATTATTATTATTATTATTATTATTATTATTATTATTATTATTATTATTATTATTATTATTATTATTATTATTATTATTATTATTATTATTATTATTATTAATTAGTAGTAGTGGTGGTAGTAATTGTAGTAGTAATAGGATTGTTGTTGTTATAAACTGCCCCCTTCAACAAGAATATTTCTTAAAACCTCAACAAACGAAAGCATCCCCTAGAAACCCAGACAGAAATGACGTTAACCCCCTCCCTGATGAACACCTTTCTTTAGCCAGCAGCAGGTGCATAGGCTCACCCTTTTCTGTAACAACCCCTGCAGGTGCAGACGTCATCCCGACAGACAGTGTTTTGTCACTATAGAGCGCGTTCTGTATGCAAACTGCGTATCTCTAAGAGACCGAGTATGCAAATCCAAGGCCCACTATAATCTCTCGCTAAAAAAAAAAGAAGAACGACTATCAAAATGGAACCGGATACCGATCGAAAGCAATTTCTGAGACAAAAAATACAAGACGCATATACGCTAATGCTATGCAAATCGGGGCAATTTTTGGAAAAAATGTATTTTTAAACTGATGTTAGTTTCGCCGGTAAAGTGAGGCATTTATATAGTTAGGTTCATTATTACGCGTTCTGTGCACAGAGTGCCTGAGGCAAGGAAACCTTAGCGGCTTATTCTCTACGTAATAATCCAGAACCCTTAATGGGTATACTTCTGTATTCAGTGACCTAAACACAATCATCTAGAATACAAGGAGTGCATTAAATGTTATGGCATTCATTCATATTTAGTGAAATGGATGTATTAAGGATCTCGAAAATTAATAAACAGATTTACTGATGTGGCATTCAGAATTACACAGAGTCAGGCACTTGATGCTTGCTATTTTCTAGGTCAAAGAGCCAGTCTACAGCGAAGTAATATTATCCTGATAAAAGTGAATGCATTGTATTAATTTTACTTTCTTGTGGCAAACCCACAATATGTTGTTGGCTACTCAGTCGTGTTAATAGCACTTTGTTTGTAGCAGAATTATTTGGTTTAATTCCTACTAAGTTTGCTAATCGACTTGTATCGGCGACCACCTGTTAGTCAAATTCCTAACATAAATTCAATTTTACTTGAAACCCTGGCTTTCTTGTTTAAAGTTACTTCCGCGCGGTTTCTGTTTCTTCTTTATACGGCGACTACTTTGCTCTAATAAACTTCTAATGCTGCTTCCACTTACGCTGGTTGCGCTATTCTTAACTTCCCTACATTTCAGACTTATAAATCTTCGCTTCTCTTCTTAACACGCATGAACACGTGTCGTAGTATCACCTTTTAAGTAAGATTTTCTTACTTCACGATTCAGTTCGAACCTTATTCTGATCCCCTCTCTAACTTTATCACATGACCAAACTAGCTCACTCTTCTCAAATGTTACATTATTATTGGTTTCTCATTTATTTCGAATTTTCGCATTGGTTTGCAAAACTCCTCTAACTCATTGACGTTCAGCCCACCCTGAGTTGTTTGTAACTGCATACATCGTTATCAAATCAGCGAAGTAAATCTCTTTAGCGTTCATGCTCAACTGCATTTTGAAAGCCCCTTTGTCCCAACACATTCCTGTCTGGAAGTATTCTATAGTTCTCAGACATTGAACTTTCACTAGCACAAAGAAGGTAACGGTCCTTCCTTCCTGTCTCTCCGACGTGTACAGATTTTTACAAGAATATTTTCTCTTCTTTGCCTGGATACTAGTATATATGTTATACTAAATTATATTCTTCCCCCCTTATTCTTTAAGTCAACCGCTATTTTAATCATTATTCCATCACTTCTAATTTCATATTATAACACGACTTTTATATTAGTTTAGCAAAGCATTTTTATTAATTTATCTTCTTTTTTAATTATCTGATTTCGATTAATTCGCCGCCTCCTAATCGCTGCCTGACACTGCGGTTACATTCTCCATGGCCCGATTTCCAGACAGGGTAACTGAGCATTTGCCCAACACACAAGTTTTTGAGGGCTAGGAGAATTTGAGACACAAAAACAGAAGTACAAAGAAAAGTTTGTTGGGACGAGAGAAATAATAATGATTTTTTTTTTTTAAACATGTCAAATCATTCTGTACCTCTAAAATTACAGACATTGTAAATGTGTTCACCAACAAAAAGTTAATGAATATATATTTATAATATAAAGGAATAGTGTCACTTGCAGACAGTTTTAGACACTGGACTAATCCTAACATACGAGGGTGGGTCAAAAAGTAATGCCTCCTGTTCTTTTTTTCCCTTAAATAAGTAAGTTATTTGAAAACTTTGAATTTGGCGCAATTCCCTAAACCTTCTTCTCCAATCCCCTGTAGTACTAAATTCCTATGTCAACAGGTGGCAGCACCGCATCCTCTTGCAAAATGGCTGACATCGACATTCGTATTAGACAGCGCTCTGTGATTGAATTTTTGACTGCGGAAGGTGAAACGCCAATTCAAATTCACGAAAGGCTAAAAAATGTGTATGGTGATGCAACGGTGGATGTCAGCACTGTTAGACGATGGGTTCGTCGCTGTAACGAAGCTGAAGGGCAAACATCATTGGCAGATGAAAAGCGAAGCGGCAGGCCGGTGACTGCAGTGACTCCATGCAACATTCAGCGAGTCGATGACAACATTCGTGGTGATCGCCGGGTAACAACAGGTGAATTGTGTCGCATTATCTCCCTCAATAAAGGCAGTGTGATGACGATTGTTCAACTATTGGGTTACTCAGAAGTTTGTTCACGTTGGGTACCAATAATGTTAACCGCCCAAAACAAAAAACGAGGAAAACAATAACATCCGAACACTTGCAGCGCTTCAATTTTTTACTGGAAACGAACGTGGGTTCATTTTTTTAACCTGAATCAAAGAGGCAGTCCATGGAATGGCATCACACAACGTCACCGAAGAAAAAAGTATACAAAACTCAGCGGTCGGCAGGGAAAGTTATGGCGACAGTGTTTTGGGATGCAGAGGGTGTGCTTATGATTGACTTTCTGGAGCAGGGATGTACAATAAATTCTGTCCAATACGTCAGAACTCTCAAAAAGCTGAAAGCACGTCTTCACCGAGTTCGCCCAACAAAAGCTATGGCGGATGTTCTTTTGCATGACAACGCAAGATCACACACCAGCCGTTACACCACTGCAGAAATTGAGAAATTGGGATGGCAAGTCTTACCTCACTGACCTGGCACCATCAGACTTCTATCTGTTCGGGCCACTAAAGGAAGCTCATCGTGGGATTCATTTTGAAGATGAGGAGGCTGTGAAAACGTCCGTGCGTCAATGGCTTAGGAAGCAAGACCGTGTGTTTTACCACACTGGAATACATGCCCTAGCTAAAAGGTGGACCAAAACTGTGGAAAAGGACGGAGTTTATATTGAATAGTGACAAATTAATCGTCGATGTTGTAGTTTTCAAGCTATGCAAATTGGATTCTTTTTTCTTGGAAATTAAAAGATAAAAATAGGAGACATTACTTTTTGACTAACCCTCGTATTTTCAATCCAGTCCTATCCTAATTATAATTTTTGTGGTTAAAATGTTATATTCTCTACATATTAAAGAAAACAAAAAGCAAACTGGAATACTTTGCTTTCTATTTCAGTTTCATTCCATGTACTACCTATTAGTTCTATATTTTGATTTGTACTAACAAGATATATCTATTTTTAAAAGTGCTTAAGCGTTTAGCATAAATATAAATAGGTAAGTTATATGTCTCTGATTTGGAAAACATTTGCATAAAATAAATTTTTCGTTTTATCAAAATGGCATTTTTTTTTTCTGTTTATTTATAAATAGTCGAATCAAACTGCAACAACCATGTAATAAATAAGAAAAAAAGATAATGTGTATTTAATTGCATAATTTGATAGAATAATAAATAGATCTGAATTTGTATAGTATAGTGATTAGGTAGAATTTAAAATCAAGGGGGAGCGATTAAAATTACCTGCCCCTATCTGAAATTAGAACCTCATTTTCCGAAATATTTTTCCATAAATGGAAACTTCATTTATACTTCTTATATCACGTTCCTATTACACAGAAATTCTATATTAAATATTCATCGAAAATGTGTGTTATGAGGCGCTCTGAACTAAAATATTACATTTTAGAAATAGATATGTTAAGACAGTGCAAGGACTTTAAGTACATGGAAAATTGTTCGATCGTTTTGATTATCTAAAAACGACTGCGATTTTTAATTAGTATCCGTTTAAGGTATTTAAATTACAAAAAGAACTCTATCTAGATTGTTTTATATATTTATTCTTTTGTTTTAGTAAGCTTGCTTGCTACTTTGTGATCACGGAAAAAAACAGTCAGCACAGTGGAATGCGCTTTAGAAATGTTGACTGTCACTTTAATTTTCTGTAATTTTTTACGACCTTTAACGTTAAGTCACATCGCACGATGAATGGAATGGGTGAAATCATGCTCAAATGAGCCCAGGATCCATGGAGCCTAGAGTTACCCGACATTCGTCTTTTAGGATAAGGGAAATCCCCGGAAAACCCTTATCCATGTAACTCACCCTGACCGAGATTCGAACTCGGGACCTCTTGAACGTGAGGCAGACATGTTACCGAGGCGATCTTCTGTAATTCTTAGTATGCCTGCAATGAAAACTGTGGCCCGCCTCTCTAGCATTGTGGTAGCCTGTCTGCCTCACATTCAAGAGGTCTCAAGTTGGAACCTCGGTCAGGGTGATTATCTAGATAAGGTTGTTTTTTTTGCAACGTTTCCCTTATCTTAAAGATGAATGGCACGTAACTCTAAGCTCTATTGACCCTGAGCTCATTTGACCGTCATTGCATTCATCGTACTATATGGCAACGTTGGAGAACGAAAATAATAAGAAAAAATGCAAACTTTAAATGGATAATGAATACTTAACTCTATTAACAATAGAAGAACAAACTTTATAGAAGAGTAAACAAAGAAGGGTATGTGATATCTTTCACATATCTGTCGCTAATTTGAGTGGACTGTACTCACGTCGGGGGCAAGAGGTTAAGAAATGTAAAACATTTGTTTGTTTCTTCTTTTTTAAAGCTTGTATCTCAGACACACGTTACAATGATGATGATTATGATTGTTATGATATTTAAGACCACGGGCACGCGAGCATCTTACAAGGTTTTGTTCTTAGAGTCGTGACCCGGTCACAGGGGGGAGCGGGTGTTGTAAAGTGTCAGCCTTGTGAAAGATGGCGCAGAAATTGCACTGAAAATGTAAACGAATATAAATGATATGGTCTTATCTCTGTTTTCTGTGCTGCATGATATTCACTTGTTTCCGGCTGAAGACAGAACACTTGTAAATAAACTTTGACTCTGTGACAATGTACGGAAGAGGAGATAGCACCCCATCTTATAGAAGATATTTTGTGCCTGTGTCCCTAGGAGGAGATGAGAGGATACTAAAGGTAAAGGAGTATCGACAGCAGAGGGTAGCGTCCTCAACAGCTACAGCTGGTGGTGGCTCGTACAACTGACTCCCCTCCACGGAGAGAAGAGGAGGAATAGGTTTTGCAAAGAATAAACCACTTGTCGAAGCTCTTTTCTAACACTTAGAACCTGAAACGGCCAAGCAGAATGAATGCTGAAGTGAAATGTAGGGACAGAAAATTCGGGGGATGTACAATTCTTCCAGCGTTTCCCTAGTGACCCGGAAAACTCGAAAACCCCAAGGGTCAGGAAAGTGCGCCATGAAAATCAAACTCACGACCCACAACTCTATCATCCCACTCGGTAAACCATCTACATTATTCTGTAAGGAATGGTTTATATATACTGAGACGTGGCACTCTCAGATAAAGATTACGTACACAAATTTTATTTAACCTAACCTTTTCGATAATTAAATCACGGATTCATAATTTACATCTTGATGTGTCACTTTAGTTACAAACTTTTTGCATTACACGTTTATCAAGAAATGTACTCTCTAAACTAGATTCAGCTACTTTCCAAATGAAAACTGTTACACCTAACCGCTCTTGTCCTCAGCAGCTACATCGAGTTGTAGACTCGATACTTGATGCCTATGAAGAGAGATCTGTCTGCTTTGGCCTGTTCCTCGATACAGATAAAGCATTCGATAAAGTGTGACATGATGGACTTTTGTACAAAATAAAAATCTTTTGTTAGTGACACCATATTTTTACTAATTAAATCCTATTTTTCTGGAAGAACATTCTCGGTGAAATGCAACGATCTGCTATCTCCAGTTCAGGAAGTACAAGCTGGAGTTCCTCAAGGTGGTGTACTGGCTCCGCTCCTTTAATTATTCTTTAGTTCGGATTTTTCTACACAGGACCTCCTACTTATCTCACAATTCGTAGATAATGTAGCTATCCTTAGCAAAGGACCTGATACTGCAGCTGCTAGTGAACTGCAATATTTCACGGGTAAAGTTAACGAATGGCGCAAAAAGTGGCGAGTAAAGATGAATCCAAAGAAATCCAAATTAGGGAAATTCACCTATAAAAGAAATACTGCAAATACCGAAATAAGCTTTGCGAACGAGTGTGATACTGTCATATATCTTGGTTTAACCCTCGATTTAAAATTAACCTGGAACGCACACATCACTGATCTCATCAAGAAACTTAGAAAATTCAACTGAAATTTCTAATATCAGATACCTATCCTTTACCCTTATCTTCTTGCTAATCAGACCTATCTCGTTATATGGTTGTTCATTTTGGAGTTCAGCATCCAGAACGCAAATCAACAGAATACAGACATTACAAAATCGGGTTTTGTGCCTAATAGAGAATGCACATTGGCACATTCGCAATTCAACATTACACAAAGATCTGCTTACTCCAACAATAAAAGATACTCTTCAGTCCTGCAACGCATGCCTCTTCACTTCCTTTGATGAACAGAAAATCCAATTCTGAGACAGATTCCTCAGCATATGTCACAAGAACGAGTACAGAGAAGATTGAAGCAAAAACGAACACAGATCTATTAGTACAAAAGTGAATCGAGAAGATATTGACACATTGCTTCACTCACACTGTTTATTCACAGGACATGTTTCAAGAGCTCTTGCTCCTATCATCAGCTGATACTCTACTAGTGCAAGTTGTAGTGGTTTCCTCTTTCTCCGTTTTGTTAACAGATGGCGTGATGTACTTGTCAAAGATGTCCGGTGGTGGAGTTTCAAAATTCATGACTCTATGACGATTTTTGTTAATGAAGATTTTTTCCCATATAGAAAGGTCTATGGGGTGATTAACATATTTTATTAGAGATGTTTCCAAGTTGATGTCATGTCTAGTATTCAAAAAATGAAAAGCCACTGCTGATTTTTCTGTTTCACCATTTTTAATATTTCTTAGACGTTCTTTAGTTCTGATGTTAATATTTCTTTTTTTTTTTTCCTATATAAATTTTAGGGCAAGTTTCTGGTTTTTCTTTGGCAGTGATTGAATTTTTGGGAGGGCCTTTTAACAAATTTCTGATATTAAACCTATTTTGAGGTGCAAGAGTTATGTTGTGTTTTGAGAAGATTTTTTGGAATTTGGCTGATGGGTGGAAGGTGATTTTTTAAAAAGTTTTTTCTCTTTTTCTCCTGTAGGTTCTAGGGTGGTGGTTTCTTTTATTTTCTTAGCTTTGTTGAGTCTGTTAACTGTTTTGTCTACTAAATTTGGGTTGAAACCGTTGGATATAGCTACTTTTTTTATGTGTAGGTATTCTTCTTGATAATCTTCTCTGTTTAGTGGAAAGTTGATCATCCGAAAGATTAAACTGTTGAAAATGGCATGTTGGTGTTGTTTTGGGTTGAAACTGTTGTTCTTAACGTAATTATCTGTGTGTGTCGGTTTCCTGTAAATACCAAAGGTGAGTTTGTTGTTCATTTTTTTGATCTTGATGTCCAAAACGGGGAGCACACCATCCTCTTCTGTTTCCAATGTAAATTTTATAGCTGGATTTTTAATATTCAAAAGTCTAAGACCATCTTGTATGAGTTTTTTAGGTACTATTGTAAAAATGTCGTCAACATAGCGATACCACACTTTGAAATAATTTGGAAAAGATCTATTAATTTGAAATGATCACAAAACGGTATAAATGAGGACAGTAACTGGACTGCAACCTCAATACACGTTTACTATTCTTATGAATAATTTCATCTTTGAAAGGGTAGAGCCAGACTGAAAAATTCAATCCCATGGCCGGGATTTGAACCACGGATCTTCTGGTTTCCATCAGTCGCTCTAACCCTTGAGCTACTATGGCCAACGTGCCCGGTAAACCACTTAGAAGCTCTCATAAACACGAAACACGAACACGAGTCAGTTGGAGAATTGAATGTGATGTTGGCACGTTGGCCATAGTAGCTCAAATGGTTAGAGTGACTGGACGGAAACCTGAAGATCCGCGGTTCAAATCCCGGCTATGGCATTGAATTTTTCAGTCTGGCTCTACCCTTTCAAAGTGCGTCCTACACACGGCTAGTGTGAAAGAACAATTAATTTCCAATTTCATATTTGTTATCAAAACTAAATATACTCTGTATAGGTATAGAAAGTAAGTTTTCAATAAATTAAAAAGAAAACTATTACGGTGTGCCTAAGTGGCAGTGCGTCCTTCCGTCAGTCCGTTCGTCCGTTGCTGCTGGCAGGCTGTAGTCAGCTTAAAAGATTTTGCTGCATGCCCACCCTCATTAGAGTTTAACAGCAAGTGGGAATTTATATGGGTTTATTTAGGGTGGCATGTATGGATTTAGGTAGGAAGTGAGAAAGAGCAATTCTCTCTAGACACTGGTCTACTTATTCCAAGGTCACAGGTTGGATCCCAACCAACCCAATAGTCTTTAAGTGTGCTTAAGGGCGAATACCCCATGTCAGTAAATTTACTGTGTGAAAGAACACCTGCGGTACATTACGATACTGATATGATCCAGCCAATTGATATTATTAATTTTTCCCCTTTTCTTTGAAACCCCTAGGAGATTTTCATGTTTGAAGTACTACACACAATGTCTCAGTTTTGTTATTTTTGTTGTGTGTGTATGTATGTTTCGTGTGTTGTTTTGCTACTTCTATTTTATAAATTATGTTGTTTGTAATTTCAACACGTATCTGTAGTTTAGAAGTGATACTGTTATGTGTTGCATGAAAAACTGCATACTGCATGGAAGTTGCTTTTCGGTGCCAATTTAAGGTTATGTATTTGAGTTACACTGCTGGTTTAGACTTATCTACCAATTTTTCATATTTCATGAAAGTATGTAATTCCTCTACAAAAATTAGAAACGACATTTTGTAAGATTCTAACAATAAGTAGGTAAGATACTACTCCTGAGAAATGAACTGTCTTCAGTGCAAACAAAAGTAAATTCCATCTTAAAGCTTCTAAATTCACTAGCTAATTGCTCTAAATAGCAGAATTTGTGTGTTAATTGCCAAGAAAATTGAATCCAATTTACATAGCAACACTACAAGTTCAAGAAGAACGCTAAGAAATACACATTATCATATTGATTTGTTAGTCAACCATCTAGCAATACTCCGTCGGAAAAACTGCTTAGACCATCACTAAAACGGCGCAAGCTGAAGAGGCTACTATCCCGCCACCTGTTCATAACAGATCGCAACACAGGTCTAATATTTTTAGTGGATTCTGGAGTTGACGTCTCAGATCTGCCTACAACAGAATTAGAACGCAAAAACCTTCAGAAGCGACAACTCTACGCAGTAAACGATACTCATACTTACCTAACCTCAATAGAGATCTTCGAAGAAGCTTCTCGTGGCCATTGCTACTAGCTGATGTTCGCCAGCTTATTATTGGAGCAGATTTTCTGGAGTACCTCGGTGTCTTGATAGACATTAAATCAAAAACGCTTTCTTAACAAAGAAACTTTGATCTTAAGTACAGGTTTTGTACGTACAACAAACTATACTTCAGTGCTGTTGATAGAACCACAACACAAGTACTATTCGCGCTAAGACAAATATTCAGATTTCGCCAAAACTGATTCATGTGGAAGGTAGAGAGTAATGTATCTAACATAACCATGAAAACCCCATATTTTACCTCAAATAGTTTTATAATACACATAAATAAACCACTATTACCTGTATTATAACAATAAATCGTGACGTAAGCACTGTATGACTCTGGCATGTATGCGTGTACGTATATTTGTAATTACTCAGAACTGAAACGTAAATGTTTGACATGACGTGATAAAAGAATTACTTTGAATAATCCAATTCGAGCGAGAGGAAACAATAAATTTGCTGCCACCCTGGCAGACGTATCTGATCACATTATATCTTTGTTGATGAATGGTTTGTAATCTCAGTTCAAAGTGGTTCGTGTGTATGTATGTACATATACTTTTCATTTCTCAGAATTCAAATTTAAACTACTGATATGACGTGATAAAAGAATTACTGTGAATAAGTCAAGGTGTTAAATTCGAGAAAGAGCAAACACTTCATTTCCTGTTAGCCTGTGGAATGCTCTATGCTTATGTTTATGAATGAATGCTGGATAAGAAGTGTTTATTTACTCTGGAGAGTTCAGATCAATATCATTCAGTTGTTCTTTACACAACAGTAGAGTAAGAGTTAAATAGTGCAATGGCTCCTTGCGGTGAATTTAGTGGCGAGTCAAAAAGGCAGGTATTGCGAAGTCAGGCTCGAAGTATTAGTTTTAAGGTGTACACGTTCTTCAAAAAATTGGGCAATGAGGAATATAGAAGTAAGCTCGATTTCAAAAATACTCAACGGCTTACTGCTGAAGCGTGTGGTGTAGGTAAAACAAGTGTGTCCCACATTTGGATTAGAAAAGCAGGTAATTCATAAACATAACTGCATCATTGTAAAAGTTTGTAAAATATAATTCGCTTACCCTTACGTCTAGCGCCAAGCAGACCTGCATGTAGTATGAGTGTGCGAGAGAGAGGGAAATATAAAAGGAGTAGGGTAACAAGCTGGCAACGCTGAGTGTGATACGGCATCTGATTAGCTGGACTCCAGAACCCTTCCCATTTGAAACACCTAATAGACGTTTACCGCCAGATAAACTGGTTCAAGCAAAACTTGAATTCAAAGAAATGATTAACCTTGGTATATTCGACCTTCAAAGAGCTGCTGGTCCAGTCCTCTCCATCTAGTACCAAAACGAGATCGAACAGCGTTCTTGCGGGGATTATAGAGGGCTTAATGCTATCACAGTGTCTAACCGCTACCCAATTCCTCATCTACAGGACTTCAACTGCCAAAAACTGACAACTAACTCACAAAACTATATTCTCCAAAATCGAACTTATTAGCTTATCATCTCATCCCTGTGTCACTAGAGGTTATTTATAAAACTGCTATAATTACGCCATGTGATCTTTTTGGATTCATGAAGATGCAATTTGGATTTCGGAACGCAACATAGACATTCCAGTGTTATGTTCATAGTGTTCTGCATGATTTACGGTGTTCTAGTGGTATCATCGTCATAGGATGAACATATGATCCATTTATAACTACTTTTCGAACGCTTAGATAAGCATAATCTTGATATCAATATTAGAAAATGTATTTTTGGCAAAAAAAGGTTTCACTCTTGGGCTAGCATGTGCCAAATCACGGAAGTTTGCCACTGACAGACAGGGTACAAGTTATCAAAGATTTTCCATCTCCTATAACAATACAGCACTTTGAAAATGTTTAGCACTTGTGAATTTCTACCAACGTTCTTTACCACACATAGTATAAATTCAAATAACCTTTATTTGATCTAACCAAAAATGCCAAGGAAAACGATAAATGTCCAATTGCATGGAATCACAAACCAGATTAATCTTTCAACAAGTTGAAAGAATGACTAACTAAAGCAGCTCTGCTTTTTCCTCCTTCTACTGAGAGTCCCTTAATTTTAACAGTTGAGGTTTCGGACAATTCTATGGGAGCTTTATTACAACTACGAGGAGATACATCAGAACCACTAACATTCTTTTCTAAATCCCTCAAAGACACAACGAAATTACAGTACATAGGACCGCGAATTTTTAGCGACTTACTCAGCTGTGAAACTTCCAATACTTGCTGAAAGGCCAGAAATTTACAGTATTTATCAAACCTAAACCATTAACTTATGCTTTCAAACAACGCTTAGACAAAGCTACACCCAGCCAGCCCCATACATAGATTGTCTTGCTCAGTTCACTACGGATATCCAATATATCTCAGGGAGACAGAATACTCCCACTGATTTATGTTCTATTTATGTAGAATTGCAGATATTGCATTACTAACAAGTATCTCATTTGAAGATGTCGCTAAATTACAAGTGAATGATCCAGAATTAACACACCTTAAAACATCAGAATCTTGTTCATTGAAATTCACTACAATAGTATTACCTGATGGACCTGAGTTGGTCTGTGACCATTCTGCTGAAAAACTCAGGTCATATATTCCACCATCCTACCGAGAAAAGGTCCTCCATGCACTACATGACCTGGCTCATCCAAGTACCAAGGGTACATAGACAGTGCTTTGTTTGGCTGTTACTTAAACAGGATGTGAAAATATGCACAAAATCCTGCATTCGCTGCTAATAAGCTGAAGTTTGAAAACACACAATTGGTGCTAACGGAAATTTTGGTGAAGTCAATGATCGCTTCTCTCATATACATATGGATACATTAGGACCACTACCTTGGTCCCAAGGCTTTACATATCTCTTAACCATGATAGATTTACACGTTGGCCAGGGGCAGTTCCAATAAAGGACATCGCTGGAGGAACGGTTGCCAGTACTCTTCTGTCAACATGTTTTGGTGTTCCTAAATTCATCACACTGACAGAGGACACAATTTGACTGTCTGTTGTTTGGTCACCTCACAAAAGCCTTGAGAATGAACCACATTAAAAGTTCTGCCTAGCATCCTGCATCCAATGGAAAAGTTGAACGCTGGCATCGCAACATCAAAGCTGCCTTAAAAGCTCGACTCTCAGAAGACTGGGTAAAACATTTACCTACCATTTTAATAGGTCTCCGTTCCTAGGTAATACCGGAATATAATATCAGTCTTGCAGAATTGATTTATAGCTTCTGGCAGATTTCTTTGATGCGACACCTGAGATGTGATATCCCGTCTCTGGTCTTTAGATTAAAAGATCATATGGGATCATTTAAATCAAACAACGTTCGTCATCGCTCTGCAAAATCCGTATTCATCCACCAGAGCTTATGACTTGTTCACATATATTTGTCAGACAATATGCAGTTCGGAAATCTCTCCAGCCTATCTACAGCGGACCGTACTCAGTAATAAAACGTTCAGAAAGACACTGCACTATGGAAACACCTCATGGTCAGCAAACAGTTTCTATCATCATCACCATCATCATCATCATCATCATCATCGTCGTCGTCGTCGTCGTCGCACACAAATGTGTATATCTACGCTACTTTACAGCATACAATAATGCTTTATTGATTCTGTTCTATTCTTGCACACTTGAATATGATATCTATTACATAGATCACATAGGCTTACACACGCAGCTCTCGCCTATGTGGTACTAAGTTCGTGGTACTTGGTGTTCTGACAAATCTTGTAGTGGAATCCATGCGTTGCCAACCTCGTAGCCAGATGTCGTAATTCTTTATTTGCTTGTGTCCAATCTCTATACAACATTGCAGCTATCGCATAGACATCTTGCCAGATTCTTTCTTTTCTTTCTTCTTTCTTCAATTACATATTGGGAGTTGACTGTGTAAGAGTGATTGATTCTAATTTCCTCTAAAGAGATACGTTCTCTGCTCAACTCATATGCTAACCTTGAAGGTGTGTTTTTCTGGAGACCTAGAATTAGTTTGAGGTTCCTAGCTTTTACTCTTTCAATATTTCTAAGATTGGTTTTTGTAAAATTTCCCCAGATTATTTGGAAAGCAATAAGTGACCAGTGGGCTTATCTTTGCTTTGATATTTTCTACTACGTCTCAATCAACAGCGAAAACCACCCTCACAGCTGATACTTCAGAGTAACCAGACAACACAGCATACTACAAGTATCCCAAAGAGATCCTTAGTGTTTTCACTAGGGAGGGATTATGTGGTAACGTGGCATAGACTTGCATAAACACTCTTTTCCAATGCTGTAATAGATGTTTATTTAGCGTTTGTCCTTTGTTGGTTCAGTTAGCAACGCTGTTTTTGCTACCTATGTAGATTCAACATGCTTGTGATTTAATTTTTGATATCATACAAATAAATTCTCAAACAAATATACATACGTTATTTTGTGAGCACGTCCCGAGGAATTGTGTCCAGCATTTATAACTGCAAACATTCCTCTTTGGAAATTAAAAATCTTAAAACGTTTTTAGAAAAGCAATGTTAAAATAGTATAAAACAGTGCTTGACAAATCTACACTTCGCAAAACGTGTGTACCCAAGTGTTTCAACGAAGTCTTCGAGAAATTCCGGAAGTGTAAAACATGGAAAACTCTGGATTTCAGTGGACAGAAGTTGCAGACCAGTGTATATGTGGTGTAGCAGTCGGTGCAATGAAACCGGGAAGTAAAACTTAGCTGTTAAGTGTTCAAATATTAGAACGGGTAAAACATTCTGAAATTGCAGAATTCTTCAACGATTCCCTAGTCTTTTGTGGCCAGATGAAATAAAATACAGTGTTCCGTTATTTCTTACAGATGCTCCATACAATGTAAAAGCAGCAACTGTATTAAAAGTTTTCTATCCCAAACTGGTGCGTTTGACCTGTTTATCCAATGGGCTACATAGCGTAGCAGAGACAGATTACAGTATCCAGAAGTTGATCGTCTTGTTTTTAATGTCAAGAACATTTTCATTAAAGCACCTACTATGTTACTATGCTAAATATTTCAGTGTTGTGAAAAGAGCAGTACAGAGTGAGCAGTGAATCAGGTATTACAAGTAGCACCCTTCGAAACACACGGAGTTGCAAAAATTGCTTTTGATATGTTGAATGGAGTTCTTGGTAAAGATACAGGCTGTAAAGAATTTGTGAAACTGCATAACACCTTCCCGTGGAAACGCGTGAAAAGCTCACTAAAAAGGATTTGAAGTTTCTCTCATGCACCGGCAACAACTTGTGATGTAGATGGATCTTTTTCACTCTGCAGAACCACTTTTAATGACAAATGAAGAAGTTTTCACAGCAGAGAACCTCAGAATTACATTTCTCGTCTATTGCAACAGCAGTATTGGACAAGGTTGAGTCGCTAATATAACATTCTTTCATTCTTTCTGAAGATTTAAACAGCGCAATAGAAATAAGTAATAATAAAATGTAATAGCTAACATCATGATGATGATGATGATGATGATGATGATGATGATGATGATGATGATGATGATGATGATGATGATGATGATGATGATGATGATGATGATGATGATGATGATGATGATGATGGTGGTGGTGGTGGTGGTGGTAGTAGTAGTAGTTATCTTCCTGTCCGGAAATGAAGTAAAAGGTTTGAATTTCAATGGGGATGTCATTATACTCTATTGTATTATAGCTATTACGTCAGCAATTATGATTCCTATTTCAATATTTAGCTAAGTGTTGCATAGGTCGTTCTTGCAGATACAATTTTCTTAGTGAAATTTCATAAAATATTCCATAATAACTTCTCGATAACTTCGCATCATGCTCCGTGGTTTATAAGTAACATGCTGGCCTCTAGGTCACGAATTCTTGCCTGGCGGAGGACGAAGGACTTATTTGTTTATTTATTTGTTTTTTGCGTAAAATTCCTTAGCATGGCTTCCCTCGGAAGTAAAGTGAAGAAGATGGTCCCATGTCGGAGATTTACGGCACGTAAAAGAACCTAGTCTAATAAAGAGGCCTCTGAGCAAAATGAATAGCTTTTTTATGTCCAATACCGAATGAGACTCTGAGAATGGCAGCATAATGTCCCTAAAAGAGATCTGATTTTAAGTTAACTTTGCCAGTAGTTTGAAAATTCCACCAGAGTTTTTAACATTTGCGCGCCATCTGTGGTTCCTTACTTCCAGGTCATTTTACCAGGTCAGTGAATGAACTGCACTCTGGTGATAGAATGTGTCGTTGCGCAGCACGTGTTGTCATTGTTTTCCAAAGATGTTTTGGAAATCAACAGCGGAAAATACAATTGTTTAAGAAAAGTGTAAAAGTAATCTGTATTCATGAAGAGAATGTGTAAAAATGACGCCTAAAAAGAAGGTATGCCTTCCCGTCTATTATTGAAATAGTCTTTCGGCTATATTTAATGAAAACTAAGGTTTGTGCATAATAAACTGGTTATGACATTACCTTCGTAAGTGTCTAATTAAAATTTCCAGTCAGCCTACTTTACGTAAACAGCGGACCGTACTCACTCTTGGTGGCCGAATCCAGTGCACTGAACGATAGATTAGTATTTTTATCATATAATACGTCATAGTATATCGATTTTAAGCGACAGAACATGTACATAACGGCGTTAGAAGTGTTAGGGCTAGTGTTCAAGATGAACGGAGACTATTAGGAGCATTTAAGTGTGAAACTAAGGAGTATGCTTTTAACTATCGGTAAGTGCACTGCAAATTAGACGTGAATCGTTGTGTTCCACCATTTAACCCTAATATTTCCTGTCCAACACACTTTTACACCGTATATGAATGTCTTTTATCTGTTTTTCTTGATGGAGATTAACTTTATGTTATTTGCTTTTAAAAATACTGAAAACTATATCTTATTCATTGGCTGTTTAATATTGATAAATTATTATCTATAATTAGCTTTCATTACCATTATTGGAAAGAAAAAATATTTGGAAATCATGAATTATGAAATACAAATAATTAAGTGTACTTTTTCATTTGGGTTACCATATTCCACTATGAAGAAGAGAGAACCTGTTTATGGACTATATGTTTATTATTTGCTTTTCTCCACATGATAAGCAATATTCAGATAGATTAAGTATACCATACAATGCAAATGCCCCATATGTTTATAATATTTGGGAATAAGAGAAAAACCAGCTTTTACACTTTCATGCTTATTGTAGTATTTTACTTTTTCTTAAATAACAATGTTATGTTCATAAGTAATGTTCATAAGATATGTTCTTATGTTCATAAGATATAAGAGGTAGAATTTTTAAGCCTTGAAGGATGTTTATTTTCGATGTCCTTTACTTCTGCTTTATGTGGCTTTCTTACCTGGCATTGCTCAGTTATTTAGGGATTAAAAAGGATCAGAATGTTTTGAAAGTGTAGGATAACTTACCTTTGTAACAGATTCTGGAACCCAAATGTACCAAGAATATCAAAATCATACCAAAAATATTCTATAATAACAAAGTTCAGCAAAATCAGAAGTAAATTTTCTGACATGAACATGATGTGGCCTTCCTTCTAGTAAACCGATTTTAAAGGATTTAGGCCTCCCCATTTATATCTTTTGGTTGGAAGTGATTAACGATGTGCTATGTTAAAGTGTAGAAATACATATTAAAAATCATGGTATTGAAATTAAGGAATAATTTTTGTATGAATATAAAAATTATTCTGAACCTGCTTCTTAGGTTGTACCGTTTTTCTAAATATTTTATAGCCTATGTCCTATTTGGTTCAGTGGTTTCTGATTTTAGCCTTACACACACATATTCTCTTCTTTTATAATTTTACTATAGATGATGTAGAAATCCTTATAACTTTTTGATATTGCTATCATATTTCTCATAACATGTAACAAGTACTTAAATTCATGCAATAGTGGATATAATGCAAAAGAATTTGTATTTCTGATTTTCTTAATTTCTCCTCAAAAATCTAAAATTGGGAAAATATTTGAGTACTTTGTAGATAACTATAATCATAATCATCATCACTTGTGTATGCAGAGTTTACTTGTACTACAACATGCATTGTATGCATTCATGCAAGTAATGGGTCTTGCCATAAAGCAGCCGCACAATATATAAGCCCATTTTTTTAAAAATGTTTTTAATGCTCTTCAAAACGCACAATTACAGTTTCTAATTCATATATTAGTTTATTTAAAAAGGTTTTACCCATTATGAAAGGATCCTTTTCTGAGAACCTTTTATTTGCATAGTTATTTTCTAATCTGATGTTATCCTGTGATGTGTTCTTCACCTTTTAAAAATGTTGTTGATAAACATCAGCTTCTTAGGGTCTTAAAACCAATTTTTAAACATCTAAATAGTTTCTAAAATACCCACCTCTGTAATGTAGATGGTAGTGTTTCTGCCTCACGTTCAAGGGGTCCCGAGTTCAGATTGTCAGGTTGAGTTACCTGGATAAGGTTTTATCTGCAATTTTCTCATATCCTGAGAGATGAATGTTGGGTAATTCTAAGCTCTATGATACCTGGCTCATTTGAGCACCATTTCACCCATTTAATTCATCGTCCGATATCACTTAACTTTAGAGGACATAAATTTAAAACAGAAAGGTTCTAAAATAATCAAAGTGTACTGTTTTAGGCAGTACAGTATATTCACAAGCAAAATATTTGTTTTAGATGTGTTAAATGTGTTTCCATGTTTAAAATCACAATTTTAAAAATACAATTAATTATGAGTATTAAAATTAACCCAAAACAAAAATTGTTTAGCTAGAAACATTTAAGTCTTAAATTGTGCATTTATATTGATAATATAATATGAACGTATTCATTTGGGTAAAGATACTGAAAATTTCCTGAATGCATCACAATGGAAATGCACCATTTATTAACAATGTAATATTATTGTGACCTAAATCCTCTAAAATATTCTTATAGTGTTGTTTCTGAAATACAGTATATAATTAATAACAGCAGTATAAAAGAACTGTTTGAAATACATTTGAAAAACAACAGAGAAATCTTACAAACATGTGTTAATCATGGCATGTGTGACTATGTGGGTCATGAAATGATAAGAAGCACACCATTGAACTTTTTAGCTCTTTAAAAGGTATTTCTGCTGTACTGGAGTCACCAAGGATGACAGAAAGAATGAGAGGAAGCAAGTATTCCAATCTTTCTCATTTTTATGTTTGAAAACAACTGAATCTACCAGCTAAGTTAAATTAAACCAGTCTTTTTCTCACAATTCATACTGTCAAACTAACAAAAATTCTTTGAATCAGATCAACACCTTCATACTGATACTATATTTTTCATTGCTGCATGGAAAAGAAAAAAAATAAACTAATAGATAAATAGATAATTTATTCATCTTGTAAATCATACATTGTACATGAGTACTATGATATAAGACACGTCAAAATGTGAATATACAGTGCAATTAACTATACTTAATTAACAAGTCACATCCAATAAGGACAAGTCAGTGTTTGTACAAAATAATGATTTCTTTATTTATTATCCAATTTTTTGATTCCTATTTTACCCAAAGGTATATTAGAAATATAGTTTACAAATTTATGAATATAATACAATTTACAAAAACATAACAAAATTCCATATCAAGCTGACAAACAGTAAACATCAAGATGAATCCTTTAGCTTAAGAAATATTTTGTTTAAGAAAGCCATGAAATATTGATAAGTTTTGTAATTCATTAAAATATGTGTAAGTGGTTTTGAAACGGTGTAACCTAAGGATTGAAGCAATAGTTCAAGTTCATATCTTTCAAAACAGAAAATTGGGCAATCAAATAAAATGTGAGGGACATCTTGAAGATGATTTCCACAAATACAATGAGATGTGGATTTGATTTTGAATCGAAATAAGTAAGCTGAAAATTTGCCATGTTCAGTTAAGAATTGAGTGAGAACATAGTTAGGATTAACAAATTTACATTTATGTCTGTCAGAAACCGTTGAGAAATATAAATCCTTAGTCAAAGCACCACAATCACTTTTTAACCAGTATTCATTCCAGTCGTTGATGATAATCTCCTTCAATGTGGATATCTTGAGCTTCCGGAGAAGACTACGTCGTAATTTGACTTGTTGCTGACATTTCCCCCATCATGTTGTGGGCTTCCATCCTGTCTCCAATAATCTTAAGTGCTTCTTTGACGGGGATTTTTGTGAATAGCGACTGTATATCAAAGCTTATTAGTATGTGGTTGCGTTCTGTTGGGAACTCTTTGATGGTGTTTACAAAGTGTGTAGAGTCTCGGACAAACATCTCAGTCTTCCCCACTGGGTTGTAACAGTATTTTTTAGTAATGTTCGAAGGAATAATAAATATATAAAAATGTATGTAGTTGTGTGATTGGCCGAAGTAGTAGTGGTATCACGTGGTGTGATGACGTGTCAGTGAATCGGCCAATCACAAAATAAAGTGGGAATCACTATGGGGACAAGAAAATCAATAATCTAGAAAAGTGTTAGAATCTGGTGTCTTGCTGAAGAAGAAGGAAAGATGTTACGAGGATTGTAATTGTAAAGGAAAATTAATAAGATTCAAAAAGTGTTATTCAATATTTATAATAGATAAGAGTGAATCATAGTTCGTATTATATAATTAAATAATATATTACAAAGTTGGACTCATCTAAATTTTATTTTCACCAAAAATCCGTATCCACACCTGAGAAAAGATCTCACGACTCTCAGTAGATTAAAACTCGACTTGGATGTTACAAAAAGTTGGCTTGCTTCTTATTAGTTGAAGATGAACGAAAATATAATCCCGTTACAAATGGCGCCCAACGTGGGGCTCGAATAGGATAAAGAAGAGGAGATTAAAGCATCGTGCAGTTCCATGAGAATTTAAAAGGAAAGAAGAGAGAAGAAAGAAGAAAACGAGAACTGGTTTAAGTGAGTGAAAAAAAAAAAAAATAGTAGTAGTAGTAGATTTATGTTGTTAAGAAATCAGAAAATAGTTAAAAAGATGGCGAGTAGAAAAGAAATAATAGTGGAAGGAGAAGTTACTGATAGTGTAGGAATGAATAGGGAGGATGCAAGATTAAGCATAGATAATGAGTCAATGTTGGAAAGAATAACAAGAATGTTAAGTAATTTAGATTCTAAAATAGAACAAAATGCAAATGATTTAAAATCAGAAATGAGTAATTTAGATTCTAAAATAGAACAAAATGCAAATGATTTAAAATCAGAAATGAGTAATTTAGATTCTAAAATAGAACAAAATGCAAATGATTTAAAATCAGAAATGAGTAATTTAGATTCTAAAATAGAACAAAATGCAAATGATTTAAAATCAGAAATAGGAGATGTTAAATCTGAAATGAGTAATTTAGATTCTAGAATGAAAGATGTAAAATCAGAAATGAGTAATTTAGATTCTAAAATAGAACAAAATGTAAATGATTTAACTAAGAAAATGAATGATTTAGATGTAGGAGTAAGAAAGGAACTAGCACAAAATGTGAGTAACTTAGAAATTAATTTATTACAGAAATTAAAACAGGAATTAAAATCTGAAATTTCACAGGAGATTAGAGAAGGGAGAAAAGAGTGTAGGGATAATATGGAAAGGCTCATGCAGATCATAGAGATTAATAAGGATGAGAATAGAAAGGAAGTCAATGAGTTGAGAGAGATAATTCAGGAAACTAGGTTAGGTCAGGACATTGTGAAACAAGAAATAAGAATGGAATTAAACAAAGAGTTAGAAACATTTAGGATACAACAGGCAGAAATAACACAAAAACAAAGAGAAGAATTAGGAGATAAAGTAGAACAAAGAATCAATGTAATTTGTTCTGAAATGCAATTACAACATGATGAAAGTAAGATACACCAAGAGGAAATAAAGTTACAAATTGATGAGATAAGTAAAGCAAAAGAAGAAGTAATTTTGCAAATTAAAGAGGTACAAGAACATTTTGAAAAAGAAAAGGATAACTTAGGAAAATTGACACAAGTTGTAATTGCATTACAGGCTAGAAAAGTAAATAACGGGAAAGAAATGTCTAGAATTACAAATATAAACGATTGTGACTTACCAGGTGAATTAAGCAATCATCAGAAGTCTAGTGATGTAGTAAGTGAATGTAGTGATTTTGTGAGTCCAGATAATGATATTAATTATCACAGAAACACACAGAACATGTCCTCACACACACAACTCCACAGTCTAGGTCAAAATGAATGTGTACATTATTCACTAAATGATATTAGTCCACCAAGTTTTGATGAGGAATCAGGTGATAATCCAAAAGTATTTCTTAGGGAATTGGAAGAATATTTCCGTATTAAGAGAATTCCAAATGAATTTCGGATGGTAATAGTAAAACGCTGTTTGAAGAAAAATGCTCTTGAGTGGTTAAGGTTAACTTTGGCTTCACATGAAACATACAGTACTTTCAGAAATCTGTTTATAAATAGATTTGGGGGACCTGAGAGACAAAGAAGAATAAAAGTGGAGTTAGCAACGGGTAGGTTTGAGTTTAAAAAAGGGATTTCTATGACTGAATATTTCTTAAAATTAGCAAACAAAAGTAAGTTGATTAATCCCGAAATTTCTGAGACAGAAATTGTCGACATGCTAATACGTCATTATCCACCACATATCAGAAATCATTTAATTGTGGCTAAGCCTATCGATTTCTCTGATATGATTGAATTATTATCCGAATTTGAAGCACATAACCTCATTAATGATACTACATCCTGTGATGGTAACTATAATAACGTCCATATTGAGCGAGGAAGAAATCGACAGGAATCACAACCTACAAATAATAGGAATAATAGGACGAGTTTAAATTGGGGCGGGGCACCCGTGAGAAATCAAAGATTTGAAGGAAGAGGTTATGATCCTAGACGAACTTATGAATCTGTAATTCCCGGAACAGGAAGTGGAGTTCAAAATAATGTGCAAAGGAATAATCATAACAATCAGTCGACGAGAATTGGAAGAAATGATCAAATAAACCATGTAAGATTTTATCGAGGAAATAATCAGCGAATAAGTAATTTTAATAGGGGTAGAGGTACTAGTTTATTTAGTGCAAATCAAAGAGATTTTAGGGGTGTGAGAGTTGAAAGAAGTAATCAAAATGAAAGAGTTGAAAATACACAAAGCACAGAGAATGATGCGAATATAAACGATAGCACCAACCTAACCAACAATGAAAGTATTAATTAAGGGCCGAATAGGTGAATGGAATTTCAATTTCATTACGTTGGTAATTCCACATTTGGCAAGAGATGTAATTGTGGGTAATGATTTATTATATGAATGGCAAAGTGTATTGAATTTCGAAATGCATGAAATGAAGGTTAAGACAGAAAATGATTTGTTAGTAATAAAATTATTGGAAGAAGATGGAAGAAAAGAAGAGAATGTGGATAATATAAATAATGAAAGGTTTTTTGTGGAAGATATACTTTTGCAAGAAAATGGTAATATTGAATACGAGGAAAATGAAAATTGTGGGAAGAGTTTAATTATTGATGGATTGCAAAATAATGTAACTGACCTTGAAAAGCATTGTTGCCAATTATATACAATACAAGATAAGAATGGCGGAAGCCAAGTGGAGGAAGAAATAGAATTCCAGAGAATATTACAAGTAAAGTTAGAAAACACATACAATCTAGATCAAGCGAGAAAAGAACAGCTGAAATTATGTATATTAAAGAACAGAAAAGCCTTTAGTTCAAAACCTGGACTGTGTAACAAATATACTCACACATTTAAAGTGAATGATACTGCTCCCTATACACATAAAAGCCGACCTTTACCCATAGCTATAAGACAAGCATTTCTAGAAGCAAGTGTGGATACAAGAGATTTGTAATCAACGGAGTACTTATTGTTAAAATAGTTAAATAATAAAACATGTATATTATTGTTAAATGTCAATATATTGTTGTATTTTAATTAATGTTAATTTATTGTTGTGTTTTATATTTGTGTAATAATGTGAAATTGTTGTTAAATGTTCATTTATTATATTTTATCCAATGTAGGTATATTATTATATTTTATGTATGTTGTATTGATGTTGTGTAATATTAGTGTAAACAAAATTGTTAATTGGGGCTGTTCTTCGAAATATATGGAAACAGATTGTTAATTGTTAATTCCTTTATTTGGTTATTTTCCATATATTTCGAAGAAGGGCATTTGTAACAGTATTTTTTAGTAATGTTCGAAGGAATAATAAATATATAAAAATGTATGTAGTTGTGTGATTGGCCGAAGTAGTAGTGGTATCACGTGGTGTGATGACGTGTCAGTGAATCGGCCAATCACAAAATAAAGTGGGAATCACTATGGGGACAAGAAAATCAATAATCTAGAAAAGTGTTAGAATCTGGTGTCTTGCTGAAGAAGAAGGAAAGATGTTACGAGGATTGTAATTGTAAAGGAAAATTAATAAGATTCAAAAAGTGTTATTCAATATTTATAATAGATAAGAGTGAATCATAGTTCGTATTATATAATTAAATAATATATTACAAAGTTGGACTCATCTAAATTTTATTTTCACCAAAAATCCGTATCCACACCTGAGAAAAGATCTCACGACTCTCAGTAGATTAAAACTCGACTTGGATGTTACAAAAAGTTGGCTTGCTTCTTATTAGTTGAAGATGAACGAAAATATAATCCCGTTACAGGGTTCTGTAGCTTGTTTCTCTTTTTGGATGGAAGAGTTTTTTATCAAAATTGTTTTACTTTCAACGGATGATGTGGGGTTCTTCTCGATTCGTTCATAGGCGTGGTCTTCCAGAAGGGCGAGCATCTTCTCATGGTAGTCCTTGGTATTCATTATGGCTGTAGCATTGCCTTTATCAGCCGGTAGGATTGTGATATCAGGATTTTTTGTGATTTCACGTAGAGCTTTGCATTGTGCTTGTGTTGTGTTGCTTCTTGGTGGTTTGGCTTTGCTGAGGATTCTGTATACTTGGAGTCTCGCTTCATGGGCTGTTTGATCTGGGAGTATCCCAATGGCTGCCTCTACTCCTGATGTGATCTCTTCTGTAGGAATTAGTGTCGGTGAGGGTGCGAATTTGAGGCCCTTGGCTAATATAGATGTTGTGGCTTTGTCAATTGTTCTGTCGGTTAGGTTCACTACTAAATGTTCGTTGTTTAGTTTTGGTGTCGGAGGATGCTGTTGGTTGTACAGTTGCTCAAATTTCCTTTTTTGGCGTTCACTTGTAGTAGTTGTGGTATGGTATGCGGCGGTGGCTGATATGTGATCCAGATTCTCCCAGTCTGACGGTTGTAGTGCTGAAGCTAATCGCATGTGGGTTCCGTATAATCTGGATTCTATCTTATGGAGATCCTTTTTGGTGTAAGCGATTCATTCCCTCAGTAGCTTGAAAAATGTTGTGAGTAAAATCCTACGTGCTGATGTGGAAGTGATGTGGTGCTTTACCTTGAGGAACTTCGGGATCGTCCTGTAATCCCTGAATCGTTTCAGGGATGCAAGCTCAAGATATCCACATTGACACAGGCTGTGGAAGCCTTCGCACCTACATAATCTCCTTCAATGTTTGCCTCACATAAGAAATAGGGTATAGAGTGTAAATTTCTGGAAGATCTGAAGTCGCAGCTCTCTTTGCAAGCTCATCTGTATGTTCATTTCCGGCAATCCTCATGTGCCCTCTGACCCATGAAATACACAGATGAGAACCACTTAATAATTGACTTCTTATTTCAGCTGCAATAGGACTGCTGTTTTTTGTATCTTTCAAACCTGCAATTGCTGCCTGTGAGTCACTGTAAAGGCGATCGGTACATCGTAAGTTGTACCATTTCACTGCTTCACGAATTGCTAATAATTCAACTTGAAAGGCTGAACACTCCTTAGCAAGTTTGAATATGGAAGAATGGCATTCTATGGAGTGAGAGAATACTACAAACACACATCCTACTTTAGCATTTTTATACGGCTCTTTAGCTATCCAAAAACCATCTGTGTAAATGGAGTACTGGTGGTATTCTGCTGCACAATCTTCAAGAAGACTAGAGACACAGGTGGCTGGATGAGAAGCTTGTTTAACTAGTTGTTCAAGTTGCAGGTGTGAAATATGTTGTGGCAAAGCCCTGCCATTTCTAATGTTGATATTTGCCTTATATACACCAGTAAGAAAGATTGCTTCAATATTTGCAATAATGAGCGCTGCTGGAGTGGAGATGGTGCAGTATCCTTGGATTATTCTTAAGATGTATCCACGCTGTATCTGTAATAATTTAGTCTGTGCCCATCTCTTCTGAAAAATACTTTGCAATGCTCCTGCACAGTAGAGAACCATAGGTTCAACTGCCGCTTTATAAATTAGCTTCAGTAAAGAAGAGTTTAGGCCCCATGTTGGTCTCGTTAAAGCAGTCAGTGCGGTAAGAAGTTTACTAGCCTTCCTGGCTACATAATCAAGATGATTTCGGAATGTCAGACGTCTGTCTAAAATAACTCCTAGATACTTCAAATTATCCACGAATTTAATCTCTATTATTCATGTAGAGAGATAATTCTTCCAAATTTCTTTTCTTAGTGGCTAGCATAGCCACTGTCTTGCTGGCATTAAAGTTCAATTTGTTAGTTACACCCCTGGAATGAATAATATGGAGGGCTTCATTGGCCGTCGTCTGTAACTTGTGAAAGGTAGTAGACTTAATAAGTAATAGAGCATCATCAGTATAAGCGTATAACTGGCAAATTTCTGGTAATCATTGTGTTATTAAATCATCATATAGTAAAACCCAAAAAAAATGGGCTACAAATTGAACCTTGTGGACATCCAAGAGTCATTTGTTTGATAACAGTTATATTATTAATACTAAGCTGACTATTTTGGTTGTGAAAATAGTTGGTTACAATCTTATATAAATTGCTAGGACAACCTTTCACTTTTAATTGGTGTAATATCTTTTAGCCACCAGGCATGGTCATACGCACCAGTCTAATGAGATAAGCAGACCTATTTGTTTTTCTCTGTGAACTTGTTGGATCCAATCAACTACGTTGCAGACCACTGATTCTGTAGACTTCCCAGGTCTGAAGCCAAATTGAAGATTGCTAATGAGATTCTTGGAATCTAGATGAAACAGTATGCGATCAATAATGAGCTTCTCTAAACACTTCCCTAAAATAGCCAATAGGCTGATGGGACAGTAAGCAGATGTTGATGTAGTGTCACTCGTAGGCTTGGAAATTATTTTTACTACAGCCGTTTTCCATCTATCTGGAAAAACACCAAGTACTAAACATTTGTTAAAAACTTCCTTAAGCAGTGTAGGATGTGAAAGGTGGATAATCTTGATTAAATTGGCTGAAAGTCCACCTAGACCTGGAGCTTTCCGGTCATTAAGGTTTAAGATGACATAATCTACTACATTTGAAGAAAAAAAGGCAATCCTCTGTGGTGGTGGGTACTGTATTAATTTCAGCACAGATTAACCTTTGCTGATCATTATCCGACCTGTCGTCAGGGAAAAATATATTAGCCAAGGTATCTGCAGTTTCTTTAGCAGTCATTTCTGTCTCAACTGTCAGTTTTCAGTGTTGTAAGTACATTATTAAAGTTTTTAGTTTTCTGGAATATTTATATGCCATACCCCATGGATTCACTTGTGTGGAGCAGAAGGATTTCCAACTGTTGGCTTTCGCTTGTTTTATCATAGTGCCATATTCTGATTTCACTTTTCTGTAAATCTCTTTATATTTCACTTGGAGAACATTACACTTCGATCGTTGAAATCTACGATAACATGCTAGGACTCTTTTCCTCATAATGATGAGATCAGCATTCCACCAGAAAATTTTTAAAGGTGTTTGTGAAAGCTTAGGAAGATGACGTTCACATAGTTTAATGATAATGTCTGTAAACTTACTAACAAAACTATTCAGCAGTTCTCGGGTATTAGCATTATGTAGTTGTTGAGTTAAGATTTCAGAATGATTTATAAAGATAGATATCTCAAGAATTTTATAATATACATAATTAATTCAGAAATGTAACAATATTATAAACTTTCCATAAATTCACTAACAGAATAAAAACAGTGGTCTAGCAAGTATGCCAAAGCTGACTTTTTAAATGCTGAAAAATTGCAAGTGGTTTTATTGGCTATAAGCAGTTAATTA
Organism: Mantis religiosa; assembly: GCA_030765055.1. NCBI lineage: Eukaryota > Metazoa > Arthropoda > Insecta > Mantodea > Mantidae > Mantis > Mantis religiosa. The sequence goes on along the minus strand of CM060954.1, from coordinate 139,633,944 downwards.
AAACTACATAAGTAAAATAGCATAAAGGTAAGGTTTCAAACACTTTAATGCAAGTATTGCATGTGTATTATACTATTATAAACAGATTCAGTTGTATAGAATGAAAAGAAGTATTTCAGCAAGTGGAGTAGTGCCATTGTTTTTAAAATTAGACAAATGAGTCAACTTTGTATACAGTTTTCTCCATTTGCCATTTGCAGTGGAGAAACGTGTATACAAGGTTGACTCATTTGCCTAATTTTAATAGATTCAGTTAGGTTTTCTGCTTACTTTTACAGGCTCTTTCATTTTTTCAACAGTTGTTTTCATTTCCTGCTTTCCCGAGTTTCCTACCTCATTCTTCTTTCATGTCTCTCTTCAACATAGCTGTTCTTATTCCTTTTTGCCACATCTTCCAAGCTCTTCCACTTTTATTTGTATAAAATGCAGCCCAACTGATATTTCTGGGCCACCTCTCCTCTGATATTCTTTAAACATGACTGTACCATTACAGAGATTTTTGTACTCAATGAAGAATGTTTTCTTCTGCATCCATCTCATTTCTTATGTATATATTTCTTTTATGCAGCATTCTGTGTATTCTCATACTCTTTTCAGTCCATCCATTTCGCTGACGTAATTTGTTTTCACACTTTTTCCCTTATTGTCCATTTTTCTGCAGCATAGGAAAGGTTACACTCTCTACTATACACTTTGTAATGTTTTGTTTTGCACCTTTTGTCAGAAGCCTATCTTTGGGATAAAATTTAACTATTGCATTGCTTTTCTTGCCTGATTAATATTCTTTACCAGGTACCAGATTAATCAATAACAAATCAAGCTATTTACATGTTCAATATGTTGCTCATGTTATTTACTTTGTAAAACATGTTCAGTCTGAATACTTAAAAACAAGCTAATAACAGTGAAGCAATACAAATATTACAATAAAATATAATTTGTTACAAACTTCACGTATGTTTTTAAGATACTGGTAAATTATTCGCAGAACTCAGAAAACTAGTTTAGCAAATTTTCTTTCTATCTTCATTTGATTTGTTTATTCCCATTTTTATCGTCACAAGGTGACGAATTTAGGTTTACAGAGCTGCATAGACCGATAACTATAGTTCTTGATTGAATTTTAATGAATTTACTGTGATTGAATGAATTCCATGGACCCTTGTGAAAATGAAAATATGCAAAACAATGGGGAAAGTAATAGAGATACTGATTTAACATGCAGCATTAACCAAGTTGTGAATGAAGCTAATTTACCTGACCCATTAAATCATGTTTCTGCAGTAGCCTGTCTTGGTGACTCATTCTCTGCCACTACATTTACCTGCTCTGGTGATCAAAATCTGTGAATCCAACAGAAATAAATAAGTACTTAAGATGTGAAATAATACAATCCATAGAAATATTATTTTTCCTTCCATCTGTCGATTTATTCTAAATCAAATTTAATTCATGAATCTATCTTAAAGGTATACTGTATGACTGATTTCTGTAAATATATTTTACTAAGACGACAGTGATGTTGAATAAAACATGAGTGAAGTGTGGAACTATTTTTAAGTACAGTCACCGCAATGGAAATCTTTACATTTTAAATGCAAGGAAAATCTTTACATATACAATGAGCTTAGTTTGTTCTTCTCCCACCACTACAAAAATAGGCAGGCAGAGATGCAATCCCGTGATTCTCGAGTGCACAGCAGCAACTTCCTTTCATTAGCAGCCCAGGTCTCAGTCTGCCTCTGGTATTTGCATACAGCATTTGTTTATTGTGCGTTGTCATCCAATTTTTTATCTCAGTGCTGTTTTTGAAGGTGTGTATTTCTGCATCCAATACACAAAATGGTACACAAGAAGCTCACTTGTGAGGAGAAGACTCGTGCTTTAACTCTGTTAGAAGTAGGTACCTCTATAATTCGAATAGCTGCTGCTCTAAAGGTTTCAAGACAAGCCATTTACGACCTAAAAAATGCAGCAGCACCTTTGCCATGTGGCACCACAGCAACTAAAAAAACAGGCTCAGGTGGTAAAAGAAAGACTTCTACAAGGACTGATGACCTTCTAAAACGTGAAGTGATAGCTAATCCATGGATTACAGCAGCAGCTTTAAAAAAGAATTATCCAGAACTGTTCAAAAGTGTTGCAATCCGGACTATTCAGCATCGGCTTCAAAAAGACTTAGGTTTACCAATTCGGTGTGCTGCCAAGAAGCCTCTTCTAACTGAAGCTATGATGAAGAAAAGAGTACATTTATGCAAAACATATCAGCACTGGACATCAGAGGACTGGCGTAAAGTAATGTTTTCTGATGAAAGCTCTTTCAAATTGGTTAGAGGAAAGTCCAAAAAGGTGATAAGGCCAAAAAGTGTGTCACGGTATGATCCAAAGTTTATGTTAAATATCCAGAAAGTGTGCTGGTATGGGGTACTTTTAGTGGTAATTGTGGTAGAGGTGGCTTGTACTTTCTCCCTTAAAATGCAACAATCAAGGGAAGTATGTCTTTAGATGTGTTGCAACAGCATTTAGTCACATTTTGGCCAATTAATCAGTGTCAGTTCTTTATGCATGATGGTGCCCCTGCTCACAGAACAAAGATGGTTCAGAAGTTCTTAAAAGACAATAATACACCTGTACTTGACTGGCTTGGTAATTCTCCCACTCTAAATCCAATAGAAAATGCTTGGGATCAAATGAAAATAAAATTGAAGAGTTGCAACCATCAAATATTAAGGAGTTGCAGGAGGCGTTGAAGAAGTTATAGGTGGAAATGGACAAAAAATATTTTGAAAATCTAGTAGATTCAATGCCCAGGAGACTCATGAAAGTGATACAAGTTAAGGGAAATATGACCAAATACTAATTGTATGGAGAAATTCAAAATAAAACCATGTAAAGCCAGTGTTTGTTGTTTTTATTACCATGTAAAGATTTCCATTGCTGCCACTGTAGTACTAATAACAAAGATATGTTAAGAGGTATTTATTATGGTGCTGCTCAAAAAGTTACCGTGGCTTTATCTTTAACAGAGAGCACTCAGATAACGCACTGATTACTCCACATGGACATTACTTGTAACTGTCATTTGCAATTCCTGGACATTCCATTGACTGAAGTGATGCGCTCATTGGTGCATAGCACACTTCCAAGAAGTGCGCCAGTATCCCTCTCAGTCTTCCGAGAATAATCAGTGCATTATCTGAGGTGTATGTATTATGTGTTTGTATTAACAAAGATGAAGCCAGGGTAACCTTCTGAGCAGAACGAAAATACTTAAGCTGAGTCGGTACTAATAACACTGTCAGTTTTTTTTAATCTCTGTTAACTTGTTTTTGGAATATGTATTGCCATCTTCAGAACATATCCAATTGGCGTGTTGCTTTTTTTTAATGGTTTCTCAGAGTAACAGTCGACAAGAAAATTACACAATTTAAATGACAGAAACATATGAAAGATAGCACAAATATCATCCAAAAAGACAAACAACTTAAATTCAAGAAATTCACATATCATCCAAAAACATTTTACAAATTTAAGAAGATTTTCACGAAACATAACATGAACAAAGTTCGAAATTTAATGTATTGGAACACCACAGTGAAGCGAAATAATTATTAAATTGTAGATGAGTCGTATTTATTACACATCGACTTCACTTACGCACCTATATTGAGGACATGTTTCGCGAACGATTGTCCTCATCGTCGGCTCTTATGCAACTAAAGCTTGATCCAGTGGTGTGGGTAGTTCTGGAGTTGCTGGCATCTGTTGATTTTGTGATGAATTTAAATGTGGGGTTATCTTGTGGCGGGATTTCAAAGTTCATTAGTTGGTTTTTATGTTTTTCTATGTATATCCTCTCCCATATGACGAGTTTGCTATGTTTTCGTGCGTATTTTAGTAATTTGGTTCTATCTTCATTTTCATGATTTTCAGACCAGAAATGAGCTGCTATTGCGGACTTATCAATATTTTTGTATCTTAAGTGCCTAACTACTTACCACCCTTAAACCACAAAAAGGTTCCAAAAAATATTCAAGAAATACAATATAACATTGGCACCAAAAAACAATTACAACATTAAAAACCTACTTAACAGTAATAATACTGATAAGATAATATCAGAAGAAAAGTCAGGCATTTACAAGATTAAGTGTAAAGACTGTGAAAAAATGTACATAGTGAGGACAAAAAGAAACATAGGCACTTGAAAGAAAGAACATTTTAGGCATTTAAGATACAAAAATATTGATTAGTCTGCAATAGCAGCTCATTTCTGGTCTGAAAATCATGAAATTGAAGATAGCACCAAATTACTAAAATATGTACACAAACATAGCGAACTCGTCATATGGGAGAGAATATACGTAGAAAAACATGAAAACCAACTAATGAACTTTGAAATCCCGCCACATTTAAATTCATCACAAAATCAACAGCTGGCAGCAGCAACTCCAGAACTACCCACACCACTGTATCAGGCTTAGGTCGCATAAGAACCGACGATGCGAACAGAGGTTCGCAAAACATGCCCTCAATATAGGTACATAAGTGAAGCTGATGTGTAATTAAATACGACTCATCTATAATTTAATAATGAACAAAGTTGTTCTAGTCCTACAGAACAAATTTAGCATAGAGAAATTACTTTGTAATAGATTAAAAGCCCCTATACACAAAACAAAAAAGCTGGAGTTTACAAAATCACTTTGATTGTAATAGAATATAAGTATATATATATGTGCAAAACAAAATAAATCTGTAAACCACACTAAAGGAATGTATGCCATGCTTAAAATGCAAACAAATGGATAAATCTGCAGTTGCACACCATTTTTGGACCACCAACCGTAACTTCAAACCGAACATTACACTAATCAAACCGACCAGTCATGCGGCAGAATTGGACACATACAAACAGATATTCATTTTGAAACACAAACAACAATTAATGAATTTTGATTTACCACCACCACCAAGTACCCTCTGTAAGCACATTTCATCACCACATGATGCTGCCTTTATAGACAATCACCACAACAGAAACAACAGCACGCTCGTCGGACACATTCTGAAGATCAACACATGTTTCAAAAACATATTAACAGAGATTAAAAAAAGTGATGTTAGTGTTAGTAGTACCAACTCATATTAAATAAATACAATGTTTCTTTTTTTATTAATGTCCTCCAATATAAGTTATATTGGACGATGAATGAAATTATCTAAAATATTACTCGACCATCCCAATCAATTATCGTTCCACTGCCAAAGGATACTTTAGGGTAAGTAACATTTCCAGAATGCGAAAGTCTGTCAGGGGGAGGTTAAAGAAGTCAGACATTCACTGATGTTTCACATCCTTTTGTGTAAATACCCAGAGATCTTCGTCTGTATTTGGAATACCTAGAACTGTATGAAATTACAATTATAAGAAGTAAAGGCAGAAATAAAATAATTTTATTTATTAACAATACTGACAATCACCGTCATTATCTAAGCGCCATTGGTGTACCAGAATTTTGTCCTTCATTTCTTTTATATCTCAGAAAATTTACTGACATGACTGATGCTTTTAAGCACACTCAAAAACCATTGGTCTGGGTTGGGTTTGAACCCATCATTTTGGAAGCAGTAAG